>OX438758.1:16773193-17388193 GCA_949316235.1 Oegoconia quadripuncta
TATTCCATCAGAATATTCAGGGCATTTTGGGCAAAGAAGACAGACCCCCAGCTTCCTCATATGACGAGTTTGAAATATGTTTAGATGAAGCGCTGTATATAATACCAATGGTAATACCAATAAGTACATTTTAATTTGTGGCGATTTTAATATCAATATACTGCAAGACACTGCTTTGACTAGAAGATTCCAATCATTTTTTCTTTGTCACAACTTAGTTAATGTTTTTCTTGACCCAACCAGGACAACAGCAACTTGTGCAACCTGTCTTGATAATATTTTTGCGAACATCAAACCTGTTCATAAATCTATTGTTAACAAATTACAATCAGACCACTCTGGTCAATTAACTATTTTTGAGATTGCTGAAAGAAGGTTGAAAAAAAATAATTAAGTGTGTGCCTGTTAACGAAAGTCGGCTAAAATTATTTCGAAATAATATAATATCAAAAGTGCCTTATTTGACTTATAATGATGATCCAAAAAAATTGTATAACACTGTATTTGATCAGCGGAGTTACTTTGCGGTGAGCCTCTGCGTCTGCCCGGCGAGTTCTTCGAACAAACCGGATCCACGATCGAACCGGTTCCCCGGAACCACAGATACAACCGAATTCTCCGCGCGGTTACGTACTTTCGCCCAGAAGTTACGCCCCGTCCCTACATCTCGGCATAACAAAGAAAAAATTTTCATTTTCAAAGACCTTGCCACTAGTGAATTTGTCTTCCTGCGCTACGACACTTCATGTAGTGCACTACAACCTGCCTACACCGGACCACATAAGGTAGTTTCCAGAAGCAACAAGGTCTTCAAGATAGTCATCAACGGCAAAGAGAACAGTCACCGTTGACCGCCTTAAGCCGGCTTATCTACTAACAGACCGAACGGAACTAGAGACGCAACCGGAATTGGAAAATATCCCCCCACCGGAAAGCAATAGGTACTACGTCACCAGATCCGGACGGCGAGTAAAATTCACAGACCGTCCTTGACGGCCCGTGGAGGGGGGTGATGTGGGCTACTTTCCCACTCAAACACACACAATAATATTTACCAATTTACTATTTAAAATAAATATTGTATATAAATTATTATAAACATAAATATCATGCATAAGGTATATAAACATAATTATATATATATATATATATACATAATAAATAATAATACTAATACACATAACATATAACGTTAACACTACATTATACACAAATACTAATTACAATAAATTATCGAATCGAGTTCCCTTAGTGTAACTCGACGGAACCGATTCCGGTGTAACGCTCTGTCCCTGTATGACGTAGTTGCTCACACGCAGCTACCTGTCAACGCTGCGGTCGCTGGGCGACCTTCCTTGCATTGACCGCCAGTCGAAATCTACTTCCGACGCAGACGCACGTCGCTTTGTTTCCGCTATTCGTTTCCGATCGCGCTTATAAACTTATCGCTTTGCAATAATAACAAATTGTAATAGTTGCTTTGTGTACTATTCGCATCTTCCACTCCTTCTGAACTGTTTTGCTGTGTAGTGTGTGGCAATAAACTTTGCTAGTGTACCCTGGGATTTGTCGTTTTACTTCCACATCATCATACAGGAGTCCTGAGGTAACCGAACACTATACTTCTATAGCCACGTTGTCCCATCCACCAGGTGATGTTGCGGTCAAATGCATATCATCGTTTATCAAAAAACCTGTGTAGTGGAAGAATTGTAAGACTAATACACGCTTATTATTTTCAGATAATGGCATCTGATCGTGTGTGCCATGTTTGCTGGTTGCGCACACAAAGAGAAGCTCGCCGAATAAACATTATTGATGCTACCAGATCTCTATCTGAGGGAACAGTGAGCCCTCTACCTGTGGAAGCAGGCAGTTCACTGCCTGAGGAAGTAGAGGAAACACAACATGAGCAACAGCCCGAAACTTCAAGTCAATCATTACCTTTACCCGACTACAGGCGAGCAGCCAATACCAGTAATCACTGTGTTTTTCCCAATTGCAATCATACCACCCTACACAGTATTACTGAAAAATTACGTGCAATTATCCTGAGTAATTACCATTATTATCTGCCAAACCTAGCACGCGTTTGCAGTCAACTTTTGATCACTAATTCATGGGATACATTATATGACTCTGAAAATAGTATAGGGACATTCACCGCCCGACAGATACAACATGTATTTTCGTTTGTGAATGCGTTCAATCCCACCTGGATTTTGAAAATGTTGAGGAAATGGGTGACCGAGTTTTTGAGTACTGGGTGGGATTAACAAAAGAAAAGTTCCATAATGTTGTTGAAGAAGTACCCCGAATATTAGAAATACGAAGAGGAAAATTGGGCTTGACAGCACTATTATTAAAAATGAGGACATGTGATTCCGATGATAGAATTGCAACATTAGTAGAAGTACCCCGTCGTACCTTGGAGTCTTTAATGGACAAAGTGAGGGAAGTACTCGTACAAGATTTTGTGGAGAGAAATCTGGGAATAAATCAATTAAGAAGGGAAGAACTGTTGCAACACAATTTGTCCATACTGACTGTATGGAAATGGTAACAATGCCATTGTCATATTTGATGGCACATCTATATGTATATATAAGTTGATTGAAGAAGCATTCGGGTCAATTACTAGCAACGATTGGAAAATAGAGTGTGATCACGTCAAAAACGTGGAAAGAAAATACTGGGAACGTGATTTTGTACTTGACGATAATTTAGAAGAATTTATAATTCAGTTCGGAGGAGAAGATAGCGATACTAGTTCTATTTCTAGTGAAGTATCTGAAACTTCACTACAATTAGAACATATTATGTCAGAGCCAGACAGACATAATATCTGGAGTTGAATATTTAGAACCAGATTTTGACTATGACGAATAAATATATTCATCTCATAAATATATTCATCTCATAAATATATTCATCACGTATAAATATATTCATAACAGTCAAAATCTGGTTCTAAATAATAATAAAGTCAGTTCAATTCAATTCTAATTGCATTGACGGGTTTCTTATTATTTGTCGACTCAACTTTTTTTGTATAGGCAAGTAAAAGTAAATAAATGTGTGTACATAATACTGTGAAGTATTTTTTTTATTTGTTGACTTTTCCTGTAATTCTGTACATAATCCAATATTTTTTATTCACTAATCATCATTTATATAAATATTTGTATTCCAAAGTATCAAGATTGTACAAATAAACTATACATTATTTGCTGTGTTGCTAGGGTGAGAATTAAAATTACCCATGTAAACAGACTTTTTAGACAGACTCTATGCATTAATCAAAATGGAGAACATTTTGAGCACCTTATATCATAAAGTTATTAATAAAAATAATAATTATTTTTCAAATAATTTTATTGTTTGATTGCATATGCATCTTCTTAATCATTTTTGTAGCTACAACAAAAAGTTACCTCTTGTTATGGCCTGACAAAAAAATCTAAGTACTTTAAATGTATGAAAAAAGTTTTTTTTGATTTCTGACTTTTCTAGTACTGAAACCTCAGTTGGTCCCATTGAACTTTTTGATCAGCATACGGAACAGGATCGATTAGTATCAATTTTTTTTTTTGTGAAAAATGGTAATTTTCTTGCTAACCGTACATTTTTTTTGAAAATCTGTGAATGGGAATGAAATTTTTTTGAAAAATTATGGATAGTCTCCTAAGACCAATTTCTTGTAGCTGCAACGATTAAGGTACCTCCCTTGGCTGCCCCATTGAAACTTTCCACCCTGTATATAAATAAAAGCTCAAATTACAAATTCCAAAAACAAACTTATTCACTTCACAAATACAGAAACTTACTCAAAACGTTTATGATTATTGCCTGCGATGGATATATTGTTGACTGCTTTGGCCCATATAAAGCAACTACATCAGACTCCGATATAATGACTAGTCTATTTTGTGATGATAGGTCTGCCTTAAGATCATATTTCCGAAGTGATGATGTGTTTATTCTCGACAGAGGTTTTAGAGACAGTATAAGTTTGTTAGAGGGATGTGGTTATAGAACATGTAAGGTCAACAGCAGTTTGGTTACCGACCATATAATCAAGGTAAATAACAGCTAGGTTATCGACCAAGAAATGTACAACAAAGATCCTCTACTGACATAAGCATGATGCGCACAGCCCCAATCGCGAAACTTTAAGGATTTCGCATGAATAAACTACACCATGACTGAGACCGACGATAATAACACGGATGACATCTATGATCCGAACAGTGCCTATTACTATACGGTCCGTATAATACGGAAGACTATATATATACAGATAGCACTAATGAAAACTGCGAAATTCACGAGACTGAAAGTGACGATCAGGAGACTATAATTCAGAACATTGTAAATTTTCATATCCTAGCCTCGAACAAAAGAAAGAAATAATACACTTTAATTGCACTCCTAAATTAACCTTACATAGAAATACAAGATATAAACTCTAAAATGACTCTAAAACTACTGGAGGTTCTAGATCTTTAACAGCCCTACTAAAGCAAATGAATTTGAAATCAATTGAAATCAATATCTGAATTTCACATTTCATGCTTGAAATTACTAATATTATAAATGCGAAGTTTGGATGTTTGTTTGTTGCTCAATCACGGCGAAACAGATGAACGAATTTGGATGAAATTTGGTATTCAGGTAGAACATGCCCTGGATTAAGATAGAGGATATTTTTTATTCCGATAAAGTGAGTATTTCCCGCGGGATAAACAAATTTCCGCGATAAAGTAATTTCACGCGGGCGAAGCCGCGGGTAGCTATTCCCCCGCGGCTTCGCCCTATTATCGCTATCTATATAATTTTGTGGCAAATTAGTAGTTAATATATTTGGTGTCATTGTTAATTGATGAAATACAAACTTTGCCAGGCTCATAAAGTAGTGTGCTGCCAACAGCAATTGTTTTGATCTTGTCCGATATCATTTGCAAATTAAATTTTTTAGCACCTGGCTGCCATTATCCAAGAATGCTTCTCCTTATCTACGAGTATATCATGCAAACGGGTATTGTGTTTTTAAATTTGCTACATCACTGTGTGATTTTAGACATAATGTGCAAATTTATTTGACTTAGCACACTTCACACGCTCTTCAAAAGGTGCAGTTTTATATTTTGGGCACATGTATATTGGGTGATCATTTTTACAATAAAACATACAGCTATAAAATTCGCAACTTTAAATGGCACCGATCTATGAAATTTCGGTTTATAATTACTTTTTTGGTGAGGACTTTCCTCCATAGTAATTGCTCTTTTTTCTAAAAAGGACAAAAATGTTCGTATAAGAATCTAGTTTCCTTGATAATATGGAAATTAATAACATGTCCCACATATCATGGGTTGTTAATTGAAGTCTGAGGTTTATATTAAATACCCAGAAGGTATAAAAGAGAAACCAGGGAAGGTATTAAGATTAAAGAAAACATTATACGGTTTAAAAGAGGGTGATTCTTTTAAACCGTATAATCTTCTGATGGAATGAAAAACTATATAATTTTCTCATAAATATTTATTTGAAACAATCACTACATGACTTCTGTTTATAATAAGAAAAGATGTGTACATATTAATATTCGTCGATGACATTATTAGCACTCGGATAGGACAGATTATCATAGAGCAGTTAAATAAAGAGTTTCAAGCTAAATCATTAAGAGACATATTAACTTTTTGGGAATGGAAATAACAAGGTTATAAGGAAATAAGAAGGATGGGAAATAAAACAAACAATAATAATAGAGGAGATTTTATCAAAATTTAATGCAACTGCAAAGGAATTAGTACACCGATGGAAATTAATCTTGATATTGATGAGAATGCTGAGATTATCAATGTACCATACAGAGAGTACCATACATACCTTAGATCGCTCATGTACTTGGCACTAATAAGTAGACTAGACATAGCATTTTCTACATGTTTATCAGCAGATATCTTGATAGATCTACTGCTAAATTGTGGACAGTTGGAAAGCGAATTCGATAGATATCGATGTATAAGATGAAACATACATTAAAAACAGGTTTAGTATACAGGGCAGAAAAGAACAATTCTTTGCAGAGATTTTCAGGTGCCGATTAGGCCGGCGACAGACAGGCAGAAGGCCTTCGACCGAGTGTGGCACCCAGCACTCGTGTTCAAGTTAGCCAACTCCGCAGCCCCACGTTGTGAAAACAATCGCCTCCTTCCTGGAAGACCGACGCTTCCACGTGATAATGGAAGGCGAACACCCAATAGAAGCAAGGGCAGCTGCCTGTCTCCAGTGTGCTACGCCAGGTATACAGATGACACCCCAACCGAGGGCGAAGCGTCCCTTGCGTTATACGCAGATGACGCCGCCTTGGTTACCTCGTCACTCATCGTGGACCACGCACGCAGGAAGAGGCAGACCACCCGCGATTCCTGGATCAGACACTGGAGACTGGCGGTCACCGTGGCACAAACCCAGGCCATTGTCGTCGGACGCCGCACAAAACACCCGGACAAGAAGCTTCGCCTGCTCGGCGAGGAGATCGACTGGACTCGCAAGATGAAATACCTTGGAGTCTGGATCGGTCATGGCCTGAGCATGGGCGATCACACCAAAGCTGTCGTCGGCCAAGCGCGCGCGGCCCGCGCGTTTCTCCGCCCGATCCTATCATCTCGTCTCCCCACCACGATGAAAAAGATGGGCATCTACAACCTCTACCTACGTCAGAATAAGAATAAGAACTCACAGGGCCTCCCCGAACGGGATCCCACCTAATGGGCTCGAGCGCATCGGCGGCGTGAAGAAAGAAGATGTGGCCGATTCGACGCTCGCCTGCCCCCTGAGCTCGTCGGCCTCATCACCCCCTGGATTTGACCCACCCAACGAACCAGCACGCGAGTGGCGCAGACAGCCTCGACAAATTGACCATTGTCACGTTATCGACTCGCCAGTCCCCAACCCAGGACGAGGCAGGAATACCCGATTGTATTGTCGAGACAGTGACTGATAGCTTGGCGCTGAGCGTGTTAATGTTGAACCATAGACAGTTTTCGTGAACGAATGTGTTTGGCGATAGAGGTGCGGTATTTTAAAGACGTTTACCGATTTACAGTGTGGCCAACGTGGAGGTATACATTTTTTTTTGCAGTTGTGCGGTAATAATTTTTTTCTGTAGATACGGAAAATTCAATATGGAGCGTTTTTCGCTTGAGCAACGTGTTTTAATTATAAAAATGTTCTACTCAAACCAATCTTCTATTGTGGAAACGCTGAGAAAATTGCGCCCAATTTTCGGTAGAAATCACTTACCTTCACGGCTAACAATATTTATTTATTTTATTGGGCATACAGAACAAGTTACAGTATAACAAGGTCGAATAGGTATACATAGAACTTATAAAACTAGACTATAACTCTGGGTATGTATGCACAGAATGAAATATTAATATCATGCTAGCAGTGTAACAATCAATCTAACAAACATTCAATTATCGGTGATGAAGTAAGAAAGAAGTAATTGTTCTAAAGTTGAGTCACAAAATAAACTTTGCCAAACTTAATTACAAAATATCAGCTTTGTTTGTCTTCTAAACGTAAGTAAATTATGTACAAAAATATCCAAGGAAGAACACTCAGCCACAGTGTCATTGTACAAGCGGCACATTCGGACTACGGGATTATAAAAAGAAGTATTATTTGTATACAATGGCTCGTTTGGTGAATAAATTTGAACAGCATGTCATTGCAACAAATAAACCAATTCCTCAGCGTGCCAGAAGAGTTCGTTCGTAGCAGAATCTTGAAAGTGTTCGTGAAAGTGTAGCCGAAGATCCGACATTGTCCACTAGGCGACGTTCTCAACAACTGCAAATTAAGAGGACCTCTCTACAGACTATTTTGAAGAAAGACCTGGGTCTCTTCCCATATAAGGTTAACTCAGGAACTTCAGCCTAGGGATCATGAACGCCGTCGTAACTTTAGTAATTTTGTGCTAACCAAATTGGAAAACGACCCAGATTTTCATAAAAAAATCATTATGAGTGATGAAGCCCATTTTAATTGTGTTTTATAAAGGACGATGGGAAGAAATGTCCCCACCATCCAACAGATTTGAAATAAGTGTCATTTGAAGCATCTAGTAGGATAGACATTTTTTTATTATGGCGACGTACTTCAAATACGTGGGGTTTAGGTTTAATGATACATTGTTGTTTTATATATTTTTTTCCTTTTTAATTAGATTGCGCATAAAATAATTATACCTACGCTAATAGCGTAGGTACAGGAAACCGATTTGGGCTTGTCGAGACATGCACAGAGGTCCTGCGTCTCCTACCCCTCCCCTGCCTCCCTCAACCCTCAGGTATCGCCGCACACGCACCGACCAGCCAGGTAGTCGCAGTCGTCACTCGTTTGTTATTCGCTACGCACGTGGTTATCATTATCGGTGCTCCGGTTATATCGGTTTCGAATCCATAGGGAAGAGTGGCGGTGGGTTCCCAGCGCTTTGAATGTAGCAGACGATGCAACCAAATTATTTAAGGGGTCTAAGAATCCCTTAGGTAGATGGTTAAGCGGTCCGTCTTTCTTATTTTCGGAGAACGATTGGCCCAGCGATGAAACGGGGTCTTTTGTTTTCGATACGCCCGGAGAGATGAGAAAGACCGTCCTCCTCACTCAGGTTTCAGAGCATCTTGTGCCGATCATTCCCGAAGCTAGCCGTTTCAGTAAATGGTTGACGTTCCTGCGAAGTACAGCGATAGTGCGTAAATTTTGTAATTCTCTCATTGGGAAAGTAAGAAAAACCCATATTGCTGACGCGATTTTGCCTTTGACTGCAGAGGATTTACGTTTCGCAGAATTGCTAGTTTGGCGTAGTGTACAGCACAAAGAATTTTCAACAGTTCTGGCTTGCTTACGAAGCGGTAATCCTTTGCCAGCTAGCAGCAAACTAAAGTTGCTAAACCCTTTTCTAGACGATAATCAGTTGTTAAGGTTAGGAGGACGGATTGACAATGTCGCGCATACTGACATTGTGAAACGTCCTCTCATCCTACCTGGGAATAACCGAATTGTTCGATTGCTAATCCAGCATCTTCATGAACGGTTCGGTCATGCCCACAATGAAACTGTATTAAATGAATGTCGTAGACTTTTCTGGGTTATCGGCCTCCGTAATGTCGTACGCTCTGTGGCGCATAGCTGTCAACTATGTAGAATTCGTCGCGCCGTTGCTCCCATACCATTAGAAGGTGCTCTACCTGCCGAACGGCTTGATCACCATACACGTCCATTCACACATGTAGGTTTGGATTATTTTGGTCCTATGCTGGTGACGATTGGTCGGCGGAACGAGAAGAGGTGGGTTGCCTTATTCACGTGCTTGACGACGAGAGCGGTTCACTTAGAGCTCATACAGAATTTATCAGCAGACGCAGCGATATTGGGGCTTCGACGCTTCATCGCAAGGAGAGGTTGTCCGTCAACTATCACGAGTGACAATGCAACGGCCTTCCATGGAGCCGACAACGATTTGAAGCGTGCCCGTTTGGAAATGGAGGGGGCCACCAGAGCGTTCGCAACGAATCTGATGATTGTGTGGAAGTACTTACCACCAGCAACGCCATCAATGGCCGGGTCCTGGGAGAGATTAATCGGGACCGTAAAGAGGGCTCTGGCGACCGTGTTGAAGGAGAAATCCCCGAAAGAACCCACTCTTCAGACACTTCTCGCCGAAGTTGAGAATATTGTGAATTCGAGACCACTTACCTATGTCCAAACCGGCACGGAAGACAAAGAAGCTTTAACGCCGTTCCATTTTTTACTTGGAAGCGCTTCTGGAGCTACACAAATGTGCAATTCCGAGCCGGAGTACGTTGGCCGGAAAGAATGGCGAAGAGTACAAAGCTTAGCGGATGCTTTCTGGTCGAGATGGGTCGAAGAATATCTTCCCACTCTTCGCCAACATCACTTCACAGCAAAACACAACGATAAAGATTGCACTGTCGGAGATATAGTCGTCGTTGCTGATCCCAACTTACCCCGGAACGTATGGCCTATGGGGCGCATAATCGCAACTTTACCTGGAAAAGATGGAGTCATACGAGTGGTAGACGTCCTCACTAAAGGGGGAATTTTTCGACGGCCTCTTAGAAGAGTTGTACCGCTACCTGTCCATTCTCCTGAACCAACGGCCATGATAGGCGGTTCAACGGAGAGGGGAATGTCAGCGATGGAGGCCGTGGATACCGCAGACCACGCGAAGAGCGTGGAGGTTGATTAGGGAGGCCTATAACTGGCCACCAATGTTCATATTTACTTTTTAAGAACGAGCAAATTCTAAATTGACAACACATAATTTTTGGCATCTTTGCGTTTCGGTTTTTGCTTTAGTTGCTTTCTCTATATATTTTCTTTATTTTATTAATATTAAAACACAGTCTATACGAAAACGAGTAGTTATTTCTTCCACCAGCGCACCGCTCTTAGCTATCGTCGATATTACCACTTTATTAAGGAAAGGCAGGGCGCGGTCAAATATTAAACAGTATATTTATTAATATTTAAACAAAAAGCACAATTTGCACGCCCGTCAGGTCGCCGTCTCACCGCTTACCACTACTCGTACTACTTTCATTAGCACCTTTACATCCTTGCCCACGTCGTCAAAAATGAGTCTATGATTTTCGTTTGTAGTTGCAACGATTGTATTTCTATTTACCTGTCGTGGTTCGGCATGCAATACAGTATGGTGAACTCTACCGCAGTTAGGCTCAGAACACTTGGTCTTACTCTTACACGCACTCAGCTGGTGTAGCGGAGATAGGCATGAAAAACAGAGCTTTGCATCAGACACATACTTCCATCTGTCGTCAATAGATAGAGCAATAAAGTTAGAACAGTTTGCCAATTCATGATTATTTTTACACAAATAGCACTGCTTACTTGTAATCGGCTTGGTAGTAAGAACAGGTACTCGCTTATTGTCACTTCTAAAATTCATTTTCTTGTCAATACCTCGTGATAATTGCACTTGATAATCGTTTTTCGTCGTAAACTCTATCGTCGATCGTGCAATTTTCATAAGCCAGTCTGATACGTGTTGTAAGGAAACTTCAGTCAGACCTTTCCGGGTTTTGTCTAAACCCCATTGGTATTTCAGATGCGACGGTAATTTGAACAAGACTTCTCTAATTAAAAACGGGTTCACGAGATGGTTGTTTTGATTAGTCGAAACCATAACAGCAACTATATTTTGAATGTCAGTAGCAAACTTCATAAGTTGACAAATATCATCATGACGTAATATCGACGATAGCTAAAAGCGGTGCGCTGGTGGAAGAAATAACTACTCGTTTTCGTATAGACTGTGTTTTAATATTAATAAAATAAAGAAAATATATAGAGAAAAGCAACTAAAGCAAAAACCGCAACGCAAAGATGCCAAAAATTATGTGTTGTCAATTTAGATTGCTCGTTCTTAAAAAGTAAATATGAACATTGGTGGCCAGTTATAGGCCTCCCTAATCAACCTCCACGCTCTTCGCGTGGTCTGCGGTATCCACGGCCTCCATCGCTGACATTCCCCTCTCCGTTGAACCGCCTATCATGGCCGTTGGTTCAGGAGAATGGACAGGTAGCGGTACAACTCTTCTAAGAGGCCGTCGAAAAATTCCCCCTTTAGTGTGGACGTCTACCACTCGTATGACTCCATCTTTTCCAGGTAAAGTTGCGATTATGCGCCCCATAGGCCATACGTTCCGGGGTAAGTTGGGATCAGCAACGACGACTATATCTCCGACAGTGCAATCTTTATCGTTGTGTTTTGCTGTGAAGTGATGTTGGCGAAGAGTGGGAAGATATTCTTCGACCCATCTCGACCAGAAAGCATCCGCTAAGCTTTGTACTCTTCGCCATTCTTTCCGGCCAACGTACTCCGGCTCGGAATTGCACATTTGTGTAGCTCCAGAAGCGCTTCCAAGTAAAAAATGGAACGGCGTTAAAGCTTCTTTGTCTTCTGTGCCGGTTTGGACATAGGTAAGTGGTCTTGAATTCACAATATTCTCAACTTTGGCGAGAAGTGTCTGAAGAGTGGGTTCTTTCGGGGATTTCTCCTTCAACACGGTCGCCAGAGCCCTCTTTACGGTCCCGATTAATCTCTCCCAGGACCCGGCCATTGATGGCGATGCTGGTGGTAAGTACTTCCACACAATCATCAGATTCGTTGCGAACGCTCTGGTGGCCCCCTCCATTTCCAAACGGGCACGCTTCAAATCGTTGTCGGCTCCATGGAAGGCCGTCGCATTGTCACTCGTGATAGTTGACGGACAACCTCTCCTTGCGATGAAGCGTCGAAGCCCCAATATCGCTGCGTCTGCTGATAAATTCTGTATGAGCTCTAAGTGAACCGGTCTCGTCGTCAAGCACGTGAATAAGGCAACCCATCTCTTCTCGTTCCGCCGACCGATCGTCACCAGCATAGGACCAAAATAATCCAAACCTACATGTGTGAATGGACGTGTATGGTGATCAAGCCGTTCGGCAGGTAGAGCACCTTCTAATGGTATGGGAGCAACGGCGCGACGAATTCTACAGAGTTGACAGCTATGCGCCACAGAGCGTACGACATTACGGAGGCCGATAACCCAGAAAACTCTACGACATTCATTTAATACAGTTTCATTGTGGGCATGACCGAACCGTTCATGAAGATGCTGGATTAGCAATCGAACAATTCGGTTATTCCCAGGTAGGATGAGAGGACGTTTCACAATGTCAGTTGTTCAAAGATGCTCGGAAACCTGAGTGAGGAGGACGGTCTTTCTCATCTCTCCGGGCGTATCGATAACAAAAGACCCCGTTTCATCGCTGGGCCAATCGTTCTCCGAAAATAAGAAAGACGGACCACTTAACCATCTACCTAAAGGATTCTTAGACCCCTTAAATAATTTGGTTGCATCGTCTGCTACATTCAAGGCGCTGGGAACCCACCGCCACTCTTCCCTATGGGTCAGCTCTGTTATTTCGCCAACGCGGTGGGCAACAAACGGTTTGAACGAGCGTACGTCTGCCTGAATCCAGGCGAGCGTCGTTTTTGAATCAGACCAAAAAACGCGACGATGTATAATTTTCCGGTGGGCTTTACATATTGTATCAGCAAGGCGAGCAGCCAAAAGAGCTCCCTGTAGTTCGAGCCTTGGAATCGAAATTGACTTGTTTGGAGCTAGACGCGCCTTACTGGACACCATCGACAAAACCACGTGATTGCTTTGGTATATGACCCTCCAGTAAGCAACGGCAGCATAAGCAACCTCGCTCGCGTCTGAGAAAACGTGAAGTTCCAGTCGCTCGATTACGCCAGAAGAAAAGTAACATCGTGGCACTTGCAGACTTCGTATATCCACAAGTGCCTCGTACCACCCCCTCCACTGGCGAGAGTCGTCGACTGGAAGCGGCTCATCCCAAGTCTTTACGGTCCGCCAGATTTGCTGAAACAGTATTCTTCCGTGAATAGTAAAAGGAGAGAGTAAGCCCAACGGATCAAAAATCTTCATTAAATCGCTCAAAACTTTTCGCTTAGTAAGCGTAATGTCAGCGATGGAGGCCGTGGATACCGCAGACCACGCGAAGAGCGTGGAGGTTGATTAGGGAGGCCTATAACTGGCCACCAATGTTCATATTTACTTTTTAAGAACGAGCAAATTCTAAATTGGCAACACATAATTTTTGGCATCTTTGCGTTTCGGTTTTTGCTTTAGTTGCTTTCTCTATATATTTTCTTTATTTTATTAATATTAAAACACAGTCTATACGAAAACGAGTAGTTATTTCTTCCACCAGCGCACCGCTCTTAGCTATCGTCGATATTTAGGGGAATGTCAGCGATGGAGGCCGTGGATACCGCAGACCACGCGAAGAGCGTGGAGGTTGATTAGGGAGGCCTATAACTGGCCACCAATGTTCATATTTACTTTTTAAGAACGAGCAAATTCTAAATTGGCAACACATAATTTTTGGCATCTTTGCGTTTCGGTTTTTGCTTTAGTTGCTTTCTCTATATATTTTCTTTATTTTATTAATATTAAAACACAGTCTATACGAAAACGAGTAGTTATTTCTTCCACCAGCGCACCGAATGTCAGCGATGGAGGCCGTGGATACCGCAGACCACGCGAAGAGCGTGGAGGTTGATTTGGGAGGCCTATAACTGGCCACCAATGTTCATATTTACTTTTTAAGAACGAGCAAATTCTAAATTGACAACACATATTTTTTGGCATCTTGGCGTTTCGGTTTTTGCTTTAGTTGCTTTCTCTATATATTTTCTTTATTTTATTAATATTAAAACACAGTCTATACGAAAACGAGTAGTTATTTCTTCCACCAGCGCACCGCTCTTAGCTATCGTCGATATTTTGGTCCTAAAATATCGACGATATTAATAAAATAAAGAAAATATACAGTGTGGAAATTAAACTCAGGCCCTGGAGGGAAACTACTTTAAATCCTTAAGCTAGCTCATTTTACTTAAAGGAGACATTCCTTTATTTTTAAAAAGAAACAAATCTGCATTAAAAGATTTTTTAAAACTCGCTTGCTTCGCCCGGGACTCGAACCAACTAAAATTTAAAAAATAAACACTCCTTATTTTATTATACTACTCGGTAGTATTAATATTCAGGATAAAGTTTCTCTAAAAAATATTTGGTTACTGTTCACTTTTAACAAGTAAAAGACACGTAACAGTTCTGTTATTTCTCCAACACTCAAAGACTTCGTATGAAGTACACGCTTGCTAATTTATCGTTAAGTACCTTGTTGAAATCATCGATAAGAAAATTGTTCAATGGTGGTAATACCTCTATGCACATTTCCTTCTTACATGATCCGAGGCGTTCAGTGGAGAAGTTTAAAAATGGAACGTTTGACTTTGTTTGCAAGGCGGGACAATAATTTTAAAATTCGAACGATTTTTATCAACAGATTTTATTTAAGTAGTGTTGCTTCCCTTACGTAATTAAATTATCTCATAATGGCGTATCAAGAACAATTCGATTTATTAGAAGCTTACTTTGTTTGCAACAAGAGCTACGATTTAGCTCTACAGTGGTATCGCGAGAAGTATCCAGACAGAGAACTACCATCTAGAAAGGTTTTGTCTCGAATTGTGAATAATTTACTGACCGTTGGAAGTTTTAAAAAGAAGACTGGACGCCCACAGCAACAAAATTTGGACTATAGCGATGTTGAGTTAAACATTTTGACATACTTCGAGTGTTACCCGAAAGCTTCAAGCAGGGAAGCTGTTCAAGAGATAGGCATCAACCATACTAGTATACTTAAAGTTCTGAAAAAATACAAATACAAATGTTATCGTGATGGGCGATTGGTGCAGAAACTACATCCCGGAGATAGTGACAGGAGATTACAGTTTTGTGAAAATATTCGAACAGAAATAGCCCGCAACCCAAATTTCTTGGACTGTATTGTATGGTCTGACGAAACAAATTTTAGTAATAATGGAATGTATAACAGACATAACAATCATTATTGGTCTCGTCAAAATCCATTCCGTGTCCGTGAAACGAACAACCAGGTCAGATTTTCGTTTAATGTTTGGTGTGGAATCAAAAGTAACAAGGTTGTTTTGGTGCACATTTACGAAGGACATCTGAATGCAGCAAAATACATTGAAATATTAGAGCTTTTACAAAATCAATTAAACCTTCTGCCAGAAGAGGAACGAAATAATATCATTTTTCAACAAGATGGTGCACCTGCCCACAACAGCAGAATTGCCAGGGCATACCTTAATGAAAATTTCAGTGCCTGGATAGGTACAAACGGTACGATTAGATGGCCTGCAAGAAGTCCAGACCTGACGCCCATGGACTTCTTTTTATGGGGTCATGTAAAAAATGTTGTTTATGAAACTTGCTATGAAACCGTTCAAGAGCTAAGGATTGCGGTAGAAAATGTTATTAGGGGCATACACCACAACACTTTGCTGAAGGCTACAAGAAATGAATTTCAACGGCGACTAATGTTGTGTAGCCGGAACGACGGGGCTCATTTCGAACAATTTATCAGTTAAATAATTTAAGTGTTACAAAATGGATAGTAAAATAAAGTTGATGTTAGATTTAACGATTATTTTTATTTTTAAGACCAAATGTTTGTTAGAGAAACTTTATCCTGAATATTAATACTACCGATTAGTACAATAAAATAAAGAGTGTTTATTTTTTTAAATTTTAGTCGGTTCGAGTCCCGGGCGAAGCAAGCGAGTTTTAAAAAATCTTTTAATGCAGATTTGTTTCTTTTTAAAAATAAAGGAATGTCTCCTTTAAATAAAATGAGCTAGCTTAAGGATTTAAAGTAGTTTCCCTCCAGGGCCTGAGTTTAATTTCCACACTGTATAGAGAAAGCAACTAAAGCAAAAACCGAAACGCAAAGATGCCAAAAATTATGTGTTGTCAATTTAGAATTTGCTCGTTCTTAAAAAGTAAATATGAACATTGGTGGCCAGTTATAGGCCTCCCTAATCAACTTCCACGCTCTTCGCGTGGTCTGCGGTATCCACGGCCTCCATCGCTGACATTCCCCTCTTTGGTCCTATGCTGGTGACGATTGGTCGGCGGAACGAGAAGAGGTGGGTTGCCTTATTCACGTGCTTGACGACGAGAGCGGTTCACTTAGAGCTCATACAGAATTTATCAGCAGACGCAGCGATATTGGGGCTTCGACGCTTCATCGCAAGGAGAGGTTGTCCGTCAACTATCACGAGTGACAATGCAACGGCCTTCCATGGAGCCGACAACGATTTGAAGCGTGCCCGTTTGGAAATGGAGGGGGCCACCAGAGCGTTCGCAACGAATCTGATGATTGTGTGGAAGTACTTACCACCAGCAACGCCATCAATGGCCGGGTCCTGGGAGAGATTAATCGGGACCGTAAAGAGGGCTCTGGCGACCGTGTTGAAGGAGAAATCCCCGAAAGAACCCACTCTTCAGACACTTCTCGCCGAAGTTGAGAATATTGTGAATTCGAGACCACTTACCTATGTCCAAACCGGCACGGAAGACAAAGAAGCTTTAACGCCGTTCCATTTTTTACTTGGAAGCGCTTCTGGAGCTACACAAATGTGCAATTCCGAGCCGGAGTACGTTGGCCGGAAAGAATGGCGAAGAGTACAAAGCTTAGCGGATGCTTTCTGGTCGAGATGGGTCGAAGAATATCTTCCCACTCTTCGCCAACATCACTTCACAGCAAAACACAACGATAAAGATTGCACTGTCGGAGATATAGTCGTCGTTGCTGATCCCAACTTACCCCGGAACGTATGGCCTATGGGGCGCATAATCGCAACTTTACCTGGAAAAGATGGAGTCATACGAGTGGTAGACGTCCTCACTAAAGGGGGAATTTTTCGACGGCCTCTTAGAAGAGTTGTACCGCTACCTGTCCATTCTCCTGAACCAACGGCCATGATAGGCGGTTCAACGGAGAGGGGAATGTCAGCGATGGAGGCCGTGGATACCGCAGACCACGCGAAGAGCGTGGAGGTTGATTAGGGAGGCCTATAACTGGCCACCAATGTTCATATTTACTTTTTAAGAACGAGCAAATTCTAAATTGACAACACATAATTTTTGGCATCTTTGCGTTTCGGTTTTTGCTTTAGTTGCTTTCTCTATATATTTTCTTTATTTTATTAATATTAAAACACAGTCTATACGAAAACGAGTAGTTATTTCTTCCACCAGCGCACCGCTCTTAGCTATCGTCGATATTTAGTTGAGAATATTGTGAATTCGAGACCACTTACCTATGTCCAAACCGGCACGGAAGACAAAGAAGCTTTAACGCCGTTCCATTTTTTACTTGGAAGCGCTTCTGGAGCTACACAAATGTGCAATTCCGAGCCGGAGTACGTTGGCCGGAAAGAATGGCGAAGAGTACAAAGCTTAGCGGATGCTTTCTGGTCGAGATGGGTCGAAGAATATCTTCCCACTCTTCGCCAACATCACTTCACAGCAAAACACAACGATAAAGATTGCACTGTCGGAGATATAGTCGTCGTTGCTGATCCCAACTTACCCCGGAACGTATGGCCTATGGGGCGCATAATCGCAACTTTACCTGGAAAAGATGGAGTCATACGAGTGGTAGACGTCCTCACTAAAGGGGGAATTTTTCGACGGCCTCTTAGAAGAGTTGTACCGCTACCTGTCCATTCTCCTGAACCAACGGCCATGATAGGCGGTTCAACGGAGAGGGGAATGTCAGCGATGGAGGCCGTGGATACCGCAGACCACGCGAAGAGCGTGGAGGTTGATTAGGGAGGCCTATAACTGGCCACCAATGTTCATATTTACTTTTTAAGAACGAGCAAATTCTAAATTGACAACACATAATTTTTGGCATCTTTGCGTTTCGGTTTTTGCTTTAGTTGCTTTCTCTATATATTTTCTTTATTTTATTAATATTAAAACACAGTCTATACGAAAACGAGTAGTTATTTCTTCCACCAGCGCACCGCTCTTATCGCAACTTTACCTGGAAAAGATGGAGTCATACGAGTGGTAGACGTCCTCACTAAAGGGGGAATTTTTCGACGGCCTCTTAGAAGAGTTGTACCGCTACCTGTCCATTCTCCTGAACCAACGGCCATGATAGGCGGTTCAACGGAGAGGGGAATGTCAGCGATGGAGGCCGTGGATACCGCAGACCACGCGAAGAGCGTGGAGGTTGATTTGGGAGGCCTATAACTGGCCACCAATGTTCATATTTACTTTTTAAGAACGAGCAAATTCTAAATTGACAACACATATTTTTTGGCATCTTGGCGTTTCGGTTTTTGCTTTAGTTGCTTTCTCTATATATTTTCTTTATTTTATTAATATTAAAACACAGTCTATACGAAAACGAGTAGTTATTTCTTCCACCAGCGCACCGCTCTTAGCTATCGTCGATATTTGGTGGTACGTGGCACTTGTGGATATACGAAGTCTGCAAGTGCCACGATGTTACTTTTCTTCTGGCGTAATCGAGCGACTGGAACTTCACGTTTTTTCAGACGCGAGCGAGGTTGCTTATGCTGCCGTTGCTTACTGGAGGGTCATATACCAAAGCAATCTCGTGGTTTTGTCGATGGTGTCCAGTAAGGCGCGTGTAGCTCCAAACAAGCCAATTTCGATTCCAAGGCTCGAACTACAGGGAGCTCTTTTGGCTGCTCGCCTTGCTGAAACAATATGTAAAGCCCACCGGAAAATTATACATCGTCGCGTTTTTTGGTCTGATTCAAAAACGACGCTCGCCTGGATTCAGGCAGACGTACGCTCGTTCAAGCCGTTTGTTGCCCACCGTGTTGGCGAAATATCAGAGCTGACCCATAGGGAAGAGTGGCGGTGGGTTCCCAGCGCTTTGAATGTAGCAGACGATGCAACCAAATTATTTAAGGGGTCTAAGAATCCCTTAGGTAGATGGTTAAGCGGTCCGTCTTTCTTATTTTCGGAGAACGATTGGCCCAGCGATGAAACGGGGTCTTTTGTTTTCGATACGCCCGGAGAGATGAGAAAGACCGTCCTCCTCACTCAGGTTTCAGAGCATCTTGTGCCGATCATTCCCGAAGCTAGCCGTTTCAGTAAATGGTTGACGTTCCTGCGAAGTACAGCGATAGTGCGTAAATTTTGTAATTCTCTCATTGGGAAAGTAAGAAAAACCCATATTGCTGACGCGATTTTGCCTTTGACTGCAGAGGATTTACGTTTCGCAGAATTGCTAGTTTGGCGTAGTGTACAGCACAAAGAATTTTCAACAGTTCTGGCTTGCTTACGAAGCGGTAATCCTTTGCCAGCTAGCAGCAAACTAAAGTTGCTAAACCCTTTTCTAGACGATAATCAGTTGTTAAGGTTAGGAGGACGGATTGACAATGTCGCGCATACTGACATTGTGAAACGTCCTCTCATCCTACCTGGGAATAACCGAATTGTTCGATTGCTAATCCAGCATCTTCATGAACGGTTCGGTCATGCCCACAATGAAACTGTATTAAATGAATGTCGTAGACTTTTCTGGGTTATCGGCCTCCGTAATGTCGTACGCTCTGTGGCGCATAGCTGTCAACTATGTAGAATTCGTCGCGCCGTTGCTCCCATACCATTAGAAGGTGCTCTACCTGCCGAACGGCTTGATCACCATACACGTCCATTCACACATGTAGGTTTGGATTATTTTGGTCCTATGCTGGTGACGATTGGTCGGCGGAACGAGAAGAGGTGGGTTGCCTTATTCACGTGCTTGACGACGAGAGCGGTTCACTTAGAGCTCATACAGAATTTATCAGCAGACGCAGCGATATTGGGGCTTCGACGCTTCATCGCAAGGAGAGGTTGTCCGTCAACTATCACGAGTGACAATGCAACGGCCTTCCATGGAGCCGACAACGATTTGAAGCGTGCCCGTTTGGAAATGGAGGGGGCCACCAGAGCGTTCGCAACGAATCTGATGATTGTGTGGAAGTACTTACCACCAGCAACGCCATCAATGGCCGGGTCCTGGGAGAGATTAATCGGGACCGTAAAGAGGGCTCTGGCGACCGTGTTGAAGGAGAAATCCCCGAAAGAACCCACTCTTCAGACACTTCTCGCCGAAGTTGAGAATATTGTGAATTCGAGACCACTTACCTATGTCCAAACCGGCACGGAAGACAAAGAAGCTTTAACGCCGTTCCATTTTTTACTTGGAAGCGCTTCTGGAGCTACACAAATGTGCAATTCCGAGCCGGAGTACGTTGGCCGGAAAGAATGGCGAAGAGTACAAAGCTTAGCGGATGCTTTCTGGTCGAGATGGGTCGAAGAATATCTTCCCACTCTTCGCCAACATCACTTCACAGCAAAACACAACGATAAAGATTGCACTGTCGGAGATATAGTCGTCGTTGCTGATCCCAACTTACCCCGGAACGTATGGCCTATGGGGCGCATAATCGCAACTTTACCTGGAAAAGATGGAGTCATACGAGTGGTAGACGTCCTCACTAAAGGGGGAATTTTTCGACGGCCTCTTAGAAGAGTTGTACCGCTACCTGTCCATTCTCCTGAACCAACGGCCATGATAGGCGGTTCAACGGAGAGGGGAATGTCAGCGATGGAGGCCGTGGATACCGCAGACCACGCGAAGAGCGTGGAGGTTGATTAGGGAGGCCTATAACTGGCCACCAATGTTCATATTTACTTTTTAAGAACGAGCAAATTCTAAATTGACAACACATAATTTTTGGCATCTTTGCGTTTCGGTTTTTGCTTTAGTTGCTTTCTCTATATATTTTCTTTATTTTATTAATATTAAAACACAGTCTATACGAAAACGAGTAGTTATTTCTTCCACCAGCGCACCGCTCTTAGCTATCGTCGATATTTTGGTCCTTCGAGCCGAATGTCAGCGATGGAGGCCGTGGATACCGCAGACCACGCGAAGAGCGTGGAGGTTGATTTGGGAGGCCTATAACTGGCCACCAATGTTCATATTTACTTTTTAAGAACGAGCAAATTCTAAATTGACAACACATATTTTTTGGCATCTTGGCGTTTCGGTTTTTGCTTTAGTTGCTTTCTCTATATATTTTCTTTATTTTATTAATATTAAAACACAGTGGAATGTCAGCGATGGAGGCCGTGGATACCGCAGACCACGCGAAGAGCGTGGAGGTTGATTAGGGAGGCCTATAACTGGCCACCAATGTTCATATTTACTTTTTAAGAACGAGCAATCTAAATTGACAACACATAATTTTTGGCATCTTTGCGTTGCGGTTTTTGCTTTAGTTGCTTTTCTCTATATATTTTCTTTATTTTATTAATATTAAAACACAGTCTATACGAAAACGAGTAGTTATTTCTTCCACCAGCGCACTAAAATATCGACGATAGCTAAGAGCGGTGCGCTGGTGGAAGAAATAACTACTCGTTTTCGTATAGACTGTGTTTTAATATTAATAAAATAAAGAAAATATATAGAGAAAGCAACTAAAGCAAAAACCGAAACGCAAAGATGCCAAAAATTATGTGTTGCCAATTTAGAATTTGCTCGTTCTTAAAAAGTAAATATGAACATTGGTGGCCAGTTATAGGCCTCCCTAATCAACCTCCACGCTCTTCGCGTGGTCTGCGGTATCCACGGCCTCCATCGCTGACATTCCCGCGTATCGAAAACAAAAGACCCCGTTTCATCGCTGGGCCAATCGTTCTCCGAAAATAAGAAAGACGGACCGCTTAACCATCTACCTAAGGGATTCTTAGACCCCTTAAATAATTTGGTTGCATCGTCTGCTACATTCAAAGCGCTGGGAACCCACCGCCACTCTTCCCTATGGGTCAGCTCTGATATTTCGCCAACACGGTGGGCAACAAACGGCTTGAACGAGCGTACGTCTGCCTGAATCCAGGCGAGCGTCGTTTTTGAATCAGACCAAAAAACGCGACGATGTATAATTTTCCGGTGGGCTTTACATATTGTTTCAGCAAGGCGAGCAGCCAAAAGAGCTCCCTGTAGTTCGAGCCTTGGAATCGAAATTGGCTTGTTTGGAGCTACACGCGCCTTACTGGACACCATCGACAAAACCACGAGATTGCTTTGGTATATGACCCTCCAGTAAGCAACGGCAGCATAAGCAACCTCGCTCGCGTCTGAAAAAACGTGAAGTTCCAGTCGCTCGATTACGCCAGAAGAAAAGTAACATCGTGGCACTTGCAGACTTCGTATATCCACAAGTGCCACGTACCACCCCCTCCACTGGCGAGAGTCATCGACTGGAAGCGGCTCATCCCAAGTCTTTACGGTCCGCCAGGTTTGCTGAAACAGTATTCTTCCGTGAATAGTAAAAGGAGAGAGTAAGCCCAACGGATCAAAAATCTTCATTAAATCGCTCAAAACTTTTCGCTTAGTAAGCGTGGCGCTTTCGCTCACTTCGCGCCTAAACATAAAAACATCTGTTGTTGGAATCCAAAACATTCCTAAAATTTTTAAGCCAGTGTCGGGGACGTTAAGCTGAACGTCCATTGGAGAATTTTTGTGTAACTGAGGGGGAATTAATTTCAGGGCTTCAGGACGATTGGACACCCAACTACACATTTCAAAACCACATTTTCCATGGATATTGAAAATATTGTAAGCTAATTCAGCTGCTTTGTCAACGTCATCTACACTTCCCAAGTAATCGTCCATGTAGTGGTCCTCTATTATTGCCTTCGCTGCGTCTGGGAATTCAAGTTCGAATTCTTTGGCATTTTTATTTTTAATAAATAAGGCCGAACACGGTGATGAAGCAGCGCCGAAAATGACAGAGGACATCCTATATTCTCTGACTGCGGTAGATGGGTTACTGTCTCGCCACAAATATCTTTGGAAATCCCTATCCTCGTCTCTAATTTTAATTTGAGAAAACATCTCCCTGATATCTCCCGTTAAAGCTATTTGTCCCTCTCTAAATCTAAATAAAATTTCTAGTAAAGAATTAAGCAAGTCTGGACCAGGTAATAACAAATCATTCAAACAAATTCCTCCTGACTTTGCTGCGGCATCATGCACAATTCTCAGCTTCCCTGGCTTTGCAGGATGGGTTACGCCGAAATGCGGTAAATACCACCTAGGTACAGAAGATTCAACATGAAAAAGATCACTACATACTTCTGCGTAACCCTTCTGTACATATGCGTCGATATTTACCCGATACAAATTTAAATATTTATTATCTCTCGCACACTTCCTCTCAAGACTTTTAAGCCGTGAAAAAGCATGATTGTAACTATTTGGAATCACTTTATTATCATAACGCCACAGTAAACCAACTTCGAAACGGCCATTTGGTAAACGTCGCGAAGTTTCTTCTAAAATACGTAAAGCGCGTTTCTCCGTTTCAGTGTACGGTGACGTTTTCTCAATACCTAGAGACTCGAGTTTGTAATGCTCCTTGATAAGACTTTCTAGCCTAGAGTCCTCAACTGACACATGATGGGTGCGCAAAATGTTTTTCTTCGTGCAACCACCATACAGAACCCATCCCAAAGTTGTATTGGCTGCAACGGGTTCAGACGGTTTCCCTGTTCGATACTCGCTCGACATTAACAAATGCCAGTTGTTTACCCCAATCAAAATCTTCGGAGATGCATCTTTGTACGAGATTAAATCAAGGAGATCAGAAACGTGCGGTAATGTATCTATTTTATTTATTAATACAGACTGATTTTTAAAAAGATTTAAATCAGAAACCGTGCGTGCACTATGGACAGTGAAAATGTCAGATCGATGTTTTCCTTTCACCTGAAATGTCACTGTCTTTGAAAAAATATTCTGACGGTCGCCTGTCACACCATGTAAACAAATTTTATTTAAAGGACCTTCCAAGCCTACTTGTGCCGCTAAATCAGCATCAACAAGGGTTGCTGTGGATCCATCGTCGAGCAGAGCGAACGTGTCCACATTTCCATCAGGTCCAAAAATTGTGACAGGGACCATTTTCAAGAAAGCTTGCTGATTTGTATCTAAACTATAACTCTGCTCTACTACCCGAGGAGAGGTAACGCCCTCCTCGGTTACACTAGAGAGGGCCTGCGAGGAGGTACCGGACTGACAAGACGTGTTATGGACATGAATTGTGCTATCGGCGGTGTCTTTTTGTTTTGAAAAACCAGAGTTATGCAGTAGCCTATGATACGGTTTTCTACAATTGTCTTGACCACATGATCTTGCCTTACAATTCCGCCAATCATGCTTAGATATTTTTAAACAATTACGACATATTTTACGTTTAAGTACCCAGTTCCATCTGTCATCGACTTTAAGTGTTTTGAAACTATCACAAATTTTGATTGTGTGGTTTCCGGAACAATACAAGCATGTGGGTTGATCAGTGGTGTCTGTAGTGCGTACTATCTCCTGAATTCGGACTTTGTTATGATTATTCTGTGAATGAGAGGGATGAACGTTTATTGTGTGAGGCGATAGGGTTACCGCATCTGGCATTCCATATTTTATAGTACGACAGGCTTCTCTTTCCAGAAACTGTGCGAGAAGCTCCACCCTCGGTGTGCGCCCGTCATCATTCTCTGCACCATAATCAATCCACCGAGCATGAAGTAACGGCGACAGCTTGGACACAACAAAAAAATATAAATCGGGACTTGTTTACGACGCACAACGACCCTTGCTTGTTTACCGGACTGTGAGAATATCTTTGTGATTGACCTTGGCACGTTAAAGGACTTTGATTTTGAGAACATTTTGGCACAATTATGGATACAGGACGCCGATGTGTTATGTGTCCGCGTTCTGTCCTAAGGCAGAGAAGACACATTTTGGAAGATACTTTGCCACAAAGTTCACCAGCGGTGGCTGACTATATTTATCAAAATGGACTAATAGAGGTTAGTAAGTAATGTTATTTTTTTCTTTGTCTAACAGTGCTTACGATGAGTTACAATAATCATTGTAAAAATAATATAACGTAGGGTGTGCATTATATCATCGTCGTAAGAAAGTAGATATTCTGTGTGCACTGCAACCTAGTCCTACGATATCTTTATTTATTGTGATAGGATATTAAATGTATTTTTTTTTATTCCAGGTTATTTTCAATAACATCATGGCTGTATGTCACAGATGCTGGCAAAGAGCCAACAATGATGTCAATCGACAAGACCTTCCTGACGAAAATGTTGTTGTCGATGTCAACAATCCAGCTGAAGGCGCCCAACCAAATGAAATCTTCGTCCCTGAGTATGTAAGAGCTCCTAATTCTTCGCGAACCTGTTTATATAGGCATTGCAGAAATCTGGATCTGAGGCGAATCCCCGCGTCTATAAGACTGTTCGCCATTTGTAACTACAGCTTATATTTTCCACCTAGTACACGACTGTGTCAAGATCATTTGTCCAATATTATTTGGGACGAATTACTGGATAATGTAAACGTGACGAATTATTTCAACGCTGAGCTTGTTTCGGACATGACAACAATGTTAATTCGCGGCATGAATGCTCCTAGATTAAGCTTTGATTCCGTGACTGGATTGGATGCCCATGAGCTTCATTTTTGGACTGGACTAACTATTGAGCAATTTAATAGTATGCTATTGGAAACACCCAGCTTAGCTGAGAGACACAGACATCCGCGGAGAGTTCTTGGGGCCTATATGACGAAATTAAGGACTGGTGAAAGCAATGAAAGGTTAGCAACATTGTTTGGGATGTCACGTCGAACATTTGAAGACCATTTAAAAATAGCGAGAGAATGTTTGACACAAGATTTCGTTAATAGACATCTTGGTCTAGATCATCTGTCTAGAGAAAATGTTCTAGAAAGAAACTTACTGATTCCTAAAGAGTTTTTTGGTGATGAGCAAAATACTAAAGCTATTTTGATATTAGATGGAACGTACATATACAGGGCGTCCCAAAGTTATGGGACATGAAGGGGAAGTACCTTAAATATCGTAGATAGTGAATTTTGCTCAAAGAAGACTTTATGTTATTTTTAAAAGTTAGTAATTCTGCATTCATAGATTTTCTAAAAATTATTTGCTTCGGCTGGGAATCGAACCGACTCAAATGTGAAAAAAAAAACACCCTACTTTTATGATGCCAATCGAAAGAATAGCTAAAAAATAATAACTCTGCCTAAGTAACATAGTATTTTAAAAGAAAGGAACAACGTGAAATTAATCATTTTAATCAAATAAAAAACATACATGAAACTGCCGTAGTCAATTAAGTAGGTATTTTTTTGTAAATTAATTAATTAAATGCTCAAAATGTGATCCCTCTTGTTATCATTTCATCTACACGTGCACTTATAATAAGGAAAACTATGTTAGTACCTATTTTATGAAGTGGGTACTTATTTACGAATAATCAATGCTATCTTTGGAATGATAATATCGCTACTTTTCGAACGTCGTCGGCAATAAATAACTTTCTTGAAATTTGACTCAATCATTTTATGTTGTTCCTTTCTTTTAAAATACTATGTTACTTAGGCAGAGTTATTATTTTTTAGCTATTCTTTCGATTGGCATCATAAAAGTAGGGTGTTTTTTTTTTCACATTTAAGTCGGTTCGATTCCCAGCCGAAGCAAGTAATTTTTAGAAAATCTATGAATGCAGAATTACTAACTTTTAAAAATAACATAAAGTCTTCTTTGAGCAAAATTCACTATCTACAATATTTAAGGTACTTCCCCTTCATGTCCCATAACTTTGGGACGCCCTGTATATTGAAAAAAGCTCCAATTTTTTATTTCAGCGCCAATCTTACAGCCATCACAAGTTTCGAAATCTTTTAAAACCTTTTATAATTGTGAGCAGTGATGGCTACATAATAGACGTACTTGGTCCATTCCGGGCTACAACATCTGATGCTACCATTATGCAGTCAATAATGAATGAAGAAAATCCATTGCATTGGTTTTTAAACAGTGGCGATGTTTTTATAGTTGATAGGGGCTTTAGAGACAGCATTGGTGTAATCCAGTCTTGTGGCTATGAAGTCCACATGCCACCTACAAAAGACCGGACCGCTAGTCAACTGACAACAGAACAGGCAAATAAGTCCCGATTGGTTACGATTTGCAGATGGGTTGTTGAGGCGGTCAACGGCAAGTTTAAGAATAGGTTCAGGTTGTTGCGTCAAACGTATTTTAATCGTGCATTAAGTCATATGTTCTGTGACTTTAAAATTGCAGCGGCCATAATAAACGCTTATTATCGAGTCGCTGTTGACAACAGATTCGCCGCCGAGATTGTAAATATAATTCATTCTAGAATGAACATGTCCAATCACTTGCATGATTATGTGCATATGAAAAATCTTAACAGACAGAGAGTGCCTTTTGAAGCCATGCAAGCAAATATTCCTAACTTCGAAGACTTCCCACGTTTATCTGAAGATGAAGTGTTTCTTTTCGCGCTAGGGAGCTATCACATTAAGCTTGCCAAGTCTTACTGCGCCGAGCACCTTCGCGATGGTTTTTATAATATAGAATTATACCGTGATAACGAGTTAAACAATTTACCGCGATGCAATATCCTGCTAAATAATGTTTGGCTAGTCAGAGTACGGATTCAGTCGCGCCATGTCCGTTCCCGTATTTATTATAGTTATATTTTAATAGACCGGGATTTGACTGACAGACATGCTATTGCTCATTGGTACTGCACTTGCCTTACAGGCAATCGCACTGTGGGAAGTTGTGCGCACATAATATCCATTGTATGGTACATGGGGTTAGGGCGTCATATTGACTTTAATGCACCAGCACAAATGCTTGATAATATTGTAATAGACGACTTAATGTAATTATTAGTGCAGTCAAGAGCACATCAAGCTTGACACTTTAGATTTGGCTGTAATAATGAGTTAATAGTTACCTATATTATTTAAGCATTATTATTACTACTCAATGATTTTCAGTTTGAGAACCAAGTATTTTTTTTTATTATATAGAATCGTCCTTGTTTATGTGAAATAAGCATATTTGTTTGTGAAAAAAATTATTTTGGTTTAAAAATAAATATATTTTTACCGAAAAGTTTTTTTTTATTATAAATAAACCCAATAGTTTTTGCTACTAAAACAGGTACTTTATCCTTTTTTGGGTCGCAATGAACAAATTGACACGTGTCCTATGACTGTTGTAGGGTGGGGACGGGGTCCATACAAAATCCCCCATGTTGTTTCAATAAGTATTAAAGAAAAGTGCTTTTGTAAACCAATGACTGATTAGCTTATTAGTACAGATTTTGATACGTTTTAAATGTTTATTGTGATACGTTTATGTTTTGTGACATCATTAATGTGAGAAAAACAAATGATAAAAACAAAGTTTTTTTAGTTAACTGGGTTATTGGTAAAACACTAACAACCTTTCAGGGCTGCATTAATAACATCAATAATTTTTGATTTATAAAATTTAAAAATTCAACATAAAAAATCATCAGTGTTTTTTTGTTGTTGAATTTTTAAAAGTTATTTTGTTAGTAAGTAATACAGGCCTGCAAGGTTGTTAGTGTTTTACCAAACTGTTTTGGATTCTATTTGAAAGTTTTGGTTTTGTAATTTATTTGGATTGTACTACTTATTAAATATTTCTCGAAATATGTTTATATTTATTTATTCCACTTACCTACCTAAAATCTTACGACTATTTACACACACCCTAATAATTCTACTGTGCTACATTTATTTTCCAGTGTGACACATTCCGTTGTGATTTCCGTTGTGCGATTGCGTCAAAAATTTGGTCCTGACCCCTATATCAAATTTTAACAATACTATAGCTAAGGTCAACAAAAATGAAAATAAGTTAAACCAAAATCGGAAGGTCATAGAAAAGGCATTAGAACAAGTGGTTAATTCAAATGATAAATTAAAACAAAACTTAATTCTTCATCTAATGCTTTACAGAGTTTCATTATGACTCTGTCCTTTGATATAGATGACTTAAATAACGCAATAATATTTAGCAAAATGAATGTTCCACATCCCACTGTGCTTAACCCTTATTAGTTATACAATGAACTTGAGCAAAATAAAAATAGGCTACCTAGACACTGCGATTTACCAATTTCGTTGTATTTATATAATATACATGAGATTATTGACGCATCTCGTTAAATCTGTTACTATCATACTAATAAGATAATTATAGTTTTAAAAGTAGACGCTTGTACTTCCACAGACATATAATCTCTATAATGGAGTTCCGCTGCCAGTTCCATATGATAGCGCGAAACCAGATAAATTTGCGCAGTACCGTCTTCACAACTAAAAAGTAAATACGAGATGGAAAGTTTTCACTCGGAACACAAAACACCTCAAAACGTATATAATACTTATATTCCTAACTTATATTGTAAAAAGACAACCACAATATTGATAATTGTTTTAAATTAAAAAATAAAAACTGACAGGGTAATAATCATCAATATCGTAATACTAACCAATCACATACTAACCATCATTACCAACATTTTAAAAATAATCACATAAATTCGGGTCCAATTATGGGAACCCGCAGCAGGCTTCGTCTTTAAATAGGTAGGGCCCTCCGCAGCCGGCTATGTAGAGGGATACCCGATTGGTGCAAGCCGGATCTATGCAGTAAATAGTAGCTATGTTGTAACATTTTTTTTTATTACCTCTGTTTTAAGAAACAGGCGCAATGTGCCGGATTCCAAGCCGCATCGCAATTTTACTTTTTTTTGGATGTGTTCAGGTACCGCGGACAGTTTGTTTTAATTGAGGTGACAAATTACTTCAGTAAATGGATGTTCATAATCTTAAAATCATAAAAAGCAATTAAAAATACTTCTTTATCATTTAATAACATTTTCTGATACCACAAAATATCAAAATAAAGTGGAAATGAGATCATTGAGAAGTATGAATGGGGTGACTCTGAAAGATAGAATCAGAAATAGTGTAATTAGGGAGTTAAGCAGTGTGAATGAAGATGTAGTGACAAAGATTGAAAAAGGTATGCTGAGATGGTTTGGACATGTGGAGAGGATGAATGAAAGAAGACTTACGAAAGAGATATACAAAGCGAATGTGGATGGTAGTGTTGGTAGGGGAAGACCACGGCGAACGTACCATGATCAAATCGGGGACGTCTTAAAGAAAGGCCAAGTCAAGAGTACCCTAAACCGACGAGCATGTATGAACAACCTTATGAGAGTGAAGGAAGCAGAAGAGGTGTGTCAGGATCGTAGCAAGTGGAAGTCTGTGGTCTCTGCCTACCCCAACGGGAAACAGGCGTGGCATTATGTATGTATGTATGTACAAAATATCTCGATTTATTTCTTCTTTCGAATTTGTCGATCCGTCGTGCGTGCTGAGTTGGTATGTTTTCGGAACGCATAACTAGCTGTCAGGGAGCCCGGCTCGAATTCGTTCTTTTCGCTGCGTCATCTCGTCGGTAAAGGGTGGAATCTCCCAAACCATGATCGCCATTGCTGCCCTGCCACTACACATCTGATCATATGCCGCTTCTGGCCATGAAAATAACGTGCTGAAAACCCACTTCGTTGGTAAGTTTCGCTGTTAATTTTGCCGCAGCCACGCGTTCGTCGAGTCGATTGGTGTCTATCTCGTACTAATTGGTCGCGTTTATTGCAGGGTCCTTTTTTACTTTTAGCCTTACTTCCTTTCTCTCTTCGATGCATCCAGCGTGAAAACGAGGATATATCGCTTCAAGGACGAGGTGTTTGACCTCCTTCACATCTGCCACGTAGCTCTTTCGTGTTCTCCTATGCTGTGGATAAGGAGACATGGGCTTGTCCTTCTAAAGGAAGCCACATCGGTTTGTAATCACCGCTACTGAACACCGGTATGTTTTAATACGTATTTTCCTCTCAATCTTCAACGTCAGACTTGTTGTACGTGTAAAGACTTTAAGTGTGTAAACCGAGCGAGGGTTACTGTGATTTAATTTAAGTTAGTTTTAATGTTAGATTAATACCACTGTAAAACATCACCAGTAGTCAATTAAAACTTAGGATCTAAATTCACTGATTTTTATTGTTGAACATTACTGTTTGTTTGAGGTGAAAGCTACCCTACGGCGCCCAATCACCTACCTTTCTCTCTGTGAAGCTTTCATCCACATGACCACAACCTACTCACTACCCTGAAGCTACGCAAGCTCATGCTCTGCTGAACCGGTTGCCAGCCCAAATAAAAATTCTTATTACAATGTTACATCATATATTGAAATTAACTTCGTATAAACAGGTTCGTCACCTGTTCGTTTATTGATTGATACAGGTGCAACTATATCATTAATTAAAGTTGATAAGTTAAAACCTGAAACCTTATGCTATACAGACTACCCCATTTTTCTGAAAGGCATTGACAAAGTTAACGTTGAAAACTTAAATTCCACCCTAGCTTATACGAGTACATACCTCGATTTAAACTTGAACGAACAACAATACGAAACATTATTTCATGTGGTTGCAAAAGATTTTCCAATCGATTTCGATGGAATTTTAGGGAACGATATTTAAAAAAAACTTGAATGCTTCTCTTGATTTTGAAAATAATATAACTATTAGACATATTGAGACCTCAATATGCCTTCCGAGGGTAAATCAGCCCCACGGACTAAAGCTTTTGAGCTTGAAAATGAAAATTCACGAAAACATTTAAGAAATCCTTTCGAAGATTTCCATTAAAAATCTCGTAAAAGATTAAATAGTTATCAAACTTATAAATTGGCAAATATTCCCATCGAGGATTCTATAAATATTCCCACCGAGGATTCTATAAATATTCCCGTAGAGGATTCTTATGACATTTGTTTGAAAGAATTATTCATTTTCACATGGCGGTCTAAATTATATCAAAAGGCATACAGCAGGACCAGATCATCAGAGGCTAGAAAAAATTAGTAAGAAAAATCAAACCTTGACTATGTTTTAACTACACATTACTACAGATGACGAAAATATTATAGCGGCGGAATTAGTGCAGGTTTATCACGGCGCTGTACTGTGTGTATTCCGTATGCGACTACTGACTGTTACGTAAAATTATGTAGTCATATTTCCCGAATCGAAGATCTCTAACAAAATTTCACTCAGTAGAACTAAGGCAAGATCCATTGCATTTTATGTGCTTGCACCAGCTTCGCTAGTAGATATAGTGAACAAGTTAAAAGGTGACATTTATTCTAGTATTTCAACTGACGCATCCAACCACGGCAACATAAAATTGTTTTCCATAATTGTATAATTTTATAGTCCCGATGTCGGACTTCGTGTTGGGTTATTAGATTTTTATGAAGATTATAACGAGAAAGCCGTAGACATGTATTGAAAACCAGATTAGAAGCATTCGATTTAAAAATGGCTAATGTTTCAAGTTATTCTGGAGATAACTGTAATGCTAATTTTGGGATCCATCACTCTGTATATCAACTTCCTTTGAAAGAAAACGCAAATATTTTTCCTATAGGATGTCCAGCTCATCTTTTGCATGATACGGTAAAATATGCTATGTAGAAGTGTGATTTCGACATTGAACATCTGTTGTTGACATCTGGTGGTATCATTCACAAAGAGTGCAAAAACTAAGAGTTTTTTGAGGACGTCGATTTTGAATATCAAAATATAACTAGACATGTTACCACTTATTGGCTCTCTTTGTACCCTGCCATAGAAAAGCTTTTACGCAGCCTAACATTTTTGAAATAACACTTTTTATCACTTGGAGAAAATTGCCCTGTCGCATTACTCAAATATTTTATTGTGACAATGCTATCTTGGCTTTTTTCACAATACACTACGAATGTTTCAAGAATCTATATTGTTTTTAGAGAAGGATGAAGTGCTACGTTGCGAAACTTTTGACATTATAAATGGCTTACGCAATAAAATAAAACAACGGATTGACGATGAATTTGTTGGATTTAATTGTGCTAATGCAATGAACAATTTAGAATTTGAAGACAAAGAGTCAACAAAAGGAAATCTTATGATGTTATACAAAAACACTTTGAAATATTTAGAAGATCGTTTTGACTTCACGGACAATAATCACTTGTCAGTATTAAGAATATTATCATTAAAATCGATGTTTAGTTTTTCAGAACTCTCAGAAGCTGCAAGGAAGTTAAAACTGATTTATCGATTGGATATGGATAAACTTTACGATAAGTATTGTGTTATTAAGGATGTGTTAAAGTTATTAATAGAAGAAAAACAAAAATCAGCCCCTGAAAAAGTATTGGGTACTTATGAACAATGGCACAAATTATTTGTCCATGAAAGAGGCTTTCTACATATCTTTCAGATGGTATACTTGGAAACAGGAGGATATGAACGAGGCTTTTTTGAAACATCGGAATGGGGAAATTGGATTTAATGAATCATTTAGGACATACAGGGTGTCCCAAAAGTCGACGTCAAGCCGAAATCGCATGATGGGTAAGGTCATAACAGTTATCAGAAAAATATATAAAAAAAATTATGTCTAGTATTTTTAAAGTTACAGCAAAAAACACTTTATTCGGGAAAATGTACACCCTGTAACAGTTTTTACCTTCCTGTTGCTACAAATCTTTACTTTTTGCCATTTTTTTTTACTTATTTCATCCTGAATAGTGCTTCTGTAATTTTTAACCTTAAAATCTGAGCTAACTGCTCCAGCTTGAAAGAAGATGTCATGTTTTGCAGAACCACGTTTTGAAAATCAGTTTTTCGCCCTATTTTAACTGACGGTCCTGAAAAAAAATTATACCACGCAAGTCTGGCAAGTAACTTTAAAAATTAGCGCAATAAGGATTCTAAAGTGGTATAACACTTATTACATTATTTCTTAGATCGGGTACAAAAAATATTTTTTCAAGGAAAGTCGGTTTTGAATAATTTCTTTGACTTTACTAAAAGTGATTCTAGTGAACTCAAAGCATTCCTTAAGACCATTGCGTGGTTTAAATGAGACGGAGTGAGACATTTCATAAAGTGTGAGCGAGACAGGTAGTGACGCTATCGAAACAGAGACAGAGAAAGTATTTTTATGAAGTGTGAGCGAGACAGATAGTGACGCCGCTTTTTGATATTGGCATACACAATACATATCAGTACGCTTAGTACGCTAATCTGTTTCGTTTACTACGCATCTTTTCGTATTCGATCGTGTTATTTTGTGTACTAACTACTTTTGGCTTCGTTTATTGGACTTGTTTGCTTGTGATTTGGATTTGGACAATATCGATCTCTCTACGACCACCTTCGCTTTCTACTGGACTAACGTGTGATTGTGTATTGGCACTATGGCTGTGTACACCTCACAGGAATATGCCAACATGCACCTCATTTATGGGGAATGTAGATGTAATGCTAGTGCTGCCTCAAGACTCTACCGCCAGAGATGCCCAAATGCTGATCGTTATCCAGATCACAGAGTATTTACCAATGTACATCGTCTACTTTTCTCCGAGGGCCGACTTCCAAACCAAGTGCATGGTGAAGGAAGAATGTCATTACCTTACGAGGACGTTGTTCTTCAAGCGGTGGAAGAAGACCCAAGTACTTCGGTACGTACAATTGACGCCAGCACAGGAGTTCCTAAAAGTACAGCTCATCGAATATCGCAAAAAAATGAGCTCCACCCATATCATGTGCAGCGAGTACAAACTCTTTTATGAGCCTCGGGTTGCGTTTTGTCAAACTATGATTCAAAAACACCGAGAAGTTCCACGATTCTTAGAAAAAATTTTTGGTCGGACGAATCGATGTTTAAAAAAGATGGATACATTACATAACTTACACGAGTGGCACGTTGAGAATCCAAAGTTAATGAGAGAAGATAGATCACAGTATCGTTTTAAAGTCAACATGTGGACTGGGATTTTGAACGGAAGAGTCATAGGACCCTTTGAGTTACCAGAGGTCTTAAACGGTGAAATTTATTTGGATTTTTTAGTAAACCATTTACCCAATTTACTCGAAGAGATGCCCCTGAATATTTTGAGAGATATGTGGTTTCAACAAGATGGCTGCCCAGTGCACTATAGCCGCTCAGTTAGAGAACATCTAAATGAAGAATATCCGGGCAGATGGATAGGGCGGTCTGGTACGATCTCGTCGCCAGCCCGCTCACCTGATATGAATCCATTGGATTTTTTTTATTGGGGAGCAGTAAAAGAAAAGGTTTACTCAAAATCAATGGAAAATGAAGCTGAGCTCCGAGAGAGAATTACGGAGGCAGTTGATTTTGTCAATAATGGAAGATTCGCCCGTCTGATATCGAGATCTTTTTTAAGGAGATGTCGTGCATGTATTGCAACTGAAGGAAAACAGTTTGAACATCTTTTGTAATAAATGTTGCCATTGAAACGGAAATGTTTTTTTTTACTACTAGGATCCTTATTTGCTTCTGTGACTCATAAGCATCTCTATCTTTCTCTCTTACCCTTTATGGAATGACTCGTTAACGCCGCAAGTTATATAGACTTGGATTCAACTAGTCAAGACTTGGTGTCATCGCTACCTTCTGAAGCTCTTGTTAATCAATACAATAGTGCCATTATTGCTTCTGCTTAGGAAATGCAGATACAAAAAGTGAATCATCGGCTGTATATCAACGCAACTTAAATACTACAGTATTTAAGAAAAAAAATTGCATAGCGAGTTCAATTATAATAGAACATTACAAATTGCCATAAGTAATATAAATACAAAATATGAAATTGACGCCCAATGTAGACGTCAAAGTTTTGTTAAAAGACAGAACGAAAGTTAGGCTATTACACTCGGACCGACTATTGTTTGATATTTATTGGTGAAGAAGACTTTAAAAAAACAGAAAATTACAAAACTGTAATGTTGTTGTTTAAGTATGGAATACGTGGCAGCATTCATGGGATGTTTGAGTCATCTTTGCATAACAGAGTTCAGTATGTGGAAATACCTTCGACCTCATCTTCACTTAACATCAGGTGTGATTGAGGTCAAGTACGAACCCGTCGTGCATAAAAAAAAATACCTAGAATTAATATAAAAACTAAGAAATCGCTCAAATGATAGTCTCAATAAATATGGCGTGCCACAGGGCAGTATACTGGGTCCATTGCTTTTTATTATTTATTTAAATGACTTACCTAGGGCAATAGAACACCCTATGACTGTCTTTGCAGGTGGTGGTATCAAAATTACATAAATATCGTACTAAACAACATTGTAATCTGGTTAGAACATAATAATTTGAAAGTCAATTTAAATAAAACAAAAATAATGCACTTATATAAAAGAAAACCCACTGAAACTGCGTCAGATATTAGTTACCATGACACTGTAACAAACCAAGTAGAAACCACCAAATTTCTCGGTATTAATATTGATAAGTCACTTAAATGGAATAGTTATGTGGAACAACTATGTAAGAAAATATCAAAATTTTCAAAGGTCCTGTACAAACTTAGGCAGATAGTTAATATAGAAACAGTTCTAGTAGCATATCATGCATTAGTGGAATCAATTTTGAGATACGGCATAATTTTTTGGGGTAATTCAACAGACAGGGACAAGGTTTTCAGATGCCAAAAGAGAAGTGTTAGAGCAGTATTTAACTTAAAAACAATAGACAGTTGCTTTCCATATTTCAAAAAATATAAAATTCTATCACTTTCTGCGCTCTACATTCTTGCGACAGCAACATTTGTTAAATCTAATTCAGAACTGTTTCAACGCCAAACAGATGCCATAAATCGCAATCTCCGTGACAATAGTAGGCTTTGCTTAGGAAGATCCCATACAGTCTTAATGAGCCAAAGTATATTATTGTATGGCACCTAAAATGTATAATAAATTACCTAATGGATTGAAGCAGTGTAACCAACATAATTTTAAAATGAAATTAAAGAAAATGCTTCTGAAAGTGAAATGTGTATCAAAGGCATTGTGACAGATACTGATGAAAACTGTCCTGTGGTCAAATACACTAGGAAAGTGTCTTCAAAATAGATGGCCATACTATTTTTATATTTCCAGACGTTGACGATGTGTCATAAGTTCGGCATGTGGAGGATATTGTAACAAAGCTTCCGCATTGGTCTCAGAGGCCAGATTTCCTTCAAAATGTCTTTCAAGACTTACAATATTTATATGCATCTTGTTTTTATTTGGCCATTTTGATTGAAGGGCCCATAAATCTATTATTTTTATAAGACTATTATTTTAAGTACCTAATATCAGCAATGAAACAAAGACATTTAATATAACAATCTCATATTTTCATTTAAAACGTGAACTATACATAGAATATGCGCCCAGTGCGTTACACTGCGAAAATGGACAGCAGCAATATAGTCGCTGGTACAGCGACGTCGGGAAGTCTTAGACTGGAAGGTGCCAGCAACTGGAATGTGTGGAAATTCCAGGTTCGTGTGATACTAAACAACCTGGGCACATGACAATACTGATGATGGAGAGCATGCACGACCAGCTTGGTATAAAAGAATACTCTTGGAAAATTGATAATCAAATGTATTTTAGTGTGTGAGTCACATAGACTGAATGTAGTCACATAGACCCAAATATAAACCTACTAGCGCAGACGAATTAGAAGTCTTGGTTGGGTTACATTTGGCCACATGTGTATTTAGTTATCCCTGTTTGAAAATGTTTTGGGAAGCAAACATCAGTTTGTTTACAGAACACATGTCAAGATATTCGGTTTTTTGAACTACGCAATAATTTACATCTTGTTGACAACACAACAATACCGGCTGATTGCAAAGATGCATTCTACAAAGTGCGACCGATTTATGATGTTATCAGAAATCATTGTTTGGAGTTACTAATTGAAAAAAGCCTTTGCGTTGATGAGCAGGTAGTTCCGTTTACTGGAAAACATATTGCCAAGCAGTATATAAAAGGAAAACCTTTCTTTTTATGCGGTAAACATGGCCAGGCCTATAATTTTATACTTTACCAAAAATCTAATTTCATAAAACAAATTGTATACGGCGCATCAGTAGTCCTACATCTAACAAAAAGAATTGGAGAAAACAAGGGTCACGAGTCAATTCGACAATTACTTTTTGTCTTATCATCTCCTACAAATTTTGAAACAAAAAGGCATTATGGCCGCATGTACAGCTCGAATCAACAGATTTGCTAACCCATCGTTCCTGAGTGACAAAGAAATGAAAAAGAACCCTAGAGGCTTTGTTCAAGAGGTAAGTAGCAATGACGGAGATGTAACTTTGGTTAAATGGTTGGATAGTAAGATTACCCACATAGCTTTCAATTTTATTGGTATAGGTGAAAAAGATTTAGTAAGGAGGTGGTGTAAAAAAGAGAAGTAATTCATTGAAGTCGAACGGCCTGAAGTCATAAAGAAGTATAATCATCCGACGGGAGGCGTTGATTTGTTAGACAAACTCATGAATTATTATAGAACTTTTATAAAATCAAAAAAATGGACTTCGTATGAATCGAATCTTGCAGTGGTTCAAGCGTTCCGAGAGTACCAAATTACCAACGACTTATTGGACATATCAAAAAAAGAGGCAAGTTACCTTGCTTCAGTTTCGTCGCCGGTTGGCTGAAAGTTTGGTATTGCAAAATAAAATTTCTTTAGCCAAAAGAGGTAGGCCAAGTAAGAGTAGCCCAACGCTACTGATCATACCAAAAAGACCAGGAGATTCGTCCTGCAGCTAAAATATCCCGTGACGGTGTTGGGCATTTTCCGGCACATGACGATGGAGCTAAGCGGCCCGCGGCCGGGCGGTGAGAACCGACAAATGTTAATTGTTTCGCTCACGCACATTGGCTTGCAATCGAGCTTGATATTTCTCTTTCTAACCTATGCAAAATTGCCCATAACGAAATATAACTATTAGTTAGTTATTTATATATTCATAACAAATGAAGTTTGTTGTTTTAACATTATAAAATGAATTAATGGGATTTGGTGACTAACAACAACGGAGAAAATTGTGGCCTGTGAGGACTTAAAATGTGTTCAACTTTTAATCTTCGAGGATAAGGTAAAATCATTGTATATTGCTTAGAATAAAAATAGCTATTTTCTTCGCCAAAACCTATAATTCCAAGTCAATAAAATTTGGTTGTTAATGTTTGGAATACCGCATACCGCTACCTACACGTGTAGCAAGGCGCTAAAGTATTTATAAAAAATATAATTTGTCTAATAAAGGTATTTATTTATTTATTTTATTTGTCCGGTATAATCATTTACATTTAAATCAAAGGCATGAGAAGTCCCCAACGCGCATTGGGCCAGCGTGGTGGACTATGGCCCATACTCCCTCATATATGAGGGAAGGCCTATATCCGTGTAGTGGGATGTTTACGGGCTGATGATGATGATAATTTGTCTAATTTGATACGACGACAACTTAAGATTATCGATTTCAAAATTTACTGAATCGCCATCAATAACATGACTTTCAATCTAGATCTAGATACCTATGCAATTTGATTAAAAAGTAATAAAGTAAAGTGTAAAAAAGTGGCATATACATGGGTCAATAAACTTAAAGCCTATGTCCATATTATGCTTTTCCGTAAGGGCCATAGCAACGATTTTGCGCCAAGCTAAATCTAATATTATAAATGCGACAGTTTGGATGTTTATTTCTTTGTTGCTCAATCACGGCGAAACAGATGAACGGATGTGAATGAAATTTGGTACATAGGTACGACATACCCTGGATTAAAACATATGACTTTTTCATCTCGAAGTGAGTAGTCCCCGCGGGATAAATAATTTAAACATATCCCCGATAAAATTATTTCACGCAAGTTTCAGAAAAATTACAGCAACGCGAAGTTGCGAGCGAAAAGCTAGTTGATTCATAAAGCTAATAAGGATGTTACCCATAAAGGAAGACCGACAGTTTTCTCCATTGAACAGAAAAAAAGCTTGTAGACCATCTTTCGCTTCTGGACTACCACATGTTTGGGTTAACTATGTGAAATAACATTATCCCCGTTAAATTATCTTTAGAAGAAAGTATCCAACGAAAAGCTGCAAAGGGTAGAAACAAGGCACAACTATAACATCCAATATAACAAAAAAGGTTGGTAGTGAAGACGACTATGAAATGAAAAAGGTCAATTTCTAGTACTAGTTCAAGTGATTCCAATAATCGAACAAAATGGCGATGATGAAGATAGGGGAGACCGGGTACAAAAGTAACGGCGAGTCGAAAGTAACAAATGCTCTCTAGGTTTATCCAATGGGCGAACACCGCTTCGCTGCCGTCAGGTGATAGCCCCCTCACTCGCATTAAGTCGCCGCTCGCGCCGCGCGCTGTGCGAGCAACGTGTTTTCACAAATCAAAAGTAAGTTTTTCGACGTTTTCTTATTTAATCTTTACGTAGTCGTAAAAGGATGATAGTATCTCAATGTTTGCACATCCATTCTTGATTAGATTGATTGTACATTGTTTCAATTCGATTTTGTCTGGCATGTTCCGTTTTAAGTTTATATTACACGTTTCAACAAAAATGAGGAAGGGTACAAGAGTAACATAGCCCTATGGGTACAAAAGTATCATGTTACTTTTGTCCACGCAATGATTTAATTACCTACATAATATTTTTAAGTGTGTATTTACTTCAACAGAATGCCGCGACAACGCATAAGAACTACCGACACGGAAGTGTATCGAAAAGCAGCTGAAGAGCATTTTAAAGATGGTGCAAAAATAAAAACCCTGGCAAAAAATATAATGTTTGCCATGTAACATTATACAGATTTATAAAAAAATTAAAAGCAGGAAATACTAGCGCAGTTGTGCCGTTGCTTCAACCGAGTTTTTACTATTAACGAGGAAAGTAATCTGCGCGACTATTTAATCGAGTGCTCTAGAATTTATTTTGGGTTATTTCCATCTGAAATCCGTAAACTGGCATACGAGTTAGCGATCAAAAATGGAAAAACATTTCCTGAAAAGTGGCACGATAGTCAAATGGCGGGTAAGGAATGGTTGACGGGATTTTTGAAACGACACCCGAGCCTCTCTTTGAGATGTCCTCAAGCAACAAGTCTGTCGCGGGCTTCAACGAACATAATGTAAGTCAATTTTATAATAACCTTGCTGAGGTAATGGATAGGTTTAAATTTGAGCCAAAAGATATATGGAATATGGATGAGACAGGGGTGACCACTATCCAAAAACCGAGCAAAATTGTAGCTCAAAAAGGAATTAAACAAGTAGGTGCAGTAACCGCAGCAGAACGTGCAAGATTAGTAACTGTTGCTGCTGCGATAAATGCTCAAGGAGGACACATACCTCCTTTTTTTGTATTCCCATTAAAACGATTCCAAGACCAGATGATACGTGAGGGTCCTGTTGGTTGTGCCGGAGCTGGCAATGCTAGTGGATGGATGCAGGATGCAGAATTTTTACTGTTTCTACATTTCAAAAGACAAGTTAAGCCCACGTTTGATCAAAAATGCTTGTTACTACTCGATAACCATGCATCGCATATATCTGTCCAAGCTCTAGATTTTTGTAAAGGAAATAGAATAGTGTTGCTGTCGTTTCCACCCCATTGCACACACAAACTTCAGCCTCTGGATAGAACAGTATTTGGGGCATTCAAGAAAATGATAAACACAGCTACAGACAACTGGATGCGAAATCATCCTTGTAGAACGATGACTATACATTATATTCCTGGGATTGTTAGAGAAGCATTTCCTCTTTCTGTAACTGATAGAAATGCCATTGCCGGATTTACCTGTACCGGCATAAGTCCATTTAATAGGAATATATTTACTGCTATCGACTACGCACCATCATCTGTGACTGACCGGCCGTTACAAGTTAACAGTCAAATTTCACCAAATGAGCTGTTGACCAGTTCTGATGCAACATCCTCCATTCAAATCGATCCAGATACTCTAGTCGGTGATCTTCTGACATCAATTGACCAGACTGATCAGCGTACATGTAGCAATGATTTGTCAAACAAATCAAGCAATAATGACCAACCAACGGCTGTTCAAAATTTACCGGACTTGATCTCTGCGGAGACTGATTCTCTGTTAGCTAACTCAATTTTTGATCAAAGATCCAAATCACCAGTGCCAGAACCTAGCGGGCTACAACGAGCAAATTCAACCCAACCATTTCATTTCACACCTAAAGATCTTAGACTTTTACCTCAAGCGGGTCCGAGGACTGAAACAAATAAAGGTCGTAAAAAACGTTAAGACTGCAATACTGACGGACACGCCCGAAAAAAACTTTAATTGAACAATTTATTTAACGACCGATTGGTATAGTGGATTCTCATCCTGTCAGCGAAAACAACGGTTGCGGGTTCGAATCCCGTGAAGGGTAAATGTTGGTGTGATGAATACGAACATTTATTCCAGAGTCATGGATGTTTATTTTTTATTTTACTTTTATTTTATTTATTTATTATAATATAAATAATTATGTATGTTTATCCGTTATCTAGTATCCATAGCACAAGCTTTGTTTAGTTTGGGATTAGATGATTGGTGTAAGTGTCCGAAATATTTATTTAAATTGACTATGTCACTATGCAGGATAGATGCTACAATTTTAAGTGGTGAAACAACTTTACGATTCGTTTAGAAAAGTTAAATAATGAAGACACGATGTTGAGCGCTGAATTATCTGAAGCACCTCATCTAAGAGTAAAGGAACGTCACACGTCATTCAGTCGGGTCCATAACATACAGGACTGTTATACATAATTAATGATATCAAGTTGGCTATTTAAGCTCCGCAGTTCTCAAGAATCGTTTATTTGACCCATTTAGCGACACATACATGTAAATGAATGAACACAGTGAAATTGGGACCGGATGAGTTAAAAGTAATCTGTCGTCGTACCACAAAGTCCTCAACAACCATGTTTTTTTTATTATTATCTTTATTTATTTATAGACAGTTTTATATATAACAAAATATGCCACCCTCATAGCTAATCTAGGCTTAGGACATCTTATCTTTCACTTATACCTAGCATAACCATGTTGTTAGGCGGAAGCGTATAACATATGGTTTGTTGCCTCAGACTACAGAGTATAGACACGACACGGTCATTTTAGATCTTGCCGCTATATCAGCCTGAAGGATCATGTAAAACAGCTATTCATTAATAACTGTGACGAATACTGTACCAGCAGCAATATTAATTTGATACCATAATTAGCTTTGCAAAATCCCAAGGCACAAGACGAGTCTCGTGAGAAGGAAAAGGAGGAAAACATTAGAATTAGTTATTAAAGACGACAATAAAAATGTAGAACCTGTTGCATGAGACAGTACTATTACTGTACGAGAATAGCCAAGCCAGACGAATTCACTACACATTAATTTAAAGTTACAAGAGGAATCAAATCCAGAAAGAAAAATAACAATTTAGAGGATTTGCAGCAGGAGCAGGAAAAGACGTGAGATGAAAGTTATTTGAATTAAAGCACTCGCGCCGCAATCGCATTCGTTTTCGATTAGCGAGGTTTTTTTTCTATGATTACCTGAATACGCGTTTGACCACAATCTTACCTAATGGAAAGTGACGATGTAGCCGACGGTGAAGCCCACGATCTCAGTAGATACCGTAGCTTTTCATTTTCATTCATCCTGCTCTTGAAGTTCCCAAATGTCTAACGCGGTTAATCCTTGAATGGGTGACCACTTTTGGTTTTGGTTTGATTGGACTCATGGCTTTTAGTCAAGTCAAGTCAAAAATGCTTTATTTTGTAGGTACCCAGAGTACACTAAAAATAGTCAATTTTACATAGTAAATTTTAAATTTTTTAAGCTACTGCTTGTTCAAAATGCAATTTTCCCCTGAGAAGACCAAGCAAGAAACTCGAAGGGTTGCTCTTTTGAAATCAGGCTTTGATTTTACATAAAGGTTTTTATATTACAAACAGGTTTTTAAATTTCATTATTAATTGTGAAATAGCCTGGCATGCGAACGATCTGATTATGTCCAGGTATGATTATCATCTAAATAGTCTGATATTTTATAAGATGCTTTCTCAATAAGTTTTCAATTTACAAGTATTTCCGTGCTTCGAATGGTACGTTAAATAGTCGATCCCTGTTGTTTTCACTTGAAGGCAGTCCACAAATTCACCAATCCGCACTGGGCCCCATTGATTATGGTCATACCCTCTCCCGAGGAGATTATGGCCCAACATTAAGGCTGCTGATGAAGTTGGTTAACGTGGGAACATTTTGTAGAAAAATAAAAATATCCTATAACTTGACTGAGGAAGCTAAAACGCGCCTTAGTTGGGAGTAGTGAGCGAGAATAGTCCTTTGAAAATATGCAATTTTTGTGGAGTAACTTCCTATAATTTTAAAGTTCCTGATTTTTTTGTAGAAGGATAGAGTACCCATCAGTACTCAAATAAAAATGTTTTCTAACAATTCTGTAGCTTGCTTTAGGTATAGTATAGGTATTTAGTTATAAAACCTACAATATTAAATTAAAGTTACCATTGTGAACTTCATTGCGTTATAGAAGATACTAAGATCTACTAAAACAATTTTCTAAAAAATTAATCAATGGCTACTTTATTAAAAATAGTTTATCGGGTCGTGATATTTGCCCTCGGTGAAATTTTTCATGAATGTAAAGAAGTTATTGATAATTTTTTTTGAAAATAGTTACAGGGGTTCTAAGTATATTCACCGACGCAATGTAATTCACAGTGGTAATTTTAATCATATACTCTATGTTTTATTACTAAATATCTATAATATCTAAAGCAAGCTACCGGTTTGTTACAATTTATTTTTATTCTATCACTGATGGGTACTCTATCCATGTGCGAAATATCACGGCCTTTAAAATTATAGGAAGTTAAAGAGCCGTAGTACCAAGTACAAATTATTCCATTCGATCGCCAATATCTGCCATTTAGTTCACTTTCCTTCCGTCACTAAATTTGGTACCACGTCAGTGAAGTAGTGGCGTGCACAACGCTGTCACAGGGGAGGTAGAATACCAAAATTTACAACTACAAAATAATAGTTTGACGACCGGTTGGTGTAGTGGATAGTGACTCTGTCAGCGAAACCAACGGTTGCGGGTTCGAATCCCGCTAGGGGTAAATGTTTGTGAGATGAATACGTACATTTATTCCCGAGTCCGAGTTATCCGTTATTTAGTATCCATAGTACAAGCTTTGCTTAGTTTGGGACTAGATGATTGGTGTAAGTGTCCGAAATATTAAAATATTTTACACTTTTAGCAATCTTCGCAACTGTTTAGAATATTTTCTGTTCATATCAGTATGAATCAGTTGTCGAGGCAATGCATTTCGAAGAAATCTTACAATTTACATAGGATATGCACTGCCTTTCTGCCTGTATGGAGGGCATGCCACTGCCTTAGAGTAAGGGGGGATAAACGTCTAATGTACAGATGTATCGAGTTACCATAATTTACTTCTAGGGCGCTCACGTGGTACCAATTTTAAAGATCGAATTCATAGCGTTCGAATGCAATTTTTTACGTAGTATTGCTGCATTTATCTCCATTACTGCATCTCTCGCTTTCTTGACTCTACTACCCGGTACTGTGCGAGATAGTTTCCGCGGACAAGATATATAATTTGGCATGTATGTATATTTATTCTTAATAATCTTAATTATGATTGGAACATTATGCGCGCACTGCTTTTGAATATTTCAGCAATATTGGTACTTAATGTCAAAAAATTGTGCTAAAATTTTTGCAACTGTTGGTTATTACAACTCGTGATATTAATAAATCAATCTCAATAGAAGTCTTGAGGCTGTATCAACCGAGATGCGTCTTAAGCAGTTGACGCTATCTCAAGCTCCGTGCTAATTTATAAACCAATCTTAAGGTTTACTCAGCTGAGATCACTTCTGAAGTATTCGCCTCTGCGGCGAATGAATGACAGTCTTGAGTTTCGTTTAGTAATACGCGCACCTCTCAATTGAGCACTGCTTGAGAATGCACGTGCTTTTCAGGCCTCAAGTTAGGTTTATTAATCAACACGTTTACTTAATGGTTTATTAATACGGGCCTAAGAGTCATTCTATTTTAAGTGAGCATTCTGGCATCACGTGTTGCTGGAGTCTCATTTTTATATGCAGTCTGATTTTCTTATGATTATAATTTATATCCCAAAAAACTGTGCATAAATACTGCAATACACAAGTCCCATAATACTTCAAAAACAACGAAGTTATTTAAATGCCTTTGTCTAAAGGAGCAGCGCAGACGTCTGACTTTCAGTCCGCCGGAATTTTTTTTTCTCCAAAGGTGTTATTGCATAGAAATCCATATATTCCATGCTCACAGACAAAATTATCCGACCTTGATTTTTTTTGTCCCGTTGACAAGTCAGTCGTCGGCACTGCCCCTTTTCACAGAGACATCAACTTTCTGGTTTTTGAAGAAGAAGAAGAAGAAGAAGAAGAATAGAACTTGTATATTTCAGTGACATTATTTATGCAGTTTTTTTGGGATATAAATTATATTATAATCATAAGTGAAGCAGTCTCTGCGTACGACAACTAAGATTCCAGCAACACCAGACGCCAAATGATCATTTAAAATATTTTTTTTAATGCACACAAATATTGAATAACTCGTAAACAGATCCAGTGGCTTTTGAAGGTCTGTCATAAACATTTTTACAATATTATACTACGACCATTATCGTTTTATTTTACTTATTCATGCATACAGTAAACATTCTAAAAATTATACACAATTACTCATGGAGCAGTGTCTGTAGCAACTCGTGAACACGGCTAGCCATTATGTCATACAAGTTAAATCCACTGCCTCTACAATGACGTCACGAGTGCAGTTGAAATCACAGATAGTCGTGACACAATACATAAACGGACAGTTTTTTGATTTAATACATTACATAGACATGCGGCACTTAGGGTCGTATCAATAAACCGTTCTCAAGATTGAGGTGATCTTAAGTTGACGCTTGAGAATCTGTTGCATATTAAAACAGTATCAAAAAAAAATGTACTGAGACGCGATCTCAATTTCAAGATGGATTTATTAATACGGCCCTTACTATCGCACTCCGCACTTTAGGCCCTCCCACTTCGAAACGCTTTGACCACTACTGATAGCATGACAGGCGCGATAAACGTTTACTATTTGTCCTGCTCCTTCGCTTAGACGAAATATACAACTATCCCATTCTCACTCCGGGGTAGAAGACTAAAACAACTTACCATAGCACACCTTACGTTCTTTAGTGACGACCTTTTTGGTGAGTGGTTAGAAACACTTGACTGCTACACCAAAAGGTCGCGGATTCGAAATCTGCTAGGGGAATATGTTTGTATGATGAATACGGACACGAGTACCAGAGTTATAGATTTTATTGTGTAGTGTAGTACATCAACCACCATGCACTGGCACCACACACTATTTAGCGGGCGAAATGAGCAGTTTTTAACCCCATTAAAACTCAACTTTATTACATCAACCATACGACTGAATTTTATTTATAAAATGAATATCGCAGCGACATACATATAGCTTACGGCACACCATTTTGAAATTACTATTAACTATCTATGTCTTTTAGGACTGGTCTTGCCAATTGCTGGTATAGTAATCTGCTAGAATATAAAAGTCTCTGATTAACATGTTGACGGACACTGAACGCCTATAGACGGAATAACAATCAAACTTCTATTGTGTCTGGTTCAGTGTCCGTGAACGTGTTAACTAGTATAAATATCGAGCTCCCATTCTTTATGCACAACGAATTAGCGTTTGACCTCAATCACACCTGACGTTGGATGCGGGCTCACTCGGAACCGATAACTTATTTGGGAGACTTGCTATCCTACTTCAACTAGACGACAAACGCAACGCTTCGACTTCGGCTTGCAATTGATTGGCTGTCAACTATTCGAGGTTCATAGACAGCCAATCAAGTTCACGATTAGCGAAGTCTGGCGCGGGCTGTCCTTGGATAGGTGGCCCGTTATATAGTCGGTCTCTGCTCTAATTGAAGGCAGTCCGGTAAAAACATCATGAGGCCAGAGAGTTACCGGCCTATCTTAAATACTTCCCACCCTCTCAAAAATCTTTGAGACTACTGCTCCGACACCTACAGCCCCACATCGAACCCAGGCCCGAACAGTTTGGCTTTCGGGCCCACCACTCTACGACGCTCCAGCTGACCCGGGTGCTCCACGCTATGGCTACGAGTCAGAACAAGCATGAGCACTCTGTGGTAGTCATGCTGGACATGGAGAAGGCGTTCGATCGGGTATGGCACGAGGGCTTGCTGTACAAACTGTCGACGTCCACCGCCCCACGTCGAGTCGTAGTCGTCGTGTCCTCATTCCTCCACAATCGCCGAATACAGGTGAGAGTGGAGGACAAGACCTCCAGTGAGCGGCCAGTCCGAGCGGGGGTCCCGCAGGGCAGCTGCCTCTCGCCCGCTTGCTATGCACGTTACACCGACGACATCCCAGTCGCCGATAGTCGCAGATAGCCGGGCGCAACACCGGACAACTCCCATCGCCGCTCACCTTTATCGGACAAGACATCCCGTGGTCGCGCACTGTCAAATACCTAGGGGTCACCATAGATAGAGGCCTAACAATGCGCGACCACGTCACGGACGCAATCACACGGACCAAGGTGGCCCGTGGAAAACTGCGTCTACTGCTCTACGGCCAGCTCCCACTACGCACTAAGCTGGCCATATATAAAGCATATATACGGTCGCGCCTCACGTACGCGGCCCCGGCTTGGTTCGCCCTCGCCTATGAGCCTCAACGCAAGCGACTCCGGGCCCAAGAGAGCCTCTCACTGCGAACCTTAGTCGGTGCCGGCCGCTACGTACGAAACGCCACCATCAGGCGCGACCTGGAAATGGATAGCCTGGATGACTTCGTGGTCCGGCTGGCCAGGCGTATGTATGAGACCGCCGACCACTCCACCTTCGAACACCTGCGCGGCATTGCGCCGCTACATGCGCGCCTACCGGCCCGCTGGACCCGGGCCCTCCCACGGGAACTCATCCCAGTGGTCGAGGAGCCCACTCCCACCGACACGCCCCCGCCCCCGCCGCGCCCACCGCGCGTAGAGGGCCACCCATCCGCTGGAGTCAGCAGACTCGCGTGGCGGCGCCCACCCGAACCAGACACCGCGCCCGGCGCTGGAGCCCCACCGCTCGCGCCGGGCCCACCACCACCTGACGAGACTCCGGCGCCACCCGCTGGAGTCAGCAGACCTCAACTAGAAGAAGATCACTCCCGCCACTGAGCCCCTGAGAACTACCGCCAAAACGGGCCGCAGAGCCCGACAATGGCCTCCCCGCACGTCCCCGGCCTTCGGCCGGCGACGCGCGAGATGATATAGACGAGAGAATTGAAGGCAGTCGGCAATCAGCAGTGCGTTTGTGACTGGTCTATACACCTCCATTTCCAGGTTTTCTCTACAGCAACCGACTTGGGTTTGTACCAGGTACAGTTAGCAGATATTTCACTCCGTATGAATATATATATATATATGGAGATTCCGTCAATTAAAGATGCACCACTACTATTTGTGACTCACACTTTTTCCGGCCCACTTACATGTTGATAAGTGACAGAAATACAAGTCGCGCACCAATTTATCCCCAATTCAGTTAACATCACGTGTGATTGAGGTTAAAACCTAAATCAATGTGCATTAAAAAAAATCACTTAGTAATCCTACTTGATTATCTGGAACTTTATCAGCAAGTGGTAAAACACACCTTAACCGTCTACCTGCTCTCAATTGCCTGGATAATTTTCTCTATATACCGGATGAGTTTATTTACCGCGAGGAAAAAAAATAGGGCATGTTAGGTAAGTGAAATAGAAGGTATTGGCATATGTAGTCCACATCCACATCACCTGGATGAGTGGAAGTCTACCACTGTACGTTTCTCAAGAAACTTCTCACCACGGACAACCACCCTGTGGAACGGACTTCCGGCAGCGGTATTCCCGAACGAGTACGACATTGGAACCTTCAAGAAACGAGCCTATACCTTCCTCAAGGGCGGCGGTGATTGCTTTCCATCAGGTGACCCGCATGCTCGTTTGCCGCCCTCTCAAATAAAAAAAAAAAAAAAAGCGACTGGCGGGATTCGTGGGGTTAAATTAATTTGAACTCATATTTTCTCCAAGTTTTTTTTATTTATTTAATTTAATGATGTAATTATGTGGAATAGGCTACAAACGTGACCGTCAAATGACACAATTAACGCTTTAGGCGATAGTTCAATCAAAACGCAAAATTAAATATGTCAATCGACCGGCGCGAAGGCACTAGACATCAAAAATTCTCCTTCAGTGGGACAATTGATACTACAGGATGTATGAGTTGAGATCCTACTCCTTTATCCAGTTTTTGAATCTTAGGTAAGCATTAACTCCCATAAGAAATTAAGGAAGTTTAAGTAGCCTCTGCAGATCAAGGCCTTGGACTTGATTTAAGTTGTTAAATTAGTGGTCCGTTTTGAGCACGAATACTTATGGGAAATTTCTTTTCTACAGTTTTAGTTGACAATCAGGCCCAATTCCGTGAGAATGGTATGTATTTTTAACAATCTCAGCGAAAGAATAATTTTTAAGACTTGAGAGCAGGTAGGCTCTATGCCCATTGCAATAACAACACGTGTGCGTAATATAAATTCGTTTCCTACCTAATTTACATTGTATATAACTACATTCAGCCTCAATTCAGTTTTGTCCGGTCGAGATCGTCTCCGCTTGGTGACGAAAAAACTTTGACAGACGCTGTTTCTGTACTTCGTTGTAACGCCGGTACGTCAGTCTTACCTCTACGAGGAGTTTCTGTATGGCCCTATTGTTCGGTGAGGCTTTGTCGGCCTGCCTTAGGTCGGACAATGCTGCGTCATAATTCTTAAGGGCGAAGTTCGCTTGGCCGCGCCTGTATAGAGCCTTCTCGTTTCTTGGGTCTATGTGGAGTACCTAAGGTTAGATACATATAGGAGTTAGTGAGGTCAATGCAAAGTCAGTAGGGAGTTATAGTTGAGGTAATTTAGGACATTAAACCTACTTTAGTGGAAAGTGCTACTTTATTCGAGATGTTTTTTTATAACAATCTTCTGTTTCATACTTACAATTATACTAGTGGAAGGTAGAATCTCAGAAAATTTTGTGTATTCTATACAGAAATGTGTACTCGGTCTGTTTATACATTTGTTTTAAGCTTTTGCATAGAAAAGTGCGTGCTTTTCAAGTGCGAGTAAGGCTAATGCCCTGACGGTTCCGTGCATAATCGGCTGTAATCGGTTTCTAAGGTCGGCGCCGTCATACCGCTGTAAAAATATTACTTTCAAAACGTATTATCATGCTAAAAGTCCCACTCACTGACAGTTTCTGAGAAAAGGTGCCTTGTTATATAGACTGACGGACAATAAGCTATAACTAGTGGTACTTGACCCAGGCCGCCTACTGAGGATGTTGGATAGAAAGAAATAGGGTTTGTAGGAAAGAAAAGAGGCCAATGAAATGCAATCTATGGGGATGAAGGTCAGGTGAAGCTCGGTCCTCTATTTCGTATACATCACTGACTGTGCCTAAATGCAGGGACCGGGCGGTGGTAGAGGGCAAGTAAAAGAGCCAATACTACAAGTTAGGCTCCCGAGTATCTCTGAGGAATAAATTTCAGGAAATCAATATATTAACTTTGGCATCGCAATATATTTACGAAAACTTAATGTACGTAAGAAAGAATCTGCATTTGTTTAGGAAAAATTGTGAAATACACAATGTTAATACAAGATATAAAAATAAACTTGCTGTCCATAGCAGTCGCTTACACAAAGTCACTAAGTCATTCAAGGGGCAATGTATACGCTTTTACAATAAGGTTCCGGTAGACATTCAAAATTTGCCTTTAAATAAATTTAAAACAACCAATAAACGGAAACTATGTGCCAAAGGCTATTATAAAATTTCTGACTATCAGGATGATAAGAATGCGTGGACATGAACCGCTCGCCATTATCCAGTATATTTTATTCTTATTTTTCTTTGTCGAATCATAATTTTTACAATTAGATATTTCAAATAGTATATGTATTGACTTATTTAAAAAGAGCAACCCTGGAGTTTCTTACTCGTTCTTCTCTGGGGAGACTGCCTAGTGAATGAGCGATAACTGTATGTCATGACGATTTCAAATGTTATTCTTATAACTTACGAAATAAAAACATTTTTGATTTGATAATAATAATTGACCGCTTCCGTGCTTCAATGTAAACAACATAGGGTTTACGAATCGGAGGTCCGATCCCATGTTTAGTACTCGGTTTGTTTGGTGGTAGAGCATTTTAAATATTCGCCTGGCTTACTACCACCATCTTACCTAAGTCTGCCTCTAAACAGCAATGTTAATATAGCATTGTTGAGTTCCGGTTGTCAGATAAGATAGCCCGTCCCCCAAATAACATGGGATGTCCGGGTCAGCACGCTTCCACCTTGCCTCATTTTCACTTAATATCAGGTGTGATTGAGATCAAGTACCAAAAAAAGATTCCATAGAGTACCGACGAACGAACGAACGAACGAACGACGAACTACAGACATTAGATTGTCAAGCATAAGTTCGCGTTCCTTCCTCCAGTTTAAGCACTACCACAAAATGTAGTGTGATATTTCATCGCCATGGCAATATTTGTGACTTCGCGAATCAGCTAATGCCTATAAAAACAATTTGGCTCTAATGTTTTCGTGACGCAGCTGTTGCTACGATTTTGTTTTTTATTTATTGATCAAAATATAACAAAAATTACAAATCTTTTGTATATCCATCTTCGGAAACCTCATCGGTCCATGTGTAGTGACCCTTTTTAAGTGGAAAAAACCTGTATAATTGTCTCCTCTTCACCAAACATTTATACAAAATTATATTAAACATAAGGTTGTTAAAAATACAAATTCTGACTACGAAACGCCACTTGGCTAGTTTTTTGCAACCATGACTGACATTTGAACAGTTTGTCTCTAGCCAATGATGTAGCCATCAGCTTTTCAATAGTTACAAATGGTACGCTTTCATGAAGTTTTATTTTAATGTATTACCTCTGTACAATATTTGATACACGACGTGAAGTCGTCCATGTTCCTGCAACACGCCGCTAGGTTCAGATTGCACTGCTGCGTGAACGTCAATACGACTTCGTAAACTGTAAGAAAGAGATATCATTAATTCTGGATCAACCCAGTCACGGCCTGATTTTACATTACACTACGATTCATACATATAAGTCTGAGTAAATATAATGTACGAAATAAAACTTTTTTCGACTTTTCAGTTTGATACATAAAATATTTAATAATTTTTCACATGCGATTGTATGTACGAACAGTAGTTGATATCGTTTATTTTTGTAATACTAAATATACAAAAATAAAATCGAAAGTAGACCTTAGTAAAAACCTAATAGTTTATGATCTATTTGGATTTATTTTTTAAAATTTTAAAATGCAGGTAACACTTACAGTCCGCTCTATGCCGCTCGATCAGTCCGTCTCTCCTCTCCCTTAGGTACTCAATGTACCGCAGACACTTGAGGTACTTCCTCAGCGCGCCTTTGTATCGTGCGTCACGGAAGTAATGGTTCCCGCTGTCCTTTACATCTCTAATACTGTTCATTAATTGGTCTAACTGAAACAAGGGATAGTATTATAGGCTCGCCACTTAAATATATCAATCTGCCATCTGTCAAACGAAATATGTAAATTTTCCTGCGTATTTTCATACGCTCAGGAGTTATTGAGTAGGTAACACTTATTACAAGCTTTTATTTTTTAATTTATAGTGGTCACAGATTACCCCCAATAGATACCGCATACAGGGCCTACGGCGCGCGCCACTCATCTATGATTTTGCACTGATGTAAATAATTACTTGATTAAGCCACTTCAGTACCGACCAAGTATGGGATCTGTGTGCACGTAATTTTAAATAACTTTCTTACGTATTTTTTGAGCTTTGAATTACTGAAAAATGTCAACCTGTGTCGTAAAATGGTGTGGAAAGAACTCGAGGACGTCCAGCTTCAAGAAGGATAACATTACTTTCCATCGGTAAGTAAAATTATTATTTATTTTATATTTCGCGGAGATCGAGTTATAATGGACATAAAACGGTTGCAGATGAAAAATTTTAGCTCGCGTTGATGTCTTTCTTGAATGATCCCTTTCTCTCATTACTATAATTACTATGTTCATCTCTTTTTGTCATTTGCGCGTGTAACGCTAGTGTAGTAAGTCGGATGGGTCTGATCGCTATCGATATTCTACTTGTAAAATAAATTAAGGCTAGGATGAAAGTGGTCGATCGAAAGTATTTCAAGCTTTTATTTAGTTTCATTCACCTATCCCGGTGGTGTCTGTCTGTGTTATATAAAATCATACAAGTTACATTTGATACATTTCCTGGTATTCGATTGAGTTAGAACTTGGTATATAGGTACATATACAGCCTGTTTCATATCCCCTAATGGCGAAAGGAGATGATTCTACCCATCAATATGAACAACTTTTACTACGGGACCATCGAATTCGCGAAAAAAAATTAGCTGTTGCATACATTTTTGTCGAGTAGGTATGAACTTTTTCTATGGAACAGTAGATTTTTTTTCGCGAATTCGAAGTTGGTCCCAGAGTAAAAGTTGTTCATATTGATGGGTAGAATCATCCCCTTTCGGCATTAGGGGGACCTAGGAAACAGGCTGTAGAATAGAATGTAATAATAGAAAGCGATGACAATGTTATTGCATTGTCAATTGTGTCAGCAACATGATGCTGTTCCCAGAATTGTCTCCGTTAATAGACCTCGACACGCCAGCGATTTGATCTTTGAGGTCACTTTTCGTGTTCATGTATTAATTGTATGATTTTTTTACGCCAATTTTGTTTTGGGTGTTCACGTACTTAATCGAACGTGGTGAAAATAAAATCGTACGATTAATACATGAACACGAAAAGTGACCTCAAAGATCAAGTCGCTGGCGTCCCCCCATCAAAATGTTTAATTAATTATTAGGCCACAAACTAAACGACAACTGACAGCAAACGGCGGCGGTGGCGGTCTAATGCTAGGTTTATTGTTCTCGACGAGTGGGTAGATCGCGCAACTGTCATCGCTACCATCGAGAATAGTTACATATAAAATGCATTCGATCAAATCGCGGGCGCCGACTTCCTCGTCATCGCCGCCACTATCGCTTCCCTACCTGCTGTCGGTTGTCCAGTTTGTGGCCTTAAGGCTCGTTCAGGGAAACGGGGCAATGCACAACGCGTGGAGCCACGCGTCGCCCAGTCAAATTAAACCTAATGCTATTATATGTGAGCGTTCATGAGCTGGTCGCTCGCTACGTGCGATATGAACCCTCTCATAGTATAGCATTTGTTTTATTTGCCCCGCGTCTCCTTGAATTATCCCAAAGAATGAATTCGCACGAATGTATGAATTTGCGAGTCGACGCTCGGTCTCATTTCGCACCGTCCTCTGTGACACTCGATCTTTTAGACTCTACGCCTATGTGAATAGATTCTATAATTTTAAAACATTGACGCACGAAATAGCGCTCAGTGTGAATTCGACCCCAAATCGACCCTATCCTTTTATAATATACTTAATCGTGTAAAAAAATATCGACATTTTTTATTACACAGTCACATCACTACGGAGTAGTGTAACCTTGACATAGCCAATCACGTCGCATTTGTTTCGTCTCCCGCAACCGGCACCTACCGCCTAAAATGGTCACTTCATGCAAGTACAAATTGTCCATCATGCGGAATCTATTGGGGGTAATCTGTGATAGTGGTTGACCAACAACATATGTACAAAAACTTTGATTATGAAACTTATAAGCACTCGTTGAAAGACATTCAAATTATAATTCGCTCGACGATTGCGGGACTAGCTTGTTCTATCTTTAATATCTGTTACGCAACTGTAACAGAAATATGCATTGTACAAAAAATAGACTAGTAAACCTTATAAATCATCTTCACCATCAGCCCGTAAACATCTCACCGCAGAGATATAGGGTTTCCCTCGTATAATAATGAGGGAGTATGGGCCATAGTCCACCACGCTGGCCCAATGCGGGTTGAGGACTTCACATGCCTTTGAATTTTTATTTCTCAGGCATGCAGGTTTCCTCACGATGTTTTCCTTCACCTTTCAAGAGCAGTTGGATTGATTAATTGAAAGAAAAGAAGATTGATCTCGTATTGCGTGATTTACGCTTGCTAAACTATCACTCATTATCTTTTCTTTGCAGAAAGGATGCGTCTTCAAGAGTCGTGATATATTGAAATGTCACCCGGAAAAATAAAGAACTGGAGTCATATCAAAGAGAAAATACCCGCCAGCACTGTGCAGCTTTGCCCTGGCATTACACTATTACTCGCCTAAGGCGTATGATTACGTGCGCAAGACTTTTGAAACAAAAAACTGAGGTGGTTAATCAGCCACTATTAGCCACTTTAGTACTAGATGAAATGAGTATTCGTCGCCGTATGGAATGGGACGGGCGCAAATTTCATGCATACGTTGATATGGGCACGGAAGTAGGTGATTACTTGGCGGAGGCAAAAGAAACCTTGGTACTTTTAGTAACTGCGATAAACAGTAACTTTAAAGTTCGTGTTGGTTTTTTTCTGGTAGATGGTGTAAGTGGAGAACAGCGCGCTGACCTCGTAAAAATTTGCTTAGAATAAATTCACAAGGCTGGCGTTAGAATAGTCGCTCTTAGTTTTGATGGTTGTGCGGCGAATATTTCAATGGCAAAACATCTTGGTTGCTCTTTTGAAGATCAAAATGTTAAATTTGAACATCCTACTACCAAAGACCCAATAGTTGCAGTATTAGATCCCTGTCATATGATTACATTATTAAGAAACACATTTGAAACGTATAAAACTCTAGTAGACAAGGATGGAAAAAAGATTCAATGGCAGCATCTAAATCATCTAAATCTAGTAGACAAGGGTGGAAAAAAGATTCAATGGCAGCATCTAAATCATTGAACTAAACAAAATTCAGTACGAAGAAACGTTTCATTTGTCAAACAAATTACGAGACCGCCATATTAACTTTCAAAATGAGAGAATGAAAGTGAAGTTAGCTACCCAACTTTTCAGCATAAGTGTAGCGGAAGCCATTAAATTTTGCAGAGAGTCAGGAATAGAAACATTTCACGACAGCAAACCCACAGAAAAATCTGTTTGATATATTTAATTCAAAAAATATACACTTATACGGCTTTAAAAAGCTTTAAATGAGAGGAAGGCAAACAAGATTTTTGAATTTTTAAGTGAAGCATCGAACTATATTAGCAATTTAAAAATGGAAAACGGCACTTTTTTAATAAATAGTAGGAGAAAAACGGGGTTCTTAGGTTTTTTAGGGTGTATCAAAGCCTTAGAACATTTACATTCTAGCTTAATCACAACCAAAATTCTGGTATATTTACCATTTTATAAATTAAGCCAGGATCATTTAGAGCTGTTTTCTGCAATATTAGGGCACACGGTGGCGCAAACAATAATCCCACTGCCAGACAGTTCATATCCGCATACAAGAAAATATTAATTCATGTTCAATTAAGAGACACCAATAAAGGCAACTGTGCCGCGTTAGAACAGATATCCATTCTAAACTGTTCGTCAGCTGTTGAAAGGATAAACAGAAGTACAAGTATAGCTCAAGATATGTCACGATATGAACAAATTGAAGACGATTCGGAAATTGAAGTACTAGGAGGGTACTTTACTGATTTTAGTAACCAAGCAATAGGCCATATTGCTGGTTACATTGCCCGAATATTGATAAAAAAGATAAATTATGACGTCTGTGTTGACGCATTAGTGACATATCACTTTCAACCCTTCCACAAATTTATAATTGCAAGGGATCAAGGTGGCTTGTTGTATCCCTCGCCAGATGTAGTTAAAATATGTCAGACAGCAGAAACATTCTTGAAAAACGTTGACATAGGGGTTTTTAGAAGGGAAATGGCGATAAGTTTAATTATGCGAAAGTTTATAGGAACCCTTTTATTTAATGATATTGCCTCCCATCAAATAGGCGAATTTCCTGCATCCAATCACGTCACTGATTTGATGAAGGTAATTGTTGAAAAATATATAAATGTTCGGATACACCATTTGTTGTGCTTTAAAGATTAAGATGCGTCACTAAGTTTAAAGGAGGTCAGTATGCCGTTCAGTTTGATGGTGTAATAACTAAAAAAGGAATCTAATGGAAACTCACGCTAACTATATGGGCTTCGCGATAGTCCTCGGGATACTCTGGTAACCAATCCGGACCGTCACGACCGCAAACGTCCCATTTACACCTGTCCACAATCTCGCCACAGTCTTCAATCACGCATTCCTGCAAAACGTGTCATAATAATTAAATAAAATATAAGTATTTAAAAACAAGATGGCCTGATGACCTAATGAGATTGCGCTAAGTCGCTGGCTGCAAGCCACTTCCAACCGGTGGTCGCTCTGGAAATTTTTGAGGGAGTCCGATGTGCAGCAAGGGACGATCTGGGGCTGACATGGTGATAGTGATTTAAAAACCAAAAACGCATAGCATATAATAAAGGAATAAGATTAGAAAGCTTCATTTAATCCAGCTCATGAAACAAACAGTCATGACTTATACAATAATATGATTCGATTCATTCGATAAAAAATATACCACAAAAAGGAAAAAACGATAAAAAATGGGAAAATCGTCGGAGTCGCAAAGTGGAGGAAAAAGGTCTCCAACTCAGCATGAGTTGTAGCAGTCCACTACAACGCTCGTGTTCAATGGAGCCTCCAAATGACGCATGGACATGGATCAACCGGAAATATATAACACTTTAGCAAGAACATCAAATCAAAATGACTACTGCACTCGGATTAAATACAAAGAGGCGACGGTCTAAACACATTTTGCTAAATAAGTAGAGGTTTTCCATGTCCCCATGTCTATAGTTACCAGTGTGGGTCTCGAGTCTGGTCCCCCTGTGTCCTGAAGCTCTCCCGCGACGCCGCGTCCAGCAAGGACTTTCCCGAATACCACATTGGTGCCGTCCAGATGTGGACACGGTACCGTCGTGATGCAGAATTGGGAGCCATTTGTGTGAGGACGACCCTCGTTCGCCATGCTCAGCACACCTTCATTGTGCTAAAAAATAATATTGTAAACAAATTAATGGAGGATAGTTAAGGGTACGGGAAGGGCTTCCCGGAGGTTTCGTAAAAAGTACAGTAGGTTAAGGCCAAAGATAACGTTATAGCGCAATTGATTTATGCGATTTTATATAATGTTTCTATTTTGTAAAAACCCAACGAAACTCCATAGCAAACAAAATCATAAGACGCATTGGATTACAAGAACAAGCCTGAGCAAACACCGGTGTTGATTATTGTAGCGATTTTATGTCCTGCTTTTTTACTGAAAGGATTTCAAAATTCCACTTTACTGGGAAACAATCTGGCAATGCTGTACAGTCACATATTATAACTGTAAGTATGGGGGGTCATGTTCCTGTGCAGAGGACTGTACATAACCAAGCTTTTTTATAGAAGGTTATATTTTGTACACCAAAAAACTGATACACCCCAATTAGATCACATATTTTGGCAGAGGGTATCTGCTGTAGAGTAAGAGGCCTACCACCTGATGAATTTTGATATAATATCCTCACCTTTAATATAAAATTTTCATCTTCAAATGTGGGTCCATATATACTTTCGCCGCCACTTCCATCGCCATTAACTATATCGCCACCTTGCACCATAAACTGTGCTATAGCTGAAAGTATTGAAATATGTGTCATTGTTGTACAGTAATTAAAGTATTGAGATGTAAATCTTTTATTCATGATCCTAGATGACATAAGAGATATAGTTTCGAATTTCATTTTATCCTATTAGGTAGTTATTAAGTTCTATGTATATTCTTCAGTTCTGTATATAAATAAAAAGAAAAAAGTCTTTTTATTTCTTCAATGTTTACATTGTTGTTGCAAAAAAATATTAAACAAAACATGCATTTTTTTATAAGAAAAGTTGAAAGCCTCCTCCTTTGTAAAAGTGTAGTGAAAGGGGACTAAGAAATGCATTCATAACAATACAAAAGTGATGTATGCATTTTCGGGCAGAGTTCCAAAAAGGCAGAGAATTATGTCCAGAAGAGATGGGCTGGGGACAAATGAAAAATATGTTTATTTCATAGTACAACTGTAACAAACCTTTGTGAAATGCAACTCCCTTGTAATGAAGAGGCTTCCCATGGACTCCTACACCTTTCTCTCCTGTGCATAATGCTCTAAAGTTCTCAGCAGTTTTTGGCACAATATCTTTCCTTAGTTCTATTATAATGCGGCCAGCTAGAAGAATAAAACAATTTGTCTTAATTCTTTCAATGTTGTAGTAATAACTACTTATCAGTGGTGTCGATTCGGATGTACACCAACTAAACTAAAACCAGTTTTAAAGTAGTACTGTCCCTTTCTCCCTGGAACAGTACAATGCGACAGCACCACTCCAAAACTGGTTTTAGTTTAGTTGGTGTACATCCGAATCAACGCCATTATCTTTATAAAAAATGTAAAGAAAAAATATCATCTTGATGTCTAAGGAGACTCTGAGGAAAAATGCAGTTTTTAAGCCCACTTATCACTACTGGACAATAAAAAAAATGGCTTAATTGTAAGTCACTAACATATCCCTCACACCCTTGTCTTTTTTCACATAACTACTGAGACTGATGTATGTTTGCTAGATGTTAGTATTTAAGGATTTGTAGAACATAATGTGATTGATATAAATAACTTTTTATATATTTGTAATTATTTTTTGTATTGCAAAACAAAATATATGTTTCTCAAAAAACAGATTTTAATCAATGAAGCTGTAAATGAGAAATAAAGGTCTCATTATTACAAAGCATGTAGAAAGAACACTATAATGTTATTTTAAAATTGCGAAATATTTCAAATTAATATAATTTACTTTCCATCTTTCAATTGACATTTGAATTCACAATTCAATTCACAATTGTTATTTTAAATTTTCAATGTCTACCACTGTTTATTAACATAGTTATAGGTGACTGTCCTAACAAAGATGGACCTTATTGTCTGGAAAAATAAATGATTTATATTATAATGAATAAATTATACTCTTTGACGTTTCTTTGATATTGTTTATTGTTTCGTTTTGTTAATTTAGTATCCCCCATATTTTTAGTTTTTCAATTTATGAGGCTTCATTTTTGGCTATATATTTATATTTTATAATTTGTTTAATATCATTGTAATGTACATGTAATGCTGTGAAATTTGCTGAATTTGAAATAAAATATCTGAAACAATTTCTTTCTGTTTTTATCTCTTGTATGTTTCGTGTGCACTATCTTCCACCAGTTGTGAACCAATTTTGTTAATTCTTTTATTTCTTTGAAAGGATACACCTTCAGTATGGTCCATAGACAGAGAACAGACGTAAGTGGGTTAATATACAAATTATTGGGAATGCAATTATTATTTATTAATAATATATGAAAAATCATCAAAATAAGAGCATTAACACTAACACTACTCGGTAATACTAGTGTAAATTTTCAACAATCAATTTATTCATTTTGAATAGGGCTACATTTGCTATCACTCTCTCACCCAGATATATGGCTAGCACAGGACCATGAAAATTAATCCAGTGCAAAACAGTAAAAATTTTCTAACTTATTTTTTACGCCCCTTCATCAATCCTGAATTCAGATTGAGATTTGTGCATTCAATTGTAGATCAGAAGGTTGCGTGTTCAAATCACGTCGGGGTCACCACTGTTACTTTTAATTGTCTTTACTATGTGTATATATGTATATAGAAATAGAGAAGGGCGATTAAATAATAGATATTATCCCGATTGACTCCATTTAATTAATGTAGAAAATTATATTAACTACTGAATGGGGGAACAGTACCCGGCTGACTGGCTATGCGTCGCAACTGCATCGCCAGTGACGTCATGCAATCAGATACCATGTGTACCTACAATATTTTTATTTATTTATTTATTAATATTACGATACATTATCATGATTATCATATGAGATGAAGTCATATACCCAGCAGTGGGTACGAATTGAGAATGATGATAAAATGTTTAATTTGTAAGGCATTCATTGTACTTCAAGCTAACAATAACTTATAGCAATAGCTTACATACTTAATATATTATGCTAAATGTATGTGACTGTGGAAACAAATGAAGGCTTTAGCTATCAATAGAAACACAATATTACAAAAACTTGCAGTACAATAAAATACATTAACAAATTATTCATAAAATTATGCACTTTATTTCATGGCCTTGTCATAAAAAAAATCACGCCTCACAAAAGATAGCATTTTGTAGTAACCCTACGGTAAGGCTACACCATGACCGTTTTCTTTCAACAATCCATATTCATTTTAAAATCAACTTAATGCAGAGGATAACTGAGAGTTTGGGCCCATTTTACCTTTTTCTCCGTCAATAGAAATATCCAAGAAAACCAGGGGGTTCTTTGATTCAGAGTCAAGCATCCTTAGTGGTACAACCATGGCATGCTAAGCTCAGCCTTATACAGCAAACAACATAACAAATAACTCGCATTACACTAAGTGTTAATTTTCATTTAAAAAACGCATTATTGACCGATGATTTTACTTCTAGCCGCACAATTCACTATGATTCCTAAAATCAAACGGTAGGTCTAGCTAGATACGAAAGCATACGATAATTTTTTTTTTTTTAGTTTTATTAACTCCTCTCGGAGAAGGCAAAGAATCTAAACCCATACAGCCATGTCTTATTTCTTCAGATAAATACGGTTGACCGCCCAAGGTTGTCGCCGTTACCAAAATACCGCCACGTCTCTACACGTTGGCCCAGCATGCAAGTCTCCAATGTGTACAGCGGCCTTAGTGTAGGCGGGCTGCGAGACCTTATCGGAAAACTGAAGGTCACCGCGCCGCCACCGCGCCAGGCCACCGCGGAACCCTTCTTACACTATCGCTAGCCGCTTGTGACACCATCCTATTTGTAGGAAATCTAATTAGGGACACTCTAATTAGGAAATCGGATACATTGCTGGTTGAAGTAAGGATATTTCAGTAGTACGATCGGGACCTTCCAATCCACTAAATCGGAATCTAAGGCACGTATTTCAGAATGTTCAGAATCACCCGTCCAGTAACTGCCACGTTCAGTGAGCTCCGGAAGTATTTTCGATCGAACCATTATTTATCTACCTCTCTCGAAATATGTAGCAAACTATTGACTGCTGTTATAGAAAGGTTGACTTTTTTTATTAATAAATAATAATTGATCTCTTATATTAAAATCAATTTTGTGTTTTTATAGTTAACTAAAGGCAAAGGTCCCTTGCTATTTTGAGCAGGTACTACGCTGATAGGTCGCTGCTAAATGCGGCAGTACAGATTGACCAATAACACAGAACAAATTATATCATCTAGGTAGTCAAGTGTTCTGGGTGCCGAAGGACGTTTTAAGAATACAATATTTCAATTAAATATAGAGCGTTTACTCTCTTACAAAGATCGATTAAGACTAACATATCTTCAATGCATACAATGAACGGCCCTTATACCGCCTGCTGACACAGCCTCTGGGTTCTTAGAATATAGCAGCATATTAATAGTATAGGCAGACGAGCCACCTCGCACATAACTAGGTAGACTTATGTTAGCTTATTATTGTTGTTCAATAAAGAATAATTATTTTGTTTCTTTGCAGACTAGAACAAAAGTATCTTCGAAACGGCTTATATCCCACACGGCATTCTATACAATTTCAAGTTCAAATTTTTCGTAATGTATAGACTGATTCCAATGAAACTTTATAAGGTAAGCAGCATAAGCTATAAAAAGATAGTGGAAAACATTTTCAAAATATCGAATTCACAAGAATTACATTTTTTCTGTTCCGATGGAAAACTAAAAATGGCTCCAATTACTTAACTCTTTTTGAAAATATTTTCTACCAATTTTTTAGATTTAAGTACGTGCTTTAAGGTTATAAAGTTTCATTAGAATCGGTTTATTCATTTAGAAAATTTTGAACCTGTAAGTTTCTATGGAATACTGTGCGGAATAAACCGTCTTAACCGATTTTCATTAAACATGGCTAAGAACGTATCTTCGGGTTTAACCGTAAAATTAACTTTATAAATGCGAAAGGTTGGATGTTTGTTTGTTTGTTGCTCAATCACGACGAAAGGGATGAACGGATTTGGATGAAATTTGGTATACATGTAGAATATACCCTGGATTAAAATATAGGATACTTTTTTCCCGATAAAGGGAGTGGTTCCCGCGGGATAAACAAATTAAATGGATACCTATATTTAATTTGTTTATCCTGCGGGAACTACTCCCTTTATCACTATTACTACATTTAAAGCTATTCTACGCAGGCGAAGACACGGGAGGAAAGCTAGTAAAAAATAAAGTTAAAAAGAAATTCTCGAAGGACTATTATATCATCGAAATACCCAAAAACAACTATGTTGAAAGCTAAATATCTTCGAAACGGCTGACCCGATTTTCATCAACCATAACTGTCCATAACTATGAGTCCCCTTGTAAGTAAGTGTAGTCTTTAATATAAAAAAAAAACCGCACTCAACACGCAAAAAACACGGGTGTACTTCTCACATATGATTTTCATTTGAGGGTCACATTTATAGCCTATTCCACATAATTACATGATTAAATTAAATAAATAAAGAAAAGTTGGAAAAAATATGAGTCCTAAATAAATTTCGCATGATAGGAACCCTACAAATCCCGCCAGTTGCATATACTATATACATCGGGAGGGCGCGTGCGTTTTTGAAAAAAAAAAATTACTACCTATGCCAATAAATTCTATTTTACTTAGCTCATATGCCCAATTTTTTTCCTTACAGCAAAAAAAACTCATCCGGTATAGATAAGTGCGTTTCTTACAAATGCTTCATTTTTAGCAATTGTTACTATACAGTTTCAACACTTCATTAAATGTTTCAAGCAAATCGCGGTTATGCGTTTTTCCGAGGTCTAGACGTATATTCCCTGGGCTACAAACGGACATGGCGAAATTATAAAGGGTTCCTTGTTGACTATGGAAACTTAAAATATGACGTGTACAAGTGATAATTTTTTCTTATAAAATAAATGTTTTTTTAGATTTATTATTATTATTAGATAGATAGACGCTTCCACCTTCGACCTCATCTTCACTTAGCATCAGGTGTGATTGAGGTCAAGTACCAACCCGTTGTGCATAAAAAAAAAAAAAATTTGATTTCATTAGAATCCTCACAGTGGATGGAATTCAGCTATTTTGACCATGTCAAAATATTGTGCTCAAATAGAGCCCAAAGGTAAACATTAGTGCCTACTTATGAGAATCCTCGCTAAAAATAAATAACTCAATTTAATATTTTTAGTGAGGATTCTTGTGTCACGCTTTCATATGTTTCTCAAATGCAGATACTGGTTTACCCAAAGATTATTTGTGCGAGAATACTCAGTAAAAATATTTTGTATAGAGCTTATTGAGTTCAGGTGGACAAAGTCCATCATCTGAGCATCTTACATCAAGACGATTTTTGAATACTTTTTTTTTTTTTTTTTTTTTGTATGATTGACTAGATTCGCGTTTGACCACAATCTCACCTGATGGAAAGTGACGATGTGGTCGGTTTGTTTCATTGTTTCATGTACCTTGTTTCATTAATACGAAATTTTTGGGTAAAACAGGTAGCTGTGTATGAGATAATGGTGTCGATTCGGATGTACACCAACTAAACTAAAACCAGTTTTAAAGTAGTACTGTCTCTTTCTCCCTGGAACAGTACGATGCGACAGCACCACACCAATGCTGGTTTTAGTTTAGTTGGTGTTCATCTGAATCAACACCACTGACATTACTGCTTACTCACAAAGCTAGTATCACAGACTTGAGTGGGATAGAACAACAACGGGTGTTGCCCAATCTATGCAACCCTACACCACGCGTAGCCCGACACGTAACTTGCACTGGATTTTATCTTTGTTTTTGGGAAAAATTATTTTTTTCACCTGATGCAGATTATCCAATTAGATTGATGGGGGGCACCAAAAGTATGGTGAACTCCGTCTAATTAAAATCTATAACCTTGTTGTTAAAACATTTTATTATTGTGTAGAATAATTAGATAATACTATTATTTCCATTTTCATACCTAAAACAAAGTCAAGCAAACTTGCAAAGATAGATAACATAAGTGCATACTTAAATAGAAGGAATGTAATAAACAGTTGCCTTAGATAATTTAGTTAGTTCTTAACTGATAGTCTCCATTTTGTGTTATGTACCGAACCCAGGGCAGAGCTTGGTAACCACTCTTTTCAATGATCTTGAGATATCTTACTTGAATGCCTGATGTAGTGAAGTAAGGGATCTCAAACTTTACTTGGATCGGAGGTTTCCCATCTAGCTCTTCACACTCAACAGATGGCAAGCCAAAATGAGCCCTCATCAAGTACTCTTTACCTCCGGGGAATGATTTAATTGACCAGGTTATAGCGCTCTGTTCGGGAGTGTACTTAACACTTCCTATGGTTGTCTTGAATTTTGGTGAGTCTGCATCGGCTGGGACAGGAATTATTATTTCAACATTATTGGCTGTTGAACGACGTTTGAATTGTGATTTAGCTTTAATCATGTATTCGACTCTGGAGTGAGCATGGCGTTCAATAACAGACTCAATCCAAATCAAAGGCTTCACATGCGTGTTTAATCTATATGACATTAGCTCAAACTCACCATCAGGTGGTATAAATGATATTGTTCTGTCATTTTCAAATCGTGACAACCTAACACATTGATGGAATTTAACATCTTCCAATTCAACAGATTTAGATTTTCCCCTTCCAGTACTTTCAAACAGGACCTTATCATTCAAACCAAGTCGTAGTTCAGGCATGCCAGATAAGTACACTCTCATTTTGATAGCCCCGACAATTTCACTTCGCAGAACATTACCATTCGAGTTTGCCAGTAAGTTCACAGACTCTATGACATCCAAGAAGACTTCGTTTTTCCTATACTTAATGCCTTCAGAGCGCCAAGACACGGCATTGGTTACAGCCATGGGAATACGAGGCTGCATTTCAAGCTTATGACCCTCTTGTGTTATATACTCCTGAAGAATTTTGCTGTCTGTAGTCTGAGGATAGCCAAAATCTATTAACTCATCAAGGAGCTCGTATATAACGACAAAATTGTCCCGAATACTTTCCTCCTCCAGTTCCTTGAAGTATTCAGTCATCACTTCGACAATCTTGTAAAGGAATACAAAAACTAGTGCAATATTCGCGTTCTTCTTCGTAGTTGAGACTATGTATAGATTGTTAGTTTTGATATACGCAAATGTGCATTCGCTGGTTTGTAAAAGCGGTGTCAGCATGCCTTCTTCTTCCTTCTCCATTAGTAAAGGCATGAATTTGTCTATCACCCCCATGTCTACATCTCCTCGGTAGTTCCTTGAAATGAGGACTTTACCCTTCACATCTAATATGTACAGGGCAGAAGACGACATTTTGGTGCTAGAACAAAGATATTTCAGGTCATTATAAGAACCATAGAACCTGTTCTCGAGATATCGGGGAAGAAAGTAGATAACGGCGAAGTAAAGCTTTGGTTGGCTAATACAGCAGAAATATAGTTACTGTTTTGTTTTTAAAGTATTAACTGAAGTACTTACGGTTATTTTAAGGCTTCTGTTAAAATATTATCGACATTTTTAGCACAAAATACGTGTAACAAACAAATTAAAATGACGCAACACGACACAGGCTCGTGCTTGTCACCATGACATTAGGAGAGAGGTTTTTTTTTCCTTGTAATAGGAAAGGCTAAGGAACAAAGCCATGACATTAGGGTCGCATGTTTATGGCAGGCAAAGATGAACGTGGGCAGCACACAACTTTTATGAACAAATCTTGCTTTGTAAATGCAAACTGAAACGTCAATGAGAGTGAGACAGAAGCATTTGTTTGTTGTGGTTTCTTCCTGACCGCGCGAATTCGTTTTTGTATTAAAATGAAATTTTATAAAAGGAAGTTGTCTAAAAACCTAATAAAATCATATAATATATGTCGAAGATGTTACAGCGACATGTTGCCGACAAGTGAAGTAAAGATAATCAAACAGAATAACTCTATTCCGGTCTCCAACCTAAAAGATGAAAAAGTTCGTAAAAATGAACCTATAACTAACCAAGAAGAATTCCGAGTGAATTGTGTTAATATCCAGATGATTTCTAAGAACATTTACGAACAATTATTCAATACACCAAGTCCTATTGTAGATGCGCAAGTAATAAAAAGGTAAACAAATGTTGCATACTTACCATACAAATAAAATATTTTTTATTGACACTACAAGGATCTGCCCCCTTATTGCCTAACTTTAATGAATTCTACCTAATTGGTTAAGTTTAAAGTAGAGTAGATTTTTCTAATTCGACCATTGGAGATGGCTACATGGTTACCCTATAGGAGTTGACAATGGTGTTGATTCGGTTGTACGCAAACTAAAACCAATTTTAAAGTGGGCCTGTGTTTTTCTCTATGGAACAATATAACGTGACAGCACCAGTCTAAATCTGGTTTTAGTTTAGTTCGTGTGCAACCGAATCGACACCATTAAGCAGACTTCACACAACACAAACAAAATATGCTATAGCTTATATACATGCAACATTTTGGTACTAAAGTCTGAATACATCAAAGACTATAGAAATTTTTGGTCTACATGATACAAACAAGTCAAATTATTGTTTGTTCTCTTGATCTAGAGTAGATGTGGAGTACATAGAGTGATGTGTGACAATTTACCAACATGTCTCTTTCACTTACTTGGTAACTCTTTTGTTTTCGTTAAGCCGAAGACTACCATTAGAAAATTTGCACTTTTTGCACCTGGAAAAATAAATCATAAAAAAAAAATAAACATCACTATATTCTTGGCACCTAGAACTACAAATTTTATTTTTAAAATGCAGAAAATATAGTGTAATGTTTTATTTGTGGTTGATTATAGTTTGTATGGGGTCGCTTCCATCCGGTCACTTTGGAAATCGATGGGGGGAGCCTATGTGCAGTAGTGGATGTCCTGTGGGTTATATGATGATAGTTTGTTTGAAAAACAATTACTATAATTTCCCCTTTGTTCACTTGGTTATGTACTTTTAGTTGCCAAGACAATCTTCGAAAACATGGCATTGACTTCAAAGAGTCCACACATATGCCTGATGTTGTTATGAAGTTGCCTACTCTCACGGGTAAGGATGTAGTGGAACATTTCTATAACATTGGTGAGAAGCAATGTGCATCATACAGAGAACTGCTTAGGAGACTGGCTACCTCTGCGCTTCCTTCACCACCAAAGGTAAAGTATAGCATGCGGTTTACGACGAAGTTTAATTGTTAAACATACAGGTTGACAATGATATATCATTCGATGATTCATAAATTATACAAAATATTTTTTTTTTTTTTTAATCTAAAGTTTTTACAGGGACTTTTACAATTTTTGTATGGCAGTCCCATCGTGCCCTTTAACTAATCGCTACACTTAACGAGACACCGATGAGTTCACAAAACTGAATAATTTCCTAGCTCCTTCCGAGTTTGGTAGGGACAGAATAGCGTGAAACACTCCTGCATCAAATCCGTTCAGTTTAAGTTCACTCATCAGTGCCCTTCTAGATTGCTCGTACCGGACACACTCCACTAACAAGTGTTGGACATCCTCCACAGTCCCACACACCTCACAGTTTGGAGAACTGGTTTTTCTCATTAGGAAACCATACAAAATTTTTACAAAGTTACAAAAGTTTTACAAAATATTGTAAAACTTTTTACTGCCATTGAAAGTGCGCTACTAGCTAAATTTTTTTAAAATTTATTTGAGAGACAAACAGTTGCTTACATAAATTATATAAGTAGCTCATGTACTCTTAAAATATTACATTATTTGTTAACCTACAGTCTCCTACATTACATAATCTAAGGTGCATTACGTAAATTACTTAACATAAAATAAAATAACTGATGGTTAGAACTGGGTTTAGAAACTATGACATTTCTTTAGAAACACATGTTTTGAATTTTGGCAAAGAAAAACTAAATATATCAATATTGTCTAACCTTGTGAATGTGATCAAATGACATTGTGACTTAGAAAGACATCCGAATCTTTCTAAGTCACTTTGCAAAAGCTATTTAGAAACAAATGATCTTTTACATTTAATATTACTTTATTATAGCTTATACAGACCTATAGTTTGCTTAATATAGTAATGGTGTTAAACATTTTCAACAATAAATTGATTTTAATAAATCCAAAAAAAAAATTTTGCATCCTTCACCCTAAACAGAAATGGTCTACACGTGCTGGCTGGTGCAAATACACTGGCAACAATGCAGAGCCAGTACCATGCCCACCAGACGATGCTCTAATCTTCGACGTGGAAGTGCTTATGTCTGCTGGCAAAAGGCCTACCCTTGCATGCGCTGTTTCTACAGACAATTGGTAGGTATTTTGGCAAAAGGTTTAGTGCTTCAATCATGCACTGTGGTCTGTGAAGATGAGACCGAATGTGGAAGATTTTAGAACTCATAGTGAGAACTAACCCATTTCCCATGGCCTTTTATCCACCAACTCGGTTTTTTGCTCCAAATTTTAACTGATGTGCGTAGTACAGTACGCATTTCACTGAAGGTGAGGTTGTTTATTTGATCTGAAGAAGTTGGAGCACGACATTCACATGCACCCTTTTTATAATTTAATAGCTCAACTTTATGCTAAGCCATTACGTTGTATATGAATAACTATGTCAACATTACAAATTAAAATAAATAAATTAAGGTAATGTGACATAATAAAACCATAAATACAACAAAAGAAAAATTAAAATAATATGTCCAACACTGACTGACAGATAAATCCTTAAGCCCTATTATTAGTCCCAATAAATTTGAATTGACTTTCCAACAGGTTTGAGGTTCGAATAACACAATCACCCATTCAAATTATGTCAATAATTATTAATTGCTTAAAATGTCGCATAACAATATTGTTCGCGCGCGCACACCCCGCGAATGGCATTGTCGTAGAACATCAACGGTACGAAAACTCCAAGGTGCCCGCGGGGTTGATATCCTACGCGATACGCGGGAACAAAAATTGCAATGGCACTCCAATATACCGCTGCCCATACAAGAAATCAAGGTAAACTTACCAACAAAACCCGCTTCCTACTGCCTACTGTTGGGATAACACAGCAGATTCCAGAAGCGTGCTCTTGCTCCCTGCGTTGTAGTTTATACAACAATACACTTAGTAAATAATTACAAAGACACACGGGATCTATCCAAAACGTACCAGTTACTACCAATAATTACGATCTCCGTAACGTTCTAATTAAATTCTAATTAAAAAAAAAAAAAAAAAAAAGTACCCTTTTCGAAACACACTGCGACCCGTTAAAATCAACGGTTGCGATATATCAAGTAAATTATAAGTACAAACTATTTAAATACATAAATAATATGTAATATGTAAATGACTAAATTATGGATACTAATGACAATTATAATCGTATAATGTAATAATTTAGAAAAAAAAATTATGTAATTTTTAAATTTTGAATTTGAATTTAAATTGTAATTTTAAATTTTAATGTAACTGATATGGGACAAGTTTTTTTTTAATGGTTAACTGGATACGCATTTGACCACAATCTCACCTGATGGGAAGTGATGATGTGGCCGAAGATGAAGCACGTAATCTCAGTAGATGCCTATTCACCCTGCTCTTGAAGATCCCAAGGTTGTAGGATTCAGGAAAGACTGACGCCGGAAGACTGACCGAAATGTATCCTGTAAAAGACCGAGAGACAGGCGACCTTGCGACGATGTTCGAGGCTCTGCAATTTAGCAGTGATCGAATGGTCACCTATGAGTCTTTTGGTACGTCGATCCACAGAATCGAGTGCAGCCAGCTGGTACTTGGCTGAACCATCCCAAAGGTGACAGCAGTATTCCATGCACGAGCGAACCTGAGCCTGGTAAAGTACCAAAAGCTGTTTCGGCGTAAAATATCGCCTGACTTTGAGAAGAATGCCAAGCTTCTTAGCTGCTGTTTTAGCATTTCGTTCTATGGAGCGCCCAAAATTTAGGTTGGAGGTTAACTCCAAACAAAAAAGATTGTTCCTGCAATAAAGATTACCCTTCAAGCCACAAACTTACTCTTGGTTCCATTCAATACCTAGTTTCCTTATATTTACGAGACGCTCCATAGCCTTTCCACGAATCTACTTCGGTAGCACTAAACCACATGTTGCCACCTATGTTTCTACGCAGTGGCGTGCACAGCACTTTGTGACAGGGTAGGCGGAATGATACAATTTGCTGTTAAAAAAAATACAACTACGAAATAATACTCTTTTAGCAATCCTCGCAACTGTTTAGAATATTTCTGTTTACATCTGTATGAATCAGCTATCCTGACAATGCATTTCGAGGAAAGCAAACAAACAAACAAAATATTCCTTATTGTACAACAATAAGAAACATAAGAAAATGGGGGATAGTACAATTTGGCGGCCTTATCACTAAAAGCGATCTCTTCCAGGCAACCTTTGGGTTAGGAAGCATTACGCACATGATATGTAGGTAGCGTGCGCAGTAAACTAATTTTAATTAAAATAAATAAATCACCCATATAAATACATACGTTAATTGAATACATACAAACATACATAATATATAAAAAAAATAATAAGGAAAGCTTACAATTTGCTAGGGTAGGCATTGCCTTTATGCTTTTAGAGAGGGCACGCCACTGTTTTTACGTGTATTAGAAGCGGAATGAACGGTATAGATTTATGGAAACATGCAAGTATTTTGACGACCTACCGCCCTTTGAGTTTTTATAAACTTCCGGTCTATGGGCATTCCGTTAAAACGTTTTACAGTCTGGTTCCATGAACAGTGAGGGACTTGTGTGGCCGCGGTCCCAGTATATCAAATTCTCTTTTCAGGTACGGCTGGGTGAGCGAACCAGTCGCTAAGCGAGACTCGCATAAACATTATGACAACGTGAACTATGATGATCTAATACCCATGGAAACCAATGGAATGAAGCCGTGCGGGGACTTGACCAGGCCAAGGGTTATAGTTGGTCACAATGTGTCTTATGATAGGGCGAAGATTAAAGAGCAGTATTGGTTGAATAAGACAGGTAAGAGCTCGGAGGAATACAGAGGGACCGGTACACGGTTTTAAATGTTAGTTTAAAATTTTCAATTAAAACGGAGTTCGTTGTGTCTACACACGATGAGTTACAGCAGTTGCAATGTTTTTAAATGATAATAAATTAGATAGTTCTGTGTGCTTTCGGCACGTAAAAAGAATACGACCAACCAGTCTACACCCATTGGACATCCACTATATAAAAGGTGACTATGAGTGTCTTCACCAAAAAACATATAGATTTGCACGTTTTTCCTCGCCTCATTTCACATGTGCTTTTCTATATTGCGAAAGGTGAAGCGTGGAGTTGTTTCACACATTAAACTTTTAATCTTTGGGACATCCAACGCTAATGTTTGGAATATCTCTGACCTTCAACAAGAAGGCGGCCGGCGAAGCGCTGGCACTCAGTAGGAACAATTTACGCATTCTCACAAGGGCACTAACGGGACACTGCTGTCTGAGCAAACACATGCTCAACATAGGGCTCCGAGAAACAGGAATGTGCAGATTTTGCCTCCTCGCAGAGGAAACACCTGCACATCTGCTGTGTGAATGTGGCCCGCTAATGCGTAAACGCAATATCCACCTGGGCAGCCACTTATTACACCCGGATGAGATAAAAACCATCGGTGCCAGGAAAATTATCCAATTCCTCAAAGAGGCAAACCTGAGCAACGAACTGTAGGTTAGTGGCGATCACAATAGATCGGCAACGGTCGCAGTGATACAGGTCTCCGTTGACCTGCAACAGCCACATACACATACAATACAATACAATCTCTGACCACCCCACTTGGGTTAAAGGTCGTGAATTTATACCGGATGAGTTTTTTTACCGTAAGTAAAAATATAGGGCATATTACGCAAGTGAAATAGAAGTTTTTTTTGTTATGCACTACGGGTTTATTTATTTATTTATAATAGTACAACCACATCACATATATTTATACAATTTCAGAAAATTTGTAGATGTAATTATTTCTAATATAGGTATGTGACAATTACGGTGTACATAACACTTACCATAATCAAATAATAGCATAACTTAATGAATATTGAGATCAAACGAAAATAATTTGATAGCAGCTTTCGTTTGTTTTTTCTTTATTTATTTAATTTAACGATGTAATTGTAATGTAGTAATGACGACCTGTTAGCAACTCTGACCACAATACCAAAAGGTTGCGGGTTTGAATCTCGCTAGGGGCATATGTCTGTGTGATGAATACGGACATGTGTACCCGAGTTATGGATGTTTTCATTTATAATAAGTATTTATTTACAAAAAAAAAATGTATTTATGTAGTATATCAACCATCTGGTATCCACAACACAAGCCTATAGTTGCTTAGTGTGGAACTAGATGGCGCTGTGTGTATGTCTAAGGATATTTTATTTATTTATTTTTATTATTAATTATGTGGAATAGGCTAAAATTGCGACCGTCAAATGACACAATTAAGGCTTTATTCTATGGTAGTTTTGAAAATAAAAATAAACTACCTATGCCAATACCTTCTATTTCACTTACCTAATATGACCTATTTTTTTTCCTTACTGTAATAAAACTCACCGGTATATGTATACATGTATAAATAGTGTGGCTCCTGCGAGAGAAGGACCAGCCCGTATCTTCCTAGTTATTTATTATGTACTTATTTTAATTTTAAGTAAAGATTTTAATTAGTGCTTGTGCTGGTGGAAATAAATTCTTCTTCTTCTGTGTCGTAAAAGGCGACTACACAATCGTGCGCCAGTAATGGGAACCAGGACTATTCCTATTATAATAATTTCTTTTAATAAATTTAAAGCAATCATAAAATAGAAATTATTAGCAAAAGGCTATTATAAAATCACTGACTATTTGAATGATAAGCAAGCATGGACATATCTGTCTTATTATTCATATAATTATCAAATCACAAATTGTAACCCATAATCTGTTTAAAAGAGCAACCCTAGAGTTTCTTGCTCGTTCTTCTCTGGGTAGTCAGCTTTGTGAATGAGCAGTAAATTTAAATGTATTAATATTCATAGTGACGTTTTAAAGTGATAATTTTATCCTATGAAATAAAATATTTTGAGTTGATTTAACGTTATTGGTTTTGTTTTAGCTTTGGTAATAACGTTAAAACTTAGCGCTATCGGCCCTCTGGTCGTTACAGTAAAATGAGGCCATATACCTTAGTTTACGATATTAATGTCATCTTGACTCGTCGTTTCTGAGAAAACATGATTTAACACACATACAAGGTGATCCTATAGTGGTTCCATTTTTTTCCCTAAAATTAAGTAAGTACAGAAGCTTAAAATAATATATTGCAGGTGTTCGCTTCATGGATACAATGTCAATGCATACCTGCGTCAGCGGAGTCACCAGCTACCAGCGAACAGTGCTGAAGGCCAAGAACAAGGAGCCTGATCCCTCCGACGATGATTGGATGGAGATCAGCTCGCTCAACAGTCTTGCTGAGGTAATTTTAAGCCTATAATCATTTCACTGCAGGTCGCACTCGTAGACGCCTCGGACGCTTGCTTGCTTTGGAAATAATTGTAAAAATGTAGTTATTTCGCGTCATACAATTTTTTTTTATTCACAACGGGTTAACTTACGTCTATTGGGTAGTGACCTTCCCTTTGAAACGGTTACAGATTCGAATTCTAGGAGTTATTTTCTTTATACACAAAGGGTTAGCTTTTGACCTCAATCACACCCGATGTTAAGTGAAGATGAGAACGAAGGTGGAAGGCCCTGAACCGGAAACCCCAATATATTTGGGTGACTGCCTATCTTATCTCTGACAACCGAAACACAACCCAAACCTAATACTAAACGTGTACCCCGCTGGGGACCGAACCCGCGACCTCCGATTCGTAAACCCAATGTTGTTTACATTAAGCCACGGAGGCCGATAAATTTTGCATAAATACAAACCTACCTACCGTAAAACAATTTAAAATTACCATTCATAAGGCATTCATGAAGAAATATAATACATAGCAGCTGCCCGCGACTTCGTTCGCGTAGACTACATGAATCAACACTTTATTACTTTCCCACGGGAATACATTCAGCAGAAAAATTACCATGTAGAGTTTATCTCAAACAGGAAAAGACCCTGGGCAGATAACAGGTATGTGGAACCATGTTGATGTTTTGCCAGGTAAATGAATTAAGACATGGATCCATTAAAAGACCTTTCTATTTATTAAAGTACTTTATATTTATTAAAGTAAGTAGTTTATATTTATTAAAGTACTTCCTTATAAACAACATTTTTTGCCATGTTTGAAGGTGGTAGCAATAGAACCAAACTTTGAGGTGAACTTACACGGGAGCATGCCACATAGAACTGACCGTGAGAGAAACAGTCCTGTCGTAGGTCTACTCCGGCGAATTTGAGAGTTTGCCCCGATTCGAATAAGTCGATTTATTGTCATGGCAAAACAGACCTTTAGTGGAAACTGAAGCCTTTTGAATTCAAAGGGAAGATCATTTGGTATTAATGGAATACGCGGTACAAACACTGTTTCTCCCTGAGCAGGTCCTGTTAAAATAGTGGCCTCTACTACGTTCCGGTGCAAAGCCTTGACTTGCGACCTAGTACCGTTACAAAGTTTGGGTGGCTTTAAATTTCTCAATAACATAACAGGTGCACCCACACGTAGTAAAAGTCTGTGATATGGCATACCCGGTGGGTTCAAAGTGTTCAACTCACCCTTATCTCATTCTCTAACCCCAAGGGGTTAGCTTCAAAACAAATGGCATTTTCGTAATCAACGTCCCAAAAAACCTAAATAATGACACCAATATTGACTTTTTTGGTATCAACCCCCACCCCTATCTCAACCCTAGAGGGTTAACTTAAAATAAATGTCATTTTCATAATCAACATCCCATAAAACCTAAATAACGACACCAATATCGATTTTATGGTTTTAACCCCCATTTCACAACCCAGGGGGTTGAATTCGAAAAATCTCAAAACACGTATTAGCTTATTTGTTCCTAGGAGTACTCTTGCGAAGTTTCGATTCGAAAATAGTCGAAATGTCCAAGTTATACTGTTTCTTCATACAAACTTCCCACTCCTGTTTCACCCCCTTAAAGGGTGAATTTTGAAAAATCCTTTCTTAGTGCTCCCTTAGACCTCGTAAGGAACCTACGTGCCAAATTTGGAAATTCTATTCACCCCTTTGACTATGACTATGACTTTGACTAAAACTTTAACTATGACTTTGACTATGACTTCGACTATGACATTGACTACGACTTTGACTATGACTTTGACTATGACTTTGACATTGACTATGACTTTGACTATGACTTTGACTATGACTTTGACTATGACTTTGACTATGACTTTGACTATGACTTTGACTATGACTTTGACTATGACTTTGACTATGACTTTGACTATGACTTTGACTATGACTTTGACTATGACTTTGACTATGACTTTGACTATGACTTTGACTATGACTTTGACTATGACTTTGACTATGACTTTGACTATGACTTTGACTATGACTTTGACTATGACTTTGACTATGACTTTGACTATGACTTTGACTATGACTTTGACTATGACTTTGACTATGACTTTGACTATGACTTTGACTATGACTTTGACTATGACTTTGACTATGACTTTGACTTTGACTATGACTTTGACTATGACTTTGACTATGACTTTGACTATGACTTTGACTATGACTTTGACTATGACTTTGACTATGACTATGACTTTGACTATGACTTTGACTATGACTTTGACTATGACTTTGACTATGACTTTGACTATGACTTTGACTATGACTTTGACTATGACTTTGCCTATGACTTTGACTATGATTTTGACTATGACTTTGACATGACTTTGACTATGAATTTTACTTTTCGACTTTGAGTCTTCGACTTTGAGCCTTCGACTTTGAGCCTTCGTCTTTGAGCCTTCGATTTTAAGCCTTCGACTTTGAGCCTTCGACTTTGAGCTTTCGACTTTGAGTCTTCGACTTTGAGTCTTCGACTTTGAGCCTTCGACTTTGACTCTTCGACTTCGACACCAATTTGTATTTGTGATTTTAACCCCTACCATTATCGCAACCCGTAAGGGGTTAGCTTCAAAATAAATGTCATTTTCGCAATCAACGTCCCAAAAAACCTAAATAACGACACCAATATAGACTTTTTTGGTATCATCCCCCACCTCTATCTCACCCCTAGAGGGTTGGCTTAAAATAAATGTCATTTTCATAATCAACATCCCAAAAAACCTAAATAACGACACCAATATCGATTTTATGGTTTCAACCCCCATTTCACACCCCAGGGGGCTGTTTTTCGAAAAATCTCAACTCACCCTTATCGCATTCTCTAACCCCAAGGGGTTAGCTTCAAAATAAATGTCATTTTCGCAATCAACGTCCCAAAAAACCTAAATAACGACACCAATATAGACTTTTTTGGTATCAACCCCCACCCCTATCTCACCCCTAGAGGGTTGGCTTAAAATAAATGTCATTTTCAAAATCAACATCCCATAAAACCTAAATAACGACACCAATATCGATTTTACGGTTTTAACCCCCATTTCACAACCCAGGGGGTTGTTTTTCGAAAAATCTCAAAACACGTATTAGCTTATTTGTTCCTAGGAGTACTCTTGCGAAGTTTCGAGTCGAAAATAGTCGAAATGTCCAAGTTATACTGTTTCTTCATACAAACTTCCCACCCCTGTTTCACCCCCTTAAAGGGTGAATTTTGAAAAATCCTTTCTTAGTGCTCCCCTAGACCTCGTAAGCAACCTACGTGCCAAATTTGGAAACTCTAGACCCAGCGGTTTGGCCTGTGCGTTGATATGTCAGTCAGTCAGTCAGTCAGTCAGTCAGCTTCTTCCTTTATATATTTAGATAACGTCACGACTTTTATTCCAAATGGGGTGGCCAGAGATCTCCCAAACATTAATATTTAGAGATGTTCCAGACATTACGAACATTTTTTCCCGAGTCATGGATATTTATATAAATATTTTTGTGTGTTTATCCGTTATCTAGTATCCATAGCATAAATTTTGTTTAGTGTAGGACTAAATGATTTTATTTATTATCTTTCATTTCTAGGTACACAATCTTTATTGCGGTGTGCCAATTGACAAAGAGACACGTAACATTTTCATGGAAGGCACTATGCAAGATGTCCACGACAACTTCCAAAGGTTGATGACCTATTGTTCCGGTGACGTAGTGGCAACACACAACGTGTTGAAGGCGTTACTGCCGCTGTTTTTAGAGAGGTTTCCTCATCCCGTTACGTTGGCTGGAATGTTGGAACTAGGTAAGTCGAAGGACCTTGCCGGTCATGCTCGAAGGACTAATATTTAGCTAGAAGGTCCATGTTTAATGTGTCGTTGCAAATGATTGTTGAATTAGCTTTAAACGCTTTCTAAAATTAAAACAATTTATGGATAGAATCAGTGATTTCCTTCCTAGTATTTCATTGATAATTACAAAGAATGAGTGCTATTCACTGACCTTGCAATCATTAAAGGAATTGTTAGGTCAATTTTATTTTATTGACAATACAGAATCAACAGCATCATTATAAAAAATATTACACAAAATTTATAAGCCAAAGTTATGCTAATTACAGATTCTCAATTTTCATTACAATTAGGTGGAAAGTCACTATTAAATAAATTTAATCGGCATTTCCTTGTAGTAAACCTCTGAGCACTAAGGAATTTCGACAAGGTCAAAATAGAACTCCGAAAGACATTAATTATCTGTCTCTGTCCTAAATGGACTCCCCACTTATTAATTTATACTCGTACTTGTTAACAATTCGACGACCGATTGATGAAGTAGGTAGTGACCTTGATTTCAAAATCAACGGTTACAGGTTAGAATCCTACGAGTTCCTTTTTTATGAACAATAGGTTTGCGCTGAGATCATACCTGATGTTAAGTATATACGAGTATAACGCCAAAATTAGAAACAGCTCACCTGGAATCCCCACTTTATCTAGGGGACTGGCTATCTTGTCTTAAATACCCGTATACGACAATGCTATTGTAGGTACTCATGGTACTCTCAAAATAGTCAGATTATACATTTTTTAAGCTACTACTTGTTCAAAAGGCAATTTTCCCCTAAGAACAAGCAAGACACTTAAAGGGTTGCTCTTTTTAAAAACAGGTTTTTATATTACAAAAAGGCAGAATAATGTTCCACTAATAATTATGAAATAGCTTGGCATGCTTACGACCTGGTTACGTCCATGGTTGATTATCATCCAAACAGTCTGATAATTTATAATATGCTTTCTTAATAAGTTTCTGTTTGTGGCAGACTTAGTTAAGATGGTACTGGCCATGCGGCTGTTTAAAAATGCTCTACCACCAACCAAACTGACTACTAAACATGTTCACCGCTGGGTATCGAACCCGCAACCTTCGTTTTGTAAAATGTATATTGTTTACTCTGAGCCACGGAAGCGGTTGAAATAAGCGAAGTACATGTTTGTGTGATGAATACGAGTTATTTCAGAGTCTAACTCTAGTAGCATGGCGCGATACACGGGTATGTTGTGTGAGATAATATTTGTCCTGCTCATTCGCTTGGACGAAATATACAACTATCCCACTCACTCCTACGTCGCGCGCGACAACTGTTGTCATGCTACGGTGGCTGGCTAAACATCCATAAATATTTATGTATCCAGTACCTAGTAGTAGCTTAGCCTAGGTTGGGACTAGATAAGTATCCGAAATAATTTTACTTAATGCTTACAGGTTCAGCATATCTACCAGTAAACTCAAACTGGCTGCAATATTTAGACTCAGCAGAAACAGTATTCGAAGATCTAAAACTGGAATCTCGACAGTTGCTGTCGCTGAAGGCAGACGAAATGTGCCGGCTGATGGAAAACGAGGAATATAAGAAAGATTTGTGGATGTGGGACCAGGACTGGTCCACGCAGACGCTGAAATTGAAAAAATCGGTTCCGAAGAAAAAGAAAAGCGACGACACATTAAGTGAAACTACCCACAAAACAGACAGTGGCACATCGAAGCCAAATTCTAAAAAAGAATTCGACACCCTTTCCGAAGAATACATAGAAACCATAGAGAATTATACACCAAAGACAAGTGATGATGTTGATGAGTTGACCAAGAAGTTTGGTTATTTATATGAAATGGGGAAGTCGTTGCCAGTTCGGAGGCCGTATTTGGCGGGGTATCCCGCATGGTATAGGAAACTTTGTACGAAACCTGGGAAGGACCCTGATTGGACGCCTGGAGCTAATAACATTACTACCAGTATGCAGGTGTGCTTTTATTAAAAACATCTTTTATTAAAAATTACGACCTGTTTGGCGTAGGGTTTGGAAACTCTGCTGCTATACCCAAAGGTCGCGGGTTCGAATCGCGGGTGCTTAAATTATGGAATACAATAAAGAATTTAATCGAATTGAACATGTTGACGAGGGTCTGAAGATAGAGCTAGAATATTGCCACTGGAACTCCTTGATGGACTTTATGTTACTCGTCTTTGTACTAGAATAATACGTTTGTTGCAGAGATGTTACATTTTCTTCTGTTCTTTATTTTTTCTTTAAATTTTATTTGCATCACAGATTGTATAAAAATGTAACTTGGCTACTTATTTGTTTTTCTACGGTAACTGTCTTCCTGCGACACGGTTGTAGGACTAGTGTAGGGGACAGAGTTTAAGTAATATACTTCTCAGATAATGATGGCAGGACAACATTTGTTTAAATATTATACTACCTATGGTTTAAATAAATAAATAGTAAATAAATATATTTACACAAACACACAGTAAGCATCTAGGCTTGTGTTATGGATACCAGATGGTTGATAAACTACACAAATACATTTTTTTTGTAAATAAATATATATATATATATATATATATATATATATATATATATATATATATATAAATGAAAAACATCCATAACTCGGGAACACATCATGTCTGCATTCGTCATACAAACATATGCCCCTAGCGGGATTCGAACCCGCGACCTCTTGGTAAAGCAGTCAGTTTCTAACCACTACACCAAACAGGTCGTAAATGTGATAATCATGATGGAGCATTAAAAGCTTGTTTTGCGAAGTATTATTAATGTCTTTACGGTAAACAAACTCATCCGGTATACATAATATAGATAAAGTTTCTTCTTTTCTTGGTTTTGAGGATGGCAACCAGTCAACCTCACTGTTGAAGGACATTGACTCGCCTTCTCTCTTGTCCTTATTAAACTTCAAAATCCTCTACAGATCCCGTAAACCATCTCCCAGACTGTTTGTTCTTCAAGTGTTTAGAAATAATACTTCTTTTTATAATCCCGTAGTCAGAATGTGTCGCTTGTACAATGAAACTGTGGCTGAGTGTTCTTCCTTGGATATTTTTGTACACAATTTACTTACGTTTAGAAGACAAACAAAGCTGATATTTTGTAATTAAGTTTGGCTAAGTTTATTTTATGACTCAACTTTAGAACAATTAATTACTTCATCACCGATAATTGAATGTTTGTTAGATTGATTGTTACACTGCTAGCATGATATTAATATTTCATTCTGTGCATACATACCCAGAGTTATAGTCTAGTTTTATAAGTTCTATGTATACCTATTCGGCCTTGTTATACTGTAACTTGTTCTGTATGCCCAATAAAAAATAAAAAAATAAATAAAAAAAAACATTACTGCCAGTTTCGAGTGAAATTTTTTATTTCTTTTATTTCTTCAGTTTATAAGTCAGTCTCAGTCAATACAAGTAATACGTCGTATACTTGGCGTATACAGAGTCTAGTCATGGTCAAGTCATTCTCCAGTAAAGTGGCAGAATGCTTTACAAAAGATTTTGGCGGCTTCTTGTGGGAACCCGAAAGTTCCGTTACGCACTTTAATTTACACTTCCTTTCACAAATAAAGATTTATTATTATTTCACCTGTACACCATCACTAACGTTTGCTGCACAATATTCTGCCATCATTAAGCTTCAAAAGTTAGAATGCACAAATTATAAGAATTATAAAGAAAAATGCAACTTCACTCGTCGAGATCCCGCCAAAAAGCCTAGATAAAGTTTTTTCTTCAATTTTGTTTCAGATTACTCCTAAACTCCTCCGACTGTCATGGGAAGGTTACCCCCTCCACTACCTCCAGTCTGAAGGATGGGGGTTCCTCGTCCCCTTCAGTCACACAAGAGATGAGAGTGAGACAGACGAGCCGCCATTACCATTGCTAGAGCTGGTTGAGGCTTGCCCACTTAAATGCAAAGATAGCCAAGTGCGGACTGACAATTATGTTCTGCCGAAGACAGTTGAGGTAAGTACAGTAACGGTCTCCAACATCGTGCTTGCAACCGTAGGGACGTAGCTCATTTTACACACACATACACAACGCCACGACCTTTATCCCAAATGGGGTGGTCATAGATATCCCAAACAATAGTGTCTGGATGTTCTAAACATTAGGAGTTTAATTATTGCATCATTCACGGTTCACCTTATGAAATATACAGAAATGCACACTTGCCAGGGGGGAGGGGGGTCCACGGCCATTGAAACGTGCAAATCTATAGATGTTTTTTGGTGGAAAGTCCCTTAGTCGCCTTTTGCCCACTTGAAGACACGGGTTGGTTCTATTCTATTTGACTGCTGAAACCACACAGCACTTCATTTTCATATACAATGTAATATTTAAATGTGTATGACACTCTTAGCTCTGAGAACGCCCCAACATTAAGTTTATAACAGACGGTCAGGAATGCTCATCTTAGACAAAGGAACCAAAGGTTAATACCGGAGTTATTTCGTATATTTATAGTTTCATTATGTCTGGTGTTGTGCTCTGGAAGGACCCTGACTGCTATTATAGCATGTTGCTATTTAGTATAATACTAAAGGGTCGCGGGTTCGAACCCCTCTAGGGGCATATGCTTGTATGCTGAATACACAGACCATTTATTGGTCTGTGGCGGAATATTGGTCTGTGGCTGAATACCGACACTTGTACTACAGTTGTTAGTACTATATGTATTAATTCTGTGCTTAAGTTGTACTTTTTTAATAATAAATAAATAAATATTTCGGACACTTACACCATAGAGGAATAACAGCTTACACCAATCATCTAGTCCCAAACTAAGCAAAGCTCGTACTATGGATACTAAATAACGGATAAACATACTTAAATATTTATATAAAAGTGTTCGTATTCATCATACAAACATTTACCCCTCGCGAGATTCGAACCCGCAACCGTTGGTTTCGCTGACAGGGTCACTATCCACTACACCAATCGGTCGTCACACAACGTTTTACAACCTTTATCTATCTAGTTTTTTTTTTTGTAAATAAATACGTATCTCTCAATGAAAAATGACAATAACTCGGGGTACCTATGTCCGTATTCATCATACAAACATATTATGCCCTTAGCCGTGACCTTTTTGTGTTTTAGTACTATGTGATATAGGGCTCGTGTTTCAGAATGTTGCTCAAACGCAGATCTGCGCTTGAGCATAGTAAGAGATGTCGCTATACAAGTTACATAAAGCTGTCGCTATTTAACTGCCCTCAAGCGGGGATTGCTGCTAGAGTACCTGACATTATATTTTCTGACACCATGTATAGTTATTATTTTCGTTGTGTGTTGACAATATTTTGAGACAAAAGATGAAAAAAAATGTTTATTTGACATTTTCCCATGTTGCAGGAAGATTTGGGTAAACGTGCTTACTATGCTAGGAAGCGGTTGAATGAGAAGGCGGCAGCCAATCAATACCACGGGCTTGGGGTATGGTGTGGCATACAACTACAAGGTATTTATTAATTCTGATTGATTTTTTTTTTATACATGCACAACGGGTTGATACTTGACCTCAAGCACACCTGATGTTAAGTGAAGATGAGGTCGAAGGTGGAAGTGGTGACCCGGAAACCCCAACACATTTGAGGGACTGGCTATCTTATTTCTGACAACCGGAACACAACAATGCTATTAGCATTGTTGCTTGGCGGCACATTTAGAGGTGGTGGTAGCTAGCCAGGCGGACATTTAAATGCCTTACCACCAACCAAACCGAGTACTTAAGCATGTACCCCGCTGGGGATCGAACCCGCGACCTCCGATTCATAAACCCTATGTTGTTTGGCCACGGAGGCGGTTAAAAATCTCAGATAGATCTCACTCAGTATATAGAGAGTAGAATGTTACTGAAGGCTGTTGTTTTGTAAATTTTTGGCGGTTCAATTATTAAATGTCTGCCTTGCTAGGTGCCACCAAGCAGCAATGTTGTGTTAGCATTGTTGTTATCCGGCTATTCGAGATAAGATAGCCAGTCCTATAAGTTGGGGGTCCTGGTAAGCGCGCTTCAATCGTCGGCCTAATAAATTAAGCGTTGTCTAGGTTTGGGAACACTTTTCTTCACTGTGCTGTGTTAACTTTTTAATTGTAATTGTTCCAGGGTGTTGCCATTTCTTAAGGTTGCCACACAAGGACGGACCAAAGTACAAAGTGGGTAATCCACTGGCGAAAGATTTCTTAGACATGTTCAGTCAAAACGTTTTATCAGCTCAAGGGAACGAAGCTGAAAAGGTAAGCAATAAAGATCTCGCCACCGTGGCTCAATATAAACAACATAGGGTTTACGAAGATTCGTGCGATGGAGATCCAGGTTGCGGCTTCGAGCCCTAACGGGGTACATGTGTAGTACTCGGTTAGGTTGGTGATAGGGCATTTTAAATGTCCGTCTGTCTACCTACCATCATCTTATTTAAGTGTGCCGCCAAGCAGCAATGTTAATGGCCTTGTTGTGTTCCGGTTGTCAGAGATAAGGTAGCCAGTCCCTCAAATAACTTGGGGATTCCAGGTCAGTATGCTTCCACCTTCTGCCTCATCTTCACTTAACATCATGTGTGATTGAGGACAACTGCTAACCAGTTGTGCATAAAAAATCCCATCCTATATTATCCTATAGTATCCCTAAGTTCAGTATGATATCGAATCAGGTATGAGGAAATCTGTAGTACAACAAAAGTCACCGACAGCCCAGCGGATTAGTATGTTGGGGGGATTTGAGTGAGTGGACCTCCGGCAAATCTAGCCCGTCCACCCTGGATGACCTAATAAACGTTGCAGGAAGGCGCTTGATGTGGGTTGCCAACCGGTCGCTCTGGAAAGCTATGGGGGAGGCCTATGTTCAGCAGTGGAGATCCTGTGGGTGATATGATGTGGACCCCTAAATTCCTAAGACAGCAGCCCCCAACACTCCCATGGTTTAAGTTAATTACCTACATTACGTACGCATCAATCTGTACTTGCACATTTCTGTGTGTGCATACCACACTCACACATCGAGCGGTCGACAACCGCGTAATGCGTACCCCTTCCCGTACCTCTTAAACGCGACTGACGTAAACTGGCGGGGGGAGATGAATGGCGCTTCTTTACGTCTGATCACGGCGAACTGATACCTGAAGTAGGATAAATCCTGTATCTTACGTTATCAAACCTCCAAACCCTGATATAATTAAAAAATAAAATGCATGGTCTCTTTGATGGCATCTTTGATGAACTACTAAGTAATGGCATTCAAAGATATAGTGAGGTACCTGGACAGAATTTCCTTCTACTGCCTTCCGTCCTTGGAACTCACGATTTTCGGATATTCCTCCCCAGGTCTTAACATTCGGTCGCATGATGTCGTACTGGCGTAACAACAGAGAGAGGATCAAGGGTCAGCAGGTGGTGTGGCTGCCGCGCAGTCTGCTGCCTGAGGCCTTGAGAGAAGACATGAGGCAGTACGGTGCTATAGTGCCCCAAGTTGTTGTGTCTGGGACTTTGACTCGAAGGTACCTTTATACCACGGAGTATAAACAATAATTGAAACGCCAAAATTGGCCAACAACCGACTTCAGTGAGGTTCCGTCTCTCTCTGGAGTGCATCATTGTGCTGCATAGGTACTCTTGATGTATGATGTCTTCGTATTTATTCCTCTCTTCAATTATTTGGTTATTTATATACATATTTATTTATATGTGTCGCAGATAGCGATAAATTAGCGATAGAATTCATTATTCAAACGGGCAACTGACTATCATAATACGCGGTTTGCTGTGGGAACTAAACTTGGTGGCGCTGGTATCGTCGGAAACGGCGCCGTGACGACGTTAACGGTAATATAAGGTCTGCCCATCAAAAATGACAGACACTTTGCTATGAGCCTTAAAAGGAGTCGGGGCTCCACTGAACACATCCACGAATCGTGGACCACGACTGTGAGTGATTTGATTATTATCACCGACGCTTGGAAGAATCCGGTGAGTCGTTAGCTAATAAGAAGTTGATCATGGGATTTGAGCAAGGAGGAATTGTAGACTACTCCGGTTGAATTCCACAGAGTGCACGCGAGGGCCAAGTTGTATGACACGAGGGGCGTGCACATTCCATGATCATAATCGAATGTGAATACGTTGTCGATTTACCTATGGTAGCTTGCAATAGTATCGCCTTTGCCTGAGCCACCCTTTACCATACGACTGGCACCGTCCCGGTCGCTAGCAACGCCCACCCCACGAACCCATCATCTCCGACATATGTATTATTAGTATGTAGGTATATATTTTACTTTACTAAGGTATTTACTTATTTATGTATTATTATACTTGCTTTCTGCCCGCGGCTTCGCCTGCGTAGAATAACTTTATCGCGGAAAATTGCTTATCCCGCGGGAACTACTCACTTTATCGGGATAAAATTTTTTTTTCATTAATTCTGCTTAATATGAAGCCCCCTTTTTTATGCATAACAGCGCTGAAGCTGTCTATCTCCGCATGTGCGAATATACATATAATGATTTGTTTGTTTGAGAACGGTTTATTGTACAAAAAAGCAATACATTAATTTTACATAGATACGATGTATGATTATAACGGCGAAGATATCCCATAGAGAGATTTCTTTCAGTCACCATAGGGTTAGTTAGAAAATAGTAGATTGGGCGTATACAAATTACAGCAAATTTAAACTAAAACATCTGCACACGAACGACTATAATATACATATATGAATAACATCTAACTAATATTATATATGCGAAAATTTGGATGTTTGTTTGTTTGTTGCTCAATCACGGCGAAACGGATGAACGGATTTGGATGAAATTTGGTATACAGATAGAAAACCCTGGATTAAGACATAGGAAATTGTTTATCCCGATAAAGTGAGTAAAAAAATTTCCGCTATAAAGTTATTCAACGTAGGCGAAGCCGCGGGCGGAAAGTTAGTGTACAATAAAGGATATTTGTGTTGTATTGTACGTACAAAATAAAGATTTTGTTACTTTAAAAAGGGCAAGCGAGCCGACATGGATGACGGCCAGCAATGCACACAGAGAGCGGATAGGGTCGGAGTTACGAGCCATGGTACAAGCGCCTCCAGGACACAAGTTTGTCGGCGCTGATGTCGATTCACAGGTGAATCTCTCATTTCAATTTATTTATTTATCATTTATTGCACACAAGAAAAAAAACATAAAGATACAACATAATAGAGACGACACAACAGGTTCTGCTTATTTCTACAATGAAATTTCTTCCAGCAGACCAATGAAAGAGAGATATGACTGGAAGAGGCAGATAAGACGTGCACAATGGAAATCTAAAGAAATGAATAAATATGATAGATAAAAAAAACCCAACTGAATATAAATATAACTACATACTAATAAGTACATAAATACATAAATAAGTACATATTTCAATACACACGAATATAAAATATAACATACATTATAATACACGGAATAACACTATGAAATGGAAAGGTAATGTTACTTAACTCTTTTACTAAAGACAGCGATCGATGGACTGATCTATCACAGATTAGAGTACCCTAAACCGACGAGCATGTATGAACAACCTTATGAGAGTGAATGAAGCAAAAGAGGGGTGTCAGGATCGTAGCAAGTGGAAGTCTATGATCTCTGCTTACCCCTACGGGAAACACGCGTGGCTTTATGTATGTATGTATTAACAATAATTGAACCGCCAAAACTGGCAAGACAACTTCAATAAGGATCCACTCACTATCTCTCGAGTCCTAATCAAATCTTAATTTTTCCTGAATCCTCCAACTTTGTGATCTTCAAGAGCAGGGTGAATAGGCATCTACTGAGATCGTGTGCTTCATAACGCGTATCCAGTTAATCATTAAAAAAAAAAAATTGCATGGTACCACCCTGTTGACAAACCCTTCTTTTTCAATTTAAGAGCTATGCTCTTGTCTGTGGAGTCATGACTACGTCTCTTTGCTTTCTGTTATCGCCTAAATAGTCTCCGTAGTTCACCTTTAATAATAAATAAATATTTCGGACACTTACACCAATAATCTAGTCCCAAACTAAGCAAAGCTTGTACTATGGATACTAGATAACGGATAAACATACATAAATATGTATATAAATATCCACGATTCGGGAATAAATGTTCATATTCTTCACACAAACATTTACCCGTCGCGGGATTTGAACCCGCAATCGTTGGTTTCGCTGACAGGGTCACTATTCACTACACCAATCGATCGTCAAATTTACCAACTCTTTTATTAATCCTTGACCTTAATAAACCTTCCATCAACTGTTCATTGACCTTCGGATTGTGGTTAAATGTGTTCCCAGTCCTTCATAAACAAAATTTTGGTCCAGTTTGGGATTAAATCCAAGAGGGTCTGGTCCGTATCGCAGGAGCTGTGGATAGCCGCGTTGCTAGGCGACAGCTCTGGCGGCGTGTGCGGTGGGACTGCGTTCGCGTGGGCCGTGCTGGCCGGCGACAAGCGGCGCGGCTCCGACCTACACTCGCTCACTGCGCGGGCCGCCGCCATCTCCCGCGACCACGCCAAGGTCATCAACTACGCCAGGATATACGGTGAGTGTTGGGGAAAGATGATGGGAAAATGAAAAAGCCTGTGACTGACCTGCCTAGTATGATTCGTGGGCGCTGGTTCTCGGCGGCCGTTAGGGTCGAAGTCTTCAGACTGGCGTAGAAATAATGGACTCGGAACGCGCGCGTGGATGTCGCGGTCGCGGATGATGTAAAGACAAAAAGTGGCCTCTAGGAGACGCTGAGATGCTGTATATCGCCTCGGGACGGAAGCTGTAGCGCGAGCTTGACCGCCGGGTGCGAAGGTTGTCCACGTAACTGATTACTGTCACGGGCTAAGGTAGGGGAAGTGGGTAGGAAAAATACTTGTGTTGACAGATGTGCGTTGATGTCAGTTTCTGTGTATGGTTGCGTTCACAAATATCCATCAGTGAGCTTGTCTATACTATGGACAGCCGTCATCTCCCGCCACCACGCCAGGATATACGGTTGGCTTGTCTTTACTGTGGACAGCCGTCATCTCCCGCCACCACGCCAGGATATACGGTGAGCTTGTCTATACTGTGGACGGCCGCCATCTCCCGCGACCACGCCAAGGTCATCAATTACGCCAGAATATACGTTGAGCTTATCTTTACTGTGGACAGCCGCCGTCATTTCCCACGAACACGCCAAGGTCATCAACTACGCCAGGATATATGGTGAGCTTGTCTACATTATGGACGGCAGCCATCTCCCGCTACCACGCGAAGGTCATCAACTACGCCAGGATATACGGTGAGCTTGTCTATACTGTGGACAGTCGCCATCTCCCGCGACCACGCCAAGATCATTAACTGCGCCAGGATATACGGTTGGCTTGTCTATACTATGCATGGTTGTGGATAGACGCTGCAGTCTTCGTTCCCTCCTCCCTAACACCTGTATTATCTCGCAAACTGCTGAGGACAATAATACAATATTCTTTGTAGTTTATTTTGTGTGCAATAAAGGAATCAATAATAATACAAGAGCAGACAAATCGTTCTACCCTCAATCGGTATAATAAGTTTATTTTAACTTTAATTTTTTTTTTGAACTATGTGGTGTGGTAGGAGTCTCTATTCTTCCATAACAATTATTTTTAGTCTGCTATTAGTACTGTACCTAAGTCACAAACAATATTAGACAGACGATAGTTGGTTCATCTCGTTGCTCCTGAGGATGTCAGGGAATCCAAGACTTTTTTGATGAATCAGCAGCCAGTCAATTTAAACAATAAAACGCACGGGAAACAACCCTTGGCGGAAAAGTATAAATAAAGCTTTTAGTAGGTTAGAAATTAACATTTGATATTTGACATTTTTCTAAATTTTATTTATATTTATTATTATTGTTGTATGACCAATTTTATACTAACATAAACTAAGTTTATACTAACCTAATATGTAATTGTCCGAAATAAAATATTTGATTGATTAATTGATTGATAAATGCGTTTTTTATAAACCTCAGCACACAAAGGAATTTCCGGCATGCCTGGCTGATCTTAATTTCAAGATGCGGCATCCATTACTTGCCATCAGGTGCTGGTCAGAACTTTGCTGAACGCTTACTAAAGCAGTTCAACCCCACAATGACGATGTCGGAGGCCAAGAGTAAAGCTGCTAAAATGTTTACCACAACGAAAGGCAGGAGGGTTTATTCTCTCAAGAAAGATTATATGGAGGGGTTCATGGATGAAGATCTGGAAGGGCAGGTAAGTTTACTATCAAATATATTTTGAAATGTTTTTACACATACCGTGTGGTGTACTTAGGAAGAATAGAGCTATCCCGTCTCTTTCCGTGGGTGTCGTAAACGCGGCTAAGGGACTTTTTTTTATGCGCGACGGATTCGTATTTGACCTCAATCACACCTGATGTTAAGTGGAGATGAGGTCGAAGGTGTAAGCGTATTGACCCAGAAACCCCAACACATTTGGGGGACTGGCTATCTTATCTCTGACAACCGGAACACAACAATGCCATTAACATTGCTGCTTGGCGGCAGATTTAGATATGATTTGAGTGAGGTGCCACACTGAATTACGACCCATTTGTGCCACTGTGGCCCACACTATCTTTTTGTATTTTCTGTTTCTTTATTTTTAACCGATTTCAAAAAGGAGGAGGTTTTCTATTCGGCCGTTTGTATTTTTTATGTAATCCCTAAAAGTATACTCGGCATCACATACTATGTCTGACACCCGACTTTGCTTGTCAATTTAATTATTTTTCTGGAACTAAATTTGTATCACATATTCGGTATCGTTTTACTTAGCTACTGCACTTACTGCAGCACTATTTGCTATAATAGGTAGTGGAGATGACATCGTATCAAGCGACGCGATTGGCCAAGATGAGCGGGAAGCGAGTCGAGGACATGTTCGAGAGGCCGAAGTGGATTGGCGGCACTGAATCGGACATGTTCAATAAGCTGGAAGAGATTGCCGGTGAGTCGCTGGCATGTTTTAGTTTCTAGGGTGATAATTTTTACAAAGTTTTCGGTTGGATTTGGATTAATAAAGAATATATTTTACACTGTATTTTTTTAAGGATTTAAAAACTCGAGAGTTTTGTATTTTTTGGGCGCCATGCTGGATTTTTTAACATAAAATATCTTGTGATATTCTGGGAATGAAGATGAATTCTATATTTAAAAAGAAATCTTAATTTATCCAATGTGGCCGCCGCTGGACTGAATAAACCCTCTTTATATAATTTTTGGTTTTCAAGATTCAAAAGCAATTTAAAATATCCTGTCGACGTTAAACAACTTCCATTTTTATTGCGCAGATTCAGAAGCCCCATCGACTGCGTTCCTAAACGGTCGGCTGTCGCGTGCCCTGGAGCATGCCCTGGGGCGGTGGGGCGGCACCCGCCTCAACTGGGCCGTGCAGAGCGCCGCGGCGGACTTCCTGCATCTCATGCTCGTGTGTATGGCGCATCTGGCTCCTCAGGCCAGGTAAAGTATGTAGCAGTGCCCAGGACAGTGAGGCAGCAGACTTCCTGCATCTCATGCTCGTGTGTATGGCGCATCTGGCTCCTCAGGCCAGGTAAAGTATGTAGCAGTGCCCAGGACAGTGAGGCAGCAGACTTCCTGCATCTCATGCTCGTGTGTATGGCGCATCTGGCTCCTCAGGCCAGGTAAAGTATGTAGCAGTGCCCAGGACAGTGAGGCAGCAGACTTCCTGCATCTCATGCTCGTGTGTATGGCGCATCTGGCTCCTCAGGCCAGGTAAAGTATGTAGCAGTGCCCAGGACAGTGAGGCAGCAGACTTCCTGCATCTCATGCTCGTGTGTATGGCGCATCTGGCTCCTCAGGCCAGGTAAAGTATGTAGCAGTGCCCAGGACAGTGAGGCAGCAGACTTCCTGCATCTCATGCTCGTGTGTATGGCGCATCTGGCTCCTCAGGCCAGGTAAAGTATGTAGCAGTGCCCAGGACAGTGAGGCAGCAGACTTCCTGCATCTCATGCTCGTGTGTATGGCGCATCTGGCTCCTCAGGCCAGGTAAAGTATGTAGCAGTGCCCAGGACAGTGAGGCAGCAGACTTCCTGCATCTCATGCTCGTGTGTATGGCGCATCTGGCTCCTCAGGCCAGGTAAAGTATGTAGCAGTGTCCAGGACAGTGAGGCAGCAGACTTCCTGCATCTCATGCTCGTGTGTATGGCGCATTTGGCTCCTCAGGTCAGGTAAAGTATGTAGTAGTGCCCAGGACAGTGAGGCAGCAGACTTCCTGCATCTCATGCTCGTGTGTATGGCGCATCTGGCTCCTCAGGTTAGGTAAAGTATGTAGCAGTGCCCAGTACAGTGAGGCAGCATACTTCCTGCATCTCATGCTCATATGTATGACGCATGTGGCTCCTCAAGCTAGGTAAGATATGTTGCAGTGCCTGGGACGGAGTGGCAGCATACGGCTTGTATCTCATGCTCATTTGTATGATGCATGTGGCTCTTCAAGCTAGGTAAGAAATGTAGCAGTGCCCGGGACGGAGTGGCAGCAGACGGCTTGCATCTCATGCTCATTTGTATGACACATGTGGCTCCTCAAGCTCGGTAAGATATGTAGCAGTGCCCGGGACGGAGTGGCAGCAGACGGCTTGCATCTCGCTAGGGGCATATGTTTGTACGATGAATACAGACATGTGTTCCCGAGTTATGCATGCTTATATTTATATATGTCCTTAATTACAAACAAAAAATGTTTGTGTAGTTTATCAACCATCTGGTATCCATAATACAAGCCTAGTTGCTTAGTGTGGAACTAGATGGCGGTGTGTGTATATGCAAAGATATTTATTTATTATTATTTACCGACATTTTCGAAATCGATTACAAGCCCTGTGGCCCATATCCTCTCCCAATGAGATGAGACTGTGCCCGTGTAAGGATGTTGATGATGATTAAATTAAAGTACAATAATATGTGTTTAATAAATATAGCATTATAGATTTCGCCGTAGAACCGCCTCCGTGGCTCAATGTAAACAACATAGGGTTTACGAATCGGAGGTCGCGGGTTCGATCCCAGTGGGGTACATGTTTAGTGCTCTGTTTGGTTGGTGGTAGGACATTTTAAAATGTCCGTCTGGCTAGCTACTACCATCTTATCTAAATCTACCGCTGAACAGCAATGTTAATAGCATTGTTGTGTTCCGGTTGTCAGAGATAAGATAGCCAGTCCTCCATATAGGATGGGGTTTCCGGGTCAGTACGCTTCCACCTTCGGCCTCATATTCACTTAACATCAGGTGTGATTGAGGTCAAGTGCTAACCCGTTGTGCTTAAAAAAATCTTTGTTTTTGTAGATTCTGCCTGAGTTTTCACGACGAAGTGAGGTATCTGGTTGCAGACGAACACAGATACGAAACAGCTCTGGCTCTACAGATCACCAATCTACTTACAAGAGCCTTTTGTTCGCGGAGGTAAGTCAATAGTGGTGATGACCCACGATGCAAACAAGTCACAAGTTTTAAGCCTAAGTTTTGTAGAGCTACAATGGCTGAGCCAATTTGGAGAAGATTTCTTTGAACTCCGGTGTTTACGAGATGGATTTTAATAGTTCGATGCGGGTGGAGGGGAAATACCAGATGATCAACACCTAAATTTTTATATCTACATATATATATTAAATCTGTTCCAACTTGCGTAAATGATCGGTCCCCGAAGGGGCAACATTCGAATGACTGTCAAATTAAACCAGCTTGACAGCGACAGGCTTAGGAGCGTCGGTGGCTCAGCGGTTAAGACGCGGTCTCCAAATTTAGGAGTTCCGGGTTCGATTCCCAGGCGTGCCAGTGTACCAATGACTTTTTAAATTTAATTTAATTACGTATGTGCATTTATCCGACTGCTCAAAACGGTGAAGGAAAATATCGTACGGAAACCTGCATGCCTGCGAAATTTTTTTTCGGCATTCGTTGTCCACAGTGATATGTTAATAGTTTCTAAGGGCCTTATTTATAAATCAATCTTGAAATTGAGATCGCGGTCTCAATACAATTTTTTTTGTTACTGTTTTAATATGCAACAGATTCTCAAGCGTCAACTGAAGGTCATCTCAATCTTGAGAACGGTTTATTAATACGGGCCTAAAGTAATCTTTGTTAATGTAACGACTGTTTGTGCCATAATAAATTTTAAAAAAATTACATACGTTTCATACATTATTTATGGGACACCCCGTATATTGGTGTGTTTATTTTTTGGATACTAAATAGTATTTTTTGTAGTAACCCTAATAAAGTCTTAATTTCACAGAGTCGGCATAAACGACCTTCCCATGTCAGTGGCGTTCTTCACATCAGTGGAGGTGGACCAGGTGTTGCGCAAGGAATCTAACCTGTGCTGTACCACCCCATCAAACCCACACGGCCTGGAGAAAGGCTACGGGATACCTAACGGGGAGTCACTGAACATAGCTGAAGTATTGGAAAAGGTCAAATTGGCGAGATGATTAAAAATTTAGGGGAAAAACTTGATTTAATTTTTTGAGATTTTGCATTTTTTATTTCCTGCAATTTGGATATTTTGAGTTTTTGTACTACTAAGCTCAAATAACTGATGGCCTGTGGGATATTAAAGTTATCGTGTGGAGACCACGCACCGGCAAACGCAAGGTGGACAGACGATCTGATGAAGGTCGCGGAAAGTCGTTGGATGCAAGTCGCTTCCAACCTATCGCTCTGGAAATATGGGGGAGGCCATGTGCAGCAGTGGACGTCCTGTGGCTGTTGATGACTATGATGATGATAAGATGATGACTAAGCCCGTGTGATCACCAGAAGCCGCCAAAATCTCTCATCATCATCATATCAGCCAAATCTTTCATACTAAAGATCAATGAATATGAATAATTTGCTCACTGGAGTTATATGCGACCCTGGCACAAATTTTAGTGAATAGATTAAATAAATATTTCCTTGAAAATACACATAGCTACCAGATGGTTGATATACTACATAGTTTATTTTGTAAATATACCTATATGTCACGGTAAAATGTGACGGAATTTATTTAGGACGGTCGAATGATTATCATAAGCGGTTTGCTGCAAGAAGTGAACCTGGTGGCGCTAGTATCGCCGGAAATGGCGCGGTGACGACATCGAAAATGAATATTAAAGGAGATGGGCCACCACTTAGCACATCAACAACCGTGAGTGACTGTTACCATTATCACCGAGACGCTTCGGAGAATCCGGTGAGACTTAGTAAGAAGTTCGTCATGAAATTGAGCAGGAAGGATTGTAGAGTACTTCAGCTGAATCCCATAGATTGCATGCGATGCCTAAGTTTGTTGGCATGAGATAAATACAAATGTTTACCCTTCACCGGTTCGAGCAGAGATAATATTATGATTTATGTGTGGGTAAGTTGTCTGTAATTGGCACCTTGGCCACAGATTACTAATAAGTTACTAAAGTAACCTTGACTGGGAAAATACGTCCGATTTTTTCCTTCAAATTTCATTCTGGTTCTTATATTTTGTCAGATTTATCCCAATTGTTAATGACAAAATGTTATGGAAGATTTTGGCGGCTTCTTGAGTGAAAGTGAAAACTCAGTATTCATCTTCAATTTAAGAGCAATGCTTGCTCTTGTCGGTGGAGTAAGTAATGACCACCACCACCCCGACAACTTAGTCGCGCACCAATATTTACAATTTAGAAATTCCCGCTAAAACGCGTACTGAGTCTAGCATCAAAAAGAATATTGGAGGCGTGCAAATGTTTTATGTTTGTGGTTTGAAGCATGTAACTGTCTGTGGCATTGTAGCGCCAAAAGAGCCTAAATAAAAACAATTCATTTTCAAATAGAACTTGTCAAGAGTGTTAAGTATTACTTTCCGGGTATAATATATTATATATTTTTCTATGAAAGTAGTTATTTGATAATAATAAAAACGTAAAGACGTGGCTGTATGGACCAAACACCCTTTGACTATCCAAAATGAAAAGTCTGTACCCATAAAAAAAATGCGCTGATGTAGGATTTTGACATAGTCTCAGTAGACAAGGCTGTATGGTCTATGATTTTTGCATGCCATGAAGTGGCGAATTTTACAACAACATTCATGGCATAGATAATATATTTATTGACATCCTGTATACTTTTTGGCTTTTGGTTGGCAATTGGCAATACTGGCGTGCATATCGCAACGTGCGTGGTGTAGGCATTGTAGGCATAGACAATACTAAGTCTATGGGTGTTTTTGGCGGGAACTCGGCCTTTCTGTATAATTCTTATAATTTGTGCATTCTAACTTTTGAAGCTTAATAATGGCAGAATATTGTGCAGCAAACGTTAGTGATGGTGTACAAGTGAAGGGAAGTGTAAATTAAAGTGCGTAACGGAGCTTTCGGGTTCCCACAAGAAGCCGCCAAAATCTTTTGTAAAGCATTCTGCCACTTTACTGAAGAATGACTTGACCGTGACTAGACTCTGTATACGCCAAGTATACGACGAATTACTTGTTTTGACTGAGACTGACTTACAAACTGAAGAAATAAGAGAAATAAGACATGGCTGTTATGGGCTAGACCCCTTTGCCTTCTCCTAGAGGAGAGAATGAAACGAAAAAAAAAAAAAAAAAAAAGTATTGAAGTTGTTTCAAAGAGTATAGTAACCATGAGTTGTTTGTTATTTTGTTTGTTTGTTTTGTTGTTGTCGCCATTGTTTTGAGGTTAGAGTTTGCAACAAATCCTTATTTTTCAGCCTCAAAAAGTGTTTGTTTGTAGGTACGTAACAATGTCAAAAGTAACTAAAAGAAAGCATGTGATGAACGAAGCGTTGTGGGACGATTTTGAGCTGCCGAAAGAGAATCAATGTATAGTCAAAGTTTTGAAAAGCAAAGGCAACAATCTACATGAGGTAATTTGATGAAATTCTACAATAAAAACATTCAGAGAATATATATTGCGTGATAGATAATAGACTTCATCAGTAACTTTCACCTACTTAATTATTACAGATCCCACCTAAATATGTAATTGATTTATATAAGGTGATTTAACCTTAAATAAATCAATTACATATTTAGGTTTTTTTTGCAAGTAACAAATAAAAAATTAAACCATCTAGTGTCCATAATATAAGCGTGGTTGCTTTAGTATGGAGCCAGAGGGTGCAATGCGGATACGGGCGGCGCAGGACCGATCATTGTGGAGATATTACTTAATTTAGTTACTTACTTAATACATCTAAGGGCTTTGTTTTTATTAATGATTTTCAACTTTTAGGTCACGACGCCGAATGGCGAAGAATATTTGGTATCAATGCCAACAAAATTCAGAAAAAACATATGGGTCAAACGCGGTGATTATATCCTTGTTGAACCAATTATAGAGGGTGATAAAGTGAAGGCAGAAATTGTTAAAATTATGAACAAGGATTCCATAAGATATTATAAAGAGAATAATTTGTGGCCAAAGGAATTTGGCGAGAACAAAAAAGAAGAAAGTAGAAATGATGATGATTTATTTGTGAATACTAATAGGAATCATGCAACCATAAACCATAGTGAAAGTGACTCAAGTGATTCGGACAGTGATGCATAATATGAAAACAACAAATAAATATTTAATATAATTTATATAGTTATAAAACAATATCAGGGTGAATTTTTTAAGTGAGAATAAATATTTGAAATTAGAACTTGTTTGCCGTATGTCATTACTTCCAAGAACTCGTTCCTTATTAGCGACACTATCGAATAGTGTAATAATACAGCATGTGTTATGTGTGGATGTGTTTTCTTTCAAAATCAGCGGGTTTGATTCCTGGCTAGGAATATTAATTGTTCAAAAATCTCTGATGCAGTTCATCAAAATCGGGCCCGAGGCTTCTTTGAGTACTTACGCTATTCCTTATAGTTTAGGATTTGGCCATTCAGGCTTGCTTAAAAAATTCACCTGTATACAAAGAATTCTATTACTATGTTATTACTATAATACAATTTTCTGTCCAACAACAAATACAGAAGTATAGCTATTCAAAAGTGTGGCCAAATTAGTGGCCTTCAAAAGAAGCTGTGAATTTAAATTTTCTAAATGTTACTAATGTGATAAGATAAATTGTGATTATGACTTTCAATCAATGGCAATTCTATAACTATAATATATCATCTATGCGATCAACCATTGTGACTGCAAGCATCCAGTTTTGTGGTATAAGTCTGTGTCCTGTTTGACCCACCTAAAACAAAGGACAAACACATAACAGATCATAAGAATGTTTAAATAGATTAAGAGTAATACCATTCAATGAAGAAGACAATAATGATAACAATGTTGAAAAAAATTACTATCAGAATGCAGACGAATTACTTGAAATTTTGGATGGATAGTGAATGTGCATAAGTAATTTAGAAATGTTGTTCGCTTAATAAATACATATTTGTTCCAATTAAACATTTTGTTTGAATCGCGAAATTGTGTGAATTTCCCTTAAAAAAATAGCCGCATCACATTTTGTACGAACTCCTAATATGCCAAACAAAATTTTGGACAAACTGCTAAAAAAAATCAAATTGTACGAAACGAGACTTTGTACTAATGTCGATGCTTTCGAATTGAGTTATACAAATATGTGGTAATATACTTGGATAGAATATTTACAAAAAAATTTCAAAATATTGTTAAATATAAATATGGTCCCTCAGTTGTAGCTCTTTGTGCTACATATTATCTAAACACCCACAAAGTTGATAATTGTATTGTCAGTAAAATCAGGTAGGCACTGACCCTGATTTCGTGCTGTTGAATAAATAATGACAATAAAATTATAAAATAATAGAGATTTATTATCATAATCATCATCCTTTTCACCATTTATAGTTAAATGGTGGGTTGCTTAGTCAGACAAACTGTACACAGCCATGTCACAGAGTATGAGCTATGCATGAATCTAATGTACAAGCATATGGTTCATGCATAGAGTACTCCTATGTTGTGACATGGCTGTGTACAGTTTGCCTGACTAAGCAAACCACCATCAAAACTAATTAAGTCAACCATTTTCACCTCTTAACTCTGTTAAGTGGAAAAACAGTACATTATACCTACCAGTAGACCTACTGTCCAAGAAGAAATAACTAATTATTTAAAGCGATACATCAACCGGCTCTCTAATCACCCCAACATAATGGCGTATGCTCTAGCGTCAAGTGAGGACATAAGATTTACGAGACTGAGAAGGCACAGTGTAACCAGTCTGCTGACCAGATTTCATTGACACACACATATGGGTGGAGGAACGGGGTCGCTGCATCTCTCTCCATATCCGAACACATAACCAGCGCAAGCGGTCACCAGTGTTGATTATTGTAGCTATGACTACAGATGGCAACAAGCAAGACATACAAAAAAAAAAAAAAAAAAAAAAGTACATTATTGGGTTAGGGTGTCATTAAAGGGGCACAGCAATGTAAATTTTTTGTGCACTTATCGACACACAGACCCATTATTATTATAATTTATTTTGTACTATGACTATACTGCAATATCTTTATTTAAAACACTTACAATTCATTTCCAACAGACACAGAAGCATGATCATTTTATATCTGCTTCTACATCATCTGCCATGATGTATTCATAAATTCTTTTTATTAACTCAACAGATTTCACTTTAGCCCATCCATCTGTTTTTGTAATAAGTTTAGCTTGTCCATCTTTTATAAATTCCAATGTTAGTTGTTTTAGTGCATTTGCGGAATGTAAATCTGCTAATTGTAATGTCTCTAAAGCATTTTCCACAGTCAGTTTCTTGTGCAATGCTTCCTCACATAAGTTCTTAAGCCTACTCAATTGATAGTAATCTGCAGCAGCTAGCAGCTTTTCAGGAATTTCATCAACTCTTGGTGCTTTATCGCTGTAAATATAAGTGAGGACTTCCCTCAACACTTCAGTTTCTAGCGGTGACTCAACAACATTTGTAAAGCATTCAGTGGTATTATGCTCAAAGTGGGCTTTCAGTACGGCACTTCGACTAGCCAATACGGCTTTGTGAACTTTATATTCAACACCTTCGGCAGATTTCATGGTGACATCAGAGAAGAGGCCATTATTAAGCAGATTCTCAAAATCAGTACTGAGTTGGGACTCAGGCACATTAGTTCTGTCCACTTTAATGTCATTTGTCACCATAAATTGGAACTTGAGACGTAGACTCCCATCGCTTAAGAGGAATATATCTCGTCCATCATAACTAGCTATATCCCTTTTGAATAAAGTGGCTAAATATTGCCATTTGTTTGCTTGGACAGTGTGGTATTCCTTTATAACAATAGAACGCTCCTCAAAGCGTTTCAAACATATTGTAAGGATAGACTTTAGAAACACCGGGTTTGGAGACAAATAGTAAATCTCGATAATATCGTTATCTCTGCCCAAAAACTGCATTTTCAACTGGAACCTAGAGTCAGTAACATCACTAATGCTTGATTCCTTTGATTTTTCCGTACGAAACTCTATTGTTGACTTGTTTTCTAATAAATTGATGAAGTTTGGTACCGTCCATATTATAGTGTTTATTTTAGTCTGGCCTTCGTTGCGAGTAGTGTAATTTAAGCTAGACATTATTTACTACTTATTTTATTAGACAGAACGGTTTACTCTTCCCAATAATAAAATTCCCTTTCACTTCACTTTTTAACTAAGTTTTAAGTATTTTAATAACTACTTTATCTCTCTTCTGCTAAATACTGGTCTTTGAAGAGGCTAGCGTATGTTTAGCCGAAGAAAATATATAGGTTAATTTGCTATTGATTTATTGCTGAGTTTGCCTGTGTGTTTGTACACACAAGAGACACACACACAGTAATTTAAAAATCTACACCGACGACATAGAGTAATATAACATATGGGGACCGACGACTTCGGGAGTCGGGAGCGAGCTCTGAGTACGTACTCAGAGGGAGCGAGATATTTAAAAATATATATTTTTTTTATTATTAATTATGGCTTGGCAGTAAAGCCTAAACACGGAAACATTCTGTAGTAAAAAGCTGTTCCGCCTTATATATTGTGTTTCCGAGTAAAAAAAATAAATGTAAGTCAAATATTTTAGTGAAATGAAATGAAAAAGGTTATGTACAATTTTAGAGGGACAATTCTACAATTTGTTTTTTTTTGGATTAAAATTGTATGATGCCAAGGGTGCCAAGCAGATGGTAGGTAAAATAATCTATTTAGCGGAATTCGTTCTGGCAGTATATAATCTTTTCTATTGCTTCAAGAATTAAAAAACTATTCTCAGTTGTGAGTGCTGTTTACAGTGAAGGCTACAGAAATTATTTTAACAAATTCTGGCAGTAGTTCTGTGTGATGGATGATATAGAAAAAATCTATATTTAGCACTAAAATTTTGCAGATGGTTCAAAAATAACATTTTTAAATGTGAATAAATAAAAAACAATTTACTCTACCCTAAATAAATAAATACTAATTTATGCAATAGCACATTAACGTACTTCGTAAATATACTTAATTGCCCATGTCCGACGTCGATATCTCGTTTGTACATCGCTATTTTATTTTTCGTTACTCTGTTTGTCTTTAAAGTTCGTATTAAAGCAGGAAATCATCTATATAATCTATAACATGCGTTTGATCAGAAAATAATTATACAGATACGATATCTGCTGTAATCTAATCGTAATGTTAATTCACTAAAGCGTAACTGAATTGTGCTGGTGATATTTATTGTTTTCTCCTTTTGTTGGAGAGTTTTTAAATGTGATTCAATATTCGATATGGAGGACTATAAGTTTCTATTCAAGGTGGTGCTAGTTGGTAATGCGGGAGTGGGTAAAACATGCCTGGTGAGGCGTTTTACACAGGGCCTGTTTCCGCCTGGTCAGGGCGCTACTATTGGTGTGGACTTTATGATCAAGACTGCGGAGGTGGATGGCGAGAAAGTAAAGGTGAGTCGACTATCGACGCATGAACATTTTCGGCGTCACAGTTGCGTCATTTGTGCGTAACAGAGTATTGTTTTTGGGTAAACTTAAACATATGGTTTTTGTTTTGTTCACTTCTTCAAACTATGTTGCCCTTGTGTTGCCTATTTTTGTATTGCATCAATAATTAAAATTTCCGTCTTACGTGTTACTACAAGAACATCATTCATAATGTATATTGTAAATTAACACTTGACCAAGGTTTTCTTTCGATATTCCTTTGTATAGGCAGATAAATTAACATAGGTACTAGGTTAAACTAAGGTTCTTGATTATAACCTACAAAGAATTTTGATGAAACGAAGTACATTGTGAAAAATGCAAATAAATTAAATAATTAGTAGAAGAGTAGTAATAATAATTAAACTTTATATTTATCATGTTAATATTTAATGTCAAAATAAATTTTTGTCTTAACATGAGTGTAATCAAACTGATCACTTGTAATCTAAGCATTTTATTCTTTCTTATTATAATTTTCTGTTGAGTTTGTATAGCTAAATTGCAATCTCTTTCTTCTACTCTGACATTGCTGCTTGGTGTTTGTTTTACTGTTTGTTATTATTATCTATCAATTATATTTTTATTCAATTTGCATTGTTTGCATTTGCATTGTTGTCCTCACTTGACACTGGCAAAATTCATAAGAGTTGCCACTAAACAAACTGGAACTGGAACTTGTTTCCAAACTCTAATTCACTTACATTTAACATTTTCCACTTATAAATTCTCTATTTATTTTCCTGGGTTTGGTTTAATATTTTAATTCCACCATGTAAATCCGCCTCAGAATTTACTATGGAAAAAGCATTCTCTTATACTGTATGAATAAATTAAAAAGTTAAAAAATATTCTGTTCAAAAAAATTTTAATTTAGGGGAATCTGAACTCCTATCATGTATGAATAAATTAAATAAAAATTCAATTCAAAAATATTTTAACTTAAGAGGATAGGTGTTCCTATCTTGCACACTTCACTAATGAGTTGGGATATTGCTAACCAATAAAAAAATCTACACCAACTTTCCAACCAAACCAAGTTTCTTTTGTCCATTATTTCTGATAGTTTAGATGTAGACGTAGTATAGACGTTAATCATGTAATAATAAATTGTAATAATGATATTTTACTTAAACTGCTATTGTCATTTTTAGTTACAAATATGGGACACAGCTGGACAAGAAAGATTCCGGTCTATAACACAAAGCTACTACAGATCCGCTCATGCACTTATTCTTGTGTACGACATATCTTGCCAGCCTACATTTGACTGCTTGCCTGACTGGCTGAGGGAGATTGAGGAGTATGCCAATAATAAGGTCCTAAGAATATTAGTTGGTGAGTATTAATACAGGCAGTCCAGAAATTGGAAGGTGGTGATGAATGATTTCAGAAATATCAAAAAGGTGAAAAGAATAATATTAACAGGATTAACTATTTTATTAACTTGGCAGCAATCTCAAGATATTCATCTCCATCCCACAGGACCACTGCCAATAGCTCATCCTGAAATAGGCCTGTCTAAAATATACAGAACTAATAGCAGGAGCCAGAAATTTAAATGAAATATATGTAGTTGTGATATAATTAAAGCAAATGTATTGTTTGTTTGTGAACACATTATTGTACAAAAGGAAACACATGTCTTATACATATGTATAGAGTTCAATTATAATGGCGGACTTATCCCATAGAGGATTTGTAACTTGGTCAGTTTGAAAAAGGATATACTGGTGTCGATTCGGATGTACACCAACTAAAACCAGTTTTGGAGTGGTGTCGTCGCATCGTACTGTACCAGGGAGAAAGAGACAGTACTACTCTAATACTAGTTTAGTTTAGTTGGTGTACATCCAAATCGACACCATTGTTTTTATTTTAAGTTAAAAGTTGATTTGGGAAACTTTGTAGAAAAACCAGTCAATCAATTAAAAACACACTATTTTTACTCCCTCTGCAAAATAGGGAATGTTGTAAGTGTCTGTCTGGGACATCATAGACCCTAAACGGTGAAACCGAGTTGAAAGCAGTATTTTTTCGTAGTTTTGCAGAGTTGGTTTTTAGGTATGTTATAAATCGGTTCAGCTGTTTCCTAAATAGTTTAACTCACACTGGAGTATTTTTTTAGTTGTCTATTGGAGATGAATTTAAGTTTAAGTTCGGACTCAAATCATGGGGAAAATTAGTAATTACGAATTTGAATTCAGACTTAGTTTTCTCTCTGAATGTCAGCTTTAGAGATAACAATGGCCTTAACTTAACCTAAGCACCAACTATCTAATAAAGTGTCTCTTAAAAACCAATCCAAAAATAATTTTCTCAAATGGTTTGCAGGTAACAAAACAGATAGAGAAGACAGGGAAATACCAAAGCGTATCGGTGAAGACTTTGCACAGAGGCACGGCATGTACTTCCTGGAGACATCAGCGAAAGAAGCAGAGAATGTTGAGAGGTTGTTTATGGAGATTGCTATTGAACTTATGGAGGTAAACCAACTTCTTATGCATTATGATTCTCAATAAAGTGTACTAATAACAGAGGGTGAAACTATACTGAATTCTATTAAGGGTAAATAAAAAAGATATCTTGGTGGAGGCCTATCGGCGTGATGCTGATGAAGTGTTTGCATCTCAAATTTTCGGTGCAACACAGAGCAAAAATGAATAGGGTGAATTCCAAATAAGGTCGTAAAGTCATCACATGGGCCTTGGTTTTGCCATTATAACGATTCACTTATCAAGGTCATACGAGTTGCGATGTGACAACTATCGAACCCCCGAAAAGTTTTATACCCTGGAAATATTTGTAATTTCAATGTAATTGTTTGTGGCAGATCTTCAAATGCCACTGATAGGAATTCCTTTTACATCTAAGGAATTTTACTAATTACCTCCTCCCCAACACCTCGCTCCAGATTGCCTGCTCTTTGTTTTTACTCCATTTTGTGATCATCACGAGGTCGCCCGTCTCGCGGCGAGTAATGAGAGCGCCCAGTCTTTCCTACCACATTATTACTTCTAGCTAGCCTAGTGAGCTAGCCTGGAATACAAAACTTTTTTCTTTCAGCAAGCGAAATGCAAGGAGCTACCAAAGTACGATGGCAGCTTAGGGCCCATCAATGGCAAAACGACATCCCTCGGCGACGGATCCTGCTGCATGCGCTAGAACCAACGAATTTATCTCACTGATATTATTAGTACCTACTGTAAATTGATGTGGTGTTTTTGTAAACTGCGAGGTTTGATAAAGGATGCAAGTAAGTAAAAGGTTTCCTATTATAGTTCAAGAGCCACTTCACCTATTAAGCTAAATTTAACCATATTTCTCGTATGATACCTATCAAAGTTATTCAACATTTTTATGCGACTTACATACTTTTCAAACTGAGGAATTTAGTAGAACTTTTGTATTGTACTACCCAATGCCAGTGCTGCATTTTCCTTTACTTTCTCAATTAAAAAAAAACGTAGGTTGCATAAATATTTTGATTAACTCTGTTTACCACATAATAAATATGACAGAATTTAGCTTGTATGGAAAAACGATATACCTACTCTGATCTAAGGTCACGGTTCATGATGATCCTGCTTCTTCTTGACGATTGATAGAAAGACTGGGGAAAAAAGGATGCCTACACATGTAGTATTCCTCGTATTTGAAAATGACAATCTTAATTGGATTAAAAAAACAGTTATTAATAACACGATGGATGACATTGATTATAACGTAAAATGTCATCATTTATATGTTGAAGACTCACCTATAAGCACAGATAATCCTAAATAAATTTACGTGAAACTATATTTCGCCCATATTGCTACCCGATTTTGATGATTGTTTTTAGTTTGATAGGGGTTTACTGCCAGAGTTGTCTCATATATAAATTTGGTGAAGATCTGATGATCCACTTTGGTGATACAGAATAGAACTTACTGAAAGTCGGTTATTTTGCCAAACTTTGGCTAATGCTAATGCCAAATAAGTTTAGTCAAACTATACCGAATATACGGTTTCACCTCGAATTTGACAAAAATCTTGCTGTGACTCCCGCTCTGTTGATAATATGAGCTACTTTATAAATGAATAGTACATGCCTACTGCTGGCCTCCTTCAACTGGGAAGGTTAAGGGCCATAATTAGTGGGTTATGTACTAGTAGCTACCTGACAGTGTTTTCAAGCTGCTTCTGTATACCACCGACTTGGCATAATAACTGATTTAACCGAGCTACATGTTGCTTAACCTCGCTAATCGAATAGAAATAGCGTTTTACGGAAAGAAGAAAATAATGGTCATTATATTCGATTTTTAGCTTACAAAAACACCTCGTAGTATGTAATTTGGTAGTTGAACTATTGAAATTAAGGTCATTCCACTCGCTTTAAGTGCGCCGGACCATTGTCACAATGTCATGAACTTGTGATATTATTCATTGGGTCATTAGAGGAATCGTTGATTTAATGGTTGTCAATTTGTTTCCAATGACTATTGACCTTATCACCTTTTAATCAAACTGTAATTATGAGAAATCTCGCCGCGACTTCCAATATGAGTGCCAGCTAAGTCCTGTGTGTATCTATTATTCACATTGGTATAATTATTTTTTTTTTGTTTCATATTTCCTTTAATTAATATACAGGTTCCTTGCACTTCACTTCAACTAGTGCAAGGAACTTGTATTCGAGATATAATGGCATATTTTTTAATGAGACAGGCTTTAGATGAGACGTTTACTAAATAAATTGATTTCGAAAACTACTCAGACAACATCAAAATGTCATCCATGTAAACAAATCAACCGTGTTTAAAGTTGTGGTTGATATATTTTCGAAACGCCTGTTCCGATTTACATCAAATATGGCTAAGAACCGGAAAATAACACCCAAACCATATTTAAAAAAAAACTGAATGTTGTTTCAAGCATATATATGTGCTGCAGCATATGCTGAGTCAGAGCCCTTTCAGTGCACAGTGGCTACAGCCCATCGCTGGGAAAATCTTGTATGGTGAGCGTCAGTATATTAAACTTTCATTTATTTATTTATTCTATTTCATGGTTTATTATTGTTGTTCTTCTATTTTGGTTGTATGTACTGTGCAGTGAATAAATGTTTTTTATTTTATCTTATCTATCTTATCATTAAACTTTTAATGTTTGGGATATCTCTGACCACCCCATTAGGGATAAAGGTCGTGATTTCATGTATTATCTATTATAACCTAAAAGAAACCAAACTTGACCGTATGTTGAGGACCTATTGTTTGCAAAATATATTTCATCCAACTTTATTCGATAAAGAATGATTTTTCGAAAACGTTTTTAGAATTTTGGTGATCACAATATTTTTGTGATATCTCTCTCGAACCATGCGAATGTCTAGCTCGCTGCGTCTCTTTCATTTCTGATCAATGCGACAATGACAGCAATGACTGTCAGTCAAATTATGTTCCTTATCTTCGATATTGACCTGCATTAAAATATATGCCCTTGTTTCAATTACTTATAAATATTATTTGTATAATATTTATAAGTATGTCTCAGTACAGTTGGCCACGCCTCAAGGTATGCAATCTGACGTAGTTCTTGAAAAATATCCTCAAACTTTTGTGTGTTCATTTTTATTTTTTCTTTTGATTGCAGAATATTGGCGGATTGTAACCTATACGGTGGTCGACTCGTATTTATTGGGGAAATCAGTAAAATCCTATTCAGAAGTGTCGTTAATTTTGTGTGAATAATTTTTAATTATTAACGAAGCTTGAGAGACCGGCGTGCATTTCGTAACGCACAACGAAATACCATAATTTGATAATAAAACATATCTTTTAACCTGGCAGCATGTTCAGAGTAACCGTAGCTTGCAGCATATTAAAAAAAAACAATATAAATTACTCATGGTAACATGCCATGGTATGTATGTGGGGTCGGGCTATACAATATGAAGAGATTTGTATACACAAGCTTATGTTCAATAAATTTGAACTGTAGTTGTAATAAATTAGGAACCTAACTATAATAGACTGCTAAATCCCTCTATTGATTGATTTTGTTGGAATAACAATAAATTATCTTAGTAGGTTTTAATTTTTGGGTTGACAACATAATGGTCGGCGGTCACTTAAGAGTTTCTTTAACGTAGGTCCTAGCTGTAGGTATACTGTCAATGAGTTATTTTCATGACCAGCTTCCACATAAATAACACAGATAGCGCTGTACAAGACCCTGTATGAAAATCTCATGCCTGCATGGGTTTTCTTTGGCCTTCAAGTTCAAAGCCTTCATCCCACTTTCAATCTTCGATTATTGCCTTTTGGTATTATGCGTGATTTTACTTTATTTTCATGTGCTTTTTGGATATAGATCCCTTTAATTATTCATTGGCAAAATAACAGTTTGAAGCTGTTTCCCTTTCTTTAACCTTTTTAATGGACAAGGAGTGAACGAGCATAAATCCCGTGAAGCAAAGGTATTTTTGTACATAAGTCTATGGACAGCGCCATCTATGGAATTTTGTGGAAGCTGGCTTTGAGAATATATCACGTGGTCCACATAGGACGGGGATTAATATAGTTCCGAATAGAGTTAGATTACACAATCGATCCGAAGTTTTATTATACCGGATGAGTGTTTTATCGTAAGGAAAAAACCATAATCGATAAAGCGTTGTGTCATTTGACACTTGCGTATATAGCCTATACCACGTAATTACATCATTAAATTAAATAAATAAAGAAAACTTGAGATAATATGAATTGCAAATTAATTTCGCATGATAGGAACCCTAAGAATCACGCCCGTCGCATATCAATCTCCAGCCGGCGCGTGCTAATTGTTTTGAAAAAAGAATAAATAAACTACCTATGCCAATAACTTCAATTTCACTTACCTAATATGCCCTAATTTTTTTCCTTACGGTAAAAAAAACTCATCCGGTATAAGTTCAACACCTATCGCGATGCCTTCAAATTTGACTTTTCACTAACTTCAGACCACAATAATGTATCCAAATGACAAGTCGGAATATCTTTAACATTATAAATGGGTACAGTCTGAAACAGATAAACCTTTACAGTCATGCATAATATAATATTAAGTTTTCTCAGCTAATCATGAATGTTTTTGATAGTAATTTTTGCTGTAACTAAAGAGGAAAGTGTCGAAAACGTTCACACTTTTCTGAGAAATCTTACTTTGTATTAGGCAGACCGGTAAAGGTTTATCTGTATAAGATAACTAACAAGTTGATAATGTTTTAGTTGCACGTTTTCCACACACCAAATTTTGCCAGAAGTTTTCCAATGCCGTAGTTGCCAATATTGAAGAATGTGAAGTGACACGAGCTGCGTTTTATCCAATCACAATCAGTATGAATGACAGCTCATGTCAAATAGGCTATTGCGGTCTGAAGTTCGAAATGTATCGTGTTGTAGATGGACACGATATGGTCCTTCGGATCGTGAGCTAGATCAATCAGTGACCTAAAGGTACATTAAAGGGGTTAGCACACATTTGTTCTGCGTATTAAATTATAGTGGTTTACAGTAAATACGTGAACACCGATGCTAGAGATTATTTTGTTTTATATAAGATTGAATTAATGAACTACACAGCCCATAGACGTCTAATGTTTCACATACAGTACCGAATATTATTGTTCACGTGTCTTCGACACAGCCAATCAGAGTGTAATAAAAAGACGGGACTAGCCAATAATTCATTTGCAGTTTTTGGGCATCTTATGTGTTGACAGATGTCATTCGCATGTTATTAGGAGTATATGGGCTCTGTGGTTGATGATTGTATTATAGTAGTTTATGTACCCCTAGTATATGGTTACATATCAAAGTTAATAAATAACGTCAGTCTGACTCAGAACTACCGAATCGCTTATCGGTAAATAGAACTTTTATATCGTTACTGCGCAATTTGTTGATAGTTAAAATTGTTTAAGGAGTTACTCTTACAGACTCATGACTGTAGGATACGTTTCCTCATGTTTAGGAGCGATGTTTAATCTGCTAATTTTTGTAGTGCTTTGGGGATGTACATTTAAGACATATTATTTTTTCTCCCCTTCACTAGAATCGCAATGCACTGTAGGGTCTGGGTTGTCAAGCATAACACTTGGACCGCGACACGCGTAGTAAGCCCAGTCAAAACTTGGCTAACTTCCTAAGCGCAAGCTGGGGTAGCTCACAATAGATCACTATTGGGTTTAAGTGACTTTGGATACACTTGTAACCGGTTTCAAAAATACCGTTGAATAAAGGTCAAATACCGAATTTTCGAAAAAGTTTCGTTCGGAGCGCGTCCGAAATGGGAGCGCTACCCTAAAACTTTAGTAAACCGGTTTAGTCAAGACAAACAGTCTTTTTTTCCTTGACTTGTTATGTACAAATTACAGGAGTAAAACAGCCGCATATCATAATTTTGGAAAAATGTTATGTATCAGTTGTATCTGAACGCTGTATGAACAATGGTTCATATTGCTTTATTTTACAAAGAATCAAAAATTAATTGACGCGAATTTTTTTTGCAGTTCAGTGTTTGCAAAATAATAGTATCTCCGAAGCTAAGTGTCACTGATACGTGTTTTATTTACTCTTGTATTCACAACAGGGATAAAAATAAACATGATGTGCGGTTTTGAGGTAATTTTTCTTACTGTGCCACACAGTCAAGCGCTTACTAAACACGAAAACTGAATTACGCGACCCGAACCGCTTTAATGTTAAAGATGTTAATAAAATTAATTTGAAATTAAATCGTTGTGATTCTGATTACCTGATTATCATTATACAGGGGAAATAATTCATGACATTGTAGCAATGCTTTTAATCTATGTTATTATTACTTGCTGTTGCAATTTTGTTATATAAATATAGTTAGAATATTCTTTTTTATACCGGGTGTAAATTTAAATGCATTATTTGTCAAAGGTTGTTGTTTAGTAGCAGAAACAGAATAATGTTTTTAAGAAATAATAGGTGATTTATTCTATATTGAACAACCCCTTTGATTTGTGTCGCATTTATGTATATTTACAAATTGGTGTATAAATTAAGCAGGGCGTTAACAAATTCCTGTAATTTCATTATAAGGGCCGGCCTTTACTGAAGCGGAGTGGAAATGTGTGTGTGTGTGTCAGCCAATGTGATTACTTTGCACAAGAAGAGAGTTGGCATTAGCTGATGACGCATTTCATCTCCGCTTTGGCGAATACCGGTCATAATATCCTGTATAGTGTAAGACCTTATATGTATAGGGTGACTTTGTTAGGAATATTTTGCGATATGCATGTGTTTTGGAAATTATTGTAAAAGAAGTCGGTTAAACACAATCAGAAATTAACAGTTCCATGCGGGAACAAGAACACCCGCAGAAAACCTTTCTTACTTACCACAAAGTGTCTCTCGCCAGTTATAATATAAATACATGTAAACTTGTAAAAGATATTCTCTCAATTTACTTATATTTTTATACTTTTATAAAAATATAAGCTTACATACCTACTTTTATAATTTTTAGTTTTGTTTTTGTGTACTTAATAGTTTCTAAATCATTTACTGAAGCATATCTACGCTAAAGTATTCCTATTTAAAAGTCATCCTGTATATTGTGTTCTCAATGCCTCGTGGAATTAGGTAATTCGTAGGTTTTGTAGTTATGGAATATATGTATGACAGAAAGCATGTCATACGCACTATAGTATTGTATTTTTTACAGTCGTTACGCAAAACTTCCGCATCTTTGTTCCAATATTTAAGATTTAAAAAATATATGAAGTTATTTATGTATATCAAAGAAACATGTTGACTGTAACCATTCTTGCCATTGTTGTTCAATTGAACGAGTTCATGTTGTTCGCTTGCACCACGGATCAGAAAAAAGAACTCTAAACTCAATGAGCCGTTTGCCACGTCAACTTCCACAAAATTCGCATAGATGGCGCTGAACAAATATTTGGCATTGGTTATGGTACCTCTTAGATAAATATTGTTGTTAGAGAAAAGATAGCCAGTCCCACAAATGTGTTGGGGTTTCCGAGTCAGTACGCTTCCACCTCTGACCTCATCTTCACTTAACAGCAGGTGTGATTGAGGTCAAGTACCAACCCGTTGTGTATAAAATATATATATAAGTAAAGAGATCAACTTCGTAGCGGTTCGTGATTGTTATCATTTTATATTTCATTATATTTCATGCATATACCTACTGAAGAATATTTTAACTTCAAAATCTGGCCATTAAGGCCCGTATTTCAGAATGTTGCTCAAGCGTAGTTCTGCGCATTCATATCACAGGCATAAAAAAAAAAGTTTTTTGCTTGATTGAATTAATTCATATGCCCGTTTAGCCCAGCCAGAAAGGTAAAGCCTGCAAAGCCGGGATATTAACTTTATTTAGCGTCATATAGGAGATTTTTGTGGAAGGTGACCTTGAAACTCGCACCGACGCGCTTGTAGATACGTTCCTCACGCACATCATAGTACGTCGATCGTCACACTATGTATACATATATACATAAAACAATATATTTAGATATCTACTGGTGGGCTACTTACAAGACGTCTGTGTTTGATGCAAAGGAAATACCTTTTCCTGATAGCTTTAACTGGCATCGCTTATCTAACGCCTTGCTTCACTTTTTAATTAGGTAGCCCAGAGACCTTCTTTTCTGGTCTGTGTGTAGCACCTTGTCACAGACCAAGGGTGGTCTGTGCACCTTGTAAATACCGGGATAAAAAGCCCATCACCTTAAACTAAATGTCACTATCATAAAGATTTATTTGTCATACAAAAATTCTCACCCTCACTGCTTTCTCACGTGATGCCTCGAAACCAACTGTTATAGGTTCGAATTCCGCTAGGGTAAATATTTGTGTGATGAATACGATCTAGATGTTCATATAAATATTTTATCGATCAATTAATCAAAAATATTTACTTGCACAATTTTAATGTTATGTAGGTATGTTTATTCGTTATTCGTCGTTTGGGACTAGATAATTGGTGTAAGTGTCCGAAATATTTATTTATTTCCAACTAGACACAACCAACTTTAATTTTTATTACTAAAATACAGAAAGTATCTCCTATATTTTTCATGTGATCGATTTTAGCTTGTATGAAAACTAGTTACTATGGCTTAGTAAGGCTGCCCGCCCACGACCAACAATCGGTGACCGATTTTTTGTAGGAGAAAAATGGAACGTACTGATTGCAATATTTCAACGCTCACGTCCTACAAAAAAATCGATCACAATATCGGCGATAAAAGTATTGACAAAAAAATCGGTCGATTATCGGTCCTACAAAAAGTCGGTCGTGAGCGGGCATACTTATTCTGTTTACCTCTAAAGATTGTTTTTCGTTCTGGCATTAAATTCCTGTTTCAATTTAGATTATGTCTGAAATAAAGACGTGGCTTAATGCTCTCGTGACCAAGCCAAAACGAAATAAGAAGAAATCTTAGATTATATCTACTGTTTATGTACAGATTGACTAAAAAGAGTAGAAAATAATGAAAGCGCGCGCTCATGTATGTATGTATGTATGTACATACTACCGGGTGAAATTTAACTCGTGTAATTTTTGTTGACTGGTGAATCCACTCCTGATTACAAACAACTTTCCACTAGGAACCACAGTCGATTTCAACCGAAAATTGCTGGATTTCCATACTAAAGGTGGTTTCACAAACTTTGTATGGGTAATTGAAATTTTTTTGATCGAATTCGATTATGGTTCCTTGCGGAAAGTTGTTCGTAATAGGTGTCACCAGTTAATTGGAGTTACACGAATTCAAATTCACCCTGTATAACATAAGGAGCAATTCAATTCTGACCACAAACCTACTATATCCAGTGTTTCAATGTAAAATAAATGTAGTTCCAATCTTTTCCGTTTTCTATTCTTTTTGGCAAAGTTGTAGATTAGTACTAGGCATTACTATATGTTCTGATAGTGGCATTATAGATTTCTATATTAAACAATTTAGAATGTGTTGAAACGGAATTTTTAGACCAATGCAACCAACGAGTGAAATTTGCAAAATAACATATTAGTGATTGTTAATTTAAACTAAATAGTGTTAAAATGTTGTATTTATTATAATTACTTAATAATTTGTTTGAACGTAGGTGTCTATTTTTTGATTTTTATATGTATACAATTTTTTATTAATCTTACATCACAATGACTAATGCACTTTATGTGATCGTTTTGTATGTTTTGTAATATTATGTGGTTAATTTGGATGTTATATTAGTATGGAGTAGAGTACTTTATGATATGTTTATATCCGCTTTACAGCAGGGCTGTAAATAGAGAAAATGAAAAGTTTTCGAAAACCTGTGTGTTTTCTATGTAGGTATATTTTATTTTTAGGTGGGTGAGAGGGGTGAATTGTGGCTTTAAGGGCTTCGGATACGGTATACCGCTTGACGCAAGCACGTAAAAATTTACACATGAAGCCTCTTATATTTAATGGTTGTTTGTCGTGGTAGGCGGTTAAAAAGTAACTTTAAAATAAACTAAAACATATATTTCATAATTTATATTTAAAGCACTGCTAGCTCTTATGTTATTGTTGTCTAATTATAAAGATACCCGACACTTACCCTAAGTACGGTTACAATTGATTCTTATAACTTTCGTTTGCTGTGTCTGCCATAAATAACGCTATCAAAAGACTAGACTGAAGCTAGATTAAACGTGTACATGATCAAACAGCACCAAGCAATCGCGTCAATTACAAAATATAATGTTTCATCAAGCTTATAGTGGCTTCATCCAAGCGTCAAGCAAACTTAAACGATCAAACTAGTTCAATTCAAGCCAAAAAGTACGTGTTTACATCAAGCGTCTTGATCGTTTCCGAAGCCCTTTTCGCTCTCCGCATTCGCGCCAATAATTTACCAATATCATCGTCAGGTCTGTTTTTTATACATTTGCTGTATGACCGGCTAGTTTTAGTTGTCGCCGGTGGCCTGTGTGAGCTAGAAAGGACGTAATAGTAAACAGATTTCTCATCTTCCCAACGAGGCAATATAAATGTTATTTACATTAACATCTACATCTCAATAAAATCGAAAGGTCGCAAATGACTAGTAAAGTAAAAAGTTAGATTGTTTTTTCTTATAATTTCCAAATATAACTCGAACATTTTGCCCAAGAAAGTAAACTCTACTCCTGTTCAATACAGGTTAATGTTTATAATCTCGGTGTTCCTTAAAACCATAATTATGCAAAAGCCGCTGTCGATAGAAATGCTATGTTAGGCTGGGAATATACGTCCGGTTGAGTTTTCGATTGTCTTATCAGACTACTCGTATCTGATACTTATTGCAAAATTTAAAAAAATGAAAATATTTGCTCGTACGCACCTCGACGCTGTTTCCGAATCGGTCGTCCGATTCGACTATCGGATCGGGGGTGTATTGAATGTTCAAACAAAACTATGGCTCCAACGCCTTCCGATAGTCGGTTCAGACGATTCAGAAAAATCTGACAAAATATTCCCAGCCTTAACGTCTTTTAGGTGCATAACATACAACCGCTTAAAATGGGGCTGTTTTAATATTTGACGTACTTTTGGGAATATTTTGATCGACTTAAGAGTATGCCTACAGCGTGGTCCCATATTTTATTGAAGATAATTATGCACTACGTCTACATGGATATAGAAAGGAACCTCAAGCGACAGCATTCTCTTGTTTTACCATTTACGGTTATCTTTCTTTACGCAGCGCACGATTTTCAATTGTTACTTACCTAGGAAGGTTCACTACTTTTTTTTAGTACAAATGCTAAAAGACTAATCGAATATAGTGCTTCTATTGGCTGGCGTCGGCGGCGTTAGAACCTACTTGTATGTTTATTTCTTTGCGGTCATGTGTGTAGATGCCCTTACCGTCTGTCAAACCTTCACAGGCTAATTTTGGCTGTATTGTTATAATAAATAAGGTTGTTAGTGGCACGTGCCATTTTGACAGATGAGTGTGGCAGATTTAGATAAAATGGCCAACTTAATTGGATCTGAAATCGAAAATATTCCTCCTAGATGTCTATTGAAATTAATTCTCACCAAAGAAACTGAATAATTGTAATAATTCCAATAAATGACCACTTTGGATAATCATCTCTTTTATTTCGTTGCTGTTCAAGGATTTTTGCACAAATGTTTTCTTTGCTTTCACTAATTTTTCAAAATTCCGAAGGCGATATACGACATTGAATGTTACTAGAAAACAAAAAGATGATTAGATGTCTTTGTAAAAAGGGGCACACAAAAGGGACTTTTTGTCGCCCTCACTTTTGTTCTTCGTGATATTGCATAGAATACCACATACATTGGATCCTCGCGGACAAAATTCGCCCCCTTTGGATTTTTTGTCCGACCTAAAGTCAGTCAACTGCGTTGCCCCTTTGCACAAAGACAGCTAAATAACTGCGTTATTTTGGAAGAACTAAATGGAACTTGTCTATTTCGGTGGCACTATTTATACACAGCTTTTTGGGATATCTAACTATTGTTAAAAATGCGAAAGTTTGGATGTTTGTTTGTTAGTCAATCACGGCGAAACGGCTGAACGGATTTGGATGTTTGGTATACAGGTATAACATACCTTGGATTAAGACCAAGGATTATATCCTGATAAAGTGAGTAGTTCCCACGGGATAAACCCGCGATAAAGCTATTCCATGCAGGCGAAGCCGCGGGCGGAAAGCTAGTGAATTATAATTATAGGTAAAGCAGTTTCTGTGTATGAGAATTCCAGCAACACGTGACGCTAGAATGCTCATTTAAAATATTGGAAGAAAGAAAGCAAAAATTATTTAAACCTATCTCAAAATAATCAGGTACAAATATTACACAGTCGAGCGAGATACGTACAAAAAGTGAACATTAGTGTCGATTCGGTTGTACGCAAACTAAACTAAAACCAATTTTAAAGTAGGTCTGTCTTTTTCCCTCTGGAACAATATAATGTGACAGCACCAGTCTAAATCTGGTTTTAGTTTAGTTCGTGTGCAACCGAATCGACACCATTGTGTTTGCCATCTAATTGTCGGTTTCGCAAGGTGGAACCAGAAAGGTTTCCAACTTGGCACAGGTTGTATCTATAGCCGTTCACTACAAGGCTGGTTTTCATTGAAGCCTTCAAATGACGCACGGACACTTTTCAACAAATACACAATACATAGAAGAATTATATTTAACAGGAGTAATCAGCAAGATGTGTTTACATGAGAGGATACATACGTGTACCTACATCTCTTTCTCTGAATAATATAATGATCCCTTTAATAATAAATAATACACCATATTGCTACAGTAGCACTATTTTTTCCTTTGGGCACTATTTAAGTTTTTTTTTATGCACAACGGGTTGGTACTTGATCTCAATCATACCTGATGTTGAGTGAAGATGAGGTCGAAGGTGGAAGCGTACTGACCCGGAAACCCCAACACATTTGGGGGACTGGCTATCTTATCTCTGACAACCGGAACACAACAATACTATTAACATTGCTGCTTGGCGGCAGATTTAGATAAGATGGTGGTAGCTAGCCGGGCGAACATTTAAAATGCCCTACTACCAACCAAACCGAGTACTTAAACATGTACCCCGATGGGGATCGAACCCGCGACCTCCGAATCGTAAACCCAATGTTGTTTACTTAATTTAAATTTTAAAATTAATTTTTTAAGTTAATTTTTAAAAGTAACCGCTTTATAAAAGTTTCAGCCGTGTATTCCCGTTCGTCCCCTCGACTTCGTCCCCCGAGGGGGACGAACGGGAATTCGTTATTTATTTTCCCGATGGTCCCTCAAAATTTTTTGGGGGGACGAATGGGAATAATTTATTAATTCTTTTTTGGGTCTATTGCTCCCACTAAATAATATAAGACTGGTGGTTTTAATTGGTAAAAAAACAAAATTGAAATAAAAATCAGTCATTTATTAAGGAATAAAAATCACAGTAAAAATCACAGAATCAACTTTGCGATAACTCGCAATATTTTTATATATAATATTTTTTTAATTATGAATAAAATTCTCCTTATAACTAAAAATTATGATTTAAAAATCTGTGTATACAGATTACAATAAAAAAAGTCTGTATTATATTACAATTAAACACTACAAACAGACTTTTTACCATTCAGGTTGTTTCCTTTTGAAATATAAGTCACTATTTTTCGTAGAGTTGCTTATATGTATGGTGGCAAGATTTTACGTTTTACGTTATGTAAGTGATTAGAAAAGTTTACTCATTATTTTAACACATAAATAGGGTCAGTAAATTATCACACTTTCAAAAGCAAAATTAAATAAAATACCTAAAATATCACGAAATCAAGATAAAAATAACAAAAAAAAACTTATCGTACTAATTTTTAAAAAGTCACATTTGCTTATATGTATAGGTATACGGTGTCACATTTTTGTGTTACATATTGTATAAGGAATCAGAACAGGTTACACATTAATTTTACATATAAATAGCGTCAATTAGCACAATTTCAAAATCAAAATAAAAAACATATACAAAATCAAAGTGAAAAAACATGAACACAAAACATCATAGAGGGTAACAACAATAAAAAATTCACAAGTATTGAAGAAAGTAGTCGAGGTCATAACAGTAGGCAGTAATAATTATTGCACACAAAGCCTAGAGATTACATCAACGTACACAACCATCGAGCACTTTACTTATTATGATTAATACCTACGTAAGTTTTTCTAAAAAATGTCCTACAGTTATTTCTGAATTAAGAAGTTGCATTTGGCAATCCATAATATATTGGTCTGTCAAGATTGAATGTAGCTTACGCCGTTTTGGATTTTGTTTTGCTTTCACGCTGTATAAGTTAGAGTCTTGATGTAACACCGTAAGCAATTTTAAAATATTAGGTTTTTTTTTGCCTATGGCACTATTTAATTTAAAATGCCACCCTTCGGCAAAGTTATTAGTACGGTGTCGTTTTCCAAAACTGCACCACACTTTTACGAAATCCGATTGAAGCCACTGCGATAGCATGTATTGCCGAAATTTTTCACTTTGGCTATCACCGGGGCTTTCGCTAGCGATATAAAACCAGCCTTCAAAAATACGTTCCTCTGGTAATAATGGAAGCACCGCACTTAGGGCTACTTGACGTCTTAAAGTTTTATTTTTTGTTAGATTTAATTCACGGCCTTTCCTCCAAATAGCATTATTAAAATGGTAATAACAGCCGTGGATACTTATCTCTGGAAAAATTGTACGCATAGCAGACATAGCTGCTTCTTCAAAATCACTGGTAAATGATGTAGGATTCCAATCGTTGATTTGAGATTTAACAAGTCTGAAAAGTATCTCGTATGTTTCTTTTTTACGGTTTGACATTAAAGCGTAAAATAATGGCGTCATAGCTGTGCTTTGATTATTACTTCCTAAATCACCATGAACGGTGTAGAGCTGTTGGAATGGAGGTGGACAACTCTTAAATGTACCGTCACCAAATATATTTTTAAAAACTATCAATTTTTCTTTAGCTTCTTGGGAACAAAAAATGAGTAAGCGTGTGTTACCGTAACAGTAATCTGCTAACAAAAATGATTGAAATTTTTGAGGAACCTCAACCGTTTTAACGTCATTGAAAGTGATTTTACTCATATTATAAGTGCTATTTCGATGGCGATACAAAGTGCTTTTGATGTTTGCAAACTTAGGAATATCTTTATCAAGTCCTTCGTCCAAAATTTTCGAAATTGTTGAATTAAAGGCGGCTGGTACGCAAGGTACATCATCAGAAGTTATATTTTTCTTGCATTCATCAATATGAATGTCTATTATGTTTTTATTGAAGTCCGGTGTACAGGATGTGTGTGTGGTTTCTTTCAAAATTTGATCATTCTGCAATAAACGTGCATAATTTATTTACCCATTGTCTGGTTTTGCATGAAAAAAGAAGTCAAAAAAGTAGGTACTTACTTTTATGGTTAAGGTCCCACTGCACTTATTCTTTCTTCTAAGATGACATTCCCATACAACAGCTCCACTTTTGTTTTGCCTTTTCCTTAAAAATTGGTATCCAGCACGCAGAAGCACGATTCCACCTTTCCTTTGTATATACTGCAAACAGCTTCCTGTACTACCAGAGGGACCAGGATGCGCTTCTTGTGACATTGTTAAGCTCTAAAAAACAGGAGACAACAATTACACACTTATTAATATAATTTAGAATGATATTTAATATATAAAATTAAATACTAAAATTGAATACAAATATTGATACCGTACATTATTAGCATAAATTAATAAGACATGAGACAATATAGTATTGACTATAAACAATCTAATAATATTTGTAACTTACAAAAATGTAGGTACTTACATCAGTAGTTTTCCGCAGAACTCGTGTCGAATATATATTATTACATTAACACCCGTGCACTTTCATTGTTTTGTCAACACTAACCCGACCGGTCTAATTTAAGGATAGGAAAGGGAGAGAATGTCAGGTAAACCAATAGGATTTACGCAAATAACACAATGTTATCGGCACTCTTTTGTTAACTACCAGAATCGCCGGCGCTTCCCGTCAGAGTTGCTATATTTAGTGTAGGTAAACATAATGAAACAATGATAAACTTAGGATACGTTTTATAATTCATAAAAAAATAGAGAAGAATTTTGTAAAATAATGATTAAATCTAACGAAGAAACTAATTTAAAAGTAAACTACGAAACATCGAATAAACATATTTTCTGCACAAATCTTTTTAGTGGGACGAATGGCACTAATCGAAGAACATATTCCCATTCGTCCTCTCTTGAATTAGGATTGGGACGATCGGGAACAAATTAAATATTATTTTTGTAAATTCCCGTTCGTCCCCCTCGGGGGACGAAGTCGAGGGGACGAACGGGAATACACGGTTTCAGCGAATCTAAGAAATGATTATGGGAAGCACATGAAAAGAGCTCTGTTCAATTTTTTTTTATTATGTCATTTAGCCCAGAAATTAAAAATATTTCATGTGAAACCTGAAATAATATTCCATCATCATCATCATCTGATTTAAGAGCCATGCTCTTGTCGGTGGAGATTTTTCCATATCTCTCTGCTCTCCGCCTTCCTCTTGACCTCCTGATACGACACGACGTTCAACTTCTCTTTTATTTGCTGCATGTAGCTTATTCTCGGTCTTCCTCTTTTTCTTTTCCCTTCTATTCTTCCTTCTATTATAGTTTTGATGAAATCATCGTGTCGTATAAGGTGTCCCAGCATTTTCCCTCTTCTATTCTCAATTACTTGCAACAATTTCCTTTTTTCCTTTACTATATTTAAAACCTCTTCGTTCGTTTTCTTCTCTGTCCAGCTGATACGTTCCATTCTCCTCCAGCACCACATCTCAAAAGCTTCCAATCTTTCTTTGTCTTTAAGAGTTAAAGTCCACGTTTCACACCCATACAAAGCAATGCTCCAAATGTACACTTTTATAAGTTTTTTACGAACTCGGCCTGATATTCTGGCTTTGAGCAGGTTCTTTTTTGCATTGAATGCTTGTCTTGCCATTGCTATTCTTGCTTTTATGTCTGGTGTACATCGGGAGTCATTAGTAATTACGCTGCCTAGGTATTTAAATGATTCAACCTGTTGAATTTGTGTACTATTTAGAGTAATAGGGCTATTTTTTGGGTGTTTCGATGTAATTAGAGTTTTTGTTTTATTGATATTAATTTTGAGTCCAAATTCTTTGAAAATAAAGTCCATTTCTTTAAGCAGTTCTTCCAATTCTGTCTTACTCTCTGCCATGGCTACAATATCGTCTGCGAAACGTACAAATTTGAATATTTCCCCATTTATTTTGACACCCCCCTTTTCTGTATTTGTTATTTTACGGATTGCACACTCTATAAATATGTTGAAAATCAAGGGTGATAGTGGACACCCCTGCCTTACTCCTTGTTTAATTTTTGCTGCTCCTTTTGCCTCTCCTACCTCTATTACCATTTCTTGCTTTTTATACAATTCGTAGATGATCCTTCTATCTCTATAATCCAATCCTGCTTTTATAAGTATTTCCATCATTTTCTCCCAGTTGACTTTATCGAAGGCCTTTTCTAGATCAATAAACACTATATGTGTGTCTAAGTCAAAATCCAACCTTCGGTCTATTATTAATCTTACTGCTAAAATAGCCTCCCTGGTTCCCTTTTCCTGTCTGAATCCATATTGATCCGGTCCCACAAATCGTTCCGTTAACGGCCTAATTCTATTTTGTATAATTTTAATTAATATTTTGCTGGCTTGTGATATAATACTGAGAGTTCTGTGTTCTTCACATTTAAGTGTGTTTGCTTTTTTTGGTAGTGTTACGGTCTTACTTAAACAAAAATCTTTAGGTATTTTTCCTGTTCTATACATTTCCTGAATTAAATTAAAAATCTCTTCCTTTAACGGGTCGCAAACTGCATATTTAATCATTTCAATGTAAATATTATCTAGTCCCGCTGCTTTACCGTTTTGAATACATCTTAACGCTTTTTCAAACTCCTCTCTTAAAATGCTGGGTCCTATTTCTGTGATCTCGACCTCTTCTTCTTTTTCAATATAACTTTCCGCCATACCTTCCCCTTCATATAGTTCTTCTATATAACATGTCCATCTTTTAACAATTTCTTTAGGATCAATTAGTATTTTTCCTTCTTTATCTAAGACGGCAGTACTATTTCTTTTATGTTTTTTATGTATTTCTCGAATTATGCTATATGCTTTGTCCATTTTTCCCTGTTTCATGAGACTTTCTATCTCATTACATTTTTCTTCTGAATTTTTTTCTTTCGCTTCTTTACATAATAATGTTATTCTATTTGTTAATTTCCTGTACTCCTTATTACTACCTTCGTCTGTCTTATTTCTTAATTTTCTTCTATTTAGCATTAAATCTATAATTTCTGAACTGAGCCACTTTTTTCTTGGAATTAGTTTTTCTTTCTTAAGTGTCTCTTCTGCGCTTTTAACCATAATATTTTTTGTAATATTCCATCTGTCTTCAATACAAATATTTTCTGATATATTTTTACAACTATCTTTATATTGTTCAAACTTATCACCTATTCTATTACTATATTGCACTCTACTATCACTATCTATATCCTTAAGTTTACTGAGATCTAGGTTCTTTGGTTTATGTTTCCTCTTTATTTTCTTTATTTCAAAGTTGTGAAGACTAACAAGAAGGTTGTGGTCTGTGTTTAGGTCTGCTCCAGGTAATGTTTTACATAAGCTTATTTGATTCCTGAATTTACTTTTTACCATTATGTAGTCTAATTGATATCTCGCAATATCTCCTGGCATTTTCCACGTGTAAAGTCTTCTTTTAGGTTGTTTAAATATTGTATTTGTAATAATGAGATCCTTTTCTTTACAAAATTGTACTAGTCTTTCCCCTCTCTTATTTCTCTTTCCCAATCCAAAATTTCCTACTGTTTTATCGTCCCCCCCTTCTCCGACAACTGCGTTGAAATCACCCATAATTATCAAACTATCTGTATCTTTGACTGTATCTAGTAATGTGTCCATATCATTGTACATATCTTCTATTTCGTCATCTGAGTGGTTGCTAGTTGGCATATAGACCTGTATTATTGTTACATCTGTGGGCTTCGATTTAATCTTAACTACTGTTAATCGGTCATTCTGATGGATAGTATTTTCTACATTTGTACCCCATCTCTTATTTAGATTTTCCAAATAAAAAACAAATTTGGATTATCTTTGAAAATCGCAGGAATTGTTAGGTACATATGATTAACGAAGAAAAAAAAACTCCAATTTCATAGGTAAAGACCCAATATTATTTGTAATTAGCTTGTGGCCTTCTCGAGTGCATTGCGATTTTTTTTTTTTTATTCTGTATTTAAAAAGCAATATTAATTTATCCAATGAGGGCCACTGGACGGAATAAAATCTTATGTCCAGCATTGGCTGATCATCATGATTGCTACAGTAAGTGCATGGACACAGTAAAATCTCGATTAATCTAAGTAAATCCAATCGAATATTGTAACGTCATGAGTGGATTCTTCCTACATCAGTATAAAGTTTTTTTATTAGGTACATAACTTTTTTACATACAGTCAAGTTCAAAATTGCAGTGAAGTACTCAGGTACTGAAACCCAAGTACTCAGAGAGTGAAAGCCATTCTTGTGTGTGTGTGTTCAAAAAACATTTAATCGTTTAACTTGGGGTATGAGTGTAGTTTTGAACCTGACTGTAGAACATCCCGTATGTTATATTACTCTATGCTGTAGAAGGTGAGTGCTTGACCGGCCTAATGTGGATGCGTGCTCACGTAGAACCCCAAACTAGGTACAGTCGGCAGCACGACGATCGTGACCAATGTAAATTGGCCGCGGTAGACTACCGGAGATGTGAACGCCGCGAGACCTATAAATACTGAAAATGTTACAGCTACCGTGTGTACATGTTGCTTTACAATAAATAGTCATCGCCTGCATACCTATAAGCTGTGCTCTAGGTTAGGATTTAGACTATTAAGTCGTGGTGCTATATGAAACGGGACTTCTTTATATGCTCTTTGGTAATCAATCACAATAGTGAAATCAGTTTGGAAAAAATTCTTTTAAATTTTACACAAATGCACACAGCTGGTTCTTTCCTGATGGTAAGTGACCTTTTTATGCCGCGCCCAGGGAAAACGCACATAGGGATTCACTCACCATTTTATTTTCACGTATTATCCGAAGTAATACTGTAAGCTGAATTAGCCCTACTAAAATATGACCTTTCCGTGATAATCATTAGCATAGGGAGATATATCCTTAGTAATTGTCAATTTGTAATGTGCAAACATTCGTTATCAGTTTCACTCTGCCCTGTAAATGAATCATTTAGCTTTGCGTAGGTACTTCCCACATTTTAATATGGTAGGTAGGTACCGCAAATTCTATGACAATCCTACCAATGAAAAAGCACCATCAACGCTTCGAAAAATGAACCAGCGCCCTCCGTAATCCAACCAAATCAGTGATATCAAGTAGGCCGAGCCACAGTACCCGGAGGCAAAGTACCAGAGGTTGCTATTGAAACTTCAAAAAGGCCCACAAGGATATCTCCACAAACGATAAAGTTTATGGCAAGTTAAAATAAACAAACTGTTTAAATAAATCAATATAGAGAGAGTGAGAGTTACAAAGATTTTTGTTATTGTTCAGCATTTAATTTATCTGCTCTCTAGCGTTTTGCCAAAAGCTTTCCTTACGCGTAGTCTAACGTCTTCCCCATGGAAACAGACAACTCTCATTTGTTGTCAGGTTTGTTAGAAACATCCTGGCTTTGTAGGATCTTTACCTTTGCCTGGTCAAGTGGACAAATTTTAAGAAAAAGTAAATTAGTGACGTTGTTTGAAATTACGAATCGGATCATCAAAAATCGATTTGACGGATCGAGCAAAATTCTCTTATATTTAAGGCGTTTGGACCCTGATGTAAATCTTTGTGGTACTTGGTAACGTTGTGTTGATTTTTTTAAAGAAAAATATTGCTAGATTTATTACTATAATTATGCTGATCTACAATTGCATGCATATGTGATTGCATGTTTTCTTTTTTACAGGTCTTAGACACATTGTTGTCTGCTAATAAGGTAATTTTTAATCCATGCCTGTGCTTTACTCTTAATTCCAATATTTTTAAGGATTTTCAAGTTGAATGTCTTGAAAAAAAAAAAAGTCAAATCCCTTTGACATGTCGAGAAAGATCAGACTATTATTCTGTTTTATTATGATTTATTCTGATTGGAAATGTATGACACATCTTCGCACAACTTCAACAATCTTACAATTAAATAATTATAATTATAAAATATTCCTTATTACACCAAAATATTACATATAACAGAGTAGAAGCGCTATGTCATGTAAAAAGGTGGACTTTTCTCTTTAAGAGATCTCTTCCAGTTAACGTGACCATTCAAAAACAAATTATTTATTTTGCCGGAATATAGGTACACAATGGTGTTTTAATATTACAAATAGGGTCCATTACAATTGAAATAGGAAACGGAGTAAGATATAAGATAAGTCAGTTGTCTATCTATGACAACCAGTCAGATAGCCAGTCCCCCAAATAAGATGGGGTTTCCGGGTCAGTACGCTACCACCTTCGGCCTCATCTTCACTTAACATCAGGTGTGATTGAGGTCAAGTGCTAACCCGTTGTGGATAAAAAAAAAAGTGAATATTACGTTTAATTAGCAGCTAATTTTTTGTGTGTTTTTTTGTGTGCAAAAGAAAAACATAAGACCGTGAATAACAAAACAAATAAAAAGAAAAGAAAGACAAATAAGGAATTTCACGAAATATAGTACAATTAAACCCAATAAAATATATACATAACATAGATATATATTATAAACCTATATACACATAATAATATCAAGAAAGATGGGAGAGGTAGTGGTCTTTTATAACCTTTTCTTAAATACCGCGATTGAGGGGCTATCTTGAATGAATCTTGGCACTTTCACTGAAGCAGTGAATAAGAAGTTTATTGTGGCTCTAGAACAGGCAAGCGTTTTTGTGATGCAGGATCGCTTAGGAACCTCAGGAGGGGGGAGTAAGGTGAAGCAGGCAAGCAGATAATCAGGAGCAGCGGGATTTTTTGGGATGTTATGTAGAGAGGATGTGTGTGCAAATTGCGCCGAACTTGGATGGGTAACCATTTTCCCCGCGAACCGCAGATACGTGATCATATTTACGCAATCTGAAAATAAAACGAATGGCAAGATTTTTCGGGGCTCAAGCTTATTTAGCAACTCCTCAGTCACATCCAAATTGTATACATTAAACACCGTAGTCGAGTATGAGCAGAAGAAGAGTTTGTGAAAGCCTAACTACAGTTTTAAAAGAAAGTAAGTTCTGGAGTCCGTAAATAGAGTGAAAAGTATAATGCATGCGCCTGCTCACATCATTTGTGTGAACAGAACACGAGAAATTGCCATCAAAGAGTTATATAACTTTGTCACTATAAGGTATGCAAGTTCCGAGAAAGTATATACCTGTAATGTCAATAACTCTGGGCTTCATATCCCCTAGACCTTATATTCTTTTTGTATGACGTCCTTTCCCCCACCGAATTCCCTCGCTTTATAATATGTAGATCCCCCCTTACACATGCATGTATTATTCCCACCACAACTAAGTTTATTTCAATTAACAATAATAATTATGATCTACTAACAAAATTGTGATCGTCTTTATGTTGTTTCGTTTGTTTTAGATACGCAACATGACTGGAAATACCGGCTCTTATCTTAAAAACTTGCCTCTTCAAACGCCAGTTTTTGGCAGATTTACTACAAAGTGGTAGTTGCCACTGTATGAAACAAGTGAAGTGATCCCCTGGATTTGATACTTACTGCGAAGTTCCTTAAAACTTTAACTACAGCTGGATACCCAGAGGGTTTTTGTTTATTGTTGATGACAACTACGACTTTGTTCAACGATTCTGACATCTTTTAAGGGACATTGACTTATGTCTCACTCTCATATTATGTAAATGCACTGATTTCATTAATTGATATATCACTTTTAATGTTATTATTCATTACTTCCCACGAAGTTTATTTTTGTTTTTAGCATTGGCTTATAATCCCATGCTTATTTTCTCGCAGCTGCTGCGCGAACCCATTGTTGAAGGAGTGTTTGTTGTACGTTTTTTTTTTTGACTAATAACTACTGTCGATAGGTCTTTTTCAGCGACACAGAGCGTGTGCGCATCGATAAGCAGCTTTTTAAATCGATATAAATCGGCCATATAATAGCGAACTGAAAAAGAAATGAATCGATTCTTACAACAAATAATTATTGATTGATCCACACTATTCAAAATGTCGCTTTGAAATGGCCGATGTTTAGGGGGAGTGTCTGACTGGAAATCTGATTTCTTTGTGATTTTTACCCTAAGGTGAGTAAATTGCTGATAATTTAAAAATTGCCTTGTAATACTTATTAAAATATACAAAGTAAAGGCTAGTCCTGTGTTCATTGATTATATAGACCATTTCCGGTTGTCTTCCGGTCATCGGCCAAAACAAAGTGTATCTTTAATGTTTTGCGTTTTTTTAAATAAGTTTTTTCTTTTATTATAGATATATCTAGTTTATGCTGTGATCTATCATGTTTTTACCCGAATGATAATGTTTTTTCCTATGAAAACACGTTCTCGTAGGAAAATGTTTTTGTATGAAAAAATTACCTTTTCTCTAAAGAATCGAACACTTAGTCATTCACGTATCAATTATTATTCAAAGTATGTAATGTTATTCATTAAGATCTAAATATATAACTTATCATTATTTCTGAAATATTTTGACTTAAATATTTGTTCCAGATTCGTGTGAAGGCTACATACCTACATTCCAAAAAAGACTGAACTTTTTTAAAAGTGGATAGCAATGGCTTGGCGTTTTAAAGCCTCTAAGTATAAAAATGCTGCACCAATTGTGCCGAAACCAGAAGCATGTATCAGAGATATATGCGTTGGATCGTACCAGACATATGGAAACAATATATGTGCTTCGGCAGCATTTATGGCTTTTAACTGGGAGCATGTTGGATCCAGCATGGCTGTTTTGCCGTTAGATGACTGTGGGAGAAAGAGTAAGACAATGCCACTGCTTCATGCACATTCCGATACAATAACTGATATGGAATTCTCACCATTTCATGATGGGTTACTGCTTACGGGATCTCAGGACTCTTTGGTAAGTTGATATTTATGCTGTGATAAAGCTGCTAGATACCACAACAACAGTGCTGGATATATGACTCTTGACTATGAGCTCTATTGGCTTTGGTCAGGCACCAATTATGCTGCTACCCATTACTGGTCGATTCTGTTATGGTCACAATGCCTTAGAAATTTTTCCCAAAATGGATGGATAAGATGGGTTGCTTGGCTGTGCTGCCATGTACAACAGTATAATATTTTGTAAGTAAATTTTACTTTTGGGGATCTATACAAAACAAGAACAAAGCAAAATTGCAGGCTAGAATGATGATGAGAATGATTGCTCTAAAGAAAGTCTTTGGCAGATTCAATAGTGTACTGCTGGATTTGATCGCAAATTATAACCAATTGAGACTAGGTGGAAGTGCTCATTTAGAACCCCAAGTTATTCAGGGAATTTGTTATCTTGTGTCATAGGACTAAGGATTATAGAATTACATTATAACAACAGGTTATTTGTTGCACCTTAGCAAAACAAGCAAAACGCTTCAACTGAATGCATGAATGTTACTCAAGAAGATATCTCCGCTGGAGGACAGTTAAGAAGGGACAGCTTTATGTAACTTGTATATTGGCATCTGTTTCTAACTATGCTCAAGCATGTACATGCCTTTCTTGTTTCATGTGGGAATTTACTTAAATTAAAAGACTAGGTCACTGGTTTCTAGTAACTGTATTGAAATTAGGAAGAAAGAATGACATTTTTGACAGCTGACGGATGGCAGCTGGTGTTGTGACAGTAAATTTATGTTCAAACAGGTTCTAGACCCATAGTTTGGCACAGACTTCATACTGGTCATTTAGCGTTTTAGCCATACAACCGGACTCTGGCAGTAATGGTCGACCGTAATGTAGACGACCGATTGTCATAAAATAAAAAGTTAAATTGTTAGTTAAATTTGTGTTGCAAACAAAGCACACACTTACGCTTGAGCAACATTCTGAAATATGGGCCGTAGATAGTGGTAGACAATTAACATACTGTGTATGATATTAACATACATATTATGTATGTAGAATAGCTATTTGGGGATTGAAATTGTGACCTCCATATTGATAACCAAATGTTCATATTGAGTCAAGTATTCAGCTAAAGTGATAATGTGATGATGATTGCAAAGTGTTTTACACATGACCTACATATCTATTGAGGTGTTGAATCTAGTCTTAAACTTTCCAAATACTTCTGCGCATATTTTCGTTATCTTTTTAGTGGGTGAGGTCATATTATCTCATGATTTAGATTTATCTCGCATTTACAATATATTATAATATTACTAGCTTTCCGCCCACGGCTTCGCTTGCGTGGAATAACTTTATCGCGGAAATTTGATTATCCCGCGGGAACTATTCACTTTATCACGATTAAAACTATCCTATCCTATGTTTTAATCCAGGGTATGTTCTACCTAAATACCAAAATTTCATCCAAGTTCATTCATCCTGTGATTGAGCAACAAACATTTTTTTTTTTTTTTTTATATGAGGGGGCAGCAAACGAGCATGCGGGTCACCTGATGGAAAGCAATCACCGCCGCCCATGGGCACCCGCAACACCAAAAGGGTCACAGATGCGTTGCCGGCCTTTGAGGAAGGTGTCCACCCCAGAATAAGTAGGGCAGCCTGAGCGATGAGGGATTCATTCAAACTTTCGCATCTATTTATTCCTAAATAAAACCGATTGTCAAGTCATAGAAATTTTTGCTTTGAATAGTTCAATATTGTGCTTGTCACAATAAATTCTGCCCATACTAATATTGAGCAACAGTCACCGGAAAAGATGATATTATTGGAATAAGAATGATACTAAGAGTGTCATAAAAGCTGGCATTCATGATAAGAAAATTTACAATAATTAATTTGAACATAATTACTTACCAGTAAAAATAATGCACTTTTCAGTGTATTAGAAGTTAATTTGTAAGTTTAAAGTAAACTTCCATATGAAATGTAACACAAAGATTTATTAACAAAAAAAGGAACAAAGAAAATTAGACCTTTGATTTTTATTTTAACATGTTTTGGCACTACCTTGACAAAGTTGGTTTGTTGAATATTTGAAATTTACATCTTTCATGAAGCCAGAAAAAGGCATTGTGAGTAATGTTGTTGGAGTCAGGAATCAATTATTTTCTTAAGGTTAAGAGGATTTATCCCACACCGCATTCCACACCTTCAAGTCCAATTTTTTGTACTGTATGTAACCTATGAGACCAATTCTAATGAAACTATGCAGGCTTTTAGGCCTATGTTTTAGGCCTACATAGACCTAAAATATTATCTATTAACTTTTTAGATCTTTGTCTGTGCTGTATGCTTGTAAAGCTTCAATTAGACTTGGTTTATTCGTTTCGAAATTTTGGACTTGTAAACTCCTTTAATACTGGAATTTACAATAAAAATAATAACAGAATTGAACGGCAAATTCACACACTCACACAATTATAATTTGTTTTGTATACAATCTTTTTCAGGTTAAAGTCTGGCACATTCCACCAGAGGGTTTGAAGGAGTCTTTGTCAACTCCAGAATGTACGCTGTCACAGAAACAGCGGCGGGTGGAGAATGTTGGATTTCACCCTGTTGCTGATGGGCTGATACATGTCGCTTCGGGCCACGAGCTTGCGTTGTGGGACTTGACAAAACAGAAGGAAGCTTTTGGTGAATATAATCAATAGAGCCTATCGTCATGGATAGAACTTTTCGAGGGCAGATTCTAGTGGTTACTAGTTCGCTAAATACCTACTCATCGACGTCAATGAAAAACTGTATTATAGTAAAATACCAACATAATATAATTTTGGTATATACTTTTATTTATTGAGCCCGTGAATCCGCAAAGGGACACAGCTATTCTCATGCATGAGTAGCCCGAAATTATTTCTTATCTAATAAATGACAAAGGTGCGCGCGCCCACGCGACGCACGGACTGTGTTAGTAGCAGTGTTATGTCTTGTCTGGCAACTATAAACACTGTATAAAGAATGATAGTATAATTTCCCTAAGAATCGAGACTGTTCAGTACGTGTTTAAATTTAAAAAAACTGTCAATTCTTTTACCAAAACATTCATGCTTTTTTTGAATGTTCTTAGTGATTGATACTTTTGAGATAAGCTGGGGACAGCAATTTTGAAGAGTTTTGAAATCGTGCTTTTATGTAATGTTTCCCAATACAATACAATATAATTTTCCATTGTATTTTGAAACACCACAATCAAGTAGTTTCTCAAATAAATGGATGCGACAAAAACTATGAGGATTCAATGGGGGTCCCGTTTTGTAATTTTGTTGATAACTTGCACTATTTTGCAACTAATTCATTACGAACCTATGAAAGTCATAACGCTCTTGATATATGCCTTAACAATTCTTGAAGCGGTATTAGTGACCCACTAACAAAGATAAGGAACTTCTTATTTTTTATTAACAATCTGATCAGTGGCAGTAAGTTGTATAACATTGTCGATAACTCGTAAAGACGACAAGGTACAACATTTAATCTCTTCTTATCATAGTCTTAGCTTATTTTAGTCTTATGGCAGGCGCAAAGAACTTTGGTAGAGGTTGGGTTTAACTTAAAACGAGATGGAGTTTCGTTGAAGCGAAATTTTTCGTTTAAGATGCATGCATGCATTTATGGTAAAAAATCCAACATAGCGTCTGTAAAATACACACATAAACAATAAATGTTGTTTTCTTAATATTAACCTATTTATTCTTAGTTAACCGCGACCACGGCGAAGTAATCCAGTCGACGTCATGGAAGAAAGATGGTCGCCTGCTTGTGACGTCATGCAAGGACAAGAAAGTTCGCATATTGGACCCCCGCGCCCCCGCTCCGGTGTTAAACGTGGCTAACAGCCATCAGAACATAAAGGACAGTAGGGTTGTGTGGCTCGGTGATCAGGACAGAATATTGACAACTGGTGAGTGATTTTCATGATTTTGAAGAGTATGAGGCACCAATTTTAGGAGTAAAATACTGAAACATCTCGAATCCTTGTCTTTCCAATTCATAATTTTAAAAATCTTCAATATCTAGTTTACTCTAATCCTGACCTAATCAAATCAAAATCGAAATCAAAATCAAAAAATGCTTTTATTTTGTAGGTACACAGGGTACACTTAAAATAGTCAGATTTCACATTTTTTAAGTTACTGCTTGTTCAAAACCACTTTTCCCCTGAGAAGAACAAGCAAGAAACTCGAGAGGTTGTTCTTTTTTTAAAAAAAGGTTTTTATGTTACAAAATTATTAATTATTATTTTATATTATAATATTTCATTATTAATTGTGAAATAGCCTGGTTTCGCGAACGGGCTGTTCATGTCCATAAATGTTTATCATCTAAATAATCTGATATTTTATAATATGCTTTCTTAATAAGTTTCTGTTTTATAGTATCTTTAAATTTATTGAAAGGAAGATTTTGTATATCAACAGGAACTTTATTGAAAAAGCGTATACTGACTTTGCGGAGGCGACTTATGTGACTTGCCAGTTTATCTTTATTTCTTGTATTGACATCATGTTTATCACTATTTTTCCTAAATGATGCTATGTTTTTTTTGACGTATATTAGATTTTCAAAAATGTACTGTGACGAAAAGGTTAGAATATTATACTCTTTAAATCTGTCTCTAAGTGACACTGCAGGTCTCAATTGATAAATTGCGCGAACGGCTTGTTTTTGTAAAACAAAGATTGTATTTATATCCGCGTCATTTCCCCACAGCAAGATACCGTAAGACATCAGGCTATGAAATAACTAAAATATACTAATCTAGCAGTATTTACGTCCGATATTTGTCTAATTTTTTTGACTGCATAGGCTGCAGAGCTGAGCTTTTTCGCCAATTTATGGATATGAGGACCCCATTGTAATTTGGCGTCCAAAGTAATGCCCAAAAATACAGTGGAATCCACAAGGTCTAGAGTGACATTTTTTATCATTATATTTGTGGGAACCTCCCTGACATTAGGCAGTACAAATTTAACACATTTAGTTTTTTTCTCATTAAGTAACAAATTATTTGCCGTAAACCATTCTACTATTTGAGAAATAGCGTTGTTCACGTCGTCATAATTTAATTTTAGTCTATTTACTTTAAATAATACAGAGGTACCGTCAGCAAACAATACTATTTCATGTTTATCCTTTACAAGGTTTGGCAAGTCATTTATGTAAACCAAAAACAAAAATGGTCCGAGAATGTAGCCTTGTGCGACGCCCATACAGACTGTCGACCCTGACGATGTATTGCCATTTATGCCATTATTAATACCTTAAATAATATATTGTAGGTACTACTTTAAGTAACTAGTGAAACTTCGTTATCAATGTTGTGTACGCCTGTAAAAGGTATTCATCAGGACAAAAGTACTGTATAACCTATCGTATGAGTGTGATGTTATACTGTTAATCACTTAATAAAAAAAACCGAAACCATAATTTCGTGAATTCTGAGCGGCGCAATTTACGCTGCATTAGCGGCGGGATCCTGGTGATAGGTAACAAATATGACTAGCCTTGTTCACACCACACATCGGCCTTATGGAACTGCGATTGCGGCACAGTCTACTGTCTCTAGGAGATGTGCCATAATCCACAATATGGGCCTAATGTGGATTGGTTGATTTGTGTCAGAGTGACCACCGATAGTCAGAGACTTCAAGCACCCTTGATTTATCAACTGCCTTCAATTGAAAACTTCCACGACCATGCCCTTCGAGGCACGGAAACCTTATGTTAAAATAGTGCTAGTGGTCACCTATCTAAGAACTAATCGCGTAAGATATTGCTTAACTTCGCTAATTAAAAGCGCCACGAGTGATTTCAGACACCAGAGTCTTTTTTTTTAGTTTTATTGTCTCCTCTAGGAGAAGGCAAAGGGATCTAGCCCATAACAGCTATGTCTTATTTCCCTTATTTCTTCAGTTTGTAAGTCAGTCTCAGTCAAAACAAGTAATTCGTCGTATACTTGGCGTATATACAGACAGAGTCTAGTCACGGTCAAGTCATTCTTTAGTAAAGTGGCAGAATGCTTTACAAAAGATTTTGGCGGCTTCTTGTGGGAACCCGAAAGCTCCACACTTCCCTTCACTTGTACACCATCACTAACGTTTGCTGCACAATATTCTGCCATTATTAAGCTTCAAAAGTTAGAATGCACAAATTATAAGAATTATAAAAAGAAAATGCTACTTCACTCGCCGAGATCCCGCCAAAAAGCCGACACCAGAGTCTTACAAATAGACATTTTTGACAGACAAAGGATATTGAGCCCGGACGGACAGCTAGTCGTAAATAAACGTACTCTCGGACACGCGATTGTTAACATTCAATTAACATTTACACACGTTGGTACACATATTTACGATTCTTAATATGTATAGAGTATGGAATAGACTGGGGATGGCCACTCTATAAATAATTATGAATAAATATTCATCGCTTACACACAGCTCCATCTAGTTCCACACTATATTAAGGATACCAGATAGTTGATACACTAAACAAATACATTTTTTTGGTAAATGTCCAAATTAAAACATCCATAACTCATGTACACATGTACATATTCATCATACAAATATAATATGCCTAACCCATGGTTCAAATCCTGCCAGAAGTTCACCTTACAGTATAGTAGTCAAGGGGTCTAATCACTACACTAAACAGGACATTAATAATTGTAACACAATTTAGTAAATGTTGATTGATATTAAAGTGTCATTTTAAAGTGTCAAAGTGTGTGCGAGCATTTATTTGCCGTTCCGATCTTATTTCAACACTTGCAAAGCTGACAATTGTTTATCAGTACCTTATCTGGTTCGCCCGTTTCCGCCTAGATGACAAGCAATGTTCATCTGTAATATACCGCTTGCGTCTGGGTCACTCATGCACTCTTCATCTCAATAAAATTCACATTACACATCACTATATCTTATTTATCTGCCCTACCTGACCAATTTCCCTAGATGACAATAAATAAATATCCTTGGACATACACACAATGGCATCTAGTTCCACATACAGCAGCTATAGGCTTGTGTTGTGGATACCAGATGGTTGATTTACCACGCAATTACATTTTTTTTTTATAAATACTTATTATAAATGATAACATCCATAATTAGGGTACACATGTCCGTATTCATCATTCCAACATATGCCCCTAGCGGGATTCGAAACCGCGATCTTTTGGTATAGTGGTCAGAGTTTTTAACCACTACACCAAACAGGTTGTTTACTGGGAATTAAATTACTCCTTGATGTCATTAAATAAAAAGTTATGAGCTAGCTAGCTTGTACATTATTACTATGCTGGCAAAATATTTTTCTAAAACCATAATTTTTGTTATCAGGGTTCGACGCAGCGCGCCTCCGCCAAATAATGATCCGTGATATCCGTAACCTGTCTCAGACTCAGAAGAGTCTCGAGCTGGACTGTTCCACTGGTATCCTGATGCCGTTGTTCGACCCTGACACGAACATGCTCTTCCTGGCTGGTAGGGGGGACACCACCATACTGTACATGGAACTCACTGACCGGGAGCCTTACTTTGTTGAGGGGCTGCGACATTCCGGTTAGTATCGGGATCTTAGGCCCGTATTAATAAACCATTCTCAAGATTGAGAACAGTCTTGTGACCAGTCTCAAGTAAACGTGTTGATTAATAAACCTACCTTGAGACCTGAAAAGCACGTGCATACACAAGCACACTACTCACTTGAGAGGTGCGCGTATTAATAAACGAAACTCAAGACTATAAGTGATCTCAGCTTAGTAGACCTCAACATTGGTTTATAACTTAGCATGGAGCTTGAGATAGCGTCAACTGCTTAAGACGTATCTCGGTTGGTACAGCCTCAAGACTTCTATTGAGATTGATTTATTAATACGGGCCTTAGGGCCGTATCAATAAAGCTATCTTAGGACTGAGATCAAGTCTCCCTCTAATACTGTATTTTTGATACTGTTTATCCATCTTACAGTCGTTTTATTCGTACAACCCTTATTGTGTCTACCAGTATAGAGGATCGTCTCTTTCTTTGATGACAGGACCTCATGCTACGCGATGATGTTATACCGAAAAGTGTACTTACATGCTTTTTTATCGTAAACCACCAACTGGCGTAACTCCTTGGTACACGATAATTTCGCAAAGACGCTTCTCGAATATGGGCTGATTTATGCCTTAGCCGGTAGAGCCTGCACGCAAAATATACGACTTCACGTCGCTATCGGAAATGTGGACGCAGTGAGATCTGCTTCTATGCGAAGTGTTACGGTTGACGTGCGGCAGCGTGTACCATGAGATGGGTAATAGAACCGTTCAATAGCTATTCGTAGAGACATTCCCATTTAAAAGTTCTGTCATAGACCCAGCTCAAAAGATTTAACACTTTAGAATTTGTAAAGAAAAGTACATTTCATTCTTGTGTTATAAGTTATAACTTATAGATATAATAATCGGCTGCAGAGAAACATAACAGTTCAATTCTATATGACTTTTATTTTATGCACAATGGGTTAGCACTTGACCACAATCACTTCTGATGTTAAGTGAAGTAACCAGCAATAATTTTCTGCAGCTAATTTTTTGTGCACAACAGGTTAATGTGCATATTTTTATCTTTTGGCTTATTTTTTGTTATAGGCGAACAGACGAAAGGCGCTTGCTTAGTGCCAAAGCGGGCACTTCGCGTGATGGAGGGAGAAGTGAATCGCGTGTTACAACTCGCCAGCTCGACCGTGGTGCCTATCATGTACCAAGTGCCTAGGAAGGTATGTATCGAATCACTCTCAATGAATCTCATGTTACTAAGAGATTGATAAATATCAATGGAGGAACACCACGGAAAAGGTGGATGGAATGTCTGAGGGATGAATGGATGGAGGAATGAAAAGGGAGTGAATGATGACGTGATGATTGACAGACGACTATGGAAGAAAAAGACGTACTGCGCCGATTCCAAATAAATTGGGACCAGGGCAAGATGATATTTAGAAAGAAAGAAAGAAACTGTTTATTCGCCACTTCGACACATATACAACAATTGTTAGGCAAATAAAGTAACAGAACACTCAGATAAGCTTCGCTGCAGCGAAAGGGAAAAGACTCAGCTATATGCTGCGCTTATAAGAGCTCAGCGCTGGTTTACTGTTGCACCGACCGAGTTACCGTCGCTAGTTGTATAAAGACAGGACATTCCTGTCAAAGGAATAAAAATGTGCTATGCAAATTAAATAAATACATAAAGATATTTGTAAATATACTTTCCACTGACTGTGTGTACGGCTCAACAACCGTGACTGCCCCTTCCCGAAAATCCTCCACCCTGCTACCAATTTTTCTCATAACTTGACTGTTTTATTCCAGAGTTACCGTGATTACCACGCAGACCTGTACCCAGACACTAGCGGCTGTGTGACTTACCTAAGTGCACCTATGTGGCTCGACAACCGAGACTGCCCTGTTCCGAACATCTCTCTTCACCCGGACGCGAATAATTCAACACAGGTAAGTTGTAGTGATTTGCTAAACGTAGACCTTCGTTGAGTATCAGCAGTTTGTATTGCAACAAAGGGTTATCTCGTAAGAGTGAGTCTCCATGATGATTTGAAATTTTGTATAAACGGTTTTAAAGTTACTATCTAGGTTTGTATGTAATTATACAACGCGTGCGTACATGTGTGTGTATATGTGTGTGGACATGAATGTATGTTTGTGTGGACAATAATAATAAAAATAATAAACATCATTTTATTGTATAGCCTTGATAGAAGTAATTATACATGGATGCAAATAAATGCTTATCTATAACAGTAAAGCTTATTGTCAAATCGACCTGCCTACAATTAGACCCTGAATTAGGCTTAGACCTGTGTGGTACAGATAGAACTAATCTACTGGAAAGTCAATTATGTAGACAAGGTACAGCATGCTTATGACATGAGTTTGGCTATCAGTAAATGAGGCAAATTTAAAAACGCCGATTATTGAGCTAGTAAAAACTATGGTTATGGCAATCAGCGGGTTACTAAATTTTGTATGTATGTATGTTTGTGTGTATGTATGTAAGTATGTATGCAAGTATGTATGTAAATATGTATGTATGTGTGTTTGTATGCACGTATGTATGTGTATGTGTGTGATCACGTTTGTATGAAGACTTTGGCTTATTAGCGACTCTGAGGCCTTTGCTAACCTATCAATGCAAACTCCATTTGCATTGATAGGTACTTCAATATATGCCTGCTATTTCTTAAGATTTTTTTTGTTTGCTGTAATTGGCCTCGGCTTCGAGGTCGGCCGATTGCATACCGTGATATAATTAGCTTCGAAACTTATTGGAGGGTTGTAACGATCGGACCCCAAGTGTTATTTGTTTTTGCGTATATTGTGATGTCGTCTGGTAGTATTTAGTTATGTTTGCATGCATTTTTGTGTTTATATGTGTATTTTTATTTACGGATTTCCAGGGATTTGCTTATTTATTAAGGGACTGTTCACATTGGAGAATTATATCATCCAAATACACCAAACAACTGTGTTAAAGCTATTTGCAATGGCTTAAGCGATTTTCAGCAAAACGGTAAAATATTATGCTAACCCAAATCAATTAAAACAAGAATTTAATTATTACAACAAAAATCCAAAGATTACTATTTCGATAATTAATTTTAGTTTGAAAGGTAATATTTTACCAATTGGTCCTATATAAATTTGAATACAGTCTGATGATGTATGTTAGAGAAGAGTAAGATATTTATATTGAAGTCTGCTGTTTTGCCAACCTTTGTTCAATTATGTATGTTACTGCATATGATGCGATATCGTATCAGATATTGTGTCATATCGATGTTATCTATCACACATAAAATGAAGTAGTTTGTTTCATTTCGGATATAAAATAGGAAAATACATAACGGAAGTTCCGTTCAAAATCTACATCAAGTTTAGCGTACAAATATTCAATAAAATAGATCAGCTAATGGTGTCGATTTTGAAGTAGCCTCTAAAACTTAAATTTGAATTTAGAGTTTCCTATTCGAAGTCGCATCTCTAAAATTTTGACGTTTCTAAAATGTGAAGTTCAATTCAATTTAGGTTTTAGAATCAAAACCTATTCCAGAAAGTCATTTAATAAAGTTTTAAAAAACCTGTTCGGAATGAAATTCCTTTTCATTTTGACTATGGCAATAAAGTACATCAATTCAATTTAGGCGTCCGTAAACCATCTTTAAATTTAGCGATAGGTGTATTTCAGAATAATAATTAGCATATTTTGGGAAATGCATTTAAAATTACAGATTTTTAGATTTAGATTAGTTTAGCGACTACACGCCAGAATCGACACCACTGGCTCTCTTTTCAATTTAAGACCTATGCTCTTGTCGGTGGATTCCTTTCCACACTTCTCTATATTCCGCCTTTTCTTTGACTTCCTGACACGACACGGTATTTACTTTTTCCTTTACTTGTACCTTGTTTGTTATTATAGGCCTTCCTCTCTTCTTCTTCCCCTCCACTTTAGGTAGCTAATACTTAAAATAATTTGTGTTGTCACAATATAAAACTAATTAATAGTCCGTGCTGTCGATGTCAGAAAAGCGATATTGTCCGTTATGTAGGTATTTTAAAATAGTGTATATTAATATCATTAAATAAATAAAAAATAAATAAATAAATATTTGATGCACTTACACCAATCATCTAGTCTCGAACTAAGCAAAGCTTGTACTATGGATACTAGATAACGGATAAACATACATAAATATTTATAAAAACATCCATGACTCGGGAATAAATGTTCGTATTCATCATACAAATTGGGTCACTATTCATTACAATAATCGGTCGTCGAATAGTAAAATTAGTTTAAACCGCCTCCTCTTTGCTTCTGCTCCGTGGCACCACCCTCTTCTCAATCGGTCGTCCATTTAGTAACATTCTATCTAGTTTAGCTAGGCCTCCAATGTGAATTGACCCAAATGCAATATTAATGTATGACTTATGCGATGAATAATCGGGCAAATTTTTCAGTGTTTGTGATTTTTTATTTCGCTTCAATTTTTTATCAGAACTATGGTGTAACAACTTTTTTTTAGCAGTTTTTGGTTAACATGCTGTGTCGTAGATTTTAAGGGTTTTAACAATTAGTGTAACCTTTTTGGTGTTTATGTAGTTTAGTGGTGTAGTTTGGCACGTTATTTGGTGACGTAAGTAATTTTTTTTACTATTTTCTTTTGCGTGATAGATGTAGGTAGTGTAAACACACTGTGATAAATATTTCTTCGTAGGTCCACCGTGGGAATTTAGAAGAGGTAGTGAAGACTGTTCTGGTCATGTCATTACCCAAGACTGATAACAAGAAGCCCATAACACCAGCTACTGAAGAACCTATCAAACCTACAGCAATGACTGCACCACCGCCTGAAGACAAAGACGAGGACCGAATAGATTTCGTCAATGTAAAAGACCTCATCAAAGGTATGGAGAGACAGAAAAATAAAGAACCAAGATCAGATATCCCGAAAGAGACGAACGGTTTTCATAAAAAAATCACAGACAATGGTCACGATGAAGGCCATGAGAAGAATATCGATCTGATAGAGGAAAGGGCCGAAGACGTATGCGAGAAAATCGATAGAGACGTTCTAACTCCTGACAACACTGAGAAGACGATGGAGAAGACCGATAGTACAGAATCATCAGAGAGTTCTATGTCAAGAAGCAGCAGTTTAATCAACGGCGTTCCAGTCCAGGTGCCGAAGCCGTTGCCAAGGTCTTCAATTTCGGAGCCAGGGTCGAACGAAGATCAGGCCGCCGAAGCGCCGAAACCCAAACCTCGAACTACGGCCGCGCCGATTTCTGGTTATAAGGTATATTGTGTAACTTCATTCCCGTGTGTATTTGGTTAAATTTTGTTCGTATTTTACTAATTACCAAAAGCGCTTGATTATTTGTTAAATAATTATTTTAATACAATTTTATTTTTGTTTTAGTGTTCGTTTATTTTGTGCATTTTGTAATGATTTTGTAACTATTTTAATTTTTCGGATTTTTATAATTTATTTTTTTTGAGATTTCAGAGTTACACACGCATATCTGTCTTTAACTGTATTGTTGAGATCTAAGAACTGTTATGGTTTACTATTGAGGACCGATTGATGTAGTGGATAGGGACTTTTCCAGCGAAACCAACGGTTGCGCGTTCGAATCCCGCGAGGGGTAAATGTTTGTGTGATGAATACGAACATTTATTCTCGAGTTATGCATGTTTGTGTAAATATCTATTTGGGACTAGATGATTAGTGTAAGTGTCCGAAATATTTATGTCGATCATTGCGTGGTATTACACGAAACTGATCATCTATCCAGGTGTACCTTACACACCATTACTCATCATACCATACAACTTTTATTATTGGGCCGACTGATTTTGAATAATAAATTACTGTACTGCTTTCTCATTATAGGATATTGAAACTTTCACAGAATAAGTATTACTATGTGAGGACAAGAGTCACGAAAAGTCACGGAAAATAACAAATCGGACCCCATACAAGAGTCCTCGAAAAAATAACATTTTGTCAAAGTTATTCGTTTACGACGACCTGTTTGGTGTAGTGGCTAGCAACTCTGACCACTATACCAAAAGGTTGCGGGTTCGAATCCCGCTAGGGGCATATGTTTGTGTGATGAATACGGATACGTGTAACCGAGTTACGGATGTTTTCATTTATATTAAGTATTTATTTACAAAAAAAAATGTATTTATGTATATCAACCATCTGGTATCCACAACACAAGCCTATAGTTGCTTAAAGTGGAACTAGATGGCGCTGTGTGAATGTCAAGGATATTTATTATTATTCCATTTATAAATTATTCCTGTTATATCTTAAAAACGGTAATACATACATTTTCCAAAAATAGTCTAATTCTAGTGCATACTTTATAATAAAAGAAGAAATAATATAAATCTATATATTTGTGTCGCTGTACGGCACCCTTTGTGCTCGAGCCCAACTCGCACTTGCCTGTCTTTTGATGATGACGCCGACGATGATCTCGATAAACGGGCTCTTAAAGTTTTATTAGTGTCAAAATTTGGTTTATCGGCTGGAAACCGCTATATTAAAAGTTCGCGGGTTCGAATCCTGCTAAGGGCATAATGTTTGTATGATGAATACGGATGCGTGTAACCGGGTTATGTATGTTTTCATTTATACGTAAATATTTACAAATATGTATTCGTGTAGTATATCAACCATCTGGTATCCATGATACAAGTCTAGTTCCTTGTGTGGGACTAGATTGCGATCCATTACACACAATAAAAGATGAGAGTAAAGTTTTATCAATTATTGTTTAGCCACGTCTCGGGCCGAAGCCGTTTTCCGCGTCGGCTGGCAACGATGACTTTTCCTTCGACAAGGTGTTCTCTGTGCCGGCTGTACCTGGACTCGTCAAATCTGATTCAGGTTTGTACAATTATGTAACTAAATGTAATAAGTGTACCGGATGAGTTTTTACCGTATGGAAAAAAATGGGGATTAGGTAAGTGAAATAGAAGGTATTGGCATAGGTTTTTTTTTTTTTTTAAACATAATTGACGCACGCGTCGGTCGGAGATTGATATGCGACTCATGCTGTGGTCTCTTAGAACAAATACACCCGTCCCAATAGAGACTAGCGCCACCTAGCCGCCATATGTCATAACTTGTTTATACCATGATTACCATGTAAAATATTTAAAGTCTATATTTTCTCAAAAACAAATAAACTATATGTACCTAAGTATATTTAAAGTGATTTTTTTCTTGCCTAGTTATTAAATTTTCATATTTGAGATAGCATTAGGTTTTGTGAAAGTAAAACACGTAAAGTAATGATGATTTGGCAACACTGAGAAAAATGTCGGCTGTCGTTGGATGTGTGCGCGCATTTTTTTCACTTTCCATTTCCAATTGTGTGTTTTATTGTATACCGATACCTAACTAGATAATATGTGTAGTTACTTCGGAGGTTTATTTTCGATGACAGCATTGAAATTTTGATGAAACAATTGAAATTTCAATGTTTCATTGAAAATAAATCTCTGAAGTAACTATCAAGCTGCCAGGTTTAGGTAGGTACGGCTAGGTTTCATGACCTTGACGAGGTTAGTTACACATCATTGCGGATAGATGGCGCTGTGAACCCAAGTCGCTTGCAAACGCCAACATACCCGTCTATCTCCGTAAATACATTGTAGTCTTTGATGCGACTGGTGGGATTCGTTGGGTCCTATTATGCGAATTCAAAATCAAAATCAAAATCAAAAATATTTTATTCAATGTAGGATACAAAAATATCACTTATTGAAAGTCAACATACTATTTTTCTTTTTTTAACTACATCGCTTCACAAGGTGTTATGGTTAGGGAGAAGAAGCGACAAGAAACTCCGCAACAACACATCTTTTCAACTAGTCTCCATCCTTACAACAATACTACATCTTATATTATATATTACAAAACAATAGTAATTAACATAACGACCAGCTAACACCAGACCTCCTTATCGCCCAAATAATCATCTATCCTGTAATAACCCTTCTTACACAGAGTTTCTTTAATGTGGCGTTTAAATTTCTGCTCTGTTAAACTCAATACATGTTTTGGTATTTTATTGTAAAAGCGTATGCTGTGTCCCACAAAGGATGTGCTAACCTTGCTAAGTCTAAATTGTGGAATTTCAATTTTATTTTTGTTTCTAGTATTCAAATTATGATTATCAGAGTGTTTGCGAAATAGGCATATATTTTTGCGTACATACATTATACTGTCATATATATACTGGGATGCAACAGTTAAAATACTTATTTCTTTAAACAGATCTCTTAGAGAATCACGGCAGCGTAATTTATATATTGCTCTGATTGCTCTTTTTTGTAGAACAAATATTGTTTGAATATCTGCACCTCTACCCCACAGTAGTATACCATAAGACATAATGCTATGAAAGTAGCTAAAATAAACGAGCCTCGCTGTTTTAATGTCAGTAAGTTGTCTAATCTTACGAACAGCATAAGCAGCTGAACTGAGCCTGCTCGCAAGTGTCTCAATATGCGACCCCCACTGTAGTGTGGAGTCCAAAGTGATGCCAAGAAAAACAGTGTTCTCAACAAATTCCAATGGTTCACTATTCAACTTTAGGTTGTTTTCCCACTGCCTTACATTAGGTAAGGAACACTTAATACATTTGGTTTTCTTAGCATTTAGAACTAAATTATTCACAGTAAACCAGTTCGAAACCTGTGAAAGAGTATCGTTTACATCGTCAATATCATTCGACCCTCTCTTTATTTTGAATATAAATGAAGTGTCATCAGCAAACAACACAATATCAACCAGGTTCCGAACTAAATAAGGCAAGTCATTAATATAAACTAAAAACATAAAAGGACCTAGAATTGATCCTTGAGGCACTCCCATTTTCACAAAGGATCCTGAAGATTTTTCCAGATTTACTTGAACTTTTTGAATTCTATTTTCTAAATAAGAAGTTAATAAGTCGAGGGCTTTGCCGTGCACCCCATAATATTCTAATTTAAATAAAAGCGTTTTGTGATCCACACAATCGAATGCTTTTGAAAGATCGCAAAACACACCGATTGCATCGCTGCGATCTTCCCAGGCATTATAAATATTTTTAATTAGAGCTACACCGGCATCCGTTGTCGAGCGACCGTTTGTGAAGCCAAACTGTTTATCATGTAGTAGTCCATTTGTATTGAAATGACACAATATTTGACCCAGAATAAGTTTCTCAAAAATTTTACTAAGTACAGGTAGAATGGAGATGGGCCTGTAATTATTGAGATCGTTTTTACATCCTGATTTAAAAAGAGGTACAACCTTACTATGTTTCATCAGTTCAGGAAAGACACCTTGATCAATACTCGCATTGAAAATGAAGGCTAAGTAAGGAGCGATCGTAGTGACAATATGACTCAACAGCTTTACCGACATGCCCCAGATATCTTCAGCTTTTTTTAACTTTAGCGTTTTGAAAGCCTTTATAACTTCGAGAGGGTCAACATACCTAAATTTAAGAATAGTGTGGTATTTTTTTACATTAGCTACCATCAATGATTTAGCACGAATTGGTGATGAATCTAGTATTTCAGTAGTTTTGACTGGAATATTTACAAAAAAATTTTCAAAATGCTGAGCTACTTCTACATCGCGATTGATAATTCTATTATCAATTTTAATTGAATATCCATTGTCACGTTCTTTAACACATGACGTTTCCCTATTTATAACCTTCCAGACTGCTTTAATCTTATTATCAGCAATATTTACAATATTACTAATGTATCTGGACTTAGCAGTAATACAAACTTTTTTAAATATTTTTGAATAATTTTTAACAAATTCGCAGAACTCTAGGTCATCCTGCCTAATTGTCCTATCTTCATAGAGCTGAAACAACTTATCTCTACTTATTCGAATACCTTTCGTGGCCCAGTTACTGAATTTAAATTTATTGGTATTTTTAACTTTTTTAATTTGCAAGATCTGTTCAAACTCTTTATTCAAAACATTGAAGAAATCTGTATAAAATTTATCACAGTCAATTGTTTCAGACGAAGGTAAAGGTAATTTATTTAGCAAAACTTCTTTATACATTTCTACTTTTTCTGCAGGTATAGGTCTAGTAATGAATTCTACTGTGGGATTGGATAACTTAATTAACGGAAAAGCAACAAGTTGCCCACAGTGATCAGACCTTAAACAGTTTAGTATAGACTGATCAATGAAATTACAGTTACAGAAAAAGTTATCTATGCAAGTGGCTGTAGATTCAGTGATTCTAGTAGGCTCTAGGAATACGTTGTTTAAATTAAAAGACTTAAATAAACTTATTATTCGAGTAGTTAACGACTTCTGCTCCAGCAAATCTACATTAAAATCACCACAGACTATAACTGACTTTGTCCCTCTAGTTACTAGTTTTAGCACATCTTCCATGACCGACTCAAACAAATTAAAATTGTAAACATAAGGAGGTCTGTAGACGCAAATAACAATGTAGTTCTCCAACTCCACAGATGAAAGTTCAATAGTACATTCAATCGAAAGTGCAACAACATCTTTGCGTTCCTTCGCTTTTAAATTATTTTTAATTAAAATTAAAGAACCTCCATGTGTCTTAAACTGTCGATGGAATGAACTAATACAATAATAATTGTCATTTGAAATAATCATTTCGGTTTGTTTTAGCCAATGTTCTAGCCAATGTTCTTTGATTTGGAACTCATAATTTGTCCACGTATTGTTTAATTTATTTAATTTAATGATATAATTATGTGGAATAGGCTACAAATGCGATCGTCAAATGATACAAACTCTATACACGATGATGATTTTGAAAAAAAAAAAATACCTATGACATACCTTTTGTTTCACTTACCTAACATGTCTTATGTTTTCCTTACGGTAAAAAAACTCACCGGTATAATTAGTGTTGTGTGATTTCTGCACCAAAAAGCATTCTCTTAGCGTGGGTGTTTTAAAAGGTGACTAAGGCAGTTTTCCCCAAAAAACATGTATTGACTTGATCACCCTTTCTCACGTTTCTGTATATTCCGAAAGGTGAACCGTGGCTGTTGTTTCAAGTATTAAACTTTTAATGTTTGGAACACCCAAACGCTTATGTTTGGGTTATCTTTGACCACTCCATTTGGGATAAACGTTATGTATTTATGACTATGACATTTGTCTTATTTCAGCTACATCACCGATCTCTGGCCCTGTCTCAACCACACCAGTGACGTCGACACCGGTCGCGAAAGAGACTGCTGACGAGAAAGACAAGTCGCTCTCCCCAACTAGCGATGTGGAGATCGCTCCTAACAAAGGTAAGCTGGACGAACACGTCAAGTCTATCCACACTAATATAACTTAGTTTATGTATTTTTATCTTTACGATTATAGAAAGAAAGAAAGAAAGAAAGAAAGAAATTTATTTATTTTGATAACATTAATTGGTACAAATGGTGGTAACTAAACATAAGAACATTGGTTATCAAAAAAGGTTACCACTCAGCATAAGCCACAGTAGCGGTCGCTCTTGCAGCGCTGATCTTCCGTGGCACCTGTAGTGTGTGAAACCGCAGCTAAGCAACGACGCAAATATGTATATATAAAATAGAAATAATACATGGTAGTAAAACTTAAAACTATAAGACCATAATAAAATTATAATTAAAATAAAATTTTGTACACAGTTTCATGTATTAGAACGACTGTTTAAAGCGGAGTTCTTTGTAAATTTAATAAATATGTCTTTATGTTGGTTTTAAAGGAGAATATTGATTTCGAATTTTTAACCGGAGGGGGCAGGTTATTCCAACATTTCGTGGCAGCATATCGGAAACTACCACGAAATGCAGTCGTTCTAAAACGTGGGCATATTAAGCGAATAGCTAAACGGATGTGACGGTCAGAGAAACAGAGTTTTTCATATAAATATACAGGCTTTTGGTTTTTGTTTATACCAAAGAGAAGAGCAGAAAAGTGAAGAGCACGTCGTGATGACATGTTCAAAAAACCAAATTTATTAATATAGGGTGATATGTGTGTTCGTTTTGGGATGGGAAAACAAAAACGGACACATGCGTTCTGTATGCGTTGTAATACGTTCTTAGAACGAGCCAAAAGACAATTGCCAAGAACCGTATCAACATAATTTAATTTAGAGAGTACCAATGTATCACAGAGTTGAATACGAAGATCAGTACTTAAATACTTTCGTATACGGTATAAAACAGACAATCTGTAAAAGCAATCGCGAGCAGTTTTAGTTACGTGAGATTCAAAATTTAACAAACCATCTAAGTGTAGACCTAAATTGCGAGTTTCATTAACTTGTTTAATGGGAAGGCCCAGTATCTGTACGGTAGGATTCAAGGAGTTAATCTTTTGAATTTGATTTTTAGAACCAGCTATAAGGAAGTTTGATTTGTCTGGGTTTATGACTAAGCTATTACCTTCACACCAATTGGCTATACGATCTAAATCCTGGTTTAGTTTGTTTAAAGCTAAACACGTTTCATGCGGTTTGAGGTTTATATAGATTTGTAAGTCATCGGCGTATATATGGTATTCACAACTTTTAATGTTATGTATGATGTCTGCACTATATAAAACAAAAAGTACCGGTCCAAGAATGGAACCTTGCGGTACTCCACGATTCACGGGTTTAGCACCTGAAAATAATGCTGAGCCATCGATGTTACGGAGTTCAACCAATTGCGAGCGTCCAATGAGGTAACTATCAAACCATTTTATCGCAGTATTATCAAACCCATAGAACGAAAGCTTTGACAATAGAAGAGTTATATTAATAGTATCAAAAGCTCGTGAGAAATCTAGTAACGTCAAGATAGTTCCCTTACCAACATCTCTAGCAGTTAAAATATCATCCACAACATCTAGTAAAGCTGTTGCTGTACTATGACCCTTTCTAAAACCAGACTGTTTTTTAGGTAATAAATTATTTGCTTCTAAATATGCAGTAAGTTGTATACAAACTGCCTTTTCAACTATTTTTGATAAAAACGGCAGAATGCAAATAGGTCGCAGGTCCTTTAGTTTATTCGGATGGTTTGTTTTTGGGATGGGCCTAACAATTGCCGTTTTCCATAAAGTTGGGAAAGTCATTGTTCTAATTGAAGTGTTAACAATAGCAGTAATTAAATTTAATGTTTGAGGCAAAGTTAACAGGATCATATCCATGGATATGCCATCCACGCCCGTTGCATTCGAAGAAAAAGATTCGATAATTTTAAAAACAGTACTTTCATCAATAGGGATCAATTTAAAAACCGTTGTGCTATGTCTATTGAATTCAAAATAAGTTAATTGGGATAAGTTTGTATCGCTTTTGCCAGGCAAGGTTAGAAAAAAATTGTTAATAACATTGGGGTCATTAAAATGAGGCGGAAGTTCTGTAGACTTTTGTTTAAAATTGACAACATTTCGTTTAATATTTTTCCACAGAGCTCGAGGGTTATTCATATTATTGTTAATATTGTTCTTAAAATAAGCTGTTTTTTCAGAGTTCAAGGCTAATTTTACTTGATTTTTGAGATCTTTGTAATAATTTTTATGCGAAGTATTATTAGATTTACGACTGCGGGAATGAGCTTTATCGCGTAGTTTCATCATTTCTTTAATATTATAAGTTAACCAAGGATACATCTGTTCTTTTATACAGATTCTTTTAAATGGAGCATGTGTATTATACAAATGTTGAATATGTGAATTAAAATCTTCTACCATTTTGTTTACGTCATTACATATGAAATTGTTCCAATCAACAGCATTAATGTCTCCATAAAAACTTTGTAAGTTTATGTCTTTCAGAGGCCTATAGATAATAAACTTTGTAGGTAATTTTTCTTTTTTAATACGAAATTTACAGGTAATAAATGCGTGGCTACTCAGGTCAGGTATTTGGTCAATGTGAATATCATAAGGTTGAATATTTGAGCATAAAATATCAATAAGAGTTTCGCTATTATTTGTAAAGTTTGTTGGAGAGTCTACATGCTGTACAAGACTAACAGAGTTCAAGAAATTATTAAGTTTTTTGGTGTTAGAATCATTCAACTGTAACAAATTCACATTGAAATCTCCGGACAAAATTAAATAATCGAAATTTGACATTGAAGTTACTGAATCTGTAAGCGCATCAAGAAAGGTATCTACATTTTGCCAAGGTGGACGGTACGCTGTCCCAATCGCTAACTTTATGCCATTAATATTGAGACTGAGCCACATTTGTTCGACTCCTGAAGTGTCAGGGTGATTAAGCTGGCGCGCATTGACGCCACATTTGATGTAATAGCCGACGCCCCCGCCCCGAGCACGACCACCGGCGGCAGCCGATATTCGCGGCGCATGCCGTAACCGATAGTTGGGCGGCACCGGCGCACGGGCTTCTTCTCCCGTTCTTAGCCATGTTTCATTTATTGCCATGATGTCAACCGCATAACGCTCCATAGCTAAAAGAAATTCATCATGTTTTGTACCTAATGATCCAGGATTCAGAAAACCGAACGATAAATACTTATTTTTAATAAAACGAATTATGTTGGCGTAGAGAATCAGGGAGAACTTGCAATGTAATAAAAATAGCCGAAGACATGACTCGTGTCTTTTGTCAGTTAGCTTCAAAATTTGAAGGTAAATTTTTGTAATGTTAGCGAAGCGCTGAAAAGCAATATATTTCTCTGCGAGCACATTTACACAAAAAACTCTGCTAAAATAATGGCTAAAATATAAACAAGAGAATAAAGTGTCTTTACGTAAACTATAACAAGAGTAACAATAATAATTATTAAATTTTGTTTTAAATGAGAATATATAATTAAGTGCTACAACTATTAATATAACTAAAAATTGCAAAACAAGTCTAATTATCGCTAACGGGTCGGGTCGGTTATATAATAATTACCAACTATAAAATACACCCATATTGCTACTATTAGTGCAAACCTCATCTACTGGTAGCTTGTATCTTTACCCTAAGGTTTGCATGGAAGAGATCGCTGTTAGCGATAAGACCGCCTTTTTGTGCGATTAATGATGTACGCTGTATTCTTCATGTAGCTTTTGTTAATCGTGCAATAAAGAGTATTTGATTGATTGATTGATAACTGAAAATCTGTTTGTTACCTATATACTGGATGAGTTTTTTACCGTAAGGAAAAAAATAGGGCATATTACGTAAGTGAAATTCAAATTATTGGTAGTTTAATTGTATTTTCAAAACCACCATCGACGCACGCGACGGCCGGAGATTGATATGTGACTGGCTGGATTCGTAGGGTTTATCAGGTGAAATTTATTTGGCATTCAGTTTTCATTATTTATTTAGTTTAATTATGTAATTATGTGAATTAGAGGCTACAAACGCTACCGTCAAATGACACAACGCTTTATTCGATAATGGTTTTGAAAAAAAAAAAAAAAAAAAAACTAGTTACCTATGCCAAAACCTTCTATTACACTTACCTAATGTGTCCTATTTTTTCCTTACGGTAAAAAAAACTCGTCCAGTATAAAACGATTGTATATTTACTGTTTCAAAATATTTTTTTATTGAATTAAAAAAAAAAAAAAGTTCTTTTTTTTCGACGCTAAATTCTACCGCGTTCCCCGCTCCGCCTATACATTCAAGGAGTAGCCTTCACACAGGAGGAAGCTTAAGAGGTCTATCTATGGATTACTGTATCTCTTTGTTTTAGAAGAGTATGCGAATGGGAAGTCGGACACCAGCCTGGAGGAGGAGGTCAACTCCTCAGACTCGGGGTACCGGCCGAAGACGCCGAGTACGGCAGAGAGACGGAAGATGTTCGAGACGACAGAGTGAGTTTTTAAAAGAGAGTTACTCGTACATAGTCGTCGGCAAATGTGCTTTAAACTAAAAAAGAAAAAATATTGATATCAATATCGTAGTTCTTAATGAAATATTTTATATGCCAATTGGCGGACTACAGAGCTCTTTACTTACCTAAAAATTCAAATATTGTACTAACTGTGCACCACAAAATACGCCTTTATAATAATGTTCCAAAAGACATTCAAAATTTGCCTTTAATAGGGTTTATTCCGTCCAGTGGCCCCTCACTGGATAAATTTTAATTTCCATCGAAATACAGAATAAATAAAATCGCTCTGACTTGCATTCGAGAAGCCGAAAAGCTAATTATAAATAATACCTAAATAGAATAAACACTCTTAATAAAATTCAAAACTATCAGAACGTGGAAATTATTTACACAAAGCTATTATGAAACGCCGCTCGGCGATATTTAGTCTAATTATTCAATATAACAATATTTTTTCCTTGTTTCGTCGAACTACAAATTGTAACCCAAAACTACTTAAAAAGATCCCTTGAGTTCTTGCTCATTCTTCACTAGGGAGTCAGCTTTGTGAATGAGCAGTAATTTCAGTAATTTTAATATTAAGTTAGAAGTGTAACGTTTTCAAGTGATATTCTTAGCCTTTGATTTTTTTTCTGGTTAAAGGATGGGCGAACGGTAAAAAACCCTACAGCTTTATTTGTAATAAGTAGTATTATTCCATAACTTACACTAAATACTTACAGCGGCAATCAAACCAGCCAGTCGATAGCGGATCGTCGGCGCGCGTACGAGATGCGATCTGTGAGCGTCGCGGTGGAATCCGAGTCGGCTCCCTCGCCAGCACCTCTCAGGTAAGTGTCTTATCTTACCTTATTAGGGTCTACCATGGGGTAAAAGAGGAGGCGGTCTTATGCAAACGGTTAAATTAACCAATTGAATGCCTAGGCGGATCGTTATTAATGACGAATTCCAAATGAGCTCGTAACGTCATTGTAGTGGGCGTGGCTTAGTCATTATGACTGAATCGCTGGTCTTGTTCACACAAGTTGCTATGTAGTTACGAGTTTTTTCTGTAAAATTACATTTCACGTGTAATGAACTTCATTAATTGTAAACATATTGTACAGTCCTTTTCCAATTAAACAATAGATGTCGCCGCTAGATGGCGCCACAAAGGTATGTATGGGTATCTTTGCTCTTACGCCGCATGCTACTCCCCCCAGAGGGTCCATAGTCACATGAATTTAGACCGTTCTTCTCTTTGTTTTTCCTCTGTGGATACCAACAGGGTACTTAACACATGGAAATCATTGTTAACAACATGTTTTTACATGAATCCCAATGACTACAGGAACACTCAATATTTCTAAGAAAGTTCAGTCGGTCGGTCGAAGAAAGACGGTCAGTCTTTGGATTGACCACTACTGGCACTTTCATGCGAGTGTTTCATTACTTCGAAGGATAAATAGTCGCTCCCGCTTAAACTACGTCGGTGGCCTAGGGAAGCCTTGAAAGCACTGACTGTCCGGTGACTATGCATCCTTATATTCCTTCTTTAATTAGTCTGGGGAGGGCACCGTCTATTTTCAGTAGGCACCGTACAGAATACCACTGTTAGTCCTGGTATATAGGAGTTATTGTGAGAGGAGTGCGGAGGGATCTGTCAGGTGGCAATAGCTACTAGTTTACAAATCCACCAATCAGTAAGCCTGTCGATGGTTTGTGAATGAAACATAACTACTTTCTTTATTTCAGACGTAGGGATTCATTAAAGTCTCGCAAGAGTCCAGACCGCGAAGAGAAGCGCTCGTCAGTCCCGAATGTCACCACTAAGAGGACCTCCACCGTATTTGGTAAGATAACCCCCTCCAATTCCACAATAACGTTTCAATGGTAACATTACCCCGCGTCAGCGTGTTACACAGTACAAATTAGATTTTTGAATTATACTTTTTTTTAATAGGAAAAGTCTCCAAGTTTCGTCATTTGAAAGGCACACCGCTGCACAAGTCGACTCACGTGGAAAATATCAAGAACATTAGCAGACAGATCTCTGGGGAGTGCAACGGATTTTACGGTAACTATATTTTTTTTTATTTTCTTTATTCAAGACACAAACGTAGCCGTGGCACACCTATGCCTGGTTGCGGTCAAGGCTTGTATAGTACTTTTCTTGAAATAATGCGCCGAAATTCAAATGACGTACAGTGGTCGGCGGTAAATATTACACATCGGCAATTATCGCATTTCCGAATACAAACGAATGCTAATTTCCATGTCCATCAATTATTACATTTATCGTTTAGGACTAAGTACTATTGTTGTTTTATTTTGATTCCCGTGTGAACTATATAAACGTCAAATAACGTCATTTAGGTAGTGTGCGACAGAGATAACGCTCTACTAAGTGTGCCAAAATTAGCATTTTGTCTCTTTCCAAAGGTCGATGTGCTATATTTATCGCCGGGCACTCTAGTACCTATGTAGAACATTTTCTTTTGATTTAGGCGGCAACAAGTTTTCTACTAGCTATACGGCTCTTGCCGCCTCTTGAATTTCAGGTGGCGTCAAAGTATGTTCATCACATTCCTTTTCTTCGCTTGAACTCGTATTATCAACACTAATTATTATATTCTAAACAAAATCAATGATGAACAACCGTAATAATTTTTTAATTTATCACGCGCCAAAATATTCATTTGGTTTTTTTTTATCAAGGCTTCCATAGGAGTAAAAAGTATAGTTTCATTTTTAAATTACACGGCAGATATAAATTTTCATAGTAAGTTTTCGGCCGCTAAACACGACAGATAAGGATTTTCTATAAAACTTTGCTGGCTGCTACGCGCATGTATTTTCACCAGTTCAGTATTTTCGATTTATCTCGAAGAAGTTTGTCAAAATATGCTCAAATTTCCAAGTATGTTTGAGAAAAATAAATTATTTTAAACATATAGTCTCACAAACTGGTATCAACAAAATTTCATATACATGCATTGAGAGTAGGTAAGATCGGTAGAGACAACTTTCCTTACAAGCTAAATTCAGCCATACTTATTATGTGGTCAAGATCAGAGAATCCAAATCATTATGCGAGTTAAGTTCTTTTTAAATTGCGAAAATGAGGGAAAATGCAGTATTGGCATTGCAAAAATTTAGCAGCCCAATGCAAAATTTTTGCTTTTTTCTTTAGTCTGAAAAGGGTGTACATCGCATAAATATTTGGTTAATTTTGATAGTTAATATACGAGAAATACGGTTGAATTCAGGTTATAAGGAAAATGGATCTACTTACTCAGATCTATAGTCATATCGGAATAATGTAACTGCGTTCTGTATTCGATAATTGGTCCGTGACCATTTTGTCTATAAATTCCAAGCAAAATTCTAAATAAACATGATTCACAAAAAAGATCTAAGACAGTTTCCCTGTATCTTCTATGGTTTCGGATTTCTCTATACTGCCATGTAAAAAAAACACTATAATATCGTATAAAGGTTATTGAACAAACAATAACTGTATTTTCTTTTCTGTTGTGCAATAAAGTGTATTTGTATTGTATTGTGTATATGTAAAGATCGAGAAATGTTACATTCCTCAAGGTTAGCCGTCGGGTAGAGTCGGGTTGGAAGAACAACAATAATAAACCCAAAATCAACAAATAGAATAAATAAATAAATGAAAGCTTAATATACTGCCGCACACCATAATTACAAGATTTTCCCAGTGATGGGCTGCAACAGATATAACAATAACTATCAAATTGTACATTTAGCAAATACTATGCATGACCTTCATGTGTATGTCTGCAGCGAACGGTGTCCGCTGTGCGGTCCCGGCGGCGGGCGGCGGGGGCCGCGTGTGTGTGGTGGAGCTGCCGCTGGGCGCGTCCGCCGCGGCCCGCGCCTGCGCCCCGCCCGCGCCCCGCGCCGCGCTGCTGCTGCACCCCGCGCCGCTGCAGGTAGGGGGGGAGGGGGAGGGGGAGGGGGGGGCCCGTGTGTGTGGTGGAGCTGCCGCTGGGCGCGTCCGCCGCGGCCCGCGCCTGCGCCCCGCCCGCGCCCCGCGCCGCGCTGCTGCTGCACCCCGCGCCGCTGCAGGTAGGGGGGGAGGGGGAGGGGGAGGGGGGGGCCCGTGTGTGTGGTGGAGCTGCCGCTGGGCGCGTCCGCCGCGGCCCGCGCCTGCGCCCCGCGCCGCGCTGCTGCTGCACCCCGCGCCGCTGCAGGTAGGGGGGGAGGGGGAGGGGGAGGGGGGGGCCCGTGTGTGTGGTGGAGCTGCCGCTGGGCGCGTCCGCCGCGGCCCGCGCCTGCGCCCCGCCCGCGCCCCGCGCCGCGCTGCTGCTGCACCCCGCGCCGCTGCAGGTAGGGGGGGAGGGGGAGGGGGAGGGGGGGGCCCGTGTGTGTGGTGGAGCTGCCGCTGGGCGCGTCCGCCGCGGCCCGCGCCTGCGCCCCGCCCGCGCCCCGCGCCGCGCTGCTGCTGCACCCCGCGCCGCTGCAGGTAGGGGGGGAGGGGGAGGGGGAGGGGGGGGCCCGTGTGTGTGGTGGAGCTGCCGCTGGGCGCGTCCGCCGCGGCCCGCGCCTGCGCCCCGCGCCGCGCTGCTGCTGCACCCCGCGCCGCTGCAGGTAGGGGGGGAGGGGGAGGGGGAGGGGGGGGCCCGTGTGTGTGGTGGAGCTGCCGCTGGGCGCGTCCGCCGCGGCCCGCGCCTGCGCCCCGCCCGCGCCCCGCGCCGCGCTGCTGCTGCACCCCGCGCCGCTGCAGGTAGGGGGGGAGGGGGAGGGGGAGGGGGGGGCCCGTGTGTGTGGTGGAGCTGCCGCTGGGCGCGTCCGCCGCGGCCCGCGCCTGCGCCCCGCCCGCGCCCCGCGCCGCGCTGCTGCTGCACCCCGCGCCGCTGCAGGTAGGGGGGGAGGGGGAGGGGGAGGGGGGGGCCCGTGTGTGTGGTGGAGCTGCCGCTGGGCGCGTCCGCCGCGGCCCGCGCCTGCGCCCCGCCCGCGCCCCGCGCCGCGCTGCTGCTGCACCCCGCGCCGCTGCAGGTAGGGGGGGAGGGGGAGGGGGAGGGGGGGGCCCGTGTGTGTGGTGGAGCTGCCGCTGGGCGCGTCCGCCGCGGCCCGCGCCTGCGCCCCGCCCGCGCCCCGCGCCGCGCTGCTGCTGCACCCCGCGCCGCTGCAGGTAGGGGGGGAGGGGGAGGGGGAGGGGGGGGCCCGTGTGTGTGGTGGAGCTGCCGCTGGGCGCGTCCGCCGCGGCCCGCGCCTGCGCCCCGCCCGCGCCCCGCGCCGCGCTGCTGCTGCACCCCGCGCCGCTGCAGGTAGGGGGGGAGGGGGAGGGGGAGGGGGGGCCCGTGTGTGTGGTGGAGCTGCCGCTGGGCGCGTCCGCCGCGGCCCGCAATTTCCACTTCAACACACTTGTTCTTGTTAAGCTGTACATTACTTGTCAAGTCAATTTCATTATTGAATATATGATTACAGGACTGGGCCTTCGACCCGTTCCGGGACGAGCGGCTGCTTGTGGCCTGCGACGATGGGCAGGTCAGGGAGTGGATCATACCGGAGGGAGGTTAGTACCTACCGTTAGATCTATACAGTACTTTAGCTAGGATTAACAGTTGTCGAATTGTGGACTAATTTAAATAAACCGCTAATACAGCGACATCCACAGTGGATTTCGGCAAGTTCCTGTTGCTAGCTTTACTTCGTTCGACTGTCTGTCACTGCATTAGTATTATCGGTGGCTGTCTCTGCTTATATCTTGAACAGCATCACCCACAGTGAAGTAGGCAAGATCCTGTTGCTAACTTCACTTCGTTCCTGTTAATATCTTCACTTCCTCTCTCACCGCATCAGTATCGTCAGCGGTTGCCGTCTTTTTTTTTACAAAACTAAAATCGAATAAAGCTTTTTGTCATATGACGTTTATTGCACATAATTTAAAAACCATTAAAACACCATTAAATTAAATAAATTTAAAAAAAACTTGGAGCAAATATGAGTTCCAAATAAATTTCGCATGACAGGAACCCTACGAATCCTGCGACTCGCATGTCAATCTCCGGCCGGCGCGACTGTCGATGATGGTTTTGAAAAAAAAAAAGTTAAACTACCTTTTCCAATAACTTCTATTTCACTTAACTAATGTGGCCTATTTTTTTCCTTACGGGAAAAAACTCATCCGGTATAACCCCAAAAGCCCGGCTTGCTCAGTAAATACTCGATCAGGACTATTAACCATTTAAACAGAAGAAATCTTTGATTTAAACATTCGCATTTGTCTTGCTTGGTCACCTATATAATTTCATTAGCTGTGTAAATACCACAAAAACATTGTCGGGCTTGCCCAATTTTGGAACCCTAGGCACGCCACAGCGAGCTACATAGGATAATACTAATTCGTTACTATTTGCCAGGTCTACAAGAATCGAGCAATGAGCCAGCGCGTACATTCTCTGCTCACCCGGATAAGATCTATATGATGCGCTTCCATCCCACCGCCAGCGACTTGCTTGCCACGGCTGCGCATGATCTCACTGTCAAGGTAACCCCCACTAAACACCGAGGCTTAAGTGTTATTATATAAATTCGAAGCGATATGTCAGTCATCTCTTAGTCTCTTATTTAGTCAAATCACAAATTGTAAAACTACTTTAAAGTAAGTAAGTAGTCGCGCGCGCGTAGTAGCGCATCGGTCGATGATTGGTTAAAAAAAACTACCTATGCCAATGGTGTCGATTCGGATGTACACCAACTAAACTAAAACCAGTTTTGTAGTAGTGCCGTCGCATCGTACTGTTCCAGGGAGAAAGAGACAATACTACTTCAAAACTGGTTTTAGTTTAGTTGGTGTACATCCGAATCGACACCAATAACTTCCATTTCACTTACCTAAAATGCCCTATGTTTTTCCTTACGGTAAAAAAACTCATCCGGTCTATACATCATATTGTGCATCTTTCGTTTACTATTACAGACACAATCAACTCACTTATTATACACTCACCCATAAACTACACTCCTACACCCACATACTCGTACATAGTCGTACATACTCACAACTAAATTCTTTGGCCCCACCTTGAGCACGGCACACTCCTAGGGACCTCATCCCGGAGAGTTTATTTCTTCTTTTTTATGGTTGATAAGTCTAATCAGAATGTATCTGCGAATACCTTTTAATGGCTTTGTTGAAATATTCTATGTACCCAACCTTTTTATTTCTGCTGTTGGTGTTCCGAATAAAATAAAATAAAATAATAATAGAAAGAAAGAAAGGTAGGTATTTATAACAGCTAACTTTGCAATCTGTAATTTCTGTATAGCAAAAAAGTGTAATCTCGAAATTGGCTTTCATGTTCACAAATCATTGTCAACAATACGAATGTCATACTGTTGAGATTTATTATTAATTCATCATCATTTCCAGCCCTTAACCCACTATAGGTGGGGTCGGCCCAACATGTCTTTCTCTTTCACTCACCTCTATCAGATCTCTCACTCACTCACGCAGTCTACCCACACCTTCTTCGATCTTCCTCTACCTTTGCATCCCTCCACATTCATACTTAGCACTCGTCTCGTTACGTGCCTTCCATTTCTTCTTATAATGTGCCTAAACCATGCTAACCTATTACTCCTCAACATGTCTTTTATTATTAAATGAAATAAAAATTTCAATGATTGTCCTTAGATTTGGGATCTAAGCGCTGAGACACCGACGGCTGAGATAACCCTGACGGGTCACACTGAGCAGATATTCGCCATGGAGTGGTCGCCGTGCGGCCAGTACCTCGCCACCGTCTGCAAGGACGGCCTCGTTAGGGTGAGCCAACCGATGTCGGAGAATTCCGCTTATTTATTACGATAAAAATGTTGCTGGATGTAGTCGTCGATTGTCACAGGACACCGAACGACATCGTCAAACATATCAGACATATAGTCGTCTATATTTTTTCCATATTCGTCTCTGAAAATGTCCATAGTTTTTATTTTATTACATAGTGGTAAATCACCATAAAAAAAACATCATTCATTCATAAACATGAAGCTACAACAACATGAGGCTTTTTGGCGGGAACACAGCGAGTGGTGTTGCATTTTTGTTTTTATTTCTCTAAATTTGTACATCCTGAGTTTTGATGTTTAATAACGGCGGAATATTGTACGGCAAAAGTCACTGATGGTGTACAAGTGAAGTTACGAAGCTTTTGGGTTCCCACAAGAAGCTCTTCTACCTACTGAAGAATGACTTGACCGTGAACTAGACTAAATAACTTGCTATAACTGAGGCTGACTTGTCTAAACTGAAGATATCACATGGCTGTATGGGCTCCCTTTACCTTCTCCGAGAGGAGTAAATTCACCCAAATAAAAGTTGGTAGTGGTAAATCACCACTTGTGCATGTTCTTGTAGGGGTTAATTGGGTGATCTAAGCCATAATATATTTTGCGTACCCACTATTTTGCGGTCGTTCTTCCTTTTTAAATTCCCTCATAAACCTCGGTGCACCATTTCCTTACAGTGCAAGTTGTTTACTTGCTTCTACTGATTTTGAAGTAATGAAAACCTTAGTTTCCTATATAATAAAGTAATAACATTAAAATTTAATCTGTTCTATTCTGCAATATCTATGCTTCTTTCTTTAATCTTTACTTTATGTTGATCCCTGCCTATAATCAAAACCTCCTCCTGTCCTTTTTCCTTTTCCAAATTAACTTTTGTTGTAAATAAAAATGTTTCCTCGTTTTCAATTTTTTTAATAAATTACTCCTAACTTGTCTTTGGCTAAATAATCAACATAGTCAAAGCCAAAAAATAAATGAAAAAAAAAAAAAACAATTAATTCGCAAACATAATCAACGTGAATACCTAAAAGGGACGTCGGAATTTGCGATGGAGATGAGACGAGTCGTATGTCCACAGATATACTGTCCGCGGGCCAGCCCGGCGCCGGCCCGCAGCGGGCCCGGGCCGGCCGGCAGCCGGGGCGCGCGGGTCGTGTGGGCACTCACGGGCACACATCTAGTCGTCACCGGGTTCGACAAGTGAGTCGCATACACTACATTATCCGACTTCAACAAAGATAGATAAAGCATTTGTTTCTCCAGTCACACATACATTTAACTTTTAGGCTCAATAACAAATTGTAGAGCGATGCAATTATGGCATACGTATTACAGAATTACACGACCTGTTTGGTGTAGTGGTTAGCAACTCTGACCACTATACCAAAAGGTTGCGGGTTCGAATCCCGCTAGGGGCATATGTTTGTGTGATGAATACGGACATGTGTATCAGAGTTACGGATGTTTTCATTTATAACAAGTATTTATTTACGACAAAAAAAAATGTATTTATGTAGTATATCAGCCATCTGGTATCCACAACACAAGCCTATAATTGCTTACTGTGGAACTAGATGGCGCTGTGTGTATGTCTAAGGATATTTATTTATTTATTGTTAATGTATGTGTGTGCTGCAGCAGTACAAAAGCATCATAGCTCAGTGTGTATATAATTAAGGTATAAAGCTGACCTCGGCGCTAAACACGACGAACTGAAAACCCGTCCACTTGCTGCTGAGAAAAGCGAAAAACAAACGGTTTTGATCAGCCTTTAAAAACTATTAACGAAAAAAAAATCGGACTTCAAAAAATCTGTTGAATTAGCCAAAAAGTAAAAAAATAATAATTGCGAAGCTTATCTCTCAATCAGTTATTTTCTACGTTCACTGTCGCAGTTATTATTATTTCTGCTATATGAAAAAATGACTATCGAAGTCGGCGCCAACGTGAAACAGTGACTCTCTACTTGGGGGGCACTGAAACTCAGCAAATCTACTGAGTCTCTACCTTTTCATCACAATTTGACCTAATTTATTATCAATTAATTACTTGTTAAATTAACTTTGTGGTGAATAAATACCTTTTATTTATTATTATAATGTAGATTGATTTATTTTTACTTCCGTTTTACTCTCACTTGACCCTTCTTTTTTGGGTGTATGTGCAAGTAAATAAATTTCTTATCAATGTGCCCTCAGAGTGTCGGAGCGGCAAATTCTGCTATATAAAGCGTCCGATCTCTCCGCCCCTGTGTGTACAGTCGGCCTCGACGTGTCGCCGGCCATCCTACAGATGCACATAGACCACGACTCGGGTACACTCTTCCTCACCGGACGGGTAAGTCGATGCATCATTAAGTCTCCTCTAAAAACCAGCATTGTTTGGCGCTGCCTTAGAAAAGAGGGTAATGTTTTCGAGTCTGTGTATGTAGATTTCTATGTGGCTTCCTGTAGTCTAAACGACTTGAGCGTTTTTGCAAGTGCAAGGGTTCTTATTCGAGGGTCATAGGATACAATAAATTATTGTAATAATTCCAACATGGCGCTCGCGTAATACAAAATGGCGTCTGCTTCCTATGTATTCCAGTGAAAGGATTGGACGTATTTTGATGTAGTATTTTTAGTTTGTTTTATACTATTATTTTATTAAGTTGACTACCTGTTTGGTATAGTGGTTAGAAACTCTGCTGCTATACCAAAAGGTCGCGAGTTCGAATCCCGCTAGGGGCATATGTTTGTATGATAAATACAAACATGTTTTCCCGAGTAATGGATGTTTTTCATTTATATATGTATTTATTTACAAAAAAAATGTATTTGTATAGTTTATCAACCGTTTGGTATCTATAATACAAGCATAGTTGCTTAATGTGGAACTAGATGGCGCAGTGTGTATGTGCAAAGATATTTATTTGTATATTTATTTATTTATAAGTAATTAGATCAAATACTTTTTTAGTGATATACATGCATCACGCACGAGCTATGGGGAGGTTGCTCGTCTTTTCACTACATGATTGAATCAGGAAGGAAGAAATCCGTAGGCAGACGATGGTCACTGACATAGCCTAGCGTATTAGCAAATTGAAGTGGCAGTGAGCAGGGTACATAGCTCGAAGAGTAGATGGCCGGTGAGGCATTAAAGTTCTCGAGTGGAGACCACGCATCGGCAAGCCCAGCGTAGGACATCCACTCACAAGGTGGACAGACGACCATCTTATCTAAATCTGCCGCCTAGCAGCAATGTTAATAGCATTGTTGTATTCCGGTTGTCAGAGATAAGATAGCCAGTCCTCCAAATGTGTTGGGGTTTCCGGGTCAGTACGCTTCCACCTTCGACCTCATCTTCCCTTAACATCAGGTGTGATTGATTTCAAGTATGAACCCGTCATGCATAAAAAAAATACAAAAAAAGGTCGCAGGAAATCGCTGGATGCAGCCCGCTTTCAACCGGCCATTCTGGAATTCTATGGGGGCCTATATTTAGCAGTAGACGTCTTGTGGCTAATGTGATGATGATGAATATTTGCAGGGTGATTCAACAATCTACTGCTACGAGGTGACGAGTGAACCGCCTTACTTGTGCGCTCTATCTCATCACCGCAGCGGGACCCTGCATCAAGGCATCGCCTTCTTACAGAAGAATCTAGTCGCCGTAGAGAAGGTAAGTTACATCAGACGATCAGCGGTATACACGTGTCAGGGACATAACACCGTCATCTTATTGCCTGGGCCCAATGTATTTGAGGTCTGCGCAGTACATAATTTTCTTGTATTTTTTTTTTTTTTAAATTTTTAAATAATTCGCATTCGCAGTACATCACTAACGCGCTTCCCGTTCATATCATCCCTCACACAATCCATCTATCTTTTTCTTCCTCTTCCTTTCCAACCATCGACAATCATATTCATCAGTCTCTTAGTAACTTGCATTTCATGTCTCCTCATAACATGTCCATACTAAGCTAAACGTTTTCCTTTTTTTACAACAGTGTAAACATATTCAACAGTATGTATAACTCGACGACCTGTTTGGTGTAGTGGTTAGCAACTCTGCTGCTATACCAAAAGGTCGCGGGATCGAATCCCGCTAGGGGCATATGTTTGTATGATAAATACAGACACGTGTTCCCGAGTTATGGATGTTTTTCATTTATATGTGTATTTATTTACAAAAAAAAAAAAGTATTTGTGTAGTTTATCAACTATCCGGTATCTATAGTACAGGCCTAGTTGCTTAGTGTGGAACTAGATGCCGCTGTGTGTATGTGCAAAGATATTTATTTATTATATTTATTATTATATCACATTCATACGATAGCTTGCACTGTAGTTTTGTTCCAATATGAATGCCTATTACAGGCGTACACTCCATTAATAACAATGCTACACTAGTTATTTAAAGTAGTATTTCCAATATGTTATCAGAAAAGGGGCAGGCATCCACCATGCAGGCCCAATCCGGATTGTTGTTATTGTAACAGTCTAGTGGCCACCTACCAGTATTTTCAAGCCGCCTCTATAGGCCACCGACTTTGCTTAACTTCACTAATCGAAAACGAATAGAATAAAGAAGAGAACGACTGCTTCTTCACGTTAACAACACGCAGCGCTATCTAGCTTCACACTTTTAACCGCCTTCATGGCTCAATGTAAACAACATAGGGTATACGAATCGGAGGTCGCGGGTTCGATCCCCAGCGGGGTACATGTTTAGTGCTCGGTTTGGTTGGTGGTAGGGCATTTTAAATGTCCGCCTCGCTAGCCACCACCGTCTTATCTAAGTCTGCCGCCAAAACAGCAATGTTAAAAGCATTGTTGTGTTCCGGTTGTCAGAGATAAGATAGCCAGTCCCCCAAATAAGTTGGGATTTCCAGGTCACAGTACGCTTCCACCTTCGAGATCATCTTCACTTAAATTCAGGTGTAATTGAGGTCAAGTGCTAATCTACATAATAAAATACTAAGCAACTAGGCTTGTGTAATGGGTACCAGAGGGTTGATAAACTACACAAATACATTTTTTTTAGCAACATAAACATTCTTAATCCGAGTAAGCAAATTCATATTCATCATACAAACATAATGACCCAAGCGGACTTGGCATAGTGGTCAGGATTTATAACCAAACAAGTCGTATGTTAAAATCCTGTGAAAACATCTTATATTCCAGGTGGAGTTCGCGCGTGCGTTACGCCTCACCAACGGCAATATTGAACCGCTTTCGTTCACCGTGCCTAGAATAAAGGTAATTATAGCATAATAATTGTAAAATTATCTTTATATTGGTAAGAAAGAAAACATGTATTCAGCTTACAGTGACCATATACATGAAAATGTTTAATTGGAATAATAATAATGTTAGACATAATAATGCAAGCTGATATTAGTTCCAGCTCAGCATAATGCTGTGGCATGAAGGCACCTTTGTAGGGGGTTAAGAAAGTTTAAGGGGGGAAGAGTTCATAAAAAAGGATCACTGGCATCTCGTATCTCGTCAAAATTCACATTATCAAGTACGAGAGAACAAGGAAAAATAGATCCATGTTTGCCTATCATCCAAATAATTTTATTAGCAATAAATTAATTTCCAGTGACCATATAAAACCTTTTTTTTTTTAATGAATACTCATTGCTGTCATTTTATATAAATCATACAAATGACATCTAAACTAACAGCGCTAGTGAGCAATCGTCTGTTTAACGCTCATAACAAGAACTAAAGCGGAATAAACGCTATTTAAGAAGGTGCATCGAGTCCAATGGCGACCTCATTAAATTGAGATTTATTTTCTTATACAACGTAAATCCAAAATGTACTCACTGGTTGCACTTGAAAAGCCTGAAATTTATAACCAAATATCTTTGATTTCTGCTATTATAATTGCCAAAACAACCGTCTTCTGTAAGGTTGCGCTCTCCATCTTCGTAGTGCATCATCAGTTCTTAACCATACTGGTGATACATGGTATACCATACCCTATCAAATAAAAAAATAATCATCAAAATCAGTTAACAATTGACGAAAATATTGGTGAACATAACATTCGACCTACAAGGTGAATGGACGACCTGATGAAGGTCGCGGGAAGTCTCTGGATGTACGCCGCTTCCAACCGGTCGGTCTGGAAATCTATGATGGAGGCCTATGTCCAGCAGTAGAGCAGTGGACGTCCTATGATTGATTATGATGGCTGAACATACATCAAACCTACATAAAATAGATACAGACGAACATAGAACCTCCTCGTTTTTTTGGAGTCGGTTAAAAAGTGGTAGTTTTTATCAATAATTTAAAATTCCCGAAATCTTTGTATCAAAGCTTTCGTTTGATCGCAGAGTGAGCTATTCCAAGACGACCTGTTCCCGCCGACGCTTGTGACGTGGGAGCCGTGGCAGAGCGGGCGGCAGTGGCTGGCCAACAACCATGCGACGCCCAGGATCGTCAATCTGCAGCCGCCTGGCATGGAGCCATGTTAGTATTGCATAATAAATAATCCTGGACCATTTGAAAATGCCTTAACAGAGACCGGTCAGGTGTCAAGAGATATGGGGTCATCATCAAGAGCCTTCCATGTCCCCGCTATTGGAGCACAGCTCCTCTCACCGGGAGAGGGTGTGGGTCATAATCAATCAGGCGGGCCCAGTGATGATTGGTGGATTTTCAAACTAGTGGTCACTTAACAGTCGGATGTTTTTAAGTCGTCTTAGCTTAACGACTCTCCAAATATTTAACGTGCTCTCCGAAGTATGGAAACACTCGTATTAAACTGCTACTAGTGGTCACACCCATTCAACGAGTTATCGCGCCAGATAATAATAATAATAAATATCTTTGCACAAACACACAGCGCCATCTAGGTCCACAGTAAGCATCTAGGCTTGTGTTATGGATAACAGATGGTTGATAAACTACACAAATACATTTTTTTTTGTAAATACATACATGTATACATGAAAAACATCCGTTACTCGGGAAAACATGTCTGTATTCATCATATAAACATAGGCCCTTAGCGGGATTCGAAACCGCGACCATTTGGTATAGTAGCAGAATTTCTAACCAATACAAAAAACAGGTCGTCATTCCTTATTCCTTAACTTCCTTATTCGTACGATGTAAGATACATAGAAGAAGATGGGGCTTTTCCACCCAATACTAATGTGCTTGCGGGGCGTCGCAAACCATGTATCCTGGCACTAGCAACACGACAGGTGCGATAAACGTTTAGTTGCGTGAGATAATATTTGTCCTGTTCAGTCGCTTGGACAAAATATACAATTACTTCTTACGTTGCCCGAAACATACGATGTCATGCTACGGAGGCAGGTGTATCTACTCAAGTGTAACCAAGTGTGATCGTTGGGGCAACCATTTGGAAGCGCATCAGTGGAGCACCGACCAAAAATACCAATCTTTTTGCTAAATTTATGAAAAAAAATAAATTGTTATAGCTTTTTTTTAGGCGGACTAAAATAACTACCAGTGTTTCCTGATATCGTGCAGCAAAAGTGATGGTGAACATGAACAAGTGAACGGTGTAAATGTTTCATACGACCGTAAGTTTACCAAAATTATAAAATTTAATAAACTGTTTACTTCTTTGCAGTGTCAGCACACTCGACCCCGTCGCCTGTGACGCGCGAATCCCGAGACAAATCCTCGCAGAAACCCAAACCGGATCTCATCAAGTCTCACGTGCCCCTCGACCCCAAAGAGAAACAGGACAGTGTGAGTGTATGCTTTTAAAAATTATGAAATTACAATACTTTTATGGTTTCGGCACGTAAAATGAATAGGACCAACCATTTCCACCAACACTACGGGAATGTACACCAAAAAACATTTGTAGGCTTGCACGTTTTAACGGCGATGGACTCGCACCCTGTCATGTGTGCATTTCTGTAGTGTTCTGTAGGTCGAAAGGTGCACCGTAGATATTGTCTCAAGCATTAAACGTCTAATGTTCCAATTACCCAAAGCTAATGTTTGGGATATCTCTGAATACTCCATTTGGGATAAGGTCGTGACATTATTTTCAAATTTTTCATTATTCTATTGATTCCGTCGCCGGCGTGGAATTCGTTTATATGTGTAATTTCGTTTATTGCGCTGGAACTACTCTTTTGGGGTAAAAAGTATCCTATCTACAAAGACACGAGATAGAAGGCTTACGTACTCTACTCGCATCAAGCATGAAAGTGATAGCAGGCGTTCTAAAGCTGCTACTACTATCATGCTAGTCGCGAAGGACATGAGTATAGAGTAGAATTACTTGTATACGAAATTTCGTCCAAATCCATTCATTTATCGACGTGCATTTCGCATTTTTAATATTACTTGGAACTTGCATGTTGGACGGGGATGGATCACAAACGATTAAATATGCAGCGAAAAATTTATTGTATTTGTATTTATTAATCTTAAATGATGCAAAGACACAGGTGTAAAAAAACCTAAATACGTTTATCCGAACACCATACCAATGTCATCATCGGACACTCATGCATGACATAGTGATTTCTATTCTAGCTTATAATTAATCATTTATTTATCTCACTACACACATCTTTATACACACACACACCTTACACACACATGTGTAGATTATATGAACTTTTCATTAGCATTATGTCAAAACTATTGTCAAATTGTTACAGATAATGAAATCAATGAGCGCCAAAGTGACCATGAACCTAAAATTAGAGCAGGACAGCATGGAAGGCGTCGACGAAGCCGAGTGGGAGCAGTGAAGGCTTTATCAAGTGCAATTTGTCTTACTCTAGCTTAGTTTTAACTTAAGGCTCCCCAATTCGGACGTATAATACTAAAAACAAATGTACCGACTTTGATCAACAGACGTTAGTATGCTCTCATTTAAGAGAGTAGAAATGTCCTAGACTATTTTATTATGGAAAGATGTGGCAAACTTCACCCTTATAAGAGATCAATCTGTCTGCTCCCTATTACACCTGCAACCCCACACTTGGGTGGTACATTAGGCGATGTCGATCCTAACCTCAAATTACACTTCATATAGCGTTTTAGGCTAATAGTTTTACTGTAATAAGGATTTACAGTTGATATTCCGTCAGTGTTTGCTAAAGACATGAATCCAAGGTGCGAAAGATGAGGTGAATAAACGTAACACCCATTTACTTCCAGTTCTCTAATACACCGTGCCAGAAGGAACACTAATAAGTCAAATCCGGAAATTTCATTGTTTAATTATTTTGAAACTCCGGTCCACACGGTAAATAATAACACTACGTTGTTTAGGATTCTTTTACACATCTTATAAAATATACGCAATCCAAAGGTTTATACGACTTTTCTAATGTATCCAGGATTCTGTGGATAAATTCCTTCTGATTTCTTGTGAGCACGGTGTATATTCGACGGGTTACAGGCAAAGTTGCCTTGAGAATGATCTATCTCTCAAAACAAAGTTTTTCCGAAAGTTTGTGTTCGATTGAAGGAATATCGAAATTTGAGGCAATATCAGCGTTAAAAAGAGCGCCGGCGCATAAAAATTCAAGCCTCCATGGATCTAGGTAAAAATGCACTAAATATTATATTTCTAGGATCCAAATAGCTTTTAGAAGAATCAGTAGATTTTGATACCTAACTCCTGTCCAATACGATCTATAGTATTTTATAGGACTTTTTCCCGTCTAGCGATATTTTATATGTAGCTCTCATTGTAAACGCTATCTTACTAACAAATAATGATTATATCACTGTATTATAAGCTGAAGATGTATTTCTACCCGTCGCCGACTTCGCAAGATGAGTAAGACAGTTCTATACTGAACTTCAGTTTTATGGAAGAGACAGTTGATTGTCGCACTTTACACCCTGTTTCTGTAAGATTCACTTGCCTTGAGTCGTCGTCGGTAGAAAATCATCTAAACACTTACACCTGTATTGTAACATAGGTCGTAGGAATAAGAGGGGTGAGTAAAAATCCCAGCTGGTCTGGGTTTTTATTCTCGCTCAGAAAAATCTTTTTATAAAATAATTTTTTTTTGATCCATTTTGCAGTCTCAAGATTTAAATGTTCTTTACACTGCTCAAACATATCTTGATCCTACGATCGTGTTAAACTACTGTAACACCACGGCGTTCACTGACCACCACGGCTTGAAGTACCGGGATTTTCTAAAATGTACCCAGTGGTAATTTGTGGTCAGTCATGACTTGTGTAACCTGTACCTGCCTGGTACTAACAATTCTAATTGGTCTAACCGGTATTATAAATATGCATTAATTTGGCAAATTTTTGATTGCATGTCAACTTTCTACATATACATAAAGAGCAAAAACCGGATCTTATGTTTAGACATGTGCTTACGACCACAGACAGTTATTAAACATCAAGTTACTGGATTACCTACTATTAATTTTGTATATAAAATGTAGCGGGAATTGATAACATGTATTGTATCGGTACTGTTACCGGTACTTAAAAGCACTAACGTATTTCGAGCTGCAACATTTTTTAATGCATTTTTCTAGAATACTATACGTTTACTTTTAACAAGGTTTGATGGTAGTATTTAGGATTGCAGTAGATTAATAGACGCCTCATTGAGAAAAATGGAATTAACATCTGGGGCGCTAATTACTGCGTTCAAAACATTTTTATGGAATTTTACGCTTACTAACGAATTAATCGAAAAACAGACGGACGTTACCAGCTTGCAATGCGAGAGCCCTCGAGTAACCGGTACTTTAAAGTGTTCACTATGTGGGTACTCAGATTTATGGAACCAGTTACAAGTCCTACTGACCAAAGGAAGAATTCCGGTATGAACTCGTCCATATAAAAAGACACAAGTCTGTGCTCAGAACGTTCTGTTGTGTACCTGAATCTTTATCCATCTTCAGCGCGAATGTTAGCGTATTGTGATCTCAATAATCGACCAATTTTAACTGACTATTCAATGCAACTTCATCTGATATACACACCAATGCATTACATTCAACTATAATAAACTAGGTATACAGGTAGGCAAACACATGAACGGGACACGACAAATACGATCATAATTTTTTCGTTTTTAATTTTCGGATGTGAATGATGTCTTCATCTAAAAAGTAATTCTCTCATTTAAAACGGGTGCATCTTGCTTTATTTGTCAAGTTTATGTTTTATTTAGACAAAAATACTGCATACAAAGCTACAAAGGTGGTACCAAAATCATTTGTAATTATAACATCTTTTTATTATAGTGTATATAAATTGCAAACCTGGAAACCGTGATTTATTTCAGTGATTTAACCAACTTCAAAACACAAGGGTGGATTCGTATTTTTTTAATTTATTACGATGAGATTACGTCAGGTGTTTGCATTATTTATTTTTCTTTAATGACAATAATAAATATTTTGGACATTTACTAGTCCAGATATTCCACGTCATGCAATTTAAATTTCTACAAAATGTGATGATGGAGTACACAAGGAGAAACTGGATCTCCTTCGCAAAAGTACTAAGATTTACTATCCTAATATTTTGTTTTCCATATGACAGAGCTGATTAATGAGTCAGGGGATATGTGATGATTAACGTGACTATACGTCCCGTATTGAACTGGACAGTCTTGTTTTTGTGTAATTGGTTCCGTTGTCTCAAATAGAATAGTCGGACGCAGAATATCCCGTTTCCGAAAAAATACTTTTTTTTATGCACCTACCGTGGTAGGTAAAGAACTTTGGGTTTACGATTCGGAGGTCGCGGGTACATATTTACTACTCGGTTTGGTTGGTATTAGGGCATTTTAAATGTCCGCCTGGCTAGCTACCACAATCTTATCTAAATCTGCCGCCAAACAGCAATGTTAATATCATTGTTGTGCTCCGGTTGTCAGAGATAAGGTAGCCAGTTCCGCAAATATTTGGGTTTCCGGGTCAGTACGCTTCCACCTTCGGCCTCATCTTCACTAAACAGCAGGTGTGATTGAGGTCAAGTACCAACCCGTTATGCATAAAAAGACTCGTTGGGCGTAAAAAAAAATCGTACGAATACACCCGCCATTCTGACAGACTCAGTTTCAAGGGAAAAAATAAATGGTCACGTTATGGATCATGAACCCTATTAAACTTTTCTTCTTGGTTCACGTGGAATTCGTTTTACTACCAAGTGCGTCACTCTACGACTCCAAAGGAATCCCACTAATAATACCTATCCTACAGGAACCAATCACTTTACCGAAATAAAAAGTAGCTTATATGTTAATGCAGGTCCTAATCTGTCTACCAAAAAAACATACACACATACATTCGCATTTGTATTTGACGGTTTGTTCTCTTCATGTGGACTATCATAATTTAGTCCGTCGTATTTATCGTGTCCCTTAACATTTTATACTCTTTCTATTTACACACCAATTACTTATACACACATCTATTGCCTGACATTTTAAAGCCATACGAAATGCATTTATTTATACAATATTTACGTACGTACTTTATGTAATTAGATATATTACTTGTGCATATTAATATGATTTATAATTATATAATACATAGTTAAGGAAACATAGGGTACTCATTACTTAGGGAATTGAGGTATAAATGTAACCGATATATATGAACATTATGAACTGATCATTTAAGGAACATGATGATTGAAGTTTTCAAACAAATGCAAAGTCTCTAAACATCAGCCAAATTCATACAAGTTTTTGGTCCCATAGGAGTTTAGTTAGTTGCTTTACATTGGTACTCTGTCTCGTTTATGCTAGCCTGGTACCGGCGGCGTTCAATATAATATTGCAATCACGAAGTACACCATCGCCAAGTACACTATCGCCGTGTAGAGTATTAGTAGATTTTGTGTTACAGAAGAGTTTCTGTGGGAGAAGACTCTCGTTCATTTATACTAGCCTGGTACCATAATGTACAAGGTAGCATTAGAGTTGTAGAATATGGAGGATGGGTGTTTGTTCAGTGTTTACGAGAATGAATTATTTAGAGCTGATTGCCTGAATACACTCTGAAAAACACGATTTAACATGGCGATTTATTTTCTTGTTTGGAATCTTCAGTCACTGTGCAAAGTCAACCAAACGGTCAATTCCATGCCACACGCTTTAAACTAAGATTATTTTTTTCTAATTATGAGAACACAATTGACGACGTCACATTTAAGTTAGTATCCTCGAAGGTTTTAGAGATAAACAAAACTTTTAGATTCTTTTTCGTTCTTAATACTATTGGCCATTGTCAGCATATTCTATATACAGGGCGTCCCAAAGTTATGGGACATGAAGGGGAAGTACCTTAAATATTGTAGATAGTGAATTTTGCTCAAAGAAGACTTTATGTTATTTTTAAAAGTTAGTAATTCTGCATTCATAGATTTTCTAAAAATTACTTGCTTCGGCTGGGAATCGAACCGACTTAAATGTGAAAAAAAAAACACCCTACTTTTATGATGCCAATCGAAAGAATAGCTAAAAAATAATAACTCTGCCTAAGTAACATAGTATTTTAAAAGAAAGGAACAACATAAAATGATTGAGTCAAATTTCAAGAAAGTTATTTATTGCTAAAGTGATTTCTTCTTTTGGGGATACGTGAAAGATATGCTATACAAAAAGCGATACGAGAACGTAGGCGAGTTGCAAACAGAATTGTGCCATATCACATCGAGTGTTCACCATAAAATGATTAGAAAATCAACAGGCAGCGGGCTCATTAAAAGATTGGCGATTTGCGTAAGACAAGAGGGATCACATTTTGAGCATTTAATTAATTAATTTACAAAAAAATACCTACTTAATTGACTACGGCAGTTTCATGTATGTTTTTTATTTGATTAAAATGATTAATTTCACGTTGTTCCTTTCTTTTAAAATACTATGTTACTTAGGCAGAGTTATTATTTTTTAGCTATTCTTTCGATTGGCATCATAAAAGTAGGGTGTTTTTTTTTTCACATTTGAGTCGGTTCGATTCCCAGCCGAAGCAAATAATTTTTAGAAAATCTATGAATGCAGAATTACTAACTTTTAAAAATAACATAAAGTCTTCTTTGAGCAAAATTCACTATCTACGATATTTAAGGTACTTCCCCTTCATGTCCCATAACTTTGGGACGCCCTGTATACTCCAGTTATTTAATTATTCATATTTACCGATGATTTTGGCGGCATTTGTGACACGAAAGCTCTGTCATTTACTGTAATACTTCCTTTATTTGTACACAATAATTGACTTCTGCTGCAAAATATTATATCCTTTAGTACACATTATAACTTGAAAAATCCAAATTGCAAGAAAATTGGCCGAATTGAGAATCTCCTTCTTTTTGAAGTCGGGTGAAAATGGGACAGGCCTTGCCGAAACCAAAAGGCAATTCAAAAACTTTATTCAATGTAGGATACAATAATGTTTTAACGTATTTAGTATATAGTTTTAACTACATCGCTTCACAAGGTGTCATGGCTAGGCGACAAGAAACTCCGTAATAGCACATGCTTTATTACATTTCTGAACGAAAATAAATTGCAAGAATGTCATGTCGTCTCTTTTGTGTGCTCGTAATTAGACGAGGATAGGACTAGCTTAAATTTAATTTTGTGTATGTGGCCCGGAATTGACGCTAAAGATAAAATACAAGCTAGAACAATTCTATTGAGCATAAATATGTAGTTTAAGGGATTGGTTGACTTAATGATAATAGTTATGAGAATTTTCGAAAAAATAAATTAATTAAAAAGAGCGAGTTTAGTGCCGCTAGTTGATGCCATATTCAAACATCACCGTTTTGCTCAAAAAGCCAAAGAAATACGTTTTTCTTGTCAATCCTTTTATTTACAAGTAAAATTATAAGAGTATTTATATCTATACAATTTGTATTCACCTGCTTTGTTTACCATTGCTAGATATTTACAGCTTATTTTGTATAGAATTTTCAATCTTTGTCGACTTGGCCAAACAACTTTGTAGCAATATATTTAATACTTCTGTGTAACTTACAAATCTAAGAATGACTACATTTTGGTTAAAGCACAAAAATGGTTTGGTTTTTGGAAGTAACCTATAAACTGCATCTGTATCTTCTGAATTTTGGCAGACGGTGTATCCTGTGGCCAATTGTACATTAAGATGTAAGAGAGGTCTGTAAGGATTGATGAACTGATATTAAAAGACACTGGTAGTAACCCTAGTATTATAAAGTAATCTCATGAAGGACAGTTGTGAAAATACTTATGAATTGGTGAATAAGAAATCAAAGCTTGTATTAACTCGTTAAATCCTAAGTGCGTCAAATAAGTATTATTGAGTTTTTTTATCTTATGACCGATTCCGTTGTTTACAAAACTCATATATGATGAGACGTTTGTGATAGTTCTATCTCTGGTTTGTGCATAAGCAGGAACTCCCACAAAATTCTCATCGTTATATATCGCAGTGTGGGTGGCCACGTATACTGCTTTTGTGTATGTGTGAGTGCTTTATTCGCCCACCACGATTCACCGCGTTGTCCGATGACAGATTTATAAATACCAATATTGGCTATCGCTTTCCCATTCGCACGTATTTCGTGTGAGCTGGATTATTATTTAACTGGGGAGCGTCATACTTACGCTTTCGTATGACACAGTATCTGTAATAGAAAACAGTGAAACAACTCGATTCAAAAGTTCGACTTTGCTCTCTGTAATTACTGTAAGCGGGCGAGGGCTAGCTATGCAGAATCGCCGATGATCACACGCTTTGCTCTTTGTTTCTCGTCCAAATCGGCTAAAATTTGCAAACGTCTGCGCTGATGTGATGTTAAGGTGATCTCGTTACATGTCTCGCTTGCTTTCGTAGTGCGTTAGTCGTCTGAATGCAGCAATAATTCACGTACAGCCCTGTCTCGGTCTACCTTCAGTATTGTACGTGACACCAGTAGTTATCCCAGCTTGCAGTACTTACAGTGAGTCTGGTATGAGTCTACACAACAAACTTTACAACAAAGCAGAGACAGATTCTAGTTGGATTACTGCTTCTCTATTTATATACTGTGGTATTAATTACTTAAAAATCCTTCGAATAGATATAATATTATTCACTAGTCAAAAGTTATTACTTTTAATGGTATATCTTAAAAACAAATGTTTTCTAACGTATTAATTTAATAATTAAGGTTTACGTAGGTATTATATTCTTTAGTTTTAATTTATGATGCTGCGATCGTCAGTACGGATTTGGGTGTAATTATATTCTGATGATTTTGTGTCTCCTTTGAAACATCGTACAAGTCTATACGGGATAGCTGTACATTGATGTTTTGTGATAAGAATGTGACAAGTTATCTTCGTCAAAGTATTAATGTAACGGCGTCATGTACGTTTGCGCGAGAATGTAGAGCGGGCTTTTCAGACAAGAATATATTTTTTATTTTTGTGAGGCTACCTAATGAGCCTTTCTATGTCTCTCTAATATAAATATATGTACTTTTTATGTTAGTAATTACACTCATCAAACAACTTATTCATAACTCTCAAATTCATACTGACGATCTATAGCAGACTGTAGCACATGTACTCATATCAAGAAGCTGTAAGCTAAGCACATTGAAATTTATTTTGTTAGGAACGCATCTTTGGTAATCAATGATAAATAACAATTTTTATACTAAAATCACTACTTGCCTGTGGTACTCATAAAATAGAATCAAATAATTTTATTGCATACATAATTTGCAGATGGTTAAAGGTTATTTCTATGATCTCTGTGGTCAGTCAGTATTTGGATACATTCACTTCCAACTAAAATAATAATTGGACAATTATTCAAATAGATAATGCCAATAAACGGAGAACACAAAAATGTTTATGATAATAATAACTATTTAAGTATTTACAAGCCAAAAACCCGACGGCATATTTTGTATTTTTCGGACGCCATGTTGAATTTTTTTGCCATAAAATGTATCCCATGACACTCAAGGTATTAAGGCGAATATAAATACGTCATGCACATTGAAGTCGGTCAAGTCGTTTAGGCTATAGGATGCGCCATAGGAACGGACATACTCGAAAAACATTACCCTCCTTCCTTGGGCAGTCGGCTAAAAAGTAAAGTACATTCAATTTCGGCTAAAACCACAAATTACAATTAATCGGTCATGGCATGAATTCTACATGATATTATCTGGGCATATGTTGAACGAGTTAGCATCAAAATATATTTAGAAGTACCACAAAGTTCCCAACTTTTGTTCGTCGTATAGTTATACCACATATAACTTAGTTAAGTTATCATGGGAAGCTAGACGGGAGTACCACGGGTAAGTAGTGACTAATATAATACGATAAATATCATGTAAGGTTTTAAGCTCACTAGCATATAATTAGAAGCTCAAAAAAATAAAACGTTTTCTACTACTTTTCTAAATATTTCTTTTTCTCTTGACTTGCTCTCTATCTCTTTCCAATACCAAAGTTGTGAAAATGACAATAATTCATTTCGGATCGAAGATATCTTCCACTTTATTTATAATATGTTTTGAGTCTATTACGTAAGTTATGTTACGATTATGGTTACTTTAAAAAAATAATGATTATTCCACTATATTCCAAAGTTTTATTTATTGTCAGTTGGTAGTGTGATTGCTTTTACGGAAATCAGTGCCAATGTTTCGATTTTGTAAAGTTTATAAGAAATGTAATCCTCAAAATTGGCGAAGATTTAGAATTTATATTAATTCAATGACTATTGCTCAGACAATTGTGATGCTTCTCAGAACTATGTGATTATTGAAAGCATTTATTTTAAACAGGTAACTACTGTCAATATCAAATGGAATACTAGATGGTCAGTTTGAATGTAGCTGAACATAGAACCTTCAAGGTGGAAAATAAAACATTATTGCGGCCCCCCCCCCACAGTGACGCACGTCGGAGCGACACGAGGTGCGCATTGCGACTCGTGTCTGAATGCGGACTACTGAAATTCTGTCACTATAATCTTAACGTTACCTGGTACGTCAAAGCTTAATTATATTTATTATTAAGTTAATAGTATGGTACACATAAAGCTTTTTTTTAAATACAAAGCAATAAAACTAAAGTACGAAAACGTCATCCAGGCCTCCCGTTTGGGGCATGGACACACTTGTCGCGTTACCTCGCTGAACAGCTACACTAAGACGTTGAGCGAGGTACGCGCCAGCCCGTAGGTCACACGAGGCCAGAATCAATTTGGTTGTGAGATCGAACGTGGACGAACTTCTGTGTGTCCGATGACCACGGGTTCATAGTCTCTACAGCAAGCCCCACAAACTCATGGTTACCGAGTAACGATAAGTATTTGCGCTTGAGTAGCTGAGCTTCCTCGGCCGCGGCCCTGACTCTCGTGGCGGATTTTGGGGATGTGACAAGGTGCTAAAGCCTAATTGTACTTTATTCTTTTGTTTGAAAACTAGTCGCGCTATTTAATCCTTATGTGCGGTCTGGTATTAGTATTCCAAGTCTGTGCCATTTCCATAGAATTTCCAATATTGTTAAATAGACATGGCGGTGATATCATAAATTTGATTTCTATACCGAACCTATACCGTCAATGAACGCCTGTCCCTCACTAAAAAGACGCCCGATATTGCGTCTTCCGTGTGCTATATGTGCGATGTTCGTCCGATAGTCCGACAATTTCATTCTATAGAGTAGTACGTCTATGCGATACTCCATACAATTCCTTGCGATGTTTAAAATTGTACTGACAGAATCGCTTCAACTTGCGTCACCGGGGAGGAACTGCCTATTATAACCTGTTTGGTGTAATGGTTAGCAACTCTGACCACTATACCAAAAGGTTGCGGGTTCGAATCCCGCTAGGGGCATATGTTTGTGTGATGAATACGGACATGTGTACCCGAGTTATGGATGTTTTCATTTATAATAAGTATTTATTTACAAAAAAAAAATGTATTTATGTATTATATCAACCATCTGGTATCCACAACACAAGCATATAGTTGCTTACTGTGGAACTAGATGGCGCTGTGTGTATGTCTAAGGATATTTATTTATTATTATTATTTATAACGTCCAACTGCAGGCTGTTATATCTCAAGGCACATGCCATCATATCTTAATGAGAGATTGCGTGTTGGCCATATTCCACCACCGAAAAGGTCGATCTACACTTTTCGACCCACTATGAAAAAGGGGGAATTTTGGTATGGGAATTATTAGTTTCGAGTTAAATTTAAGTCTCGACACAAATCGACCATGGATCAGTGAGATGGATCATGGACCATACTTTTTTAGTGAGGCTGTATTATGAGGACGTATTATGTCCCGTGAAAATGTGAATACCTGTTCAGTTGCATCTAACTGACTTAGTTGAATCAATCAAGTATACTTTTGCATAATTAAGATCACAATAATAAAATGAATCAAATGAATTTCATGTTGACTATCTAGAAGGACCATACTCTTTTAGTGAGAGGAGGCTGTTCCCCAACCTTGGGGACGTATTATGTCCCTTGAAAATGTGAATACTTGTTCAGTTGCATCTAACTGACTTAGTTGAACCAATCAAGTATACTTTTGCATAATTAAGACCACAATAAGAAAATGAATCAAATGAATTTGATATTGACTATCTAGACAACTCAATAAATAACTATTAAATTACTCTTATAAAATGTACAAGGTTAGTCGTAAAGGGGGCACTAAGCCGATAGAGCGTTCTTAGGTATAGTATGTACAAATTTATTATTTCGTAGAATAAAAATCCGTCTTGCCATATAAAAATGATCAGCTGTACTACGCATAGTATGAAAAAAAAAATTTACTCCTTGAAACATTTGTTCGCGATACCTATCAAGCAAGACGAATTTTTTTCTAGGAAATAATAAATTTTCTACCTATATTAAATTACCTTTCGGTTTGGCATTTCCCTTTCCAAATAAACTTGTAGTTATTTTTTTTTGAATCAGTTTATTTTTTTGCTAAGCATTACAATTTTTATAGAGGTTATACATATTATGTAATCACGACCCTAATCCCGTACCGTCAGATTGTGTGAGTGCGTGTACCTTTTGTATTTTTGTATGTTGTAAACCTACTGATATCCTAGTGGTAAGGCTCAATATTTGGAGATATTTTTATTATTTTGCATTTTTTTATTAAACTCTGGCTAAATAATTTGTGTTTTATTTTTTATTGAGCTCTGAGGGCCAAAAATTTTGGAAACGAATAAATCGATTCTAATGAAAATTTATTCGCTTCCAGGATTCATTAAAAGGAACCCTTATAGGATCCCTTCGCTGTCCGTCTGTTTGTTTGTCATTTTTTTTTACGCAGGAAAATGCTTTGAAATTAATAACAAATACTTAGGTCTTGGCCCTCCGAAGCACGAAAACACTCTTATCATATCGTCCTTACTTCAACAGTGGGGATGTGTAAAACTGTTGATGATGAATTAGGTCTTGGAGCATTTAGAGCTGCAAAATAATCAAGCTGCTAAGTCGACGCAATAAAAAAACGTTGGTACATGATGCTAGAATACTTCAAACTTTTTATTTTATGGCAATATAATACACAAAATGGAATTCATCTATTCTGCTAATGTCAAAAAATGGTGAATTAGTGTCCAAAGGAAAAAATTGTGCCACAGTAGTTAATGGGCCGTATTATCGATCTCGAGATTGAGATCGCGTCTCAGTCTCAATACAATTTTTTTGATACTATGCACCAGATTCTTAAGCGTCGACTAAGGTCATCTCAATCTTGAGAACGGTTTTTAATACGCCTAAGAGTTATTCAATGTTTTGAGTGAGCACTCTGACGTCATGTGTTGCTGGAATCGACATTCTCATACAGAGAGACTGCTTTACCTATGATTAGAAGTGCCACCGAATATACAACTCACAAACTCACATAAATACCTACTTCTTTAAAAACAATTAAGTTATTTAGATGTTTTTGTGAAAAGGGGCATGGCAGGGTTATGTCGGCCGCACTTTTTGTTCCGTGCTTCCGTCCTGGACAAAATTGTCCGATTTAGATTTTTTGTCCGGCCTACAACAAGTCCGTTGGCACAATTTTTTTTTCATTTGGACACTATTTCAGGACAATTGACATTGTCAAAATAGCTGATCTCCACTTTATGATTCTAATATCATGTACTTACGTTTTTTCATGGACCTAGAATAATGATAATTTGACGACTGCTCAGCTAAACACTCAGACTGTGCCCGTAGGGGTACGACGGACAAATTCGAATGCTCCGTTGTGCCCCTTTAGTGGTTCAGAAGGGAAATTTTTGAGTTACCTGTCGTATCCTTTTAATTTATAAACACATTGGAGGGACAACTAAAATGAAATACTTGAAATATATTGGTTAAGTATTTTATTAAAACAAACAAAACTTTCTTCCTTCAAAGTTAAATTATTTTTCTACTTATAAATTAATTATTCTTACGAAAAATTTATTTGTATTTTTTGTTAATTTCAGTGACTAATAAATTGCTCATATCTGTCATCCCCTTTTTGAAAATATTTTACTCTTCAGAGTCGAGTGCAAATAAAATGGTCATCATGTGTTCCATCCTTTGTAGGGGTAAAGTGGAACCATAGATATAATGACATAAGATGTGCTCCACCAAACCACCAAAGGAGCACTACAGATCATACAAAATTTACCCGTTCTACCACCCGGGGGCACACTTTGGGTGTTCAGCGGAGCAGTCGTCGATAATTTGTAAAAAATAAAGTTTCAGCACGAGTACCTAAAGGAAAAAATCCGAAGATCGGGAGTTATTTTACACATAAAATTTTTTTGCAATTTTTTGAGACTCGATTCCCGTGAAGTGGACGAACTATACAAGTTGTTACGGAACCGTCTCGGTGCGCTAGTCAGACTTCACTTCTTCACTTTTCTTTTTTTTACAAGCGTTTATTTAGTTTACAATGTTCGTATACCTAAGTTGTCCGTTTCAAAACTTGCAAATCATTTTTTAACCACTTTCTGGTATCTGATTGAGCTGAAAATTGGCATGTTTATGCAAGTTCGCTGACAATGTAATATTATGGTACTGTACCGTAAAATACAAAGAGTAAATAAAGACGCTCGGAATTTAGCTAGATCACTATATTGATTTAATTAGCTTAAATGTTGAAAATCATGCAATGGCGGATAGTGTATAGCAAGTGGGGTGTACCTACCGGCCAATACAAGACTCATACGTCATGCGTGAGGAAGTGTAATTGGATATGTGAATGTGTCTGCGCCCAACAGTGTACCTGCATAGTATGTATGCATGTGTGTGTGTAGTAAAGTTGTCTGTCGAAGCACTAGCGTAGACAGGTACCATCGAACTGATCTGATGATGGAGCCGGGATGTAGGGAGTCCCTGATGGTAAATGGCAAGATAGTCGAATTTGGGCTAGTTTTGTTGCCATGAGCAATTTTCATTATACAAGATGACTTGGGTCTGAAGATGGAGCCAGAAGATGGCCACTTGGAACTCCTTGATGGACTTAATGTTGCTCGTCTTTGTAATTATGATGGAGTATTAAAAGCTTCTTTTTAAAAGTATTTTTAATATAGGTAGAACTTATTTAATTTTCTATATCTACATTTTAGATGCGGTTTAGGTATCTACCCCGCTTCAATAGCCTGAGTTACTCGATTGTAGTGCGTCACATAATTGGAAACACGCGACCACGCTTCCTAGGTCAGTGTCATTCGAATTAATCAGTTCGATCCTGAAAACTGCGGAACGTGAGTACGTGGAGTATGTTGATAACCTTGTCTTATTTCGTTGTTTAAACGTAGCGCAATGGTTTCCCTACTGCAACATAAACGCATATCGCTTAGTCAGCGTCATTCAGGGTGAATTCGAATTCGTGTAATTCCCATTAACTGGTGACGCCGCTCTTGATTACGAACAACTTTCCACAAGGTACCATAGTCGAATACGATCAAAAAAATTTCGATTATACAAAGTAAACCATTCTGAAACCACCTTTAGAAAATAGTTGGACTTCCATTTTCGAAATGGTTTACTTTGTATGGCTAATCGAAAATTTCATGATCGAATTCGGCTATGTTTCCTTGGGGAAAGTTGTTCGTAACCAGGAGTGGAGCCATCAATAAACAGGAATTACACGAGTTAACCGTGTAGTAGAGATAGATCTGTGACATTATTGATGACTTTGTATGTCAGTTACTTGAACATTTTGTTCGGCCCTTTCGGAAGCTGTACCTATAACAGAAATAATTAGCTATGAATGCACAACAAAAATAACCAACAGGCAAAGTTCCAGTGATAGTTGATCCTATAACAAATCTCCCATAGTAGGTACAAACTGTGTTGGGTGTGGGACGTTGAAAAATGCAAAAAAACTCGAAAGTGGGTCGCGTACATCAAAAGAGAGTTTAAATGGCCTTCCAAGGGAGACGACACCGCTTCTTGTTTATACAAAGGAAGCCCCGAAAAAAGCAGCGGCTAACGCACGAGTAGAGCAGAGCGAGCGTGATTTCACAAGTAGGTATACCTAATCAATTTATTAACGAAATAGATGTGGATAAATGCGAAAATTAGTTGTTTTCTATTTTTTCCGAAAGCTCGATAATAGGCATAATTTGAAAATTTAGAAACGGTATAACAAATAAACTGTGTTAATACTTAAATATCATCATAACGGCAGAGCCAATCATAGGCTTCACACTTGTGGGAGTGAATAAACAGCTACTTATGTGAAATTTGGTAATATTACATTACTTTTAATAAGTATATCTACGCAATTTAATTATGACGACCGGATGGTGTAGTGGATAGTGACCCTGTCAGCGAAACCAACGGTTGCGGGTTCGAATCCCGCGAGGGGTAAATGTTTGTGTGATGAATACGAACATTTATTCCCGAGTCATGGATGTTTATATAAATATTTATGTATGTTTATCCGTTATCTAGTATCCATAGCACAAGCTTTGCTTAGTTTGGGACTAGATGATTGGTGTAAGTGTCCGAAATATTTATTTATTTATTATTTATTATATTATTATTAATTATATATCGCCTTTTGTGTATTGTAATTTCTGTCCTATGTTTGTTCAATGTATGTTTGTATACTTATATATGCAATAAAGTGTGTCACCGACGGTGCTGGCCAAAAACCTTTTTGCTTTGTACTTGTTTTTAAAAGTAATAAATTGAGTTCCCAACAAAGTGGTGTCAGAAGTGTCACGAAAAATAATTTTCCGATTTAAAATTATTTTCTATTTTAAAACCTACACACGCCCAACGAACTCCAAGCACTATATTAGGTAAGTGTCCTATTTTGTTTTTTTTTTTGTCATCTTAATATCGATCAGTAATTTTATTATTTCAAGTCAATGCTAACACGCTCCAAAACTCGCCAAATGGAGGCTACTAAGAGCAATGTATCGTCTACTAGCACCTCCTCATCTGCAACTATTAAAGCACAAAGGCTAGCAGCGGAGGCGGTGCACCTTAGGCGCATTGCTAACATAGAGCGTGAGGAGCGCGAACGCGAAAGCGAACGCGCCACATTAGAGGCCGAACGCTTAGTAGCGGAGGCGGAGTACCGCGCAGAGATGGCTTCACTGGAAGCTCAGGAGTGTTCCAGCCAACGATCCAGCCACCACACTAGTCGCGGCAGTCGCCGTTCCAATCGCGTGACTACTCAAGTTAATTCATGGTTAGATGGCAATGTATCTAACAATATTCTTAATTCTGATATACAGGTGCTGCGTGGTCCGTCGCATGCCCTTATGAACGCCAATGATTTCGCTGGAGATACCCCCCAAGCGTTAGTTACTGCAGGCTCTCACGAGGCTCAAACGCCCCTACCCTTGGGCGCAGAGGGACAAAACCCCACCGCTTCGTGGCTCACCACGCCTATTTGCGCACTAACAGCAGAGGTCTCTAAATCAAACTATTTACGGTCCTCAGGTCCTTTACTAACAAACACTGCAATTTATACAGTTGCGTGCTCCGGAGCTACTTCTCTTGGTTGGTCTGCTATGCATATTGGCAACACCAGCCCGCTGACAGTACATACTCGTTTATTTTGCTCCAAAGATAAATATTCATTTAACCTACTCCAAATACTCTAAACCTAAAATATTCGTGAAGGTTATATGTGTAACCAAAACATCCTCGTTTTGTGACATTTTTCAACATTATTAAGTGCTTTGATCATTGTTTAATTTACAAAGTTCGTGTAGTGAATGACGGTACTTTCTATCAATTATAAATTATAAATCTTTGTTTACGTCTTCAAGTCCATCTAACTTGAAAGGATACGTAGAATTGAGCCACTACGTATCAGGAACGGTGGCCGAACTGTGCGATTAAGTGCATTGCAACCGTTTAGACGTGCGTTCGATCCTACTCGTGGGAGTTACTTTTTTGTTTTTTGTTTTTGTTTTATTTGGCCACTACACAAGTCTACAATGAATAGGGAAGCACGTAATTGTTTTGCCTGTAAAAATGACATTATAAGAAAAGAACTAGTGATTTGTCCGTCTTGCAAGAAGGACTTTCATAAAGAATGCTGTGGTTTTCCTTCTGATCTGGGCACGAATCGGAATAAAGTTGCCCCTGAGGGCTGGTTATGTACAGTATGCATTGCTATAGCGCCCAAAGGAGGGGATAATTCTAATACGCCGATTCGCCAACGAATAACGGCAATTGCAACAGATAAAAATGTGAGTACCGAGTCTTCTGGCGAGTCGAGCACTGATGAGGTATCAGTGTCGAAGTCCAAGATGACCGAGGTGCCCGCTGCTGGGGGTTTGACTAACGAGTTTATTAGACAAATGAGATCCGAACTGGATAGAGTAATTAGCGTACAAAGATCCGATTTTGCTAAACTTGAATCAAAAATTAATTCCTGGGATGCTAAAATGGACAAGTGCCTTGCGGAGGTTTCTAAACTAACATCGGACTATGGAACATTAAAATCTACAGTAAACGAGTTGGAGTCGAGTGTTTCTTATCTGTGCAAGGACAGAGATGAAATTACAGCCAAGATTAAGACCTACGACTCCAGCTTAAAAACGTTAAACATTGATTCGGCCAATATGTCACAGCAACTGGAACAACTGCTCAAGGAAAATCATTCTCGTGATCAATGGGTTCGTAGGTCTAACCTCAAGATAATCGGAGTTCCCCAAACAAAGGATGAGAATCTCATAGCATTGGTCTCCAAACTTGCAGAGCTGTCTAACTTTGCACTTGCTCCGGAAACTGACATCGATTTTGTGACGAGAGTGGCATCTAAGGATTCCAGTAAGAAAAAGGATAAACCCATTGTTGTGAAATTTTTGTGCAGATACAAGAAAGATGACTTTCTAGCAACATTAAAGAAAATTCGAAATCTTTCTACGAGGGATTTAGGTTATCAATGCGAACCTCGACCCATTTATGTACGAGAACACTTAACAGTTCACTATGAACAATTGTTTCATGAAGCCAAGAAAATTGCAAATGATAAGGGCTTTAAATACAAATGGGTAAAAAATTGCGTCATCATGGTTCGCAAAAATGACACTTCTCCTATTATTCATATTGCATGTGCGGAGGATTTAAAAAAGATAAAATAAGTGAAATGTGTTTGTTAAAGTTTACATGGCTTATTGTGCCGTCCCAGTTATTTGTATTTTTACTACATCCCTGTTTTATTATAACTTTGTTTTTTTTGCTTTGTATGTATAATTATAATATGTATGTTGTTTTATCTAGCAGTAATTGTATTGGATGGTTGGTTTTGTTGATACTGGATTTGTTTGCTCAAGGAGCTTTGTTGCTGAATTCATGCTTCAAATATAATCTTGCTTTGTTCGTTTCGTACACTACGTTTATAATAATTAGAATGTTATTAATTTCAAGAATTATCTCCTTTTACTTTTACAAATGGCGTTAAAAATATATTACCAAAATGCTAGAGGCCTTCGCACTAAGACTCATTTATTTTTTAGAAATCTTGTAAGGGTTGATTATGATATTATATGTATAACCGAGACTTGGATTTTACCGGGTATAAATGATTCGGAGCTGTTTGATTACAGATATTCGGTATATCGATTTGATAGACCTTATGATCTTCGTGATAAAATACTTGGTGGTGGTGTGCTAATAGCTGTACGCAAGGACATCAAAGTGTCTCCTGATAACTTGGTTAGATTACCCACATCTTCAGACTCAGAAGTGATTCATATATCTGTTCCTTCTTGTGTTAATAATACTAGTTGTACTCTACGAATATTCTGTTCATATTTCCCAGATGGCTTGCATCATTCCGATTCGCTTGAAGTATTTTATGAGTTTATTTCAGATATTCGATTAAACTACCCAGATGATTTCATTCTATTATTGGGTGATTTTAATATCAGGAATGCCCTTTGGACTCTGGATAGCCAAAATCAGTGGCAAAAACTTGATAATCCTAATAATGATAAACTCGTATCTGAACTATCTACTTTCTTGAGCCTTACCGGGTTAAATCAGTATAATCATATCCAGAATCACAATAACCGCACCTTGGACTTAGCTGTGTCTGATCTAGATTGCGAAATAGAACGATGTTCATTTCCACTTGTGCCGGAAGACCTCCATCACCCGTCTTTTACTCTGGTGATACATTTCCAATCCCTTTCAATTTTGCGCCCTCCACCTCGTAACGCATACATGTTTGGAAATGCTGATTATGTTGCGATTAATGCCAAACTTTCAGCTATTAATTGGACTGTTTTATTAACGGGTAAAGGCATTGATGATGCGGTTAATTTATTTTATGAAAAAATAAATACCATAATTAGCGATCATGTTCCATCAAAATTAGTCACTAATACCGTAAAATATCCTGTTTGGTATAACACATCACTCATTAAAATTATAAATGAGAAATTGAAAGCTCATCGTAAATGGAAAATATATGGTAGAAAAAATGATTACGATACTTTTTCTCTCCTCCGAAAACGTGAAAAGTCAGTTGAGGCCTTATGTTACGGCAATTATATTGAAAGGTCGGAAGATAATATAAATATCTGTTCAAAAAATTTTTGGAAATTCATTAAGTCGAAGCGTAGGTCCATTGATATACCGGATTCAATGTACTTGTTGAACAAAGATGCATCATCCGGTTTGGAGATTTCAAATTTATTCAACGTCCATTTTCAGTCAGTTTTTGTATCCCCACCAATTTCAATGCAGCTACAGTCTCGGTCAGTTAGAAATGGTAACTCCACTTTGTCAATTTCAAGTGTGAGTATGTCACATTATACCGTAAAAAAATATCTTTGCTCTCTCGATGTGCACAAAGGGGCAGGCCCTGACGGTATTCCACCGCAATTTCTAAGGGAGTGTTCTTCTGAGCTCTCAATTCCTCTTAGTATTCTATTTAATGAATCTATAAAATCTGGCGTATTTCCTATCGTTTGGAAGCAATCTTTTGTAACCCCGATCTTCAAAAGTGGTGACAGGCATAACATTAGCAATTATCGTCCAATCTCTAAATTATCCATAATACCAAAAATGTTCGAGAAAATAGTTTATGATAAAATAGTAACAAGTATAAGACCGCTGATTATTCCTCAACAACACGGTTTTGTTTCTAAACGGTCAACTGAGAGCAATTTGTGTGAGTTTTTGGACTTCGTTTCCTCTGCGATGGATAAGGGCTTGCAGGTGGATGCAGTGTACACTGACTATTCGAAAGCCTTCGATAAAATTTGTCATCCATTACTAATAATGAAATTAGAAGAGTTCGGTGTGCACGGCAGTTTACTTCGTTGGTTTGAATCATATTTACGCAATCGTAGTCAAGCGGTAACGGTTAAAGGCTTCCAATCCTCCTTTGTGCCAGTTACTTCTGGTGTGCCTCAGGGCTCTCATCTTGGTCCCCTTTTATTTAATGTATTTATTAATGATATCTCCAATGTATTTTCCAATACAAATTTTCTTTTATACGCTGATGACAATAAAATTTTTAAAATTATAACAAGTCACAATGACTGCATATTGTTTCAATCAGACCTTGATAATCTATGGAGATATTGTATTTTGAATGGTCTACAACTTAATATAGACAAGTGTCAAGTCATAACATTCAGTCGCAAAATTACAAATATTAATTATAAGTATTGTTTCGATAAAATCCCTATAGCACGTGTGACTGGGTTGAGAGATCTGGGTGTACTGCTTGATGATAAATTATTATTTAGGAATCACATTGATCAGATGACGAATAAAGCATTTAAGATGCTTGGTCTGGTACTCCGAACAGGAAAAGTATTTAAAAAGAGTTCTACTCTTGTTCTCCTTTATAACTCGTTTGTTCGGTCACATTTGGAATATGCCTCAACAGTCTGGAATCCCATATATAATGTTTATAACAACCAAATTGATCGTATACAACAGAAGTTCATCAAACATATTAGCTACCGAATTAGTAAGAACTATTTGTCTGCGGTTTCTTCGCCATTTGTACAACTTAAAGTACGTAGAGAAATTAAGGACCAGATATTCCTTTATAAAATTCTGAACCATCATATAGATAGCACCTATCTAGTGCAAAGGCTAGGCTTCATTTGTCCTCAGCGTAGTGTGCGAATCAAACGGCTTTTTAGCGTTCCGATGCATAGAACAAATTTCGGAAAAAATACTTTTGTTATGCGTGCGTGTGATTCGTATAACAAAACTTTCATTGAAATTGATATATTCAATTCTTCATTGGGTCAATACAGGTCAAAAGTCAGCAGAATAGCTTCCAGTACAAATTAATTAAGTTTGTTTAGTTAAGTGATTATAGTTAGTCTCTTTTTGTGTGCATTATGTTTTGGTTAAATGGTATGGTAATCCACAGAAGTGCGTGGGTATCACTGGCTCCCTGTATTCTGATTTATCAAACACTTTTTTGTTCATGGCAAGAATCAAGTATTATTCTCATGTAGTATAATTTACTGCACAAGAATAAAATATAATTTACATAGAAAATGATAAAAAAAAAAAACAGATAAGCCGGGACTGTGGTTGTTCGTGCACTTTTATTTTATTTTATTTTTTTTGGGCATGTCGATGTATTTGTCTGTTATAGTTCTGGTGGTGTTAAATGAAAATGTTTTCTGAAAAATTTTATCTGTGGACACTGTTTGTCAAAGAATTATTATTTTACCAATATGTTTCTTGTATTATGCTTTGACTGTTTGTGTTCTTAAAATAAATAAATAAATAAATAAATAAATAGTTCACTCGCCGGGCTCAGATCTGTGCCACCCCCAGAGGGCTTTACGCCTCACTACCCGTGCGCGCTCGGCTCCAAGGACATGAACGCATTGCCGGCTGCGCTTAAACCAGCGCCGCTTCCAGACGGCCACCAAGGGTTGCCTTTGTACCCGTTAGGGCCCCTGGGCCACGGTCCACTGCAAACCACTTTCGCTGTCCCTCTGCAAACTTCGACGGCCTGTCTACAACGGCCCACGGCTACATCGTCGGCGGCGCCTACATCGCTTTGCTGGCAGCGACCACAACAATCATCGTACATTCACTCTACATTAGGTATTCACAACGATGAAAATTGTAACAAAAATAATATAATTTTAGAAAACTCGGACTCTATACAAAATTTAGCTCAAGCTATCAGCAACATCGCAGCGACACGCAAGTCATCAAAGGTTTGTTTTCCACTTCCTACTTTCGATGGTCGGCCAACAGATTGGCTAACTTTCAAGAAGATATACGACGAGACAAGCCCATCGTACAGTCCATCAGAGAATCTGGTGCGGCTCAACGCTGCTCTTCGAGGGGCTGCGCGGGACGCTGTCGTAGTACTCCTTGCAGCTGCCCGAGATCCCTTAGAGGTAATCCGTGCTCTCGAGACTGCTTTTGCCCGACCAGAGCAAATTATCTTGGCTGAACTAACATACGTTCGTGCGCTTCCAAAACTCTCAAGTCAAGAGAGCACGAACGAACTCAATGCTTTCGCATGCGGGGTCCGCAACTGCGTTGAGGTAGTGCGGTTGCTACAACGGCCCGAGTACTTGGCCTCTCCAGAACTGTCCAACGAGATAGTCGGAAAACTTACCCCACTGCTTCGCACAAGATGGGCAGACTACGCCTCTTGTAAAGAAGCCTCTAACCCTCATAGATATAAGTTGGAGCTTCTTTCAGACTTCCTCATGCAAGAGGCTGACCTGCGGGCTAAGTACCATATGTATGCGATTCCGGACTTGAAAGACAAAATGGGTAGAAAGGTGTCCTGTCTTGCCACTACGACGTCACAGATTGGCACTGCCGCATCATTGACTACAGCTGCATCATCGACGCCGCCTGACATGATCTGCGCGTACTGTGAGTCGCTAGGGCACGTAGTACGGAGCTGCAAGAGGTTCAGCGCCCTGTCTTCAGCTAAAAGGTGGGAATGGGTCACTTCAAACAAAACCTGTCACAAGTGCCTCATCAAGGGTGCCCACCGGTACCGCACGTGCAAGAAGTTTTCTTGTGAAGTAGATGGTTGCAGAGGTAAACAAAGCCACCACACATTACTCCATAAAGCTTCTGTAGATTCTGTTGTTGACGAGCCGCCTCTTGCTTGCGTCGCTGAGGGTCACAATGAGTCGCCCCCTGCTCGTGTCGTTGTAGGCCACAACTACACCACTTCTTCTGCCACACATACAAGTCGGGCGTTACTAAAGATCGTAGCAGTGACCGTCTCGGGACCTAAAGGTAGTTATGATACCTTTGCTCTACTCGATGACGGATCAACGGCAACCCTTATTGACTCTTCGGTAACCAGCGCTGTCGGAGCCCAAGGAAGAAGGAAGAGCTTTATGAGAGTCGATGGCATCAGCGGCATGACCAAGGAATCAGAGGTTAGCTACGTTGACGTAGAGGTCAAAGGGCGTCACAGTCTCAATTCGTACTCAATAAGAAATGTCAGATCTATTCCTAACCTTGGCCTTAATAGACAATCCGTGGCGATTGAGGATGTAAAGTCCTTTGACCATCTCTCCGACGTTGCAGACGTTTTAACCTGCTATGAGGATGTCACACCAATGATGCTAATCGGCATTGATAATTGGCATCTCACAACCTCCCATCTCACACGTCGCGGATCCCTTTCACAGCCAGTGGCATCTCTCACTGCACTCGGTTGGGTCCTGTACGGATCCTTTGCAAGTCCAAAGAATCCTACAATTGCGTCTTTGTGAACCATGTTGGTGTTGAAACGAGTTATGCTGATAGTAATAACGCAAGTCTTGACGCACAGCTTGAAAAATATTTTACAGTGGACTCCATTGGAATTTCAAAAAAAGATTATCATACTAAAAATGATCAAATTGCCATTCGAGTCTTAGAAGGTACCACAAAGCGCCTGCCATCGGGACGTTTTGAAACCGGTCTAATTTGGGGTCCGAATATTTCTGAGATGACCATTCCGGATTCATTTGAGTTGGCTCGCTCACGTTTTATTAGCCTCGAAAAGAAAATGAAACGGGATGATAGTTATGCAGAGGCTTACCGACCTAATATCCAGTCCATGTTAGCAAAAGACTATGCAGAACCATGTGACACCGAAGCAGAGACAGGCGTTCTCTGGTACCTTCCCCATTTCGGCGTCGTTCACCCCCAAAAGCGCAAGTTACGAGTCGTTCATTGGGTGTCCAACTCCACAGAGGCTCTTTCTCTACTTCCTCCCATCTTTGTACGCCCGACGCTTGCTCCGTTGAAGTTCGTGTGTTGGGTGTGAGATGGAATGTTCGTGAGGACAAGTTATGCTTCTCCAGAAGTAGCTTCGGTGCTTTCCCTGAGAAACTAACGAAGCGTTCCGTTTTATCGCACTTAATGCGTTTTTACGATCCCCTCGGACTTTTAACCCCCATGGTTATTCGCGGTAGAATACAATTTCAGAAAACCTGGAGATTATGTACCGATTGGGATAAGGAGCTTTCACTTACCTTTGCTGATGAATGGAAATGGTTTCGTGAATGTGAAGAGCTACTCTTCAGTTCTATCCCCAGACATCCCCATCAATTGACCTCTCGCCATTTCTTGAGTACTAAAGCGCTCTATAGCTGAAACAGTGACCATAACAGTCACACGATTTGTCTGTCCCAGTGGTTCCAGACACCACTCGTTTTAGTAAATGGATTCGTTTACTGCGAACAATCGCACGCGTCTTGGTTTGCGCCAGAGTTTTTTAAGAGTCTTTGAACCCTACCTCTAACTTTCTAAATTCAGCACCAGGTTGTCGAGAACCCACCGCAAAGGACATAGCGCGCGCAGAACAATACCTCCTATTGCACTCCCAGTTAGCCTCCCTACATGAAGATTACGCACAAGTTGAGCGTGGCGAACCGCCGGCTAGAAACAGCAATGTAAGTCTGTTCGTCGAAGTTTCAACCAAACTGCTACGTCTGTCTGGAAGAATTGTTGCGGTGGATGGTGTGTCGACAGTGTCTCCAAACTCCATAGTTCTAAACGGAAAAGATAGACCGGTGCGGCTCCTCATTGCTTACCATCATGAACAAGTAGCTCACTCTAGTAACGAGTTGGTTGTTAATGAACTTCGTCAAACCTACCACATCATCGGCCTGAGACCAGCTGTCAAAAAGGTGGCTTCAACCTGTCTACAGTGTCGCATACGTAAAGCGGTACCTGCCATACCACCCACCGGTGACTTACCACCAGAGAGACTAGCCCACAATGTTCGTCCCTTCACACACGTGGGCCTCGACTACTTCGGTCCGGTCTCGGTCTCCGTCAGGCGGCACAGCGAGAAAGTTTATGTGGCATTATTTGCTTGCCTGACAGTGCGTGCCGTCCACCTTGAAATCGTCGGGAACCTGAGCACAGATTCGGCTATAATGGCACTGCGCAGATTTATCGCAAAACGAGGCACACCACCGACACTATATTCGGACAATGGAACAGCCTTTGTCGGAGCAAACAGGTTGCTGCTGAAACTGTACGAGCAGCCGCTTCAGAAGTTTGCCGCAAACAAACGGATCCAAGTCCGTTTTAATGGGAGGATGCTGGGAACGCTTAGTGCGAAGCATCAAGACCGCGCTCTCGTCAACCCTGGTGCAACAAACTCCCTCAGAGGATGTTCTTCATACGCTGTTGTTGGAAGCGGAGGGTCTGGTATATTCGCGCCCACTCACTCATGTCAGCATCGATCCAGGGGAGGATGGCGCCATTACGCCATCCCATTTTCTACTGGGCTCGTCTTCACCTTGCTCCGTGATGATTCAGGTAGATGATGATGATTTGATTCGTCAAGTAAGGTGGAGACGAGGCCTTCGTCTGGCCGACCAAATGGTCCAGAAATCTGGACGCGTTGGACGCGCGAGTACTTACCATCACTGATCCCCAGAAGGCTTTCTGCTTCCATCAGAAATATAGAGGTGGGGGACCAAGTTTTTGTTGACGGCAACCTTCCACGTGGGGTCTGGCCACGTGGACGAGTCACCCGAACGTTTCCCGGAAAGGACGACGTGGTCCGTATGGTCGAAGTGGCCTCTAAAGGCGGAATGCTACGTCGTCCAGTCCGGAAAGTAGTGTTGTTGCCGTCGTAATCTCTTCTACCTCATCTTTTTACGTCGTTCTGTATATTTTCATTTTTATTGAATAACTTGTTTTTATACACATTCATGTAAAGAGACCAGCACCGTCGGCCCTAACTATTCGTGTTGCCACACCGGGGGTGACCATGTCACCGACGGTGCTGGCCAAAAACCTTTTTGCTTTGTACTTGTTTTTAAAAGTAATAAATTGAGTTCCCAACAAAGTGTTAAAATAAAATAAATATCAAGATACATGCTGAGAAATATTTTTAGTATTTTAAAACCTTAAGTTACTATTGAAGGCAAAAAAAGAGTGTTGTTTGGTACTTATCCTGTTAATAAGTAAATTCACAATTCTTTTTCGAACTTGCACGTACTTTGCTTTTGCGAGAATTCAATTTTTTAAATGTGAAATTTAGTCCCCAGTACCAATTTATCATGTATTTTACATCGAAAATGGAATACGAAGTGTATTCGGCATTCTCTTAATATCTTAATATCTTTATTGTACACAAAATTGTTACAGAAATATGCATTGTATATAAAATGTACAAAGGCGATGACGATTACGTAAAATCGCTTGTTTTACGGCCGAAAACTAAGGGTTGACATTCATTATCTGCTTGTTTTTTTGTGAAACAAGGTAAAGAGATTAAACTCAGCGAGTTTAACCTAACGAAATTTTCAGGCTACTTGGTCCGTTTTTCCTATATCATATCCTATTTGCTCAGCGCTTTTTTGGAGCTGTCTCATTTTTAGCTCTTTGTGAAGCGGATTTTCTAATTAGTTCGCGTCTACATTAGCGGGTAACATAGTTAGGAACGCAAAAAGATTTAGCTTGAAAGGACTAATTTACTTAGCAAGAGTAGTATTTTATGTCGGTGTGTGACTGCCGAGTTGCATTATTACTACCAGTACAGAAGAACCGATTTCAATGCAGTTTGAATGGTAATAGTTCCGCGATGATTATTAGCTGGATGCCAGCCTCACCATGAGTGATTCCGCAGTAAATCCACTCCTTATCCACCTACTGTTTAACACATAAAATCCATTGTGGTGATTGTTAACTACCTACTTAATAACATTAACGAGCGACCTCTGTCGCGTAGGTCTGTCATTCATTAGATACCATAACAACAATGAGGAGATATGTCGGTCAATGCGTACAGTGTTTTGTGTTTGATTCATAGATTTGTGCGATGATAGGAAAGAAATATGTGGAGTGGTGTTTAACTGGATAAATTCCAAGTTTTACTTAGTGACCAATGGATGCTGAGCTTTACCACTCGGTTACAGCGATGCTAAAAGAAAAGGTTTTGATTTTAACATTCTAACTTGCTTATACAGGGATGTCTACTTTTATATTAAAACTCCACGAATTCCACGAATAGCATTAGGTACATACATTATTACCAACTAAACTTTCCGCAGGTTACGAGATCAGGTGAATTTGTGACCAAATGTACGAACACAGGCAAGTAAAAAACATGGCTACAAATAATCAGGGAAATAGATATGTACAAAGACTACAATGTATATACGGAGATAGACGGGTATGTTGGCGTTTGCAAGCGACTCGGGTTCACAGCGCCATCTATCCGTAATGATGTGTAACTAACCTCGTCAAGGTCATGAAACCTAGCCGTACCTACCTAAACCTGGCAACTTGATAGTTACTTCAGAGATTTATTTTCAATGAAACATTGAAATTTCAATTGTTTCATCAAAATTTCAATGCTGTCATCGAAAATAAACCTCCGAAGTAACTACACATATAATCTAGTTAGGTATCGGTATACAATAAAACACGATTTAACACACAAATTTTATTTAAGAAAAGCAAACAATAACTATCATCATATATAACCGTGGGAATAAAATTAATACCAAACAAAAACATAAGGAAAAAGACAAAAATACACTTGGGAGTCCTGTCTCACAGAGTCCTATCTCACATACAATCTCGACTAAAGGTGGAGCAACCAAAACTCGCCCCGAAGGCTACACCGTGACCCTAAACTCACACCATTAGGAGCAAATGCACATCACAATCACCAAATCACACGGGAAATACTTTAAATTTTCAGAGAAAATGGAAAGTGAAAAAAATGCGCGTACACATCCAACGACAGCCGACATTTTTTTCAGTGTTGCCAAATCATCATTACTTTACGTGTTTTACTTTCACAAAACCTAATGCTATCTGAAATATGAAAATTTAATAACTAGGCAAGAAAAAAATCACTTTAAATATACTTAGGTACATATAGTTTATTTATTTTTGAGAAAATATAGACTTTAAATATTTTACATGGTAATCATGGTATAAACAAGTTATGACATATGGCGGCTAGGTGGCGCTAGTCTCTATTGGGACGGGAGTATTTGTTCTAAGAGACCACAGCATGGATATGTATATAGGCAAGTAAGCAGGCAACCATGCATGCAGATATTCCGAGAATTTTCCGAGAAAGGAGCAGCGTAAACCACAGACTTTGTGTCAGACGGTTTTTGTTGTCCTCGGTTTATTCCATAGAATGACATATATTCCATCCCCGTGGACAGAATTGATTTTTCGTCTGGTGGACAAAGGAATCCATCGTCTGCGCTGCTCCTTTTCACAAAGACATCTAAATAACTTCGTTGTCTTTGAAGTATTGTTTGTAAGTCTGATGACTCTATTTACACACAGGTTTTAGGAATTCAAATTATAATCATAAGTCTGTCTGTCTCTGCGTATGGGAAATAAGGATTCCAGCAACACGTGACGCCAGAAAGCTTACTATAGAAATATCGAATAACTTAAACTGAAACTTAAACAGTGGCAGTAATTTTTTCCTTTGGGCACTATTTTTGCACAATCTTGTCATTATCAAAATAACTGAATTCCACTTTATGTATTCTAGCAACTATGAAAGAATAGAATTTATGTATACTTTTTGTGAGTGAAGTAGCATTTTTCTTTATAATTCTTATAATTTGTGCATTCTGACTTTTGAAGCTTAATAATGGCAGAATATTGTGCAGCAAACGTTAGTGATGGTGTACAAGTGAAGGGAAGTGTAAATTAAAGTGCGTAACGGAGCTTTCGGGTTCCCACAAGAAGCCGCCAAAATGTTTTGTAAAGCATTCTGCCACTTTACTGAAGAATGACTTGACCGTGATTAGACTCTGTATACGCCAAGTATACGACGAATTACTTGTTTTGACTGAGACTGACTTACAAACTGAAGAAATAAGATAAATAAGACATGGCTGTTATGGGCTAGATCCCTTTGCCTTCTCCTAGAGGGGAAAATAAAACTAAAAAAAAAATATGTATACTTTTTGAATCCGTAGGTACTTGTGTTTTAGTTTAAATTTTTTAACGGTTACCCCATTTCGAATTGAAGCCAATTGGAGGTGACAAGGTAATAAATAATAATAAAATAAAATAAAAAGTTTTTATTTCTTTTTAAAAATTTGCTTCCAACACTTGGGCACATTAAGCCAAAAATATACTCTAAACGCATGTGTCCTATAACATGGCCGTATGAGCTTGCACCTGGCATCCTTGTCTGGTGCCTATACGTAGGTGAGACATAAAACATTTATTCACTGCCTTCTATGTACAACCAAAAGCGTCATGTATCGCTTATCGCTTCTAAGACGCTTTGTACTATGTATTCTGTAACGTTACCGGTAATGTGAACGCAGCGAGACCTACGTTAATGGACGTGTTATGGTCGTCTCGTGTAGCTTTTTTTATGCACAACGGGTTGATACTTGACCCCCATCACACCTGATGTTAAGTGAAGATGAGGTCGAAGGTGGAAACGTACTGACCCGGAAACTCCAACACATTTGGGGGACTGGCTATCTTATCTCTGACTGCCGGAACACAACAATGCTATCAACATTGCTGCTTGGCGGCAGATTTAGATAAGATGGTGGTACCAGGCCAGGCGGACATTTAAAATGCCCTGCCACCAACCATACCAAGTGGCCGACAAGTGGATTTAGGCTCGCAATTTTTTGTATTTGGGGTTTTGTATCTAATATTTTTTTTGTGCTTTTAATAATTACATTTTGAATTAAATAAACATGTGCACGAAACTTTTAGCTGTCGTTAGATTATGTTAATTTGTCTACTATGCAATGTGGGGACCAAGGAAGAATATTAATAAAACTCACATCAGTTGGGAACTTCATTCTCGAAGTTGTAGACAAGTCCCTTAGTAGTAGTAGAAGTAAGTAGCCTAAATCCCTTGGTACAGTCGGCCACTTGGTATGGATGGTGGTAGGGCATTTTAAATGTACACCTGGCTAGCTACCACCATCTTATCTAAATCTGCCACGAAGCAGCAATGTTGATAGCATTGTTGTGTTACGGCTGTCAGAGATAAGATAGCCAGTCCCCCAACACATTTGGGGGACTGGCTATCTTATCTCGGAACTTCATTCTCGAAGTTGTAGACGAGTATGTCTATTTAGGACAAGAGATCCGATTAAATAGGTCCAACTTCGAGAAAGAGGCCAAGAGTTCAGGAAACTGCACAACGTCTTTTCATCCACAATACCTCAGAACTTGAATACAAAAGTCTTTAATCAATGTGTGTTTCTGTGATGATTTGTGGCACTGAACGTGGTCTCTCACTATGGGCTTAACGCGGCGATACTCGGCGTTTCACTACGTAAAGGAATGAAGAATTCCGTAGACGAACGAATGTCTCCGATATAGCCCAGCGGATAAATAAGTTGATGTGGCAGTGGGCAGGGCACATAGCTCGTAGAACTGACGGCCGATGGAGCATTAAAGTTCTCGAGTGCAGACCACGCACCAGCAAGCGCAGCATAGGAGGTCCACACACAAGGTGAATGGAAGACGGAGATCGTGGTAAGTCGCAGGATGCAGGCCGCATTCCAATCGGTCTCTCTGGGTATCTATGGGCGGGTAGTGTTATTCCTCTATGCTATGGGGGAGACCTATGTGCAGCAGTGGAAGTACTGTGGCTGATGATGATGATATACTACAGAACTTTAATTAGGACATCGCGTTTCTTTTTAAAAATTATTCAGTATCAGTTTAAAGTTGATTGAAATCTTTTATATTTACGGAATTACAGATTAAAATATAATACGAAATACCGTTTAGTAACACAGAATATATAAGGATATACCAACTATTAGTGGCACCCTCGATTTAAAACTGACAGGAAAGCTTGTATTACCTAAAGCAACTCCGCACCCTTCTCTGTTCGCGTAGTGATGGTATATAATGGTCACGCACCACGAACGACAACACTGTGGTGCGCGAGTCGGACGCAGTGACAAGAGCTTTGTGTGTGGTGTCACTAATGTCATCTTTGTGAACTGTGATTGGGGAAATAGTTTCTATTAAGAGGTGATTTATATTTAGACAATAATTACATATTATTTATACACAGTGACAGACAATTTGATACATCCCTTTGAAGGGGTTATAATTAAGTGATGTACTTTGTCCAAAAATTACTTTTATTAAAATAGTTTTTTTTTAGTTATATCTAGACATAGACATAGAATCTTTTTATTCAGTGCCACAATACATTGTACAGAACCATAAATATAATTATTATCATACAGGAAGAAATCTTAGAATAATACACAGTATAATTGTAGCAGTGAAAGGGCTTGCTGGCTCAGCTAACGCTGCAAATGCTGCACTCGCTTACAACACTGATAATTCTGCCAGTGCCTCAAGTGGAAAGTGTACTCTGTAGATATCTCTGAAGTAGGTAAATACTTTTCTCTACAATGTACAAAAAAGTTGCTACTTGTGTTTAATTATTGATTTTTTTTAACAATCCTAATTTAGTAAACATTAGTATTTTGTTAGATCATTGATGATACTAGGAAGTTATTTCTGCAGTTTTAAACGCTCCAAGGGAATGTTTCAAATTACCTGTCAGTCTGTATACATTCAATTAAATTCTATCTAGGTTCAACTAAAAAAAAAACAAATCTATTGACAAATCAAAAATATTATCCAGCATGTCTTAGTGAGGCGACAAAGTGCCGTGGACGCTGGCAGAGTTGCCCCTTTATAGCTGCCAGTCTGCGGTCCCTGGAAGCTTCGATCAGGCAGGCTGAGTGGTCCATTTGTGGACGCCATGTCCCCAAAGCCTCCAATGTTATTTTTAGATGTAAAATTTGATCTAAGCTTCCGTTACAGAATTAATATAGTACGTTAAATGTTTATATGAACACTTATAGAAAAATTTATGTTTTTTTTAGCTGTTAAATTTGACATTTAATTTGACGTCGCTTCGGGTTTCAAGTTGACAAACTTGCTACGAAATCTAACCGGTTCAGCATTTTAGCTGTGCATTAAGATAACAGTCACTCTCTATTGCGTTTATATGAAGATTTAACAAAAGACTAAAATTAAGGGTATTCTCATGGCTTCAAATGAAATTCCTAAAAAAAATTCCGTCAAAAGGCGAAAACAAAAAGATATGAAAGAAAATAAAAGCGCCTAACGTCGGAAGGGCGACGAAACTGGGGCGCTCAATCAATACTGGCATGTGATCATTAAATATTAAACACCCCTGCTGTATTAGCAGAAGTAGAAACTTTAACATGCATTGCACTTTATGACGTCCATAAAACTGTCAAGGACAGATTTATGAAAGTATATTCATTCATGATATACCTACTATATTCTTTATTCGGCAAGTCGCCATCCAACCTCTTCCAGTTCCTGATCTCCTGGTACTTTTTATTATAAGGCGGTGCAAATATGCTGTATTTAAACAACCATAGAACAGAAGCTGTAAAAGGTATCCAATGATCAAAAATAATCTTTTATTTATTAATCGTAACGTAATTAATCGTAAATTCGTATCGTTATCGATACGGCGATTCTTTGCATCTGTGCGGCGAAACGACTTTTCTATAGCGACAAAATGCTATCGATTCGTTTCTCGCAGTTGATTGGCTGTCTATAAACCGCGAACATTTGACAATCAGTTGCAAGGGTCGAAGTGTTACCTTTTGTCAATAGAGAACCATTGGCTAGGGGATCTACATATATAATTAGTGTTATATATCGTATGTAATATAGTGTAAATGTTGCTTTAATTTAATTGAAGTTTACCCAATTTCTCAAAATATTTTAAAACACAAATGCATTTGCCATTTAATAATTAATAATATTTACTTTTATGACTGAGGATATTAAGGCTCCTCCCGTAACAATATGAGCGGGGAACATGGCAGAAATTAGCCCTGAAATTTAGTTTTCTTCTTCAGTTCTGGAAACTAAAATAAAATTTGGGAACGACCGCATCACTCCTCATACCTTATGGATTACTTTTCAGCCAAAAAAATTAACTATGGTTAAAGTAAAAACTGGTTACAATATTACAAGATTACGGTATTTTACTGATGACAAGACTAACTTTATTCTAATATTTTCACTCTGTAATTTGTTTACAGAAACAAAGATGTTTCTACTCATCCTGCTCGCTAGCATCGCAACGGTCGCCGCAAAGAACGAGACGAAATGCATTAATTGCATCAAAGTGAACTCCAAGTGCCATAACGTGTCGTATCTTCAGGACCTTGTCGCGCCCTTCCGCAATACAGTCGTCATCACCAAACTTGGTATACTAAGATCTAAAAACTTGTTATACTTCGCTTTCGAACCAGAAATTTCCGATCCGGAGTATTACAAGATTGGATTTGTCAATTTAGACGACTACAATATCAGTGGAATCGTAAATGGAAGCAAACCTGTTTATAATTTCGGTACTTTTGATGTGGACCAAGAGAATAATATTGTTTATGCAGGTGGTAGTGATGGTCTTTACTTCTTGGACGCCACCAATAAAGCAACGTTTTTCAGTTCAGGCGGTGACACAATTAAAAGTCTACTATATAAAGGGAACGTGTACTTCGTAAGAGACGGTGAAAATAAGATAATTGAAAAAAGAGACGATCAATTCAAAATTTACGAAGAATATGGAAGTGTAAAGACATTCGTTCTAAATAATAATAACATACTTGTATTTCTTAATAACACTGGTTTGTATGCAAGCAAGTTTAAGACTGCGGATTCAGTGTATTTGTCGAAGAATGCTTATTTTAGAGGTTTGACTATTGACTTAGATGGTGTTATATATACTTGGTGGGTAGATGGTATCTATAAAGTTAATATAGGGGTGGATTTTAGTGATTCCAATGTAGTCAAAGTTGCCGATGTTACTGGTATAGGAGCTTTGACATTTGATAACGACAATAATTTCATATTAAATATAGGTAAGGGTTTGTTTAGATTAATTGAAACTAATTCAACATTGTGCTGAAAACCGCTATCAAATGAATAAAAGAGTTTGACCAATGGTATAAATTATTCATAGAAGAGACAATAGGAATAAGTATTCATTCATCTACCACACTTAAATCCAACGGAAAATTACTATGAAATCAAATTATCTTTAAAAATTTATCTAACTATAAGACACAAGCAAAAAACTGACTGAGTAAATAGCTGTAATTGACAGACATTGGTCGCGATTCGGATGTACACCAACTAAACTAAAACCAGTTTTGGAGTGGTGCCGTCGCATCGTACTGTTCCAGGGATAAAGAGACAGTACTACTCTAAAACTGGTTTTAGTTTAGTTTAGTTGGTGTACATCCGAATCGACATCATTGAGGCGTTTTATACCAAAGAATAGTGTCTGTATATACAATAAAATAAAACTATTCGATTCGAGTCGAGTCGGTATCTCAGCGGTTAAGACGCGGTCTCCCAATTTAGGATGACGGGCTCAATTCCCAGGCAGGCCATGTAACAATGAAAACACCGTGAGGAAACCTGCATGACTGGGAAATAAAAATCAAAGGCATGTGAAGTACCCAACCCGTATTGGGCCAGCGTGGTGGACTATGGCCCATACTTCCTCAATATACGAGGGAAGGTCTATATCCCTGCAGTGGGATGTTTACGGGCTGATGACGATGATAGTATCGATCACGTTAATATTTCTAGCAAGCTATAAATATCACTTCTTGTAAACCAATTTAAGTTTAATTGATATAATAATAGGATTGCATTTGTTGGTCAGTGCATTATGTCCAAGCTACTACCGCTTTGGAAAGGGAAATCATCTGTAGGAAAACAAGCGTCGCGAGAGGACCCAACTATCAATTTCAAGACAAATTCAGTAGGTCTAATATAAAATTCCTCGTCAATATAATGTCCGTCACTGAACGTAGACCTCCAGAGCGACTGGTTGGAATCAATCTGCATTTCATGGTGTTTTGTATCTACTATTACCCATCATCGGTAGGTATATGACAATGTCACAATCTCTTAAACAGCCTTTTACGATAACTAATGGTTAGTCCTATTTTCTTTGCCGGGAACCACATGGCCGTACGAACCCGTGTCTACAAGTAACTAAATCAAGTGTACCCATTACATTGTTAATAAGAACCAATTAAACACAAGGACAAGGTCAATAAATAACACAAATTGAACTAGAACTCCAGTTTCAATTATCAATTGGTACATTTCAATTAATCGTCGTGTTTTTCCAGCATTCCATTTAAGTGAATTATATCCATTCTATTCTATTGCACATCAGGGCTGCCAGGTGGGAAGCTGCAGCAATAGTAGGTACAGCAGCTTAAACAAAGTCCCAAGGGAATTTTCTAAAAAGACATCACTTTATTCGTAGAATTCAGTAGAATTTCGTAACCGCCTCCGTGGCTGAATGTAAACAACATTGGGTTTACGAATCGGAGGTCGCGGGTTCGATCCCCAGCGGGGTACATGTTTAAGTACTTTGTTTGGTTGGTGGTAGGGCATTTTAAATGTCCGCCTGGCTAGCTACCACCACCTTATCTAAATCTGCCGCCAAGCAGCAATGTTAATAGCATTGTTGTGTTCCGGTTATCAAGAGATAAGATAGCCAGTCCCCCAAATGTGTTGGGGTTTCCGGGTCAGTACGCTTCCACCTTCGACCTCATCTTCACTTAACATCAGGTGTGATTGAGGTCAAATACCAACCCGTTGTTCATAAAAAAAAAAAAACACTTCTAAAATACTCATCCGGCATATGACAGTACATACAATAAATTAAAATTAGTTATGTAGGTATGTAACAGAAATTCTGTAACAGTCGTTAAAATTTTTATATTACGCAAAGAAGATGAGACACAAACATTTTGATAGACCCACGAGCATACGGCTCGGAATAACAAAGGGCCTACGAAACCATAATAACACCATTAAATAAAGCAAACCTTTTCAAACACCGTAAAAAATGTTTTCCATCAAGAGGAGTAAAACGTGGACGATAAGTAGTTATATGGGATGGCTCATTGCATCATTATTTCAGAGATGTTCAATTTATTCAACGGCATATAAAATTATGGTGAACTAGCTTATCGCCCTCGGCTTCGCCTGGGTGGAATAACTTTATCCCGGATATGTTTAATTTGTTTATCCCGCGGGAACTACTCACTTAAGTATTTATATGTTTTTTTTTCTTAGCGACTCTTATTTTGCCTCATACGAGATAATCATTTTATTTTGAACAATTTAGACGGGGTATAAAAAATAAAAACTAAAATAAAACTATAAGGCAAAGACGTCATCCAGAGCTCCCGATTGCGGTATGGACCCTAACACACTGGCTGCATTACCTCTCTGAACAGCCAGACTGAGACGTTGAGCGAGGTATGCCCCAGCCCGTAAATCACACGAGGCTAGCACCAATCTGGTCGAGAGACCGTGGACGAAATTCCTGGTGTCAGAAGACCACGGTCCCATAGTTTCTACTGCAAGCGCCACAAACTCATGGCTACCCAATAGAGATGAGTACTTGCGGCGTTTGAGCAGCTGTGCTTCCTCTGCCTCAGGTAAAGTACTCACTTTATCGAGATAAAATATCTCCGTTTATCTGTGCCGCCATGATTGAGCAACGAACAAACAAACATACTTTCGCATTTTATAATATTAGTTAGACTTTTTTTTCTTTTTTTTATGCACAACTGGTTAGCACTTGACCTCAATCACACCTGATGTTAACCCAAATATTTGGGGAACTGGCTATCTTATCTCTGACAACCGGAACACAATAATGCTATTAACATTGCTGTGTGGCGGCAGATTTAGATAAGATGGTGGTAGTTAGCCAGGCGGACATTTAAAATGTCCTACCACCAACCAAACCGAGTACTAAACATGTACCCCGCTGGGGATCGAACCCGCGACCTCCGATTCGTAAACCCTATGTTGTTTACATTGAGCCAAGTGTTTAAAAACCAAAAAACCCGACACCAAGTTCTGCATTTTGCGGGCGCCATTTGGATTTTTTTATTACAAAATGTATCCTATGGCACTGGACTAAGATGAATCGAACGAGACCTTGCACATCAAAATCGGTGGAGTCGTTTAGGCTATACGGAAGCAAAAACTACAGCGACCTTTGCCGATCCATTGTGATCCCCACTAACTTATAAGTAGTTCGCTGCTCAGATCTGCCGCTTTGAAGAATTGCAGCACTTTCCTGAAAACGACAGCTTTTATTTCATCCGGGTGTAATAAGTGGCCACCCAGGATACTACGTTTGTATATCAGCGGGCCACATTTACACAGCAGATGTACAGGTGTTTACTCTGCTAGGAGGCGGAATGGGCACATCCCCGAGTCCCGGAAACCCATGTTGAGTATATGTTTGCTGCAGTGCCTTGCCAGGGTCCTTGCAAAAATGGGTAAATGGTTTTGCAAAACGGGTTAGCACTGACCTCAATCACACCTGATGTTGAGTGAAGATGAAGCCGAGGGTGGAAGCGTACTGACCCGGAAACCAAAATATTTGGTGAACTGGCTGTCTTACCTCTGACAACCGGAACACAACAATGCTATTGACATTGCAGTTTGGCGGCAGATTTAGATAAGATGGTGGTAGCTGGCCAGGCGAACATTTAAAATGCCAACCAAACCGAGTACTAAACATGTACCCCGCTGGGGATCGAACCCGTGACCTCCGATTCATAAACCCTTTGTGGTTTACATTGAGCCACGGAGGCAGTTGTTCCTACTAAGTGCCAGCACTTCTTTCGAAGGGCAGTATCGATGCAATTGAATGAGGTCAAACAGACGTTCAAGCTAACGGTTTCGGTGTATTTAACTTTGACCGAATTCGAAACCAGCAGTAAACTCTCAATTCTTATAATGCTTCCTCCCATAAGACGAATTTTAGATCCACGCAAAAAAATGATGAACGAAAAGGGAAAATAATAAAGTGCTGTTTTTGCTTCATCGTTTTTTATCGTAACAATCATTGCGATAGCCCCGATCATGTTTCCTTAAGCGGGTCTGAAATATTCACAAGGAAGGTGTATCAAAGTTGATATTTCAGAATTATTATCATAATTTAACAGCGCTTACATCTAAATTTTCTTGTAAGAAGCGAATTAAAGCACATCTGCTAGAAATACAAAAGAAGAATATTCCGAAAGCATTTGCAACATTTCGAATAGCTTAGCGGTAGCTGCTCACAGACATCTTGATTCGTTCGTGTTGTGGGTATTTAGTTAATTATGTTAAGCCCACTTTTGACAATTATTATTTTAAACGAGTATCATTATGATCCATACAAATTGCTATACACTACAGTACAACATGATTTTTTTATACTTAGAATACACACTATGCTTGTTATTGAAAATTTTTGCACTAGTATACCCTACCCTCGCTTTCTCTCGCAGAGCACTAGCTGAAAATCAGTGTCTTACCGCTATAGGTGAGGATCCACACTGATCGATGACCCACTTGTGGTAAAGATACACATATACATATTATAAGTTGTAACAGTTATACTTAATTTTTGTTTTTATTTTTATTACTGTGAAATAAGGCTACATTTTGTAAGAATAACACCAAGCAGAATGATTGTTGCGTCGAATATTTTTGTATGTTTTTCTGTAATATACAAATAAACGTCTTATCTATCTATCTTACACCTCGTGGCATTTTATACAAATTCTCAAGTTCAAAATCTTCACAGTGATAAAATCGTTTCAAATGAATACGCGTAAGCATTTCATAACTATTTAAAAACGAAAAAACCTGACAGTATATTTTCTATTTTCCGGACGCCATGTTGGATTTTTTACCATAAAATAAATATGTGTCGAGGCAGAACCGACACGGATGATTTAGGTTCAAAGGGTACAGTCGACGTCATAGACAGAACTGTTCTAGTATATGTTTAATTGTAGAATGATGCGTATTCAAACTATACCTATCAATCGCAGTTCTTTAAAATGACCCTCTTGTCGAGACTATCATTTGATAGATTTCCGGGAAAGAAATAGTAAGCAGGCAATTTTAAATGATCAGTACAAATACTTTCAGATGTACTTAACAATTAGGAAATTATTTGTGACTCGTATTCAATTCCGTGATGATAGGTTTGCCTGGAAGAGATCGCAGTTAGCGATAAGGCCGCCTAATTTGTAGTGTCTATAAGATATTTAAATGTACCTTCCTTATTTAAACAATAAAGCGTATTTGTTTGATTGATACTTTTTATAATTAGCAAAGGTATTTTTTCAATCCAGAAACGAAAAGCTACCTTGCTACCTTGTCAGTTCATGTGCAGTGAGCGAGTGAAGCGATGAACTGAGGTGGAACAAGAGAACCGAGTCGGATGATTTAGGTTGAGAAGGTTGCTTGATTGATTGCGTTAACTCGCATGCTGCATGCTTGCTTGTATGCAAAAGTAAGCGAAGCGGAGCGAACTTTATATTGGCATAATTTTCGATGAATGGATAATGGTATACCGAATTACACAACTCCGAAACACTTTTGACCAAAGAAAGAAAGAAAGAAAGAAAGAAATTTTTTTGAGAAATTAAAACTAAAACATAATAATGCAAGCTGACATAGGTTCCAGCTCAGAACGGTTGATCTGAAGCCGAGTACATTGCGGAGTTTGTTCATCATTAAAATGTTTAATTAAAACAAACTCCGCAATATACTCGGCTTTCGATGAACCGGTTCATCGGTCAAACGTTTTTCGGAGTAGGGTAATTCGGTATACCATTATAAATCCAGTGACGATTCTGCCATTGTATATACATTCTTCTTCTTTTCGTGTCGAGGCAAGTTTCAAATTTTATTGGATCAAAACTTAGTCACTCTAACTCTAACTCTAAAGGCGTTAAGGAGGTCGTCAAAGGTGCAGCTGTCAGGCCACGCGGGGCAAGACAATACGTGATCCATTGTCTGTGGGGAGACTCCGCACTCGCATCGATCACTCCCGCCATCGGAGAAGCCCCACCTGCACAGATTATCTTTGCTGCGGCCAACCTGAGTTCGAAGCCGATTTAAGGATTGTACCTACATTACAAATACTTTTAAAAACAAGCTTTTTATACTCCATCATGATATTGTTTAAAGACGAGTAACATAAACTCCATTAAAGTGTTCCAGTGGCAATCTTCTAGCTCCTTCTTCAGAACCTCGTCATTATGTGTAATCGAAAGTGCTCATGGCAACCAAACAAACTAGCTCAAATTCGACTATCTTGCCAATTGCCATCAGGGAGATCCAGTCCCTACATGCTGGCTCTATCATCAAATCTGCTCGATGGTACTATAATATTGCATTGTCACCGAACTTACATAAACCAAAACTCTCCGCTCCTGCGCGGACTTCGCAGACTCAACGCCTTGTTGGAGCGAGACCAGGGAGTGTGATGTGTTCGCTGGGAGTTGGCCGAGTGTTAGAAGGGCGTGTTTGCAGTGTTGTGAGATTGATGGATGATTGACTTAGATAAATAATTAAGAATAGCTATAAATTATGGTAACTAATTTGTACTACCTAAGTAACCGTACAGTGCATTGGTAATTTTACTGTAATGCTGTATGTGAAAGACTGAATAAATAAATAAATATGCCGATCAGATACCAGCAAGTGGTTGAAAAATTGTTTGCAAATTTTGTAACAGACAACTTACTTACATACGAGCATTGCAAGCTAAATAATAGCTTGTAAAAATTAAGCTTTCTTGCGTAATGAATGGCTAAACAATTATATAGGAAATGAGTTTATATCATCATCTTTCCAATTAATTTGGGGTCGGCGCAGTACATCTTTTTCCTCCAATCCGCTCTATCAGTCGTTACCTCATCATAAATAAATAAATAATAATAAATAAATATCTTTGCATATACACACAGCGCCATCTAGTTCCACACTAAGCAACTAGGATTGTATTATGGATACCAGATGGTTGATAAACTACACAAATACATTTTTTTTTTGTAAATACATATAATTTATTTATCATATCTACAGCAGGTACGGGCGAAATTTTGAAAAAAAAATATTAAACTATCTATGCCAATAACTTCTATTTCACTTACCTAATATTGTATAAATGAAAAACATCGATAACTCGGGAATACATGTCTGTATTCATCATACAAACATATGCTCTTAGCGGGATTCGAACCCGCGACTATTTGGTATAGTAGCAGAGTTTCTAACTACTACACCAGACAGGTCGTCAAGCGTTCCGCGATTCCACGTGGAATCCTTGAAATTAGTAGGTGTATCGTAATTAATCGATATAGCTATCGCTCCGCTCCCTATTGTATCAGCTCCCGTGATCCGCCGTGCTCGCATTCATAACCATGGTAACCCAAATTATTTCCGTTTGATCGCACATCAGGATTTCTGCACACAATGTTAGGTATGTACACTGATTCCCAGTATCAATTTAGCAGGTTTATGTATGTAGGTGAGGTAAATAGCGAGCTGTCTATGAAGTTGCCAACCTTATGGTTGCTAGATATTTTTTTCAGAAAGTCGGGACATGTCCTTAAATTTAATAAAACAATCGGGGCAAAGCATTTTGACGCACAACAAGAAATAAAAACCTAATAAAATGAAAAGTATATTTTTAATGAGTTATTGCTTTCATTGATAACATGTTCCTATTTACACAACTGACGAAGGAGGATAACATTTTTTAATAATTTCGTCATCGGCGGTTTTCTAAATTTCCAATTTCAATAGTCATAGGACTTCCACTGCTGAACATTCTCCGCTATAGAATTGCAGAGGGGCTGGTTGGAAGCTGGCTTTATCCAGCTATTTCCCGCGACCGTCCATCTTGTGAGTGGACATTCTACGCTACGCTTGCCGTTGCGTGGTCTCCACTCGAAAACTTTAATACCCCACCGGGCATCAGTTCTACGAGCTATGTGGCCCACTGCTATATATAAAAACCTTTTTGTAAAATCAAAGCCTGATTTTAAAAGAGCAACCCTATGAGTTTCTTGCTTGTTCTCAGGGGAAAATTGCATTTTGAACAATCAGTAGCTTAAAAAAATGTAAAATTGACTATTTTAAGTGTACTGTACCTACAAAATAAAGCATTTTTGACTTTGACTTTGCTACTTTCCAAATTTCAATCACTTTCACATGTCCCGCACCGTTTAAATGGCAACGATCGATGACCATCTCTTTCGTATAATCGCGAGCCTTAAATCTGAGTTCACAATAGTTTGTTAGGGAACAACACATTGTCGCCAAGTCCCACTCACAATAGTAATTCGGTTCATGCTAGTCACGCGCGTGGGAGAAAGGAATTCACTTGTAACGAAAAAGTTGGACGATTGTGGAGGAAGGGGTGAGTGTGTGGAGGTGTGTTGAAATAGAGTAGGTAAAGATTTAAAGATACTATAAAAAGAAACTTATTAAGAAAGCATATTATAAAATATCAGATTATTTAGATGATAAACATTCATGGACATAACTAGTCCGTTCGCATAACCAGGCTATTTCACAATTAATAATGAAATATTATAATATAAAACAATAATTAATAATTTTGTTATAATAATAATTAATAATTAAAAACCTTTTTTTTTTAAAGAGCAACCTCTCGAGTTTCGTGCTTGTTCTTCTCAGTGGAAAATTGCCTTTTGAACAAGCAGTAGCTTTAAAAATGTAAAATCTGACTATTTTAAGTGTACCTTGTGTACCTACGAAATAAAGCATTATTGATTATGATTATTATGATTATGATTAAACTAAGTTTACGTTTCTCAAGAAACTTCTTACCACATACGACCACCCTGTGGAACGGACTTCCGGCAGCGCTATTCCCGAACGAGTACGACATTGGAACCTTCAAGAAACGAGCCTACACCTTCCTCAAAGGCCGGCAACGCATCTGTGACCCTTTTGGTGTTGCGGGTATGGGCGGCGGTGATTGATTTACATCAGGTGACTCGCATGCTCGTTTGCCGCCCTCTCATATAAAAAAAAAACCTCCTTACTTACCTCCCGCGCGGGTTCGATGCCAAGCGGGGTACATATTTAGTACTCGGTTTGGTTGGTGGCATGTGGCATATTAAATGTCCGCCTGGCTAGCTACCACCGTCTTATCTAAATCTACCGCCAAACAGCAATTTTAATAGCATTGTTGTGTTCCGGTTGTCAGAGATAAGATAGCCAGTCCCCTAAATAAGATGGGGTTTCCGGGTCAGTATGCTACCACCTTCGGCCTCATCTTCACTTAACATCAGGTGTGATTGAGGTCAAGTGCTACCCGTTGTGCATAAAAAACCTAATATGCCTTATTTTTTCCTTACGGTAAAAAAACTCATCCGGTATAGGCTTGTTACCCCGCGAGCCTTGCGCGAAGTGTGCCAGCCGTGCAGTGTTCCAGTTGTGGAATACAAAATTCGTCTAAATATTCAAGAGAACCGTAGTGACATTCTTAGCTCCAAGCCGAGCACTATACGAAAACGGTTGAACATTTATAAAAGTTGGGGAATTCGAAACGTTACGGCTTGTTTAGAGCCGACAGTACTTCACTTGGCAGCCTTCTTTCATTCACAACATAATTTGCCGTCTAGCTTTTTGGTGGAAGTTGACACGAGATGAGTGTTGTTCGGTAGTTTGAGGAGCATGCTCAGTACCAAGTAGATATCAGTACCTGCATGTGTGATCACTAGTATGCTAGTATCTACTTACCTTATTTATATATCGCAGAGATGGTTAAAATAATAGCTGTTTTTTTTTATTTATTTATTTAGGATCAACAACAATTGTTACATCAGTATATAGTCCATCTAACAATTAAGGCAGCTGGTATTAAATTTAAATGTACAACCTTTTTATACGTGAACACATTATGCAAAAAACTTTAAAAATAAAATGTAACAGTAAAACAAAAACTTATTTAACCTAAATTTACCTTTACTTTGCTTTGATTGGTTGAGCAGTTTCGTGCCAAGTTGCGGTGATATGGTAGCGAAAATAATAACTAGAAAGTAATATATTATGTATGTTGTTGAGGGAATGTTCAACGTATAAACAACGGTATGTTAACTAAGTATTGAGGTTACTACTAATGGTTTTGTAAAACCTAGTCAGAGTGTCGCAGTGAATGTCGATAAGGTCACTGTTCAAAATTGAATGCCTAGATGGATCGTGATATATGGCGGATATAGGCTTGTTAAGTGGCCTCCAGTGGCGCCCTCATCGGATAAATGAAGATTTCCTTTTAAATACAGAATAAATAAAAAAAATCGCCCTGACCGCCACTCGAGATGCCAGAAAGCTAATTATAAGTAATACCTAAATAGTTCTCATTACTCAATTTCAAATTATTGATAAACAGCGGCCACTTTTTTTTTAAATCATGCGTTCTGGAAAGTAAACCCATCAAAGCTATTTAGATAAGTCCCAGCTGAAAGGCATGAAAACTCGTTCCTGTAAACCCCTTTGTTTATTTTTAACCGAATTCAAAAAGGACGAGGTTCTCAATTTGTATGTTTTTTTTTTATTTTCTCAAATTATATTGGTTTATGTATTACCATAGTCTGAAAAACGGGGTAACCCGTAAAATACGGGGCACTTGGCAGCACTAGGCGGAGATTTCTTGCGCTATGGACCCAAAGGAACTTAACGCAATTGGCCCGCAACCAGCTCCGAGTAGCAGCTTTCAGTAGAAGTTAAGCAATGTCTGCCGCGGTTTCTCCTTGGATGGGTGACCACTAGTGGCATTTTATTACGAGCGTTTCCGTGGTGCGGAGGGCACTAAACACTCGTTTCCGGTTTTTTTTATGCATAACGGGTTGGTACTTTACTTCAAACACAGTTAAGTGAAGATGAGGTCGAAGGTGGAAGCGTACTGACCCGGAAACCCCAACACACTTGGTGAACTGGCTATCTTATCTCTGACAACCGGAACACAACGATGCTATTAACATTGCTGCTTGCCGTCAGATTTAGATAAGATGGTGGTAGCTAGCCAGGCGGACAATTAAAATGCCCTACGTCCAACCAAACCGAGTACTTAAACATGTACCCCACTGGGGATCGAACCCGCGTCCTCCGAATCGTAAACCCAATGTTGTTTACATTGAGCCACGGAGGCGGTTATAGGTAATATTGCGGAGCCACGGAGGCGATTATATTGAGCCCAGTTGCGTTCAATCGCGCGAGGCTGCTCGCGTGGTGTAGACCCGCCTATTCTTTATGCCAAGTCGCACACTGTCAGGTGGCTAGTTTGACATAATACTACCAATCCGCCCTGGGTCCGCGTGGTGGATTATGACCCAATAGTTGGGGACGTGTAAGGCTGATGATGATATGATATTGACAGAAATATATAGTTGCGTGACCCGCATGCTCGTTTGCCGCCCTCTCATATAAAAAAAAAATTAAAAAACCGAGACAAATTCTATCATCATTCAGATAAACTATCTGTGTTTAAGGCCAGTATTAATAAACCATTCTCAAGACTGAGAACAGTCTTGTGACTGGCCTCAAGTAAACGTATTGATTAATAAACCTTACTTGAGACCTGAAACGCACGTGATTACTCACTCAGCAGTACTCACTTGAGAGGTGCGTGTATTAAACGTGAAACTCAAGACTGTCATTCATTCGCCGCTGCGGCGAATATTTGAGAAGTGATCTCAGCTGAGTAGACCTCAAGATTAGTTTATAAATTAGCACGGAGCTTGAGATAGCGTCAACTGCTTAAGTCGCACCTCGATTGATATATCCTCAAGACTTGTATTGAGATTGGTTTATTAATACGGGCCTTAGGCCTAAGAGCCTAAGGTACTAAACAGTTGAGGCTATCTCAAGCTCCGTGCTAATTTATAAACCAATCTTGAGGACTACTTAGCTGAGATCACTTCTCAAGTATTCGCCTCAGCGGCGAATGAATGACAGTCTTGCGTTTCGTTTATTAATACGCGCACCTCTCAAGTGAGTACTGCTTGAGTATGCACGTGCATTTCAGGTCTCAAGTTAGGTTTATTAATCTACACGTTTACTTGAGACCGGTCACAAACCTGTGCTCAATCTTGATAATGGTTTATTAATACAGACCTAAGTCTTCGAAGCTAATAATGCTGATTGATAAGTTAAAAAATGCGTTTAGAACTCAGAGGGCGGAGTGTGAGTTTTGTTTCGACTTAACTTTACTACCGCGTTCATGTTTACGTGACGATTTGTATGAAGAAATGTGCAGCGCCTCCAGCGGATAGTTTGCAAAACGATTTTTTTCATAGGGACTTATTTCGTAAACGCGAACGCGATGGTAAAGTTAAAAACGAGACAAAACTCACACTTCGCACACTGAACAGATAATGTATACTTTGCATTGTGGTCGTATCGAAAGATTTCCTATCATTTATTACAATAACATCGTTTCTCATATATTACTGCTTGGTGTTAATGTATGTAGATGCAGGTATATTCTTTTTCTTCTTTAAAGTGTACCTACCGTATAATGACCAACAATAGTAATTCTTTTCTCCTCGCAATGCCTAATGGTATAGTTACCTAATATAAATATAAGGTATTTAGTTTGGAAATGTTTAGTTATGTTAGTAAGTGATTAGTGAAACTATAAGTCCATAAGTAACAAATTATTGTACACAAAACATTTGTAAGGCTGTTTGTTTGTTAAACAAATAAAATGAATGACCAGTTACTTGATTTGTCCTCAAATTAAGAGGCGATTTAGTTCGTGCTAATTATACGAAAATCGCCATGTGTGGAGAACCAAGTGAGAATGACGGACGACGTTAATTAATTAATGACACTTAATGACTGCAACGGAAGACAGATGAGGTCTCACTTCCACTAATGGTTTCCGCACAGGCTGACAAATTACAATTATTGTTTACTCGTGTAGATTGATTATACACTCAAGGTGTTCGGATTGAGTCTAACCAACAGACAGAATAACTATAATATATTAAAAATTGAGAAAATCTCCGAGAAAAACAAAAACAGAAAAAAAAAATCCACCTTCGGCCTCATAGGCAAATAAATATTTTATAAATATTTTGGACACTTGCACCAATCATCTAGTCTCAAACTAAGCAAATCTTGTACTATGGATACTAGTTCCCTGTGTATTATTTTACTCTTTGGATACTAGATAACGCATAAATATTTATTTTAAATTTTAATTAAGTTTGGATGTTTGTTTGTTTGTTTATTTGTTCGTTTGTTTGTTGCTCAATCACGGCGAGACGGATGAACAATTTTGGATGAAATTTGGTACATAGGTAGAAGATACCCTGGATTTAGACATAGGATATTTATATAAAGTGAGTAGTTCCCACGGGATAAACGAACATCCGCGATAAATTTATTTCACGCAGGCGAAGCCGTGGGCGGAAAGCTAGTACTTATAAAATCACGAGTCGGGAATAAATGTCCGCATTCATCACACAAACATTTACCCCTCGCGGGATTCGAACCCGCTACCGTTGGTTTCACAGACAGGGTCACTATCCACTACATCAATCGGTCGTCATTGTGATTGAGGCCAAGTGCTAGCCCGTTGTGCATAAAATAAACACAAATGTTTATTTCATCCAGACACATCAAACAGACTTCGAAACGACTTAAGTATCGACGAGTTTAATCTTAAATATTTAAAAATAATAGTTTAGAAAACCCCCGAAAGACTATATGAAAATCCAAATCCCTAAAAAAACTGTGTTAACACGTTTCGAGACACATCACGCCTCTAGACGTAATAACAATAAAACTTCTATTGTGTGTGGTGGTGTGTCCCGGAACGTGTTAATATCTAAATATCTTCGAAACTGCTTAACCCAAACTTCAAACTTGAAGCAGTTACAAGTTACAATTAGTTACAAGTTACAATTTAACATATAAGCGATTATAAAACTGAGCGACTTTGTACTTGGGGACTAACCGCGCAAGTATTCCGGCTCCTTAGGTTATTATAAATAATAAATAAATATCTTTGCATAAACACACAGCGCCATCTAGTTCCACGGTGAACAACTATAGGCTTGTGTTGTGGATACCAGATGGTTGATATACTACATAAATACATTAAAAAAAAATGAATACTTATTATATTATAAATGAAAACATCCATAACTCGGGTACACATGTCCGTATCATCACACAATATTTCAACGTAAGATACATGCATTCAATAATAGATTCAGTATTAGAAATTAAAATAGGACTCAACTCGTTCCGGGACACATCACGTAATAACAATAAAACTTCTATTGTGTCTGGTGATGTGTCCCGGAACGCGTTAAGCATTTCTCTGTCAGTCAGTACGTCCAAGCTACTACCGCTTCGGAAAGGGAAATCATCTGTGGGAAAAGAAGCGGCGAAAGAAACTCACAGGTTAATTGTTACATTAATTTTCATCAAACATGGCTAAAGCGGAATTCAGCGTAAAATACACAATCAAATCGGACCACGCATTACTGAGATACATCCGTTTAATGACTGGACAAGCGTACTGACCCGGAAACCTCAACACATTTGGGGGACTGGCTATCTTACCTCTCACAACCGGAACACAACAATGCTATTAACATTGCTGCTTGGCGGCAGATTTAGATAAGATGGTGGTAGCTAGCCAGGCGGGCATCTAAATTGCCCTACCACCAACCAAACCGAGTACTTAAAACATGTACCCCGCTGGGGATCGAACCCGCGACCTCCGAATCGTAAACCCAACCTTGTTTACATTGAGCCACGGAGGCGGTTAAAAGCGATAAGGCCGCCTTTTTGTATTAATGATGTACGTAAACATGTCTCTACTAAGTAGTATCTGGGGTAACCAGACATGTTGAAATACCGGATGATTTTTTTTTACCGCAAGGAAAAATAGGGCATATTAGGTAAGTGAAATAGAAGGTATTGCCATAGGTAGTAAAATTTTTTTTTTTTAAACGCATGCGCCGGATTATGTTTGATATACGACTGGCAGGATTACGTCGACACGGACTTGGCCGGTGTTTTTTTGTAATTTTCTTTTAAACCTTTAAACCATTTATTTCCACACACCGAAAAAAAAAACCACAACAACATACAAGAAATCAAGGTCCGCATCCCGCAAACCGCTCTCGAGACCGAGGTGGCCACCAGCTCACGCTTGAGAACCTGTTTCATATTGAAACAGTATCAGAAAAAATAAAAATAAAGGAAAACTATAGTATCGAGATCAAGACGCGATCCCAGTCTCAAGATCGATCCACCAACACGGCTCTATGACTAACTAGGTACTACAATGAGTGCGTGTGTGGGGGACAGTCTCAGTAAACACTGAGTGACGTGAATCACTCAGCACTGGTTTTCAGCCTGCCCTCAACATATGTTACAATTACATCTTTGTATTGCGGGCTTGTTACGCAAGTTAGCAAAACCAACGGGATTGTAGATCTTAAACACAGTTTTTTTTTTTTTTTTGTTTTTTTTTTTTGTGTAGATCTACACGTGCTTAGACTCGCGTCCTATCATTTAGGTACTCTTCCTTGGCTGTCTTTTTTTCTTCCTCATCATCTATCACCGACTCTAAGCATGTGGACCCGTGCCATTTATTTTGAAAAGATAAATCAAAACGTAGGTATATCTAACAGAATCAAAGGTAAATTATTCTGCTGTAAACTTCAGTAAAAAGCTAATACAAATTTAATAACGGTTCGATGTCACATTTTATAACATAAAAGGATTTCATGGTATTCCGTACAAAATGTAATGGACATTATACACACAAAGTCAATTATAAATGTAGGAAGTTCATGTAATTTCCTAAACAATCCGAAGCGAAACAAATATGTGAGGAGAGATCAGTAATTTGTTATACCTACTGCTTGCAAAATTACTTATTTGTATTTCGAGTTTCGACCTACTTAAAGTTAACAAACAAATTATAAAGAACGAAGCATTTGCATTTTAGCCCAGTAAGGATGCGTAAATTTTGGGGTGTAATTTTCCATAAACTAATTTTCTGAACATGAGCGATATCAGTGTGTAACGTCGAAGTCAAAAATGCTTTATTTTCTAGGTACACAAAGTACACTTAAAATAGTCAATAAATTTATTTATTTAAAAACAGTAACAAATAAAGAGATGGAATTTAAATATAAACTAGAACAAATGTAAAAAATTGGGGCCGCGAGGCAAGGTACCCAAAACGCTGGCAGCGTTTCCTCATTGTATTGGGCGAGGAAACAACCAGCTCTCGGGGCACCAGTGACATCGACTGAGCGCTTTGAAATATTAAAGAAAAATTTAAGAGCGCCCGGCCCCCAAGGACCTAAAGTTTCGACTCCGAAAGTCAATTAGTTAAAATAGTCAATTATATATTTTTTAAGCTACTGTTTGTTCAAAATACAATTTTCCCCTGAGAAGAACAAGCAAGAAACTCGAAGGGTTGCTCTTTTAAAATCAGTCTTTGATTTTACATAAAGGTTTTTATATTTCATTATTAATTGTGAAATAGCCTGGCATGCGAACGATCTGATTATGTCCAGGTATGATTATCATCTAAATAGTCAGATATTTTATAATATGCTTTGTTAATAAGTTTCTGTTTTACAGTACCTTTAAATTTATTGAGAGGAAGATTTTGTCAACTGGAACTTTATTGAAAAAGCAAGAAATCGATAGCTTGCTTTAAATATCACATCATCATCAGTCCGTAAACATTCAATTACAGGGATATAGGCTATAATTATATCTTTATATTGCGGGCTTGTTACGCAAGTTCACAGAGAGTTCATCGACTTGTAACAATAAACGCAATATGTCTCTCAGTATTTTCGTTCCATCCGCTCCAGCAGGTCGAAGGTTATAAATCCAGGTCCGCCGGGACCGTACGAGCTCAACGCCAGCGCCTAAATAATTACTACCATTCCACTCCATCACTGTTTGACTGTAGTTTATCTATCTGCTCTCGTATCCTCACGTACAGGTCCTTTTTTGACAGATTTTCTAATCTACACAGCTTTGTTCTAGTGGGGGGCTGTGCCCCAACAATACAGATTTAAGGGTGTTTATACACTTCTGTACTATGTGTGAATTACACTTCCATAACACAACACGACAGAAATTAACCTAGAAATAAATGCTTAAAAAATAAAATAAAATGAAGTTTCAATAACTGTTTAAGTATTAGAAACCAAAAAACCCTTTTTTTTATTTTGCGGACGCCATGTTGGATTTTTTACCATAAAATGTATCCTATGACACACGGGTACCTAGACTAATATAACGACACCATGCACTTCGAAATCGGTTATGCCGTTAAGGCTACAGGATGTTTCAAACGGATATACATACATTATATCCACTCGAAAAACATTACCCTCCTTCCTTGGGCAGTCGGGTAAAAACATACCTATTTCAAATGTACTGTCCTTATACTCAAAGGTTGCTGGAAGAGATCGCTTTCAGTAAGGTCGCCAAATTGTAAATTCTATTCTTACCACTTTTCTGAAACTGTATTTTTTTTTCTGTTGTGCAATAAAGTGTATTTTTTTTATGATCGATTTGTATTGTATTGTAAAAAAATGAGTGTAGACAGATATAGCATTATGTAATAAATATTACACAATTTAATTCAATGTAATACAATGACCGGAAGTTTAAACAACTGAACAGAGGAAAGGCAGTAAATCATGGCTCGTTGTAAGTGCCCTGAATATTGCGGACTCCCGTCGCGGCAAACTTGCTCAGCCTGTATAATGTACAGGGTGAATCTTACACCAGATGCGTACACCTCATGATATATAGATATATGATAGGAGAAATTATGGTCCGAGAGTTGATCCCTATGGAATCCTACCGAATTCTCTCTGAAACACAATGATTGACCATGTTTTAGTATAGAAATAATTTAATTGTACATTATTAAATTGTCACTCACCCAAGACCAGTAAACTTATTAGGATTTTATGTAGGTATATAGAGTTCCCCAAATATATTCCATAAATATAAGATATCCAGATACGCTAAATTAACAACGGTGTTACGAATATCTTCTAAACGGCTTAACAGATTTTCATCAAACATGGCTAAGAACCAATCAATCAATCAAATAATTTATTCGTAATACACAGGTGAAATACAATAGACAGATAGTAATGTTTGCGACCGAAGTGGTAGAGCTCTGTGATCCGCACATTGGCATACAAAAGCTTTTTTATTCTATTAATTACTTAACTAATACACCTAAAATGGAAAAGTTGTTTTAAGACCAAATTATGACCGATTGCGTAAAAGAAATACAACAGCTACCAGCACAATTTGTTGATATCTATAATATAATTAAAAAAGATGTCACAATTAATCCGACAACGATATAATTTCAATTTGTACAATATAATAACAAATGTCATAATTGTAATGGCTAATAATTAGTATGTTACTAATAAAGAGTAATAATGAGATAGGATTTACCAATATTAGGTGCGAATCCCAGAGACGCGTTGTGAAGACTGTCTGGGCATCTTCCGGTGGTCCAATCCCATGCTGCAGCTGCATCACTTTGCCGACACAGCAGTTTAGGTCACGTAGGCACTAACTAACACTTCACTAGAATCCTATAATAACTATACTACTTATAATACTTATGTCACTATATGCACTTGGGTGTCCACTTAAACTATATCTATATGCATTCTATATCTACTATGTGGTTATATTTAACTAGTACCATATTGGAATTATTATCATTTCAATGTCCTGTCAACCTTAAATTAAATTTCCATCCACATCACCTGGATGAGTGGAAGTCTACCACTGTACGTTTCTCAAGAAACTTCTTACCACGTACGACCACCCTGTGGAACGGACTTCCTGCAGCGGTATTCCCGAACGAGTACGACATTGGAACCTTCAAGAAACGAGCCTACACCTTCCTCAAAGGCCGGCAACGCATCTGTGACCCTTTTGGTGTTGCGGGTGTCCATGGGCGGCGGTGATTGATTTACATCAGGTGACTCGCATGCTCGTTTGCCGCCCTCTCATATAAAAAAAAAACCTCCTTTGTTTAAATAATATATACTTCATTATTTAAGAAAAGAAAAACGCACTCAAATCCAACTATGCATTATTGAGATATATCTGGACAAAGACTGGATACACACTTAACGCCGTCAATCACATTGCACCCTTCGTTTTTCGTCGGGGGTTAACAACACTGAATGTAAAAAAAAATTGCTATATCGGTATTTGTTTTTACCCGACTTTTCTAAGCAATGTTGACATAAATGGCCGAGGACAATTAAGGGTCGTTTTAAGGGAATTGAAGCAATAAATTCAGTATGAGGCATCGCCCACCCTTGCATTGTGGGTAAGCGGTGTTTATAGCGGTGTTTAATTTTAAATTCGAACGCTCTTTGTCAGTATTTTCGCTGTAAATAGGTCCAGAAATACTTTCATACCAAATACATTATAAATAGATAAGGTGGTGGTAGCTGGTCAGGCGGACGTTTAAAAATTCCCTGCCACTTACCGGGACACACACACTTAGGTACAAAACTCAGCTGGGAAACGAATCCGCGACCTCCGTTTTGTAAACCTTAATGTGGTTTAGATTGAGCCATTTAGGCCGGAGCGTCGGTGGCTCAGCGGTTAAGACGCGATCTCCCAATTTAGGAGGTCCGGTTTCGATACCCTGGCACGCCATGTACCAATGAGTTTTACAATTTAATATAATTACTTATGTGCAATTATCCAACTACTCTCTTAAACGGTGAAGGTAAACATCGTGGGTAAACCTGCATGGCAGAGAAATAAAAATTCACAGGCATGTGAAGTCCCCAACCCGCATTGGGCCAGCGTGACCCATACTCCCTCATATACGAGGGAAGGCCATATCCCTGCTGTGGGATGTTTACGGGCTGATGATGAAGTCAGCTTAGGCTTTTTAGTGTGCAAATATACTGTGTATATATATATATAATATATTCCCCCTAATATTGCTCTCGAGACGTTTCGGCGGTCAGTGAAATTTAAGGCTACATCAAACGTTGGAAACTTACACCATCTTTTTTGTGAACCCCTAACCTACCTACCTGAGGCGAAAACGTCACAGTGGCGCCCAACGTGGGGCACTATTACTAACCTAACTTTATTTGTTCAGTTTGCTAGACTAGTTCCAAAATTGTTTGAACCTTCCCGTTTGTCTGTACGATAACAGAACTAAGATAAATAAACAGAAGATTTTGAAAAATTACCATTGGTTGACCTACACCCATGACTGCCATGGTCCCCTGGATCCGCCCTGAGTGCGGAACACTTATTTCCCGATTCGACGCAAGTACAAGACTTTATTTACCAAAACCAGTATGATTTACCTTATGTATACGAGCATGTGTATAGATAAAATGCCATCTACCAAAGCCCTTACAAAAAAATCAAAACAAAGAATAATTATATAAATAATAACTTAGCCCTCATAATTCACGCGCAACGATGGGGCGGGCAATGCTTATAAATCGGCAATATGAAAGCGTTTGTCGAGTCCGGCCCTGTGCTAATGACGTTTTTTAAATGGCAACAACATAGATAATTAAAAGGGACGTTTCATTGCTCCAGCCTTTTAACAAATCGTGTCTCTTAATAAAGCATCTCGACTCAATGGAAACAACTCAAAGGTGACTTCGTTACTGCTAAACTGTAAAGCTTTGAACACAGCACGGTCGCAAGCCTATCAGGGGGCTAATATAATCTCTAATTTCCAATCAAATGTCGCATAGTTTAAGTAAGATAGTAGATCATTCTGTATATAAACGTATAAGTCTATCTCAGTCTAACAGTGCACAGACAGAGGAATTATTATGGGGATCGCCGTACAAAGAAAATCCTTGTGGATTGGGCTAGGACGCCTGAATGTATTTGAATGAAATTTTGTATGTTGTTTGAGATTTGGTTTGGTTTGGTTGGTGGTAGGGCATTTTAAATGTCCGCCTGGCTAGCTACCACCATCTTATCTAAATCTGCCGCCAAGCAGCAATGTTAATAGCATTGTTGTGTTCCGGTTGTCAGAGATAAGGTAGCCAGTCCCCCAAATGTGTTGGGGTTTCCGGGTCAGTAGGCTTCCTCCTTCAACCTCATCTTCACTTAACATCGGGTGTGATTGAGGTCAAGTACGAACCCTTCGTTAAAAAAAAGAAAATGTATTAACTTCTTATCCCAAAATTGCCCGGCGCTAAACGGCTGTAATTAAGTAAATATAAAATATTTTGGTCTTGCGACTAAGTCGTTACACCTACTAGGGTGACGCAAGGTACAGTAGTTAATTGAAAGACGAAGTCAGTTCCATTTTGGAATAACATTGATTAACTGTGTCAGAGGAATTTACCTACGCTATGGCTATCGACAGCAATAATAATCCGACAAACTCCCGACACGTTTCATACAGATCGGTACATCTACAGTTATGCAGGGTTTATCAGTCATTGTTTTGTGCCTCAATGGTTGATGGGGAGCGAATCCGGGACACACCCATGGTTGCCATTGAGGGTACTACCTACCTACTGCTTAAGCGAGTAGGGGCGGAGGAGGCTTTATCATTTCCTGCTTTCCCTCATTAGCAATGAGACTTCATAATGTTTTAGGGATTTTAACTTTCTATTGTAGAGGAAATATGAAAATATAGCGTCTGACTGCGATTTCAAAATTAATACCAGTAGTTTGTAGACGAATAAATCAACGTTGGACAAGAGATTAGATAAGTCTTGAGAAAGAGGCCAATCATTGAATCCAACTGGTAATGGAAAATTGAAGTAGGATAGTAGGAATGATACCTCTTGCTCGGTTATGGTACTGGCTGTAATTAGTCTGGGGTTTAAGGTCAATGTGAAGAATATGTAGTTCTTACAATTCGGTATGCGAAGCAACGGATATTGATAATCCATGATCCAATCTTGAATTTTAGCAGTAAAATACTGAAACACCTCAAAGCTTCTCTTTCTAATACATAATTTACAAAATCTTTAATATTTAGTTTTAACCGCCTCCGTGGCTCAATGTAAACAACATTGGCATTGCGATTCCGTGGTCGCGCGTTCGATCCCCAGCGGGGTACATGTTTAAGAACTCTGTTTGGTTGGTGGTAGGGCCTTTTAAATGTTCGCCTGGCTAGCTACCACCATCTTATCTAAATCTGCCGCAAGCAGCAATGTTAATAGCATTGTTGTGATCCGGTTGTCAGAGATAAGATAGCCAGTCCCCCAAATGTGTTGGGGTTTCCGGGTCCGTATGCTTCCACCATCGACCTCATGTTCACTTAACATCAGGTGTGATTGAGGTCAAGTACGAAACTGTCGTGCATAAAAAAAACGTCTGGTACCAAAGATTAATTTACGATCTCAAAATAGGAGTTTCCCTAGGTATTTATAGGTGAATTGCCACTAGGTGTGCATGACATTTTTCTCCATTCTTCCCCACTTACAAATACACAAATATACATACATGCTCATTATTGTCATTAATGAAACTAAGTTTGCTATCTATCATACCTTCTTATAAGGTAAAGAAGAGTGTCTTTTATGTTTATAGGGAGGATCCCACAACATATCTTATAAAAAGCACATAAATTATTTATGTATTTGTATGAGATGTTAATTCAGGACTCACTACAGTTTCAGTAGGCGTCTTGCAGAGTACAACTGTTGATCCCAAGGCTGATACAGGAGGTACAGAGGGAGGGCGAAAGCTGTACAATAAATAAATGGAGCACTACAATAGCCAGGTTGATCCCTTCGGCATAAAGGAGTCATATTTGGCATTAACGAAGCGATAAGTTAATTCATTTTCCATATTGTAGAGGCCGTGCGTGGGACGTCGATAATTTCGCGTTATTGTGGGCTGTACACTCCTACTAGAGGCACTCATTTTTATAATAATATAATAATAAATAAATAATAAAAGGTATTTATTCACCACAAACGTAATTTAACAAGTAATTAATTGATAATAAATTAGGTCAAACTGTGATGAAAAGGTAGGGACTCAGGAGATTTGCTGATTTTATTATTACTCTATGAATAAATTTAAACATTAACTAAAAGTAAACAAAAAGAAAAAACTATATCTAAAATCAACCCAAAAACAACTGCAAGTGATAAACTATAAAAAGCTAGACACCAGGCCCCTATTTCACCAAGTTGACAATTGTCAACGAACAGGTGACAAATGACAATTTTGTAAATTATTTCGTATAGAAAAGCTTATAAACATGACAGGCATTTTGTGACAATTGTCCTTATCTCAATCAAATGACAATTATGTTGTGAAACAAGAATCATTTTTTGAACTCGACATATTTGTAGATTTGTCGGTAATTGTTGACATGAGATCGAGGCTGTGTCAGGCTAGCGTGACAATTGTAGTGTTTTCGTTGTTAATTACAAAATGGCTCCGTGAAAGCAGCAGTAGTGACAGTGATAGTGATTTAGATGAGTTCGCATATAGTAGAATATATAGAGAACGAATAAATTTCTCCTTTGACATTACTGAATTAGCGTTTAAGGAAAAATTTCGAATTAGTAAAACCAGTGTCGAATACTTAATAAATGAAATCGGTGCGGTTATATTTTTTTGACAATTGTCGCACCTGTCAACTTGGTGAAATAGGGGCCAGAAGGTATCATATAAGTAGGTATTTGGTAAATGTTCATTACTTATGTGTGATTGTGCGAGTGAATTTAATTGTTTTCAAGTTATTATTACTAATTTAACAAATTTAAATCATATCCGATTTAAACTAAGTCGCTTGCGTCGTGCCTCGAAATAACTTGTAAAACTTGACTGCGCAGATAGATTGATTAGATTAGATTAGATTTAGCTTACATTTATGTTCTTTAATAATTTTATACACCATCTGCATCTGGAGCACGTATTATATGTCAAGTATTCTCAATTTAAAGAACGGTCTTAAAGCCCAAGGGAGCTAAAGTTGTATGGAAGTTCCCTTGGGCAATAATGGCATTCAAATTTGGATCACTAAAATGTCAACAAAAACTTCTATCAAAAATAGAATAGTTTCGAAAAAAAAACAAAGGGCTTGGACTGGTCACTTGTCAGTACATTCCCTAAATAATCACGTCACCACTTTTTCCTCGACTTGTAGTGGAACAAAACATCAGGTTTAGGACCCCATTTCGAAAGACAATTAGCGAAAGCCATTTGTGCGACGCCAGATAATCGAAGTGCCATATGAACGAAACGCTATTTAGCCGATGGGCCATTTAATCGAAAAGACAAATATGCGAAAGCCATAAGTTCGAATGTACCCCTATATGTAGCGAGCGAGCAATATGGGTCGGGGCACCCCGACACTGTTGGTTAGGTTCAGAAGATGTTTAGGTTGACATATTTGTAATATTTTCGAACTCATCGCACAACTGTACCTTCGATCTTATGGCTTTCGCATATTTGTCTTTTATGTTCATTTCTCGCACTCGTGTGAAAAGTAGAGTGTTAAATAGCCATTATGACACTCGTACTATGTCCGTTTTAGTCCCTTGTTAAATAATCTACTTATTAAATAATTTATTAACGATTTCAAATATAGTTTCATAAGCTTCTTCACTGTGGAGTTGGCATTATATATAAGCGGTAATTGTATGTCATGACGTTTTCAGTTGTTAATTTTATAACTTACGAAAATAAAACTTTTTTGTTTTCGAATAAATGATGGTCTGACAAGTTAATGCTCTCATTTAGATTTTGAAGACATGAAGTTAATTGAATTGAAATGAATTTTCACAGAAGGGGAACTCATAGTAGTGGTCGATCGTTTGGCCGCAACTCGACCGCATAGTGGCGCATTAAAATCGCATTATGTATCGATACTTCATATCGATATTTGCAACAGCGCCGCATGTCGCCTCGAATGTGACCGTTTCGGCCAAAACGCCATTTTCATTAGCTGGAAATTGAGTTTGCATTCGATTTATACGGTTACTTGCGGTTGGTATACATTTAAATACAGGGTGAATTTGAATTCACCATAGCCGAATTCAGCCGAAAATTGTTGGGAGTTCTATGGAACTTTAGTATGCTAAAGGTGGTTTCAGAATGGTATACTTTGTATTGGTAATCGAAAATTTTTTGATCGAATTCGACTATGGTTCTTTGGGGAAAGTTGTTCGGAATCAGGAGTGCAGTCACCAGTAAGCAGGAATTACACGAATTAAATTTCACCCTGTATAGTTAAATATGTTGTTCAAAAAAAATATCGTGTCGTATCAAATGACCTATCATCTTTCCTCTTCGGTTCTCAACTGTGGCTAACAAGAAAAGATTGAAGGAAAGAGAGGAAGGGGAAGACTTAGGCGTAATTACTTTGGCCAAATGAAAGAAAAGGTGAATGTCGTGTCGTGTCAAGAGGTTAAAACGAGGGCGGAAAGTAGAGAGACGTGGTCATTACTCCACCGACAAGAGCATAACTCTTAAATTGAAGAGAGATAGTTAGTATTCGCGGCATTTTAGTAACCCAGTCTAACCAGAAATAAACCTAAGAAGTTGAATGAATCTAATCTATATGTAATATGTAATCTGCGTCATTTGGAGGCTCCACTGAAAACCAGCGTTGTAGAGAACGGCTACAAGCCATGCTGAGTTGGAGACCTTTTCGACTCCACCTTGCGACACCGACAATTAGATGGCAAACAGAATGTTATTTTTTGCATGTGTCGCGACTGTGTAATATTTGATTGTACCTGATTGTTTGTGTCATGAGATGGGTTTAAATAATTTTTTCTTTCTTTCTTTCTTTCTTAATGAAAAAAGAAAAATTAAATCATGCCACTTATATAACTCTATTTTTTTTTATTATTATTAAAAACTGGTTTCGCGTTTGGCTACAATCTCACCTGATGGAAAGTGACGATGTAGCCGAAGATGTATCACGCGCACCCAGTAAATGCCTATTCACTCTAGACTTGAAGATCCCAAGGTTGTAAGTGTCGGGAAAAACCGACCGGTGAGTTCCATACCTTAGCCACCATTTAATTGAAGTTTGATATTTATGTGCAAACAAACTTTGCCTACTTTAACTACACATACGTAAAAAATATCACAAAGAAAGTAATTCGAAGTATTTCCATTACTGTAACGGGGGTAACCGACAAATCTCGTCGAAAACAAACAGGAGAAACAACTCAAGGTGAAGGGTGCATGAATAATGTATGGCATCCAAACGAGAGGACGAGGAATCAAAGGATTTCATGAATATTCTAATTTTTTTCTGACTTATATACATAACTAAGTACTTACGATTTTCTCTCTTTTCACCGCGTCTGTTCGAGAATGATCACTTTCCATGTAGTTTGTGATTCCTCCGAATAGTCCTGTCGTGCATTTTTTTTTATGCACAACGGGTTGGTACTTGACCTCAATCACACCTGATGTTAAGTGAAGATGAAGTCGAAGGTGGAAGCGTACTGACCCGGAAACCCCAACACATTTGGGGGACTGGCTATCTTATCTCTGACAACCGGAACCGTAAACCCAATGTTGTTTATATTGAGCCACCGAGCCGGTTAAAACATGGATGCAAATAAATGCTTATCTATCTATCTATCTAAAGAAAATAAACTAACTGTCGCTTTGTATTGTTCGTATGATAAAAGGAAAATTATACAGGCAATCAATAGGTGTTTAATACATTCGAATCTGAATAAGAAAGCTTATAACGAACGGTAATGCCTGGAATCCCGGAGAAATTTGCAACCGTTACAGCTGATACAGGATTTACCGGGATTGCAGATTCCGGTATTTGGGTATAGGAGGCATAACAAATCCTGGGGACTTTGTGTAATTTTCCCCTGCTGTTTATTATTCCGAGGGGGAATACAGATTTTCTTGTATATGTAAAATATTATGTGGACTTGTAAGAGTCTTTGAGGGGATAAGTTTAGTTGTTTATTGGAACTGTGAAAACGGTGTGTGTGTGCGGTATTTTGAAAGTAACGCAACAGACGCAATGTATTTTTATAAGTAAATCCTAAGTTTCTGACTGGTTCTACGAAGTCATAAGAGACGCAGTTTTTAATTGTACTTAACGATATTTAAAAATTGCTCATGACTTGTCCCTTGAAACTTCATTGATTAACGGGTTTACGACTAAATGATGGACGCATTACCCATTGTGGTATTGTGGTTTGGGGTTGGCACTTATCAATCATTGTAAGTTCAAGAATTACAATTAACGCACTGACGAAACATTGCACTTTTGAGTTTTACAAGTAGGTACTTATCAGTGGACGCACTGACCGATTGTTGTACATTTGGGGTTTACAAGTGAATGGTCAGTGGGCGCACTGACCAAACGTTGCACTTTGTTGGTTTAATAAGTACTTATCAGTAGACGTACTGACTTAACACTTCAATTTGGTTTTTAAAGGTACTAATCAGTGAATGCACTGACCAAACATTACGATTTTGTGTTCACAAGTACTTATCACTGAACGCGCTGACCCATTGTTGTAGTTTCGGGTTTCATAAGTAACTGGTCAGTGAACGCACAGACCAAACATTGCACTATTGGTTTTACAAGTGCTTATCAGTGCATGCACTGACCAAACATTTCACTATTGGTTTTTACAATTACTTATCACTGGACGCAATGACCAATTGTTGTACTTTAGGATTTAATAAGTCAGCTGTCAGCAGTCAGTTTCCACAGGTCAGTGGAAGCACTGATCAAACATTGCGCTTTTGCAAGTACTTATCACTGGACACTGTCAGTCATTCTACTTGCAGCAGAATGTCTGACTGACACTAGTCAGTAGAATGCACTTTCTAGCTCTATACAATTCTTATCATTGTGCGTTCGGATTTTACAAGTGATTTGGTCGTTCAAAACTAATTTACCTGCGCTTCAAAAGATAAACAGCTGCCAATTACATCGGTATCGTAAATCTATGTCAAACACACAAAAGTGGAATTCATTACGGAAATTGTAATTAACTACCGTTCCAAATGAAAGTTATAATTGATTCTGGTATTCCGATAAAAACTTCAACGGAACTGGGGACATATAATATTAATTTTATGCAGACAATTTATGAGCTCTCCGATTTCCCATTTTAACTATGGATTTAATATAATATTACAGATAATGTTCATGGTGCCGATTTGTTTCCGGCACGTAAAAAGGAATTAAATTCAAATTCAAAAAAGTTTTATTTAAGAATAACATTTGAAATCGTCCTGGTATACAATTATCGCTCATTCACAAGGCAGACTTCCTAGAGAAGAACGATCAAGAAACTCAGGGGTTGCTCTTTTTACCCGACAGCCCCAAAAGAGGGGTAATGTTTTCAAATATCTGTTTGTATGTATGTAAGTAGATTTCTATGTTACCACCAGTGGCTTAAACGCCTTGACCGATTTTAAAGTACAAGGTGTCATTCAATTCGTCTTCATCTCTAGAGTGTCATAGGATATACTGAACCTGTGAACCCACCTCTAATCAATCTATTCACTTCAAGTGTACCTTTCTCACGGGTTCCAGGACAATCCGATAGATGGCGCGAATCTAAATGTATATATACTGGCGCGCGGCCAGTTTTTCTCTCTCTTGCGATCGGAACAACATCCAATAAAAAACCTCGATCAACACGCAGCCTGCAGTTTATCTTCTCCTAACAACATTAGATGGTAAAAAATCCAACATGGCGTTTGCAAAATACAAAATATGCTGTCGGGTTTCTTAGTTTTTAAATAATTACATAGGTATCTATTAAATAGGTATGTGTTTATAATATTTTTCGTTTTATGGTTCGACAAAGAAAAAAAGAAAACAATATATACTGGATATCCCCGAGCGGTTCCTGTGCACGCATTCTTATCATCTAGATCAGTGGTGGGCTAACTTTCAGATTTCAGATTTTAAAGTTTCAGATTTTTCAGAGGCGAGGAGGTTTTAACCACCTCCGTGGCTCAATGTAAACAACATTGGGTTTACGATTCGGAGGTCGCGGGTTCGATCCCCAGCGGGGGCATGTCCCCCGCTGGGGATCTCTTCTCTTTAGTACTCGATTTAGTTAGTGGTAGAGCATTTTATATGTCCGCCTGGTTAGCTACCACCATCTTATCTCAATCTGCCGCCAAGTAGTTAATACCATTATTCTGTTTTGGTTTAAATAAGATTGTATTTCCGGGTCAGTACGCTTCTACCTTCGGCCTCATTTTCACTTAACATCAGGTGTGATTGAAGTCAAGTGCTATCCCGTTGTGCATAAAAAACATACTATCGTTAGTTACTATAGATGGAATAGCTGATTTTCGATTAAACGATAGTTCGGCAACATTACCTTACACGATAAAGGAAAACAGAACACAAAGCCAACGTAAAGTGCCACAGACTATGGCCTAAAGAACGTACCCGCGAACACGTCAGAATTGTTTAGAATAATGGCGAGAGAAATGAAAATAAAACGCGCTAAACCGCGCCACAGGCTACTTCGTAAACAAAAAAAGAAACATATACAGAAAAAAGCGGAAAATTGCAACATAAATAACCGAAAACAATCTGTAATTCACCGCAGTTTTCTGGATGTAGGGAGAAAGGCGCTCGTTTGTCACAATTAGCTGGAGACGGTTGCAAGTGAGAGAGGAAAAAGGAGACATTAAGGGAATGCGGTGTAAGTTAAAATGTGCTTAATGATGTTAATTTGTATGCATTGTGCGCCCCGTGGGCCCAGCTGTGATGTAGTTGTTTAGATCTCGCGAGTAAAATATTTACACTGCGAATTGATTCTAGAGAAGAGTAGGCCCGTATTTCAGAATGTCGCTCAAGCGTAGATCTGTGCTTGAGTATAGTTAGAAAGAGATGCGGCTATGTCATAAAGCTGTCCCTTTTTAACTGTCCTCAAGCGGAGATCGGTGCTTCCAGGGCAAAGATTTTTTTGTTTTTTTATGCACGACGTGTTGGTACTTGACTTCAATCACACTTGATGTTAAATGAAGATGAGGTCGAAGGTGGAAGCGTACTGACCCGGTAACCCCAACACATTTGCGGGACTGACTATCTTATCTCTGACAACCGGAACACAAAAATGCCATTAACATTGCTGCTTGGCGGCAGATTTAGATATTAGATGGTGGTAACTAGCCAGGCGGACATTTAAAATGCCCTACCACCAACCACCAACTTACAGAGGTGTCAGGTATTTTTTTTTATAAAGTAATGTGCAAACTACTTTTGCTGGTTGATAGAACAGGAGCAGGCGTTAAAGCACAGCTGTAAATAGTCCACGAGTTGCATTACGAGGCAATTAATAAAATCTACCTGCGCTCGGATAATCTGCCTCGCCTCGGGGCCACGATTTATTGGCACAAGTTTACCTCTATTCGCAGATACCAGATAGTTCTATCTAACTTCCAAGGGTAAATCTAGTGATAGATTTTACCCGCGACTTCGTCTGTGAATCTAAATTAAGTAGTCTTAACTTTATTGTACCGCCAAAATTGGCAAAATAATTTTATTCGATATTTGAAGTCCAAATGCCGTTGGTCGAATATGACAGTTGACGATGAAATTCATTATCATTGAATTTAGAGCATACGGGACGTTCCTAATATCCTTATTAATTGAGAGGGAAGGTGATTGTCATTCACATCATTATCATAACATGGACAGACAGAATGTTAAACACTTATACGTAAAATTTTCCTGAACCTTATATAATACATAGGTTCACACTGGGAATTGGAGACTAGTTAAGTCGGATTTAACATATGGTTAGGAAGGTTCAATTCCCAATTTTACTTCCTACTATATACCTGTTTAAATATTTAATAAATTTGGGCATCTCCACTTAAAATTTATTATTTTTTTATGCACAACGGATTAGCACTTATAAGGTCACACCTTATGTTAAGTGAAGATGAGGCCGAAGGTGGAAGCTGGAAAGTACTGGCCCGGAAACCCAATCTTATTTGGGGGACTAGCTACCTTATCTCTATAAACATTGCTGTTTAGCGGCAGACTTCGATATGATGGTGATAGCTAGCAAGGCGGATGTCCGCAGGGCATTTTAAATATTTAAAATGCCCTACCACCATCCAACGTAAATGATTTAAGATCCTTTTAAGACGGAAAGAAAGAAATTATGTTTATTGGCGCCAAAATTGCTTATTATTATACAAGGTTAGCCAGAAACAGTTGAAAATAACGCAAGCCCGACATATTTTGGTATATGTGGTTTTTATATAGTTCATCATATCAGGCCCCCTCCATAGATTTCCAGAGGGATCGGTTGGAAGCGGCCTGCAGCCAACGAATTCGCGGGACCTTCATTAGGTCGTCCGTCCACTCAAGAAGTTCAATGCCCTATCGGCCATCAGTTCTTCCCTGCGCACTACAAATTCAACTTACTAATTCTCTGGTCTATATGTCGGTGACTTTCGTTTTTCTTCATTCCTGGTTTGATCTCGAAGTGAAACGCCAACCTCTCCATCGTTCATTGCGTGAACTTGATTTTTTTTATGAGGCTCAAATCAAATCGTTTATTTGCGATAAATGTGGTACATCAAGGTTGGCTGATAGTCAAAATAATGCTAAAAAGGAAGCGAGGGATATCAGAGATGACTACAAAGAAGTGATCTTTGATGCATCTACATTTATTAAATGAAATACTCGTAAGAGAAGAAGAGGAAGAATCCAGTTGAAAGAAAAGATCTATAGGGTGCTTCCCGGACATCTTGGAAATTGGCATGAGGGAAGATCTTGTGGGACAAGTGAAGAAATAAGTACGACAATCATTAATTTCAAATCTGGTGTGAAGCATGATGTACAATTATTGGCCTAAAGATAATATAATCTTCGACCACATTATCAATTTCCGTCAGGTGGTTTTTATGGACTGGGTTCAGAACTAAAAACACACATCCTGAAACCTGGGACCAGCAATATGGTGTTGCTGTTACATCCGGCCAGTATTCAGCCCAGCTGTTGTGGCAAACTGTTTTAAAAATCCTTTTTAGATTAAACTTGCTATAAAAATTAAAAATTTATAAAGAGCAACAAAAAGCTCGAGCGTCCCGAGCTGTTACAGATTTCTTGTTAGGGCTGTCACTGTCAGCGTAAACCGGACATTAAAAAGACGGCGAAACTAGCGAAATAGTTTTAATTTCTATTTAATTGGGTTGAAATTAAATGACTTGCTGGTTGAATTTGGGATTGTTAATTAAAGCAATAATGGCAAAACAACCAACTTCATTAAGGTTGCTTTCTCTATCTCCGGAGTGCTTTAGCATCATCATCACATTAGCCACAGGACGTCCACTGCCGAACATAGGCCTCCCCCATAGAATTCCAGAGGCTTGCATCACCATTATCAGGTCATCTGTTCACCTTGTGAGTGGACGTCCTATGCAGCGCTTGCCGGTGCGTGGTCTCCATTCGAGATCTTTAACGCCCCACCGGCCATTCCAACATGGCGTGTTTAGTTAGGCATTACTTCAAGTTTATCAGTCATACATATCTATTGGATATGGACAAAATTTAATCAACGAAGTGACGAAATATGGCACTGAATTTGAACTTATTAGTATCCAACTGTAGGTCTCCTAAGAGGGTCTACTGTCACATAACGAGCTACGGAGAAAGCGATGCTCGGCGTTTCACCATGAGCGAATTTACTAAATCCGTGGAAGATAGGCATCGTCAGTCAAGCGGATGACTGAGTTAAAGTTTAAAGTAGGTGCGTGCGTAGCTCGGGACCCCCACCCATAAGATGGACGGATGATTTGATAAGGGCGCGGGTAGTCACTGATGCCAAATAAGATAACACCAAGTACAACAATGAGGTGCTGCATTAGTACATCTTCTTAATCTTCTGTCTTGCTAATGTATATTCTTATTATGTGAATCTTCTTTCTTCTAAGGTATCTTCTTAATTTCTATCTTGCTATCTTCTTAATTTTTATGTCTTCATGATTATGTCTTATCTTCTTTTATCCGGTTCGTAATTGGAGGGTCGCCATGAAGTGTGTATAGAGGAGGTGAACTCCATACACAGGACGGAGGGTGAAGATCGAGGAAATTAAAGATAACTTTCCAAGATGAGGTGTTTATTGTCTCACCATTCGATAAAGATTCATTACAAAATATAATATAATTTACAAAACCATTTCCTTGCCTTGCGCGTGCGACCTAAATTACTATTAATCATTGCGTTGCTCTTTTATGTTGCAGTTTAAATATTAAGTTCGTATTTGCGCATGTTGCGGTGAAAAAAATCTATGTCTAAATGATAACTTCAAAGTCGCGAATAATCACCTAGACCAACGACTTATAACTTAACCTAGTAGACATTTATTTTTCGCGACAACCCTACTTTGTGCGAAAAATGAAACACAAAATCGATATACTTAAAATGAACCGCGGCGAAGCGGAGTACATAAAACCACAGACTTTATAAGGCGAGGGTGTCGACGATAAAAGAAATAAAAATAATGAGGATCACTGTACCGTATACGTGCTGCACAATATTTTCACATGTTACATCTTTATGAGACCCTGGGTCTTGTCGTCCGGTGACACACACAGTTTGACGTTGTAATGATTCTTCTGAATTACTGCCCCTTTCGATCTTTTTGTCACCAACGGCCGCTTTAAGTAGATACATAATTACGTACACTGTAAAATATTGTCTACACTATTTTCTGCCCAATCTAATAAACACTATGTATCTCTAAGGTTTGCTGGTAGAAAACTCTATCGGTGTTAAGCTCGCCTTTGTACATTTTATATACAATGCATATTTCTGTAACAATTTTGTGTACAATAAAGGTATTAAGATAAGATACATTATACTAGTCTATCACAGATTCACTATATCCATATTCTGACGTATTTATCTATTACGTACTTTTTATATTCACCCTACATTTTTGACCGAAGAACGTTTGATCGAAAGCAGAGTACATTGCGGAGTTGGTTAAAATATTTTTTTTTAACGATGAACAAACTCCGCAATGTGCCCGACTTTCGATCAAACGTTCTTCGGTCAAACGTTTTTCGGGGTAGTGTAATTCGATATACCATACGACGGTCGACAATAAAATATGAAGTGGTTTCGGCGTACTTAGGTATTCGACTAAGAACCCATAACATCCTCAAATATTCATTATCATCACGTGACGTTGCTGCCGGTGTGAGGAAGGCCAGTAGCGCGCCAACCCAACTGATCACCAAACCATCTTGTCTGAGTAATTGTATATTACATTGTATATACATATTACAAATATTACTCATGTAAATAAAATTGTTATCAGTATCTTCCATAAATGTGTGTTACAATAAATACAAACACTCTTTATTGCGCAAAATAATTTACAATAATTTTTGATGATAACAATAGAACACAATTAGGCGGCTATGGGACATTTGTAGGTAGAAAAACAGGTAGCCAGTGATGACGAACGAAACCTTTGCTAAAATTTACCTTTCGCTAAATTACCGGTATTTTAGGAACTTACAAGCCCTGGCGGCTGTTGCCACAGCGCACTTAGAGGTGTATGTTCTTATACGGCGTTGATGTTTCATTCAATCATATAAGAGCAATCGGTAAATATATACATATTATTATTAGGAGCTAGGGTTGCCAGATAGGAACTTATCAAATCCGGGACAGTTCTAAAAAAAAAAAAAAACAATGTCGGGTCGTGGCCATAATAGAAAATATCATATATTTTTTTTATTTTCAAAGGATTCATATTTATATTTAAAAGATGAAATGCCATTTTTTCAAAAAACATACTTTTATTAGCTGTAGGTATGTAATTAGCTTAAATTGGTAAATTAAAACTTTGGTAGACAATTACTAAATTACAAATTAAATAGTAATAAACTGAAGAAAACAAAACAATAATAATAAGATACTATGTACCTTAAATAAATCTTATATCAATAAATTCCTAACTTAAAAAACAATCGGTACCTTGCTTTTTGGTACATAATGTTTTGTTATTAAGCTTTGGTAGGAAATCAGTACAAACAAATTATGTATCTTCTAATAAAAATAAAACTTCTTCTGATAGAACGTAAATAATAAGCTAGTTGCTAGTTGCTAGTTTATTTTGTTAAAAAATAATAACTTTTCAAAATCCGGGACAATGAGCGCTAATTCCTGGACACGGGACAAGAGGCAAGATTCCGGGACAATCCCGGATTTCCCGGCGGTCTGGCAAGCCTATTAGGAGCCCATACTGTCCCACTGCTGGGCAAAGGCCTCCCTCCTCTCTCTCTATGCCTCTCTGTCCCAGGCCTCCTCCGACCAGTTGGTTAGGAACTTATCCAACTCATCCCGCCATCTTTTCAGTCTGCCGCGACGCCTTCATATATACATAAGAACCCAAAATTCAAACCCCCCCAAGGGCCGAGCTCGCTCTCTTTGAGAATCACTGTTTACCTAAGGCCCAGTTATCTTAGAGCCAATATATCAAGTTGCGGACAGAGGCGCATTTGTTTTGGTACAAGACACTTCGGCTTTTATTTGTTTCCACCTTCATATATGTAGAGAGAGATAGATATTTTCATCCTGGATATAGTCGGGTTTCTTTTTTACGGATACTAATACAACTGAAGTAAGTAACAAGTGTCGCCAACCGCGGATTTTCTGTCTCTGTTTTTCTAATTGCTTTTATGTTATGCGCTCTCGTCATACAAGCAAGTTCTTTTTGATCGGTTGAAGGCTGCGGTGTGCGTGTGTGTGTGTAAACAATTCGTCCGCCTTCCAGTAAAGTAATGAACAGGCAGGAAAGAAATAATATGTTTATGGTTAATTATTTTTAATGTTATTTTTTTTTTTTTTTCTTTTTTTATAACTATACTTTTTTTTGAACCCTTTGGACTAGCACTATCATGTGTTGACGGGATCGGGGTTAATAAATTAGGACCTTATATAGTACAGCTGTCGTAGGTAAATGGTCCAATTAACTATTAAATTCCTAGGCCGTTAGTAAAGTATAGCGAACTATTCCGCTAGAAAACTGTGCTGCTCGGGCGTCGTTGGATTGTGTTAGGTTCCTTCGGATACTACCAAGGAGCCCACGTAGTGGGTCTGGGCAGCGCAGTTTCCAATAAGAAATGTAATACATGAAATGTTCACCATATATTACGGTCCACTTAGGCATATAAGGGAATGCCTAATTTACACAGGTGAGAAGATTAGATAGATAAATCTTTTTTTGTTACACCAATCACACACATACATAAAGTTTTAAGCGTATTTCTTATAAAGAACTTAAAAGGTAGGTACTAGGTACCAAGGGCGGATCCAGGTTTTTTTTCTGGGAGGGGCACAAGAGGCGGACGGGCAAAAAAATCAACAATAACTGTTAGAAATAAACTTGGAGTATAATATTTTTAATTTCTACATGTTCAGGTATGTATATATAGGAAGGTTTATGAAAATGTCAAAACAATAGAAAAATTAAATATTTAATAAAGACAGTTTTCTTTTATGTTTCCTGCTAAAGATGTTCAGCACTTCATTAGCGTCCATTTCTGCCGCAACGTCTTGATGGATATGCATTAAAGCCAATCCATTCAAACGCCAAAAATTTGAATTTCAAAAAAATCCATCCAGAAATAGACAATAGTTTCACTTACGTTCTTTCTGTTATTTTAACAACTCTGATAATTTGATTTGCTTCTACGTATGTACTGTGATGGAATCTCCACAGTACACAAAAATACCGTCTGGGGGGGCACGTGCCCCCGTGCCCCTCCCTTAAATCCGCCCATGCTAGGTACAGAACAACTAAAGCCGATGTGTGCTGTAGTAGGACAAATTAGTGTGTGAGATTGTCCAAAGAACAAAACACTGATTTTCACCTATGCGAGGAGAATGCGTATTTATATAGGCATGTACTGAGATAGTTTGCTTCATCTTAGGCCACGTCGTCACTTTCCATCAGGTAAGATTGCGGTCAAACACGTATCTAGTCAAAGAAAAAAAACATAAGCGTTTCGATGTTCCAATTATTGTATCATGCATGGTCACGAGCTATGCAGAGGGCTCTCTAGGTTTCACTGTGAGATCGAATCAGAAATGGAGAAATCCGTAGACTAACAAGGGTCACTGACATAGCTCAGCGTATTAGTGAGTTGAAGTAGCAGGGCAAGGCACATAGTTCGAAGAACTTATGGCCGGTGGGTCACTATAAGGTGACCTAATAAGGTCGCGAAAAGTCACTGGATGCAGATACTTAGGCTAATATGATGATGATGAAACATTGCATTATGTAAGTGTTACACCGTTTCAATTCGGTTACATTGATTTTCCTGACAAGTTAAATACAGTCGTATTTATTATGCAGTAAAGTATAGAATTAATCAAAACCTTTATGAGACTTCCGTTCTTTTTAAACTGAGAAAATAAAGGAAAATGCAGCATTGGCATTGGGTAGTTCAATGCAAAATTTTTAGTTTGTTCTTTAGTTAGAAAATGATGTAAGTCGCATAACAAATTTGATTAGCTTCGATAGTTAACATTCGAGAAATACGATCGACTTTGGCTTGTAAGGAAAATCAATCTACTCGATTTATTATGCCGTATGTTCTACCGTACGTTAGCATTAACATTGTGTACATAACATTAACATTGCCACGTATCACATAACGTAATGTGCTATTAATTAACGAGCAATTAAGACGAGATTAAACGTGACCTGATTAACTACGATGAAATCCTTGCGTGTGGGCGTCGCCATTAGAAACGGGGCAAATCTTTGAATTTAGGCATTATCCTTTACATAGTCGGTGCCGGTTGTTTTTAATTGACAACTGTTTCTACACGCTGCAAGAGTTCTTCGAAAGCAAGTAAAACTGACTATTAGATTAAGTAATAATAATAATATAAATAGTTTTAATGACATGTTATATTATATACGCTCAGTGCCCTCATAAATTTGCTGTGCCCTAACAGGGCGACTAAGTTATAAGCACCATTTATAATAAGACCATTGTATACACTTAGTTTTGCAAATAAATAATTGAATTGAATTGAAAAGGCGTCGTTAAGCCAAGTCGGTGGTCTGACATTGTTGTGTTCCGGTTGTCAGAGATAAGATAGCCAGTCCCTCAAATGTGTTGGAGTTTCCGGGTCAGTATACGCTTCCACCTTCGACCTCATCTTCACTTAACATCAGGCGTGATTGAGGTCAAGTATGAACCTGTCCTGCTTAAAAAAAAATAGCTCTGGGCCCGCGCGGTGGAGTATGGCCCTTACCCTCTCCCAGTGAGGCTGTGCCCCAACCATGGGGACGTGAAAGGCTGTTGAAGATGATTACCATGGGAACAACTAGTGCAAAGTAACCTACTTAAATAGTCGGAAGAGGTCAGATGTGCAGGATATTTAAAGGTACGCCGGCGTTCGCGCAAACGCAGGCGCACACACTCGTCCTCCCTTTCCTCAGTTCAGTGGAACGGAAAACCGCTACGACTGGAGAAGAGGTCAGATGATGTTAAATCATCATACTACTGCTGAATATAAGTCTCCTCCATAGGTTTCCAGAGCGACCAGTTGGAAGCGACCTGAATTCAGCGACTTCCAGTCAAGATAGCCAGTCCCCCAAATGTGTTGGGGTTTCCGGGTCAGTACGCTTCCACCTTCGACCTCATCTTCACTTAACATCAGGATTGAGGTCAAGTACGAACCCGTCGTGCATAAAAAAAAAAGAACAAGATGTTTTTTGGTGGAAAGTCCCTTAGTCGCCTTTTAAGACTCCCACGGTAAGAGACTACCCCGCTTCGTGCCGAATCCATACAAATACTTTTTTCATGGCAAATTGTACCAATGACCACCAGCACTAGTAGCATGACAGGAAAGATAAACGTTTATATCGCGCGAAATAATATTTGTCCCGCTCATTCGCTTGGACGAAATATACAACTATCCCACTCTCACTCCTACGTCGCGCGCGACAAACGATGTCATGATACGGGGGCTGATGGATAGTGATCTCTATCGTTTTTATTATACTAAAGGTTGTATCTGTCCCTACCTCAAGTTGGTGAATAGCCAAGTCCACGTGGTATATTGGGCACGTGTCTTAGTTATGGCGCATTACGGTGACCCGATGGATTCCCCTCTTTCCTATCTGAAACTTTTAAGAGCGTTGCGTAAAGGATAAATGTGATTTCGTGTATAAAAATTAATAATTTTCGAGCTCCAAAATGGAAGTGTAATAAAATTCGGTCTCACAGTAATAATCACTATATTTACTTTACTCCAATAATCCACAATCCACAAACACAAATATAATGACACTTATCTTAGGTTGACACGTCTGCACTCAACGGCGGCCGCCACACAGAGAGCGTATCAACTACCGTCACCGGTGTTGTCACCTGCCAAACTGTCTTCTCCCTAATCGATTAATCAATAATTTGTGTAGATACTGCGAAACAGATACCTACTTAGTGATTTTGTGTAGTGCGAGTGCGAACGATATAATTTAGTTACCTACCATTATTTACCATTTTTCTCATGTAAGTGACTGCTGTCTTTGTGAGAAATAAAGAATCTTTGAACTGAATAATAATCGATAAAAATATCTAAACCTAACACTAGGATAGACTTTGAAACGTTTTTAGGGCGTTACCTCAAAAGATAAAAAAGGAAAGTAAAAATTTTCTGTAGGATACACAGGGTACTCTTTATAAAATAGTCAGATTTTATATTTTTTAAGCTACCACTTGACCAAAAGCACAGAATCCAAAAGGCACTTTTCACTAGTAACAAACTCGACGGGTTGCTCTGTTCTAAACAGGTTTTTACGATTTATTTCATTATTAAGTGTGAACGAGCTGGTTATGTCTATGGATGATAATTTTTCAAATAGCCTAATATTTATTATATTCTTTATTGCACAAGAAATACAAACAGATTACAGTCAGAAAATATTAACAAATGTGATATGTATTTATTAACCGCCTCCGTAGCTCAATGTAAACAACATTGAGTTTACGTTTCGGAGGTCGCGGGTTCGATCCCCAGCGGGGTACATATTTAGTACTCGGTTTGGTTGGTGGTAGGGCATTTTAAATGTCCGCCTGGCTAGCTACCACCATCTTATCTAAATCTGCCGCCAAATAGCAATGTTATGTTCCGGTTGTTAGAGATAAGATAGCCAGTTCCCCAAATAAGATGGGGTTTCCGGGTCAGTACGCTTCCACCTTCGGCCTCATCTTCACTTAACATCAAGTGTGATTGAGGTCAAGTGCTAACCCGTCGTGGATAAAAAAATATATTTTATAATATGCTTTCTTAATGAGTAAAGCTTAATAATAATAAATAAGTAATGCTTTCTTAAGACGGTCTTGGAAATCCACCAATGAGAGGATGTTTGCCCTGGCAATGGGGACATACAGCAATTGATGTGTATACCTACCTACTCACACATAAGTAAACAAAGTGCCCCGATCTATAATTGAACAATAAAATTGTAAGACCCAGCAACATTAAAAGTGAAAGCCAATAAAATTTGTCTGGCCTGGATTCGAGCGAGATTGACGCGGTTCTTTTACTTTTATTTATTTACTTATTTATAATAAGTATTTATTTACAAGAAAAATATGTATTTATGTAGTATATCAATCATCTGGTATCCACAACACAAGCGTATAGTTGCTTACTGTGGAACTAGATGGCGCTGTGTGTATGTCTAAGGATATTTATTTATTACTTTTGTTGGTATAGGCTGGAAATTAAATAAATAAATACCCTTGTACATACACAACAGCGCCATCTACCTACATGCAGTATCCAGACTTATGTGGTGTTGGGCGTGCGACGTGAATCAGAAGATTCCAGGTTCGAATCCTGGTAGGGTCGCCATGAGGTGTTGGGCGTGCGGCGAGAAAAATGAAACAGTGTTGCCGCTCGATATATCTATCTATCGATAGTTTAAGCAAAAACAATAGTATCGATAGTTCTCGATAGTATCGATCTCTCTCTTAGTGCAATACTATCGGTAAACAACCAATACTAGCAACAACAAATATTATTTCAACAGTATCAATTGCATTTACACTGGAAGGAAAGAACAGAATTAACCGATACTATTGAATTAAAGGTCCCTATCGATTGTACAAAACTATTGATAGTATCGATACTATGTTTGTGTATGTTTGTGTGATACGCTAGGGACATGTTTGTATGATGAATAGAGACATGTGTTCCCGAGTTATGGATGCTTTTCATTTATATGTATTTGTGTAGTTTATCAACCATCTGGTATCCATAATACAAGCCTAGTTGCTTAGTGTGGAACTAGATGGCGCTGTGTGTATGTGCAGAGATATTTATTATCATTATTATTATTATATTATATCGATAGATTTCGTCACTTTCGGGAACAATGCTATCGATACTATCGATAGTTTATGCAATATTAGATAATAGTATTGTTGCTTACCGATAGTATTGTACTAGCTAAGAGATCTATAGTATCTTTCATTTTTCGGGAACACTAAAACAGTCTCTTCGGTTGCAACTCGTATAATATTCCCAATAAATCATAATAAATCTTATATACTAACTCATACTAACATAGTGGCCAGGAATGTGTGTTGCACATACATGTTTTATTTTTTTGTAAATAATCCAAATAACAATTGTGTTTATAAAAATAATATAGAAAAAATAATACCTAAGCGACCGACCTAAAAGTACCGTCGCCGCACTCAAATTGTAGGCCGTTCGGTTATATTTTAAACTTTTTTGGAATAGATACTTTGAACCTACATAATCACGTTTTCATTAGATTAGACTAATAAATTAGGACCTTGTATAACAGCGCAAAAATGTTTCCTAGAAATATATGTTATATTTTTCCTCTAGTATCAGTAGTTCGATGATTTAGTCCGACGATTGGACTGATGATACTTTTTAGTCTCATCAGTCCGATGATGCAAATGATTACAGATCATCGGACTACTGATACTAGAGCAAAGATTATGTCTATTACATAATATTGTGATGTGAAAGGGAGCGTCGGTGGCTCAGCCGTTAAGACGCGCTCTCCCAATTTGGGAGATCCGGGTTCGATTCCCAGGCCATGTACCAATGAGTTTTTAAATTTAATTTAAATACTCATGTGCATTTATCCGACTGCCGTTGAACGGTGAAGGAAAACATGAGCAAACCTGCATGCCTGAGAAATAAAAATTCAAAGGCAAGTGAAGTCCACCCAAAAATTCAAAGGGCCGGCGTGGTGGACTATGGCCCATATTCAATCATTATACGAGGGAAGACCTATATCCCTGCAATGGGATGTTTACGGGCTGATGATGATGTTGTTGTGAACACCAGGGTTTGTAACCTGTTTCGAAAATACCGGTAAATAAAGATTTATACTGGGTTTTAGAAAAGGGTTTCGTTTGGAGCGCGTCCGAAATACAAGGCTCTAATTTATTACTCATGATACATTGAATACGTGATTATGTAGGTCCAAAGTACCCATACCACATAACAATGTTAAAAATAAAAAATCCCGAACCTCCTACAATTTGAGTGCTGCAACGGTAATAATTTTTACTATTATAACAAGGTTCCGGTGGACATTCAAAATTTGCCTTTAAATAAATTTAAAACAACCATTAAACGGAAACTATGTGTCACAGGCTATTATAAAATTTCTGACTATTTGGATGATAAGAATGCGTGGACATGAACCGCTCGGCAATATCCAGTATATTTTATTCTTATTTTTCTTTGTCGAATCACAAATTTAACAATTATTTCAAATTGTATGTACATTAACTTATTTAAAAAGAGCAAGCCCTGAGTTTCTTGCTCGTTCTTCTCTAGGGAGACTGCCTAGTGAATGAGCGATAACTGTATGTCATGACGTTTTCAAATGTTATTCTTATAACTTACGAAATAAAACATTTTTGATTTGAATTGACTAACTTTTTTTATAATTTTTTTTTTAATAAAATTGTTATTTAAAATACGTTGGACCCACATAATTACGTGTACTACTTCTCCATAGCTAACATTGATAAAAAGGACCCAATCAGCAGCAAACGTTACAGAATAACACTTCGAGACGTTTGCTGTAATAAAACCGGTATTAATGGTCGTTTTAGAGGCGATCATTAAAACTGTTGTCGAGACCTAACCGGGTTACTGAGAGGGCATGTGTGTACGAAAGTGGGTACCATTCCCAAAGAATACTACCAACCCTAATTTAGACACGGATATAAGGACCACCAGTGACTGTATGTATTAGTATTTTGCTTTTGATTTCATAATAAATAAATATCTTAGCACATACACACAGCGCCATCTAGTTCCACACTAAGCAACTAGGCTTGTTTTATGGATACCAGATGGTTGATCAAATAAAAAAAAATCAAAAATCGTTTATTTATTTTACTACATATTGGCAATACAAGTAAATAAATAAATAGGATCCTCCTTTTAAGCTTAGAAAAGCCTGTAGTAGGAGGAACCAATCTTCCATATCATAGGTTAGCAAAGGTTTTTTTTTTACAAAACAAAATGTCTTATAAAATTTTTAACCTAAAGTTGATGATAAACGACACAAATAATTTTTTTTTTGTAAATAAATACATATATAAATGTTAAACATCCATAACTCGGGAACACATGTCTGTATTCATCATACAAACATATGTCCCTAGCGGGATTCGAACCCGCGACCTTTTGGTATAGCAGCAGAGTTTCTAACCACTACACTAAACAGGTAGTCGTATTGTTGTGATCTATCGTTGATATGAAATTCATCATCATTAGCCTTACTGTTACACAGTCCTTGTTAAATAAATAGACTACTTGAAATTTTGGAATATTTAATTTATTGAACTCAACGAGCACCTGTTCATAGGACAGGTGCAAGAAGAAGAGAGCGAACAACTTAAGGTGTTGCCACTCCACAAAAATATACAAAAAGGGCTGTTCACAGACAACTGGCCCCGTACCATGCGCGCCCCCCGGACTGACGTCAGCTGCCGCGAGATCTCATCTTGCCGGCAGCCGAACCCGACACGACACCATCGCCAGTCACCGCCGATAGCAGCTCGCTCACAGGGCCTCCCCGAACGGGGTCCCACCCAGTGGGCTAGAGCGCATCGGCGGTGTGAAGAAAGAAGAAGATGTGGCCGACTCGACGCTCGCCTACCCTATCCTAGGGAAGGCTAGAGCTCGTCGACCGCATCACCTCCCGGATTGACCTCAGTCATAGACACACCAAGGCCCCGCTCGTAGCAACGAGCGGCGTGGAACACTTCGCCAGATTGGCCAATGCCAAGGTGCCGATTCGCCCGTCCCCAACCCAGGGACGAGGCAGGAAAACCCGACTAACCATCGTCATTTTTGTATGTTCTGTACTGAACAGTCCTCTCATTCAGTGCACTGGGAGAGGGTATGGGCCATAATCAACCGTGCGAGCCCAGAATAGTGACCAAATGACAGTGAAAACAACGCACGGAAACATTCGTATAAAAATGTTTTTAGTGGTCACCGATCCAAGGGGCGACCGAACCAAACATTGCTTAACTTCGCTAATTGAAAACGATTGGATAACGCATGGTTTTTAGACAGTAGCAAACCACTGTTTAAAAAGTTTAATATACTTCCCCTACCGTGTATGTATATAAAAGCCGTCTGTCTCACTATCAAAGCCAATCCAAGCTATTTTAAAAAGCGAATCGAATGTAATGAAAGGCACACCAGACGTCAATACAGAAACTTTTTATATCAACCTCCTTGCCGCACATACATTTATAGTAAGAATGTTTATAATATGTGTATTTGCATTTATAATAAATTACCTGACGAACTTAAATTAGAGAATAGCATAAATTTATTTAGAACGAAATTAATAAAATGGCTTACGCCAAATTGTTTCTATAGTGTTAAGGAATATTTAGAATTTAAAAAATAATTAGATGATATTAAGTGATAATACGAATTGTTGAAAAGTATCTGATACATTAGTAATTAAACGGAACCTGAAACCATTTGCACACCTGCATGCAGGTTGAACTCATTGTGGACGAACTATACTTAACATCTCTTTTACTGTGTTCTGGCAAATAAACTACTTGTATTTGTATTCGAGTTTTACAATCTACTATCAATGATAGTCGCCTTTTACGCCTTTTAAGAGTACGTTGGTCTATTCCACTCGGCCGGGAATCACACAGCAACTGTTTTTTTATGTACAACGGGTTGATACTTGACCTCAATCACACCTGATGTTAAGTGAAGATGAGGTCGAAGGTGGAAGCGTACTGACCCGGAAAACCCCACACATTTGGGGGACTGGCTATCTTATCTGTGACAACCGGAACACAACAATGCTATTAACATTGCTGCTTGGCGGCAGATTTAGATAAGATGGTGGTAGCTAGCCAGGCGGACATGTAAAATGCCTTACCACCAACCAAACCGAGTACTTAAACATGTACCCCGCTGGGGATCGAACCCGCGACCTCCGAATCGCAAACCCAATGTTGTTTACATTGAGCCACGGAGGCGGTTGAACTTTATTATAGAGTTAACTTTTTGATTTATTATTATTTTGATCGAAGAAATTAATTTTTAAATCCATTACAAAAACAGGAGCAAAATTATTGGCTGAATGCATCACAGGGTGTTCTAGGAAACGAGTAGGAGTTATTGGCTGGTGCCGTCGTTCGATTTTATTCGCGCGCCTTAATCCCGGCCCGTTTTCTCTCACCGCTGGAACAGCCTGTAGATATATTACTAAAAGCTTTATCTGCCGACAGAGCGGATGGGTTAATTTATTTCGGTTCCCGTAGAGATGTTGCCGGTATCGGGCGGAGTATGTTTAAGAGCGCATACTTTTTAAAGGAAAATTTTACTCATCAATAGCTAGCTAAGTGTGGGGACACACCTGCGGAAGGTACAATACAATACAAATACACTTTACTGCACAACAGATAAGAAGAAAATACAGTTTCAGAAAAGTGGTAAGAATACTACTATACTGTGCTGATACTTCGGCGACAGAATTATCGGTCGCAGTATTCGGTTGGCATGACGCACCAAACGCACCGAACGCGCAATTAAGCGCGTTACGCGATGGACAGCCCCCACTGGACATGAGTTGGCAGCCATAAACGACAACACGCAAAACAGTTTCACATAATAACATTTTTTTTATGCACAACGGAGTGGTACTTGAGCTCAATCACACCTGATGTTAAGTGAAGATGAGGTCGAAGGACCCGGACACCCTAACACATTTGGGGGACTGACTATCTTTTTTTATTCTCTTTTATTTAGGAAAACAAACAGCTATACTATATATATAAACTACTGACAGTACAACATATATACTTAGTAATAGTAGGTATAGCCAACATCGTTATTCACATCAAATCAATGTTGGCAATTCATTTTTGGAGACTGATAAAACTCAGTACTTATCTCTGACAATCGGAACACAACAATGCTATTGACATTGCTGCTTGGCGGCAGATTTAGATAAGGTACTTCTATCACATACATAATTCCTGCTCGGTGGTAATACGGCATTTTACAAAAATTAAAGGAATATATTATACTGGATGAGTTTTTTTTTTTTTTTCAAAAACTCACGCTCCGGCTGGCGATTCATATGCGACTAGCGGGATTGGTACGGTTCCTATCATGCGAAATTTATTTCGAACTCATATTTTCTTCAAGGTTTTCTTTATTTATTTAATTTATTGATGTAATTATGTGGAATTGGCTACAAACGCGACCGTCAAATGACACAATTAAAGCCTTACTCCATTAAGGTTTTGAAAAAATAAAAATAAAAATAAACTACCTTTTTTTTTTCTTTTATCCACAACGGGATAGCACTTGATCTCAATCACACCTGATGTTAAGTGAAGATGAGGCCGAAGGTGGTAGCGTACTGACCCGGAAACCCCATCTTGTTTGGGGACTGGCTATCTTATCTGTGACGATCGGAACACAACAATGCTATTAACATTGCTGTTTGGCGGCAGATTTAGATAAGTTGGTGGTAGCTAGCCAGGCGGACATTTAATATGTCCTACCACCAGCCACCTACCTATGCCAATAACTTCTATTTCACTTATCTAATATGCCCTATTTTTTTCCTTACGGTAAAAATCTCATCCAATATAATTTACACTAAACAGTACACTAAATAGTATACCGCATTATTCAGCAATGCGCAGCAGTAGACAGGCTTCTATATATCCGTCTTATGATCAAGTATTGAAATTATATTTCTGTTGTGCAACCTATTATGCTAGACATCTTGCTTGACTATGTCATTTTAATCTAATTTCATTTCAATTTGACATTTTTATTTACCAATTTCAATCGTATTTTACAATTTTAACATTGTCCTTAATAATTGACATGGAATTATAATATTAATTTTCGAAACTAAGCTAATGGGTATCTACTGTAATATATTTGTTTTTTTTTTGCAAAAATTTCCTACCATCTTAGATAAGCCTATGTACCTACCTTAGATAAATAACTAACCATTTTTTTTGTATGCCAAAATGGTAGATCACAGTGTTACTTATACCATAATATTTACTAACATCTTTTATACCTGTGTTTCACATTAATAAATTGAATTGAATTGAATTGGATTGACTATGACGTTGGTAGATTGCTAGAAAACGTTTTTGTTTACTGTCTTTGCTTTGTTGACTATCAAGTTGTCAAAATTTTTGTATAAAATATTAACATACTATTTGTTATAATCATTAGCTCTATTAACAGCGTTATACCCTATTTTTTTCCTTACGGCAAAAAAACTAATTCAGTATGATCTGATGTTGTGCTGTGTGTGTGATAACCTTTATTTGTATCACCACCGGATATTTCCACGGTCTCCCCCCACATGCCCGTAGATGTTCTACGACTTGCTACGGCTCGTAGCATTTTATACGAGTCGCTTTATGAAGCCATCGCTATTTCCATCTCTACGGAATATTTAGATGACTGTCACAGTGCAAATATACTAACCGTATGGAACCTGGGAAACCGTTTTAAGGCTCAGAAATTCGAGCGTAAATTTCAGTATTAGTTGGCGTTGTTTCAAATAAAAAAACCTTAAATATTCGTACTGTAGACAGGTTTTAGCGAGAATATTGTAATATATTTACCACCCACAATACCCAAAAAACAATGTAAATAAAGTGGTTTTATTAGAGTTATATCCATAAAGTACATATATTTTAGAGTAAATAGCTTTACAACATCAGTTTAAATTTAGAAAACAACATTTATGTGAAACACTAAATCAAAATATTTTTTGATATTTTTAGAAAATTTTGAAGGTATGTTTTTTAGCGCAACATATAAATCATTTCACGTTTTGAGCTTTATAACAATGTTACTTTCTTCTATTTCAATTTCAGATCTGTCTACACACTAGAATGCTTTCAGCACGTAAAAAGAATAGAACCAACCCGTCTCTTCCCGTGGGTGCTGTAAAAGACGACTATGGGACTTCCCACCAAAAAACTTTTAACACGTGTGCATTGCTATATATTTCGAAAGGTTAACCTTGGATGTTATTTCAAGGATTAAGCTTGTAATGTCTTAACCGCCGTCGTCACACGTAAACAACATAGTGTTTAAATTTCCGTCTCGTTAGCTATTACCATCTTATCTAAATCTGCCACCAAACAGCAATGTTAATCGCATTATTGTGTTCCAGTTGTCAGAGATAAGATAACCAGTTTGCCAAATAAGAAGAGGTTTTTGGGTCAGTACTCTTCCACTTTCGACCTCATCTTCACTTAACATCAGGTGTAATTGAGGTCAAGTGCTAACCCGCTGTCCATGTAAAAAATAAACGCTAATGTTTGGGATGTCTTTGACCATCTCATTTGGGATAAAGGTCGTGACGTCACATATGTATGTATTGTACCATTACTATAGTTTCCATATTGCAACATGGACACAACCTACCTTACCTATGAGTACACTGTGTCACTGGTTTAGTAGTTCGCAATGAAAACGAATAATATATCGGGATTACTGTCTCTACATATACGAATCTGAGAGAAAGTTTGATTAAAAATGATTTGAGTATATATAAAAAGAATATTCAAGAGAGAAACAGGTACCAGTGTAGTTCCGGTATTAGACAAGATCTCGTATTAGGTAGGACAGTTTTCATTTACTTTGTGAGATTTATTTCCATTTAAATATAATATATCGCACTCGCATAATTATGCGAGACGAGCAAGATTTGTTCTTTAAGGAATAATAATAAAAATTTTGTAATAACACAGAGAAGTGACATCCGATCTTTTAGGGATCCGTAACAATTTCTTTTGTCGTATGCAATTTTTATTTGATTAACTTAAAGTCACTCTTAACCAAATTAGTCAGGTAAAATTGTTTTTTTACTGCACTCGTATTCAAATGCCACTAGTGGTGACCCATCCAAGAACTGACCGCGCCAGACATTGCTTTTCGAAAACGAAAAACCAATGAGACTGCGCTACAATGTTCAATGTCGCATTATTAAACTGCCTTATAATAACGGGTTGCCTAAACCCGACTCCGTTACAGAAGCTGTATCCGCTGGCAGGGATCCCAGATGTCCGGCGAGTAATAGCTAGCTTCATTGAGAGAGCTAAACTTGAGAATGATGTAAGTCATCCTAAGATACCAGTACTCAACAGTGCACCAAACACTCCAGAGTCGTAAGAAGTCTCTAAGGTTTTGGAGTTAAGCTCACCTTTTTTTATTTATTTTCTTTTTATTTATTTATATAGAAATCACATCACATCATATAATTATATGCTAATTATATTTAAAAATATTTCTTAAAATTTCTAAAGCCAAATTTATAGAGATTTCTAATTTACAATTTGAATATTAACCGGTACTCGGCTAACTTTGATAATAAATAAGCTAAAAACTAAGGCATTGCTTTACAGCATTTGTGTGTATGTGTGAGTGAGAGAGTGTAGAATGTGGTTGGAGTGTAATAAACAAATACCTTTGAATCGAAACAATTTTAAAACGAAACGAAAACTCATGCATTTGGACGCGCAAGGTCCAACTTCTTTACAGCCTCAACTACTGAGTTCTTAAATTTAGTGAATTTAACGTTAAAAATATCAACTTCCAAGAAATTATTATTGTATTCTTGCATGCACCGCAACAAAACAGAATTTTGTCCATAGTTCGCGTGAACAGAACATTTTGTACATTTGCTATACAATCCATATTACAGTTGTGTGTACAATAAAGATATTAAGATATAAAGTTTTTAAGGTGCGTTGCTCACATACAAGGCGTGGCTTCGGATGCTCTTCTTCTTGGCTACGATTTGCTCCTTAAATCGCCGTCGGACCCAGGTCGGCCACAGCGAAGGTAATCTTTGCAGGTGGGGCTTCTCCGATGGTTGGAGTGATCGTTGCAAGTGAGGAGTCTCTTTCCAGATAATGGATTCATATTATCTTGCTCCGCGTGACCTGACAGCTGCAAGTTTGACGAACTCCTTTATGCCACAGCGAGTGCTGTTTTGGCCCCATAAAATTTAAAACTCGGAAAAACCAGAAGACTGCCATTTAAATATTTTAACTGATTAACTGGTTATAAAGGAAGGAACCATCGGGGCGCATGTTAAATACACTCGCAATTTTTGGATAAAAAAAATCAAATACGAAACCTTCCTCTATATTTTTCAAATAGCAACATTTAATACATCGCTATTTTATTCTCGAGGCGTAATAAGTATCCATGCAGCTTTAAATTTATCAAGCTGCGGAGCAACGAAGCGAAGATATATAGCTTATGATGCCCAGGGGACTGTATGGAACGTGTTAGCTATAATAGATGGTGGGCAACAGAAGTGGACATTCAAATAAGTAATTCAATACAGACATATAAACAAACACGACCCAAATATTGGTTCCATCAAATCAGTAGATATGAATTTACACACACTACATACTAAGGTAAAGCTACTTTTTTTGGCTTTTATTACAGTACTGTGTGCGAAGTGTAAGTTTTGTCTCGTTTTTAACGTTACCATCGCGTTCGCGTTTACGAAATAAAGTCCCTATGAAAAAAATTTCGTTTTGCAAACTATCCGCTAGAGGCGCTGCACATTTCTCCATACAAATCTTCACGTAAACGTGAACGCGCGTAGTAAAGTTAAGTCGAAACAAAACTCACACTCCGCCCTCTGTAGTCTAAATTATGTGTACTACTATTGTATTAACTTTATACTTATAAATATTATTTAATGTATGTGTGTGGCTGGAGAAACAAATAAACGTTTATCTATCTATCTATCCATCCATCTATCTATCTATCAAGTCAAATATACATAATTTTCTCTTAAATTAGAAAACAAAAACTAACCATAAAAAATAAGGTGGAAACTCAAAATTTATTTGTCCTGATTTGATATTAATGAAAGAGTAAAATTGACATTCTCTGTAATTTGACATTTCTATATTCTCACTGCGTACGCATTCACACTTCACATTCACACTAACACATACACGTACTCAAACACACTCACTCACTCATTTTCACGCACACACATTCCTACATAGATTTCAATTCAATTCATTATTTGTAGCAACTGTTTGGGCGCTGATACCTGCGACTCAGTCTTATGACTAATGCGGTTATCAACGTGCAATGCCGTTTATGTACAATTGTTTATTTGCAAATAAAAAATTTTTTGTATTTTTTGTATTTGTATTCCTTTGTATTATTTTGATGATTAATTGTTAATAATTTTACCACTAGCTAAATTATATATTAGTATGCTTTCTAACTTGATTTGTAACTTTCAAAAGGTACTTACTAGTTCTTTTCCGCAAACATTTGGTTTTTTTTTTTTTTTTTATATGAGAGCACAAAAGCGATTAATTGTTATGCATGCTGATTATCTTTGTATGAAAATAATGTCCAATATTTGCACGTCATTGTAATGACTGAATTAGGCGGATCTTATTGTAACAACACCTAATGTAATGTACCCTAATCAAGAGCAAATAAATCATATTCTATTCTATTCTATGCAAGTGTTTCATTTTGCTTCTCAAAGTAATGAAAAACAAAACTTGGTATTTTGTACAAAATTAGTTGAACTTGGCTTTTTGAACCCTTGTCTCGCATTTAAAACGATGATTTACCGCAAATTCGTATTTACTATTGGCAATCTCAATGAACATCTCTTGTTTCAGGAAGTCTCGAAAGAGCTTACCGTGGCAGTGCGGCTTATGAACACTGACTGTCAGGTGGCCACTGGTCTGACATAAATCTACTAATCCACAGTACGCCCGCGTGGTGGTTTTTTTTTTAAGTAATTTAGGTCACGACAGACAGTCCGTGCTCTTTTTTAGAAAAAAAATTGTTTGTTTTGTTTTTTTGTACGCTTATTGTACGCTAAATTAAATGTAACTAAAATAAAGTACAAAGGCGGACTTATCCCATAAAGGGATCTCTTCCAGTCAACCTTGGTAAATATAAAAGAACACATTAGAAGCTAAACTTTCAATAAAACTATGAATCTATATATTATATACCTACTATACTACAATAGATATGTATTTACTTTAGTCAAAGTCAAAGTCAAAGTCAAAAATGCTTTATTTTGTAGGTACACAGAGTACACTTAAAATAGTCAATTTTACATTTTTTAAGCTACTGCTTGTTCAAAATGCAATTTTCCCCTGAGAAGAACAAGCAAGAAACTCGAAGGGTTGCTCTTTTAAAATCAGGTTTTGATTTTACATAAAGGTTTTTATATTACAAAAAGGTTTTTATATTTCATTATTAATCGTGAAATAGCCTGGCATGCGAACAATCCCATTATGTCCAGGGATGATTATCATCTAAATAGTCTGATATTTTATAATATGCTTTGTTAATAAGTTTCTGTTTTATAGTATCTTTAAATTTATCAAGTGGAAGGTTTTGTATATCAACTGGGACCTTATTGAAAAAGCGTATACATAACCCTTTGAATGAATTACTGACTTTGCGGAGGCGACTTATGTGACCTGCAAGTTTATCTTTATTTCTTGTATTGACATCATGTTTATCACTATTTTTCCTAAATGATGCTATATTTTTTTTGACATACATTAGATTTTCAAAAATGTACTGTGACGAAAAGGTTAGAATGTTATACACTTTAAACCTATCTCTAAGTGACACTGCAGGTTTCAATTGATAAATTGCGCGAACGGCTCGTTTTTGTAAAACAAAGATTGTTTTTCAAAGATTCAAAGATTTTTTTAGTAGTGATTTTAGTATTGAAATTGTTTTTTTTTTCATCTAATACTCTAAAGACTACGACTGTACCTAATCTATATCTAATATCTAAAACTAATATCTAAAACGGTGAGTTCTTATTCTTTTTCTGTATTTTTTTCTGTTGTCATACTCTTATTATTTTTATTTTAATTATTCTTATTCCTAATATATATTTTTTTTATTTTTAATTTTTTGTAATTTTTCGTTTAATGTATTATGTTGGTTTTATTCTTTTATATGATATTTTTAACATTTTTTGTTTCTTCTGTTTCGTGTACACTTTATGTCTACCTTTTATATCAAATTTCGCTCTCACGGGTTTGCTGGAAGAGATCTCTTAAATTTGTTAATGACCATTTCTTTGTGTGTGTGTGTGTACAATAAAGTGTTAAAATAACGCACACGTACACACTTATATGCACATACACAATACACATACAATTATATAAGTATCTCCCTCAAACACACAGGTAATAACAAACAGGTTTTCTGAGATTTTGTTCTTTTGTGCGAATACCTCGAAAGTGGGCGGAACGCAGTTGAAATTAGCACCAAAAAACTAGTATAACGGATGAGCTTTTTTCCGTAAGGAAAGAAATAGGGCGTATATTAGGTAAGTGAAATAGATGTTAATGGCATAGGCATTTTTTTTATTTTTTTTCAAAAACGCACGTACATATAGTCGGATATTGGTGTGTGAGACTGGCGGGATGGTTAGGGATCCCATCATTCGAAATTTATTTGGCCCTTATATTTTGTCCAAGTTTTCTTTATTTATTTAATTTAATGTGGGAATTATGTGGAATAAGCTACAAACGCGACCGTCAAATGACACAATTAACGCTTTATTCGAATATAATTAAAAAAAATAAATAAATAAACTATCAATGCCAATAACTTCTATTTCACTACCTATAATATGCCCTATTTCTTCCTGAAAGTAAAAAACTAATCCAGTATTTTTTTTAATTTTTTTTTTATTTTTTTTTTATTGAAGAGGTGGGCAAACGAGCAAGAGGCGCACCTGATGGTAAGTGTCACCGCTGCCCATAACCATCTACGGAAACGGAAGATCCGCAGTGGCGTATATGCTCGCTTCTTGAAGGTTCCCAGATCGTATCGGTTCGGAAAGACATCCGCTGGGAGCTTATTCCAAAAAGTAACGGTACGTGGAAGGAAATGTCTACTGAACCGCACCGTGGTGGATTTCCAACTGTCTAGGTGGTGTTGGTGGAATTTAAGTTTATGCCTAGTAGTGCGATGATGGAACTCAGCAGCAGGAATCAGACCGAACAATTCCTCGGAACACTCGTAATTAAATAAAATACTGTACTTGATGTGCGCTCAATGGGGCTATATTAATACTCGTAAAAAGTTCATATCCCGTATTTTTAGGCAAATCTCAATAACGAACTAATTTATTTATTTATTTATTTATAGTTCATTGTACACTAATGTGTAATATGTACTGCAATGAAATTATACTATTTAGAAATGTTGCAAAAAATATATTTCTACAATAAAATTGCATTAGCTAATTACATTTTTCTCCATAACTCGCAACTAAAGAGACCCCTTGTGAAAATAAATTTGATTTATGTGAACACGCTCCTTAAATTCACGAGGAAATAAGGAATACTTTTTAAAGCGTATATTAAAGTTAATAATACTTACTATTGCTACTATTGTTTTTAACGTAATCGCCTTCGTGGCTCAATATTAATAACGTAGGGATTACGAACGAAGGACTAGGTTAAAACATTAATATTGGCTATTGTATTTTCACGAATGTATTCTGTTTGTGTGCCTAAGACATCGGAATTAAAGATACGCAAATCATCGGGTAGGTAATGTGCCAGATATAGTGGGTCTTTACCTATGAAATTGGAGTTTTTTTTTCTTAGTTAATCATTATGTACCAATTCCTGCGATTTTCAAAGCTATATCCAAATTTGATTTTTATTTGGAAAATGGAATATTATTTCAAGGTGTCACATGAAATATTTTTTAATTTCTGGGCTAAATCACATAATAAAAAAAATTTGAACAGAGCTCTTTTCATGTGCTTCCCATAATTATTTCTTAGATTCGCTGAAACTTTTATAAAGCGGTTACTTTTAAAAATTAACGCTGCCTATACTTAACTTAATGTTATCCGATAATACACACAAAGTTTAGCTAAATTTGGATTTGCCGTTCCCAAAAAAAGAATCAAAAATGTTTGTATGGAGAAAACAGTCTTAATGAAATTCTTCATACAAAACGCCAATTTCATAGGTAAGGACCTAATATGAAACGAGTAACCAAATGAGTTTATATTTTTTTTTTAGAAAATGCTTGTATAATATAAGAAATCATAAGGTTCTAATGTCACAGCTCCTATAACCACGTACTTTGTTTAATTATTTAATTGTGTTATTTGAAAACAACCCCTTTGTTTTTATGTTTGTTTTAGTTCAAACTCGATGCCTATGATACAGGTAAAACACTTATCTAGTTTAGGTATCACAATAATATAATTAATTTGCAAACTTAAGCATAAATTATTCTAAATTACTTTAAATAACCGGCGAACGAGTCAGACTCTCACTTCCCTGCTTTTACTGGAATGAAGGACGAAGGACTTACACACATTTAAAGGAACAAATTCAAAAATTATTAATTTTAAATTGTGTGTGAAATTATCACACAACAAACTTATATTTGCAGGTTTTTTCATACAATTTCTACGCAACTAGCTACATATTTAAGCTTGTAAAAAAATTAAATTACAAAATATATTTTGGCATTGAAAATAATATATCTTAAAAACATGAAGCATAAAGTTCATTACTAACATTAAAAATATCTTTAGTCGGGAGAGAGCTTGACTTCTGTAAATTGAAGCAATAATTTTTTCTAGTGTTTATTAGGCCATTACGGCCATACAAAAATTGCCATAGCGGACGGTATTTCACGTCCACACGGCGGGGTATTGGTAAAGTTTTCAACTAGCAATAATCGCACCTCGGATTAACCTCATCGGTTACGATATTGCCTCTGCGCAAAGTTAATCTCATACAAAAATTCGGGCGTACTTAAGCAAATCGAAAGAACGAAACGATATCGCGTTTTAAAAGTTCTGTGGCGCCATCTTGTAGTGACACGGTGGAACTAATTATGGTGCAATATGAAATCGGGGACGGATGTAGATTTTAACTATTGTTGGGTTTGTGATTGATTTATTTTGCAATGTTATTAATTTTAACCGACTTGTAAGAGGAGGGTTCTATATAAATGGTCTTTAGTGTGTTTGGAACAATTATTGCGTGTTACAAGATCGTTTACTCAGCAAAGGAAACAAAGTTGTTTTGAAAAATGTAATTAGGTAGATTTATAATTTAGATATTTTAAATTCAATTATTTTATTATGCAATTACGATAATTAAACTAGATAGATAAGGATAAGACCGTGTTTGTACTTTTCTGATGTGTGAAATATTCTTTTTTCATCCTGACAAACGTGTAATAAGTATGCAGCTTATAATGTTGTAGGTCATTTTTTTTTTAATTTATGATTGACTGGAGTCGCGTTTGACCACAATCTCACCTGTCTGTTTGTAATTATGTCTGGGTTGTGGGACTTTTGTGGCATAGCAGAACCAAAAGGACTAAACCGATTTTAATTGTTTTTTTCGAAAGCTGGTACTGGAAGATGATTCTTACCCATAGTTATTTGACGAGAATAGCTTTCCAAGATATATAACTAACATTATAAATCCGAAAGTTAGGATGTTTGTTTGTTGCTCAGTCACGGCGAAACGGCTAAGCGGATTTGGATGAAATTTGGTATATAGGTAGAATATACCCTGGATTAAGACATGGGATACTTTTTATCCTGATAAAGTGAGTAGTTTCCGCGGGATAAACAAACTTCCGCGATAAAGTTCTTCCATGCAGGCGAAGCCGCGGGCGGACAGATAGTTACAAATATATCTGAATCATCCTAAAACAAAAATCCTAAAAGAAAATTGGACAATCAATCAATCAATTTATTGCTTTCACATGGATTTTTATGGTCTTAGGTTTACGTAATATTAGTATCACATGTGTATCCCTTAGGGTGTAGCAATAGAGAGAGACCGAGGGGTCATTGTTGCATGCAAATTTTTATTGTGTCATGGTCGACGAATAAATGTATTCTATTCCATTATTATCAATTCAATATTTATTAAATTAAATAGATATATATCTATTTTTATTATTAACATGTAGGTAGTCTTCCCTTTCAGAGCTTTAAAATGTGTAATTCATTATTTGACTAAAGAAAGAAAGAAAGAAAGAAAAAGTTTTTATTTGGCACCATTACTGTTTAACTTAAAATTAAGTACTTAAATTAAAATACATGAAATGGTGGTGCCAAAAAGGCATCCGCTCAGCATAATGTCGCGACACCGGAGCCCAGTGACGCGACGCTGGTATTCTGTGGACTACCTAAACGGCTGCCGCCGTCTTTCCATAAAACCTAACAATCTAAACAGGTGCTGTAAAAAAGAACAAAATGGAATATTGCCGTCATAAATGAGCAGTAAGTTTCCGTTATTGCCACGTATAAATGCATCCCGGGTTTCCATCCTTATCGTGTTCGAGTAAAAAGGCAAAATGTGCCGTTTTAATGTCTGCCCCTTCCTTCGTCCTTTTGGCTATAACACCGATTAGTGCTGGGACATGGGAAATGGACGGAATATCATTTCATTACATCAATAGCCAACGATACAATACTTATCTCCATAATTTTTCATGTACGTTTATGTTTGTTTCACTAAGTGCCTATTTGTTTTTACAATTGTAGGGTACATACAAGGATAATGCGCGATCTTTTATAGGATTGTTAGGGTCTCCATTTTGGATAGGTGTTCCACAGGGCTGATTTCTTCGACCATTACTATTTCTTGTTTATATTTACTCAATTAATCTATAAACCAGGAGATAACGATATTTTCTAACGATATTTGTGCTATTTAAATAGAAGGAAAAATATTGTACGTAACCGAAAGAGGACAGCGCTGGCAGTGAACCGTAATGGAAGGTGTAAGGCTACAGTCAGCACAAACTAGAATCGCAACACATAAGCTGACAGTGTTAAATAAAGACGTCGATGTCCCGAAAACAACTGAGGCGAGGCATTTACCTAAGGAAGTAATTTAAATCGATACTTACTGTAAGGTTAATTTACCCCATCCCTAGTGCGAAACATGTATAAAGAATTTATGTAACAGAGATATGGTTTAATAAAAGCATCTCTATTGGCTGTACATATTTCAGGGTTTTCGTTATCATCGAAGTATTTTGGAGTTTTTATTTTTATATGGCATATGGTACAGGCTGAGGGTAAATGGGTCTTAAGTGGCAAGCGATAAACTGCTCCAGAACCAATAATCAACTTTAAGAGTCTTGTATTAAGATTCAAAATTACCTATAGCTAACTGCAGCTTTCAGCGGTCAGACGCACAAAATTAAAACACTGCATTTTCTTTTCTGTTGTCAGAATATTCATATTCATTATTTGACGACCGATTGGTGTAGTGGATAGTGACCCTATCAGCGAAACCAACGGTTGCGGGTACGAATCCCGCGAGGGGCAAATGTTTGTGTTATGAAGACGAACATTTATTCCCGAGTCTTGGATGTTTATATAAATATTTATGTATGTTTATCTGTTATCTAGTATCCATAGCACAAGCTTTGCTTAGTTTGGGACTAGTTGATTGGCGTAAGTGTCCAAAATATTTATTATTATTTATTTATTGACCAAGTAATAGAGTACGTTGCATTTAGCACGTCATAACTACATAATTACATTTTCAATTACGTATCTACACTTACTTTCAATACATTTTAGTTTTCAGTTTTAATTTCAAATATTTTTATAATAAAAATTTTAGATAAAACAAAATTAAATTATACATAATACTCCACGTATTAGTTTTATATAATAGAATTTTATTATTTTATATAATAGATAAATATATATTTATTTTATATAATAGATAAATATACATATCAGAATTTCAAATATAACTGTTTCTAATTAATAAATATTTTAGCTATGGAAAAGGCTAAGCTCCGAAATCTGAAAAAGAAAGAAGGATGCCAACATAACCCAAAGAATTAAATAAATATTAATATTGTATATGTTATTATTTCAATAATACCTTTAACTTATATTACCCTGTTAAATATATATAGATTTCAACTGTGAATAGGTATATAGAATGATATTTTATGTATTGTATAAGTATGCATTATACTTATGTATGTATCTAATTATGCAAGTAAGTATACATATCTATTGTAGTAGGTATAGTAGGTATATATGTAGATTCATGGTGAAAATGAAAATGTTTAGCTTTTTGTACGCCCAGTCAATGTGCTCTTTTATATTTACCAAGGTTGACTGGAAGAGATCTGGCTAGCTACCACCATTTTATCTAAATCTGCCGCCAATACGAACTAACGACAATACCAGTATGTTCACATAGTAACCTACGTACAGGACCCACTAGTCACCATGAAGCCGATTCACGTAATACAGTTTTTTTTAATGAATTTTGCATTCCACTATTTCGCTGAGGGGTTATAGATTCCTATAGATTGAATAAATAATATAATAAATAAATATTTCGGACACTTACACCAATCATCTAGTCCCAAACTAAGCAAAGCTTGTACTATGGATACTAGATAACGGATAAACATACATAAATATTTATATAAAGATCCATGACTCAGGAATAAGTGTTCATATTCATCACACAAACATTTACCCGTCGCGGGATTCGAACCCGCAACCGTTGGTTTCGCTGACAGGGTCACTATCCACTACACCAATCGGTCGTCAAATGGTAACCCGGTGTATTGTATACCAACCACCCGGATTTTCTTGTCTCATGTAGTGTCTTGGTCGCTCATCCCGACCAAAACCCTATGATTTAAAGTATTACAGTTCGCTGTAGACAAACATGACTTAAAGTCGTAATGTGAATTGGGAATTACATTGCATTTGCAGCTCTAATGGTTATGGTAAATGTTCGCACTAGGCCGGTTTTTTGCAATGGAAATCAATTAGGTACAAAACAAGATATCCATGTTACAAATTACACAATTTGATTGTTTGTTTGTTGCTTAATCATGGCGAAATAGACGTGGCTGAAATTGGACACACTAGTAGATGTCCTGGAAGAAGGCATAAGATATTTAAGTTACAGATTCCCTAGGGATAACTTGCGAAGATTCCTCCGCGTAAAAGTAATTCCACGCGGGCGAAGCCGCAGGCGGAGAGCTAGATTCCCCTACCTATTTACAACAATTTTATGCGATTGATTAACAAATGAAAACAATATTACATTTTATAATGAATGAAATACAAGTCTATCATTTTAACCACCCACTCGTGGTGAAAAATAAGTAATAAACAATAATCTGATTAATTAACCGAATCACGTCATTCTTGAACAGAAAATCGCAGAGCTCACTTCAATAGCCCATTGTCATCAGAACTTAGTAAAAAGGGGGCAAGAGACCACCACCGCAACTTACAAGGGAAAGCACTCTTAGTTAAGTAGTACGTAACTTGTTAACTTACAGAATAACTTTGTGATGCATTTATGAAAAGGCCTGTGAAAAGTTTTGCTGGAAGCAGGTTTTAGGGTTCTCTTGTACGTTTCATTCTGATATTTTTTTCGAAATTTATTTAGGAGCCAATTATCTTAGATATATCCACATCACCTCCATCAAGCCTCTCGCATGGCGTGACTTGCATCGATGTCCATGGGAGGATTTGTCATGATTACCACGCGGGTGATCGTAGAATTTTGAGACCCAATGACGTTGTTACCTGTGTGCCTGTTCTACTCTGCGGTAAGAAGCTAAGTTTATCATATTTTAATTTAAACTTCCAGCTACCGCGGCTTTATTATATTTACAATGAGCAGAAGTTAGGGTTATATCACACATTCTAATCACACGGGCGTCAGCATTCCGCTACAATGACGCCGAATCATTCTTTGGTATGAAAATGTTTGTAGCCAATTCACACGGCAACAACGCGGCGTTGTAACTGCTACGTGTGCGCGTTATAGTTTCCTTCGAGATCGACAGCGTTGCTATTCACACGACTTGTATTGCAGTCAAGCGGAATATGTTATTAAAACAAATCCTTACGGAACCCATTTATCTTTTCTGCGTGTATTTGGATAAGAACGGCAAGTAGTTAGCTTACTGACCTCTTCTTTAGAACTGAGCCATAAAAGTTTTTCGTGACGTAAGTTCGGGATGAGTGTCACACAAAGGAATGTATACGCACTGCAGCCAGGATTATGTTGCAAGTCAAAAGTGCTGCTAGCTAAGCTGCTAGTAACTTGAATCATTATCAAAAAATTTATTACTCCTTTTTCACCGACTTTGTAAATGAGGTTCTAAATTCTACTATATTTTTAGTTTCTTTGTATGTTAGGCGCTTTCTACGACAATTTGTGAAGCAATTTCAATAATTCTCTTTTTGTCTTGAAAGGGTATTCTGCCAGGGTGGTCCCATTTAAAGTTAGTGAAGATCAAATGATGTATTCCTAAGGGAATGTTACTGAAGTTGGTTGTTTTGTCAATTTTCGGTGTGTGATACACACACAATGCTTTTTTCGCGTCAGCATTGGATTTTCGATTTTATGAGGTCTCATCATTACCTACAGGACATCATCTCAGGACAGGTCGGTATTGTCGATCGTGAAATCGATTATTTATATACCAATATACGACCGATTGGTGTAGTGGATAGTGACCCTGTCAGCGAAACCAACGGTTGCCGGTTGCGAGAGGTAAATGTTTGTATGATGAATACGAACATTTATTCCCGATTCATGGATGTTCATTTAAATATTTATGTATGTTTATCCGTTATCTAGTATCCATTGTACAAACTTTGCTTAGTTCGGGACTAGATGATTGGTGTATGTATCCGAAATATTTATTTATTTTATTTATTTAAATTGTTGAAAATATGTCTAAGTGGTACATAAACAATTTCTCTTTTCATACTTTCTAATGACACATAAGGTTAAGTGATTACAGCTTCAAAGTGGAAGCGCCTCACTCAGAACTAGATAATGCCACACACATCAGTAGTACGTATTCGAGAGTTCTGGACCAGCCCCGGGCCCTCCCCCTAAAAAAAGGTCACCACGGTGTGTTCCCCCTTTCACGGTCTCATTGGCGGCTTTAATTGGGTCGTTATTGACGGATTTGCCAGTTAACTTTGTTTGCTAATTATAATGGCTAGTAAAAAATTGTCCTTATCTAACCTAATAATAGGTTCACACATAAATCAAGTGGACGATAACTCCTCGGCTTTTGGCGCTTTTGTGTACCTACAACTGATACAAGTCTGAACTTGTTCATGGTAAGCATAGCGATTACAGCAGGTGTATGTTTTTAATATGGAAAAAAATTAAATTTATTGTCAGCAATGAAACTGCCTTTCCATTATTCTTTTATTTAGTTTTCTAATTTATGATCAATTTATATTTATGGCAGTAGTCGACAAAAAACATGCACCTTTTACGGTGAATAGAAACTTCGTAATTTAAGTTATTTCATTATAGTATACCATTTTTTCCTAGTAAGATTTGGAAACAGGTGAGACTTTTTTGCTCGTCACGTTGGAATGTGTACGCCTTTAGATGAAATGATAACGATCACCCACTGTCAAATTTATTTATGTTAGTTATTCTTTAGATCGCCATCTGCGGCATACGCAGTATTTTTTCTTAATTTTTTAATTCGATTCAATAATAAATATGTAGGGTTAATTCTTAATAGCTACTACGTATGTGGTATCACCACTCTACCTGGATAGGGTATTTAAAGCGAGACGGCTTGTACAGCACCACAGTCCAAATTCGATCGCCCGCCTCGCCTCGAGACACAGTCGTACATTTCATAGTGAAAAGTGTTAAACTACGCTTTCTGTCATGTCGGTAAGTTTTTGTCTGTAACTACATTGTTTATGTGTTGTCTACTTTACCTGGACGATCTGTTTCGATGCAATTGCTTGACCTAACCTTCGTTTTCTGCTCGTTTCAGACGTCGATTCCTGACAGTGATTACACCTTTAAGAACTATTACTTTCCTACTGCCGATCTAAGCGACGATGATGAAACTCAAGATCCTCCTGCCTTGAAGGTCAAGCAAAACATTGCTAAGAGAAACATTGATTGTTTCTTTGAGAAGCCCAAGAAAAAGAGGGTCCGACTACAGTCTTCCAATATTGCCCAAGCTAACGGAGAAGGAACTTCATACATTTCATCGAATAATGATGACGGATCCTCAGCGAGTCATCTCATTAAAATAGAAGTGTATGAGATGAAAAAGTTGAAAGATGTTCAACCAATTGATTACTGGAAATATGCAGATGTTCGTGTTAAATATTACGCCTCAGAAGACGACAAGCATTACCGAAATGTAAGAGATTTAATTTACAATATAACAAAACAGGTGGCAACGAAGACCGACTGCACAAAGTACTACATAACAGCGGATAAGAAATAATTCCTGGAATAGCCCGTTTCTTGCGACTCCCAATAGAGCAACGTTATAATTTATGGGTTTCTTCTTAGCACATTAACTGTCGCGACGCAGACTCTACTGAAAAACAGCAATAAATTTTTCGTTCCCCACCGTTTTATACCTGTCTATAAGATACACCTCATATAAGCCACATGCCACCGAGAGATACATTTGTCTAACGCAGGCAGAAGGATGGCACACTTCGAAACTCAATACGATGACCAACTGGTACGACTGTGTCTCGAAGCCGAACAAGACGAAATCGACCGACAACTCTATGAACTCTACGATGATGTCGCAAACCAAGGACCAACAAAATCGTAAGTTTTTTTTTCCCTTGTTTTTATTGTTATGATTCTATACCCGAACGAGTAACTTGTATGAACATGTACCAAACTAATGTAGAGGGGGCGAGTATGGGTCGGTATATAAACGAGTTGTTCTGGGGTATTGGTATCACTAACAATTAATTCGTAGTTTTGAATTTAGAACAATGTTGTCTTTGTCGACTGATGAAATACTATCATTAAATAAATTACTTATAATAAGTAAATTTCATCGTTGTATTAGAATGTGGTATATTAGTCACAAACTGCCTAATGCCATGTTGGAGGACTTAGAGATTATGCCCTATTATACACCTTGTCGTGGTCATTCAAAAAAAAATTATGTGACTACTGGAGAGACCGATGAAATTGATGGTGTTATGCTAATGCAAGCATATTGCAAGCTGTGCAATGTGAGTATTATAATCGAGTTCTCGATTGTAATATTAATTTTGAATGTTTACTTTAACCTATACTTATTAACCTATGCACCTCTTTACAGATCGAGTTCTCAAGTTGGCGGGAAAAGAAAATCGGAATCATGTGAAGGAACTGCTTCGAAGACTCGTCGAACACTAGAATGTCAAGATTATCAAGAACCATCAACATCAAGAATAGTGCCCCCAACTGTGAGTTACTTAGATAAACTAATAGTAGAATGTACCATATGTAAAGTGTCAGTCAGCAAGCGATATTTTTCTAGCCATTTAAAGAGTAATTTACATAAAAATAATTTAATTACTGTTCACGATAACTTAGCAAATGTTCAGGTTATTGAGAGTGCATTTGGACAAAGGGTAAAAACTTACCGAATAACTTCAGACTCCAATATATTACATTTAGAAGTCGAAACGCCTGAATCATTTCTATTAGGAATAAAATCCACTTTATTACAACTGATGAGCAAATGCATTAGTGATTTAACCCTCATCAAGGTAAATTTTATTTTACATGCCGATTTTGTGCAACAAACAAAAGATTTACACAATTCTTTTGACTTTCAAACTTTTAATTATAGCTATTGCGTGGGGGATGATCCTGATAGCATAATTTCATTAATTTTTAAAGAAATTTCTGAAAAAGTTAGTAATTTTGAAAAGAAAGACAGCGGTTGGAGTTTGGAGAAAATCATATATCTTGATATGAATGTTAATAAATTTAACCCTTTACGCGGTTCCTCCTATATAGACTTGCCTCTTGATATAAAACACAAAAAAGCCATCGTAAATGTTAAAAATAATGACCAACAATGTTTTCAATGGGCTGTACTTTCCGCACTATATCCAGCTGCTCAACATTCTGACAGAGTAACGTCATATTTAAGTCATAAAAACAAATTAAATTTCACAAACATTCCTTTCCCGATGAAACTTAAAGATATTCATAAATTTGAACAGCTAAATAATATCAGCTTAAACGTTTTCGGTTTAGAATATGTTGCTAAAGAGAAAAAAAACCAAATCATTGGGCCTTTATACTTCACGAAACATCGAAAAGAAACTCACATTAATTTATTATATTTGAAAAATGGTGCTAGTAACTGTGGCCATTACTGCTACATAAAGAATTTATCTAGATTAGTTAGTAATCAAATCACTGCGAGACACGGCGCTGTTTATATCTGTGACGGCTGTTTGCTGTATTTTCCAACACAGGAACAGTTAAACAATCACTATCAGTTCGATTGTAATCATATAAAAACTGATTTACCAAATGACAAGCCGAGGAAAACCATATGGTGTGGAGAACCGCTACCTAATAACAGATTAGCCTTCAACAATTATGAGAAAAAATTAAAAATTCCGTTTGTAGTGTACGCAGATTTCGAATCATTTTTAAAGCCCATACAAACATGTAAAAACGACCCATCTAAATCCTTCACAGCCAATATACAAAAACACGAAGTGTATAGTTTCGGCTATTATATTAAATGTTCATACAATGATCAACTTTCTGTTTATAGAAAGTATACGGGTGAAGATTGTGCCCAGGTTTTTATGAAATTTCTTAAAAATGATTTAATTAACATCTGTCGAAAAAACTCCTTTCAGATATGTCCAGTGCCATTGACCACCGAAAATAATCGGGATGTGTTACAAAGTAGGGTATGTTTTATTTGTGAAAGTGAATTGAAAAATGATTCCACGGTATATTGTGATTGGTATACTGGCTTGTACAAAGGAGTTGCTCACTCGATGTGTGCTTCTAATTATAGAGCTCCCCGGTTTGTTCCTGTCTTTTTGCACAACTTAAATAATTATGATGCACATTTCATTGTTCACGCGCTGAATTTTGATGAGGGAGATATTGAAATAATTCCCCAAAACAAGGAAAAGTATATATCATTTTCAAAAAAAATTAATGTTTTAAATAATACTATGACCTTGAGATTTTTAGATTCTTTTAAATTCATGTCGTGTAGTTTGGAAAAGTTAGCACAAAATCTTAAAACCGACAAATTTCATGAACTCCATAAAAATTTTCCGGATCAAGAAGATTTTAAGCGTTTGACTAGGAAAGGCATTTTCCCTTATGAATATATGACTTCATTTAATATATTAAAACAAGATTATCTTCCAGCCCAAGATAAATTTTATAACTCGCTGGTAAATGAGCATGTTTCACTGGAAAGTTATAAACACGCAGAAGACGTATGGAATCATTTTAATTGTAAAAATATGTCTGATTACTCAGATTTATATTTAAAAACCGACGTCTTATTACTAACTGACATATTTGAGAATTTCAGAAGTTTATGTTTATCTACTTATGATTTAGACCCTGCTCATTATTTTACTGCGCCCGGTCTGAGTTGGGATGCCATGTTGAAGTATACAAAAGTAAACCTAGAACTTCTGACCGATTTTGCCAAAATTGCGTTCATAAAAAAAGGTATTAGAGGCGGTATTTCTCAATGTAGCAATAGACACGCGAAAGCTAATAATATGTTCATGGAAGACTACAATAATGAATTACCTTCATCCTATTTGATCTACCTAGATGCAAATAACCTGTACGGTTGGGCTATGTCACAATATCTCCCCATCGGTGAGTTTGAATGGGTTGATGTAAATACTAATTTCAACGTTTCAGATGATTCAGAATATGGATTCGTGTTAGAAGTTGATTTACAATATCCTGATAATTTACACGATTCTCATTCCGATCTACCTTTCTGTCCGGATAATTTATGCTCTGAAAATAGCAAAGAAAAAAAATTAATACTAAATTTAAACAATAAAACTAAATACATCATCCATTATAGGAATCTAAAACAATGTTTAAAATATGGTTTACAATTAACGAAAGTACACCGAGTACTTAAATTTAAACAAAGTATATGGCTGAAAAAATACATCGATTTAAACACAAATATGCGTACTTTAGCGGTCTCAGACTTTGAAAAGGATTTTTATAAACTAATGAATAACTCTGTCTTTGGAAAAACTATGGAAAATATCGAAAAACGGGTTAATGTAAAACTACTCACACATTGGGAGAATCGAGGTAAAGTTGAAGGTGCTCAATCATTAATATCGAGGCCTGAATTTCACAGTCTTTCAATTTTCTCAGAATCGTTGGTAGCTATACAATTAAGAAAAACTAAATTGCTGTATAACAAGCCTATATATTTAGGTTTTTGCATATTAGATATTTCGAAAACATTAATGTATGACTTTCACTATGACTATATGAAAATTAAATTTCAAAAGAATTTAAAACTACTTTATACTGATACCGATAGTCTTATCTATCAGATATATAGTAAAAATATATATTATGACATAAAGCCCGATTTATTGACTTACTTTGATACATCTGATTATCCCATGGATAATAAGTATGGGTTACCGCTAGTTAATAGGAAGAAACTAGGTCTCTTTAAAGATGAAAATAATGGAAAAATATTTAGAGAGTTTGTTGGATTGAGATCAAAAATGTATGCGATTGATGTAGACCACAAATTTACAGCAAAAGCAAAAGGTGTCAATAAAAATGTGACAAAGAATTTTAATATGGAGCAATATAAAAGTTGCTTATTCCAAAAAAAGATTCACATTTCTGAGATGTTGCGATTCAAATCTATTAAACATGTAATTTATACCCAAAAAATTAATAAGATTTCTTTATCGCATAATGACACCAAAAGGCATTTACTGGAAAATTGTACTGATACTCTAGCTTGGGGACACTATAAATTAAGAAAAAGTGAACACTTTTAAGTTATTTTTTACGTCAGGAACATTTTTTAGTTTTATATAAAAAAGTTATTATTCACACGTCGTAGCCTTATATAATTAATTAACCTATTGTGTCAAATTTTTATTACATGCGTATGTAGCGTGTAGCACTATTTTTGCAATTTGTTTCGCTTCATTGTATGAAAATAGTTTTGTAGTCGTAGTATAACGTATATAGTATTTTGTGGGGGTCCTAGAACTCAGGTTGTTGAGCAACTAATGTGTATAGAAAATCTAAAAATGTATAAGTAAATTAAACATAGTTAATTATTATTTTTGTAATTTTAAAATGAAAGATAATACTAATTGAGATGTTAAATTGATTTTATTGTTTTTTTTTTTTTTACTTTGATAATATGCTGATATATGAGGGAGAGGAGGCCTTTGTCCAGCAGTGGGACATTGGGAGCTTATAATAATAATATATGCTGATAAAATCAAAGTAAAAATTAAATGAAATTTCTGTGTATATGTGGGAAGTATATGAATATATTTATCGACACTCATATAATAATAATACTGTATGATGACTAATTTTAAAAGATGTGTTGTTGTGGAGTTTCTTAGGTCGCTTCTTCTCCATAGCCATAACACCTTTTTGAAGCGATATAGTAAAAAATTTAAAGTTTATAATAAGTGTTTTATTGTTTTTATTCCATTCCCCCATTCTACAGCCTGCAAGTAACACGCTCAATAATGAAAAATGATTCATTTCATACACCCCTTCACAGCTATAGTAGCAGGTCCTAGTGGGTGTGGTAAATCAAACTTTGTCACTAATTTTCTTAAATTTATGAAAGAAATATGTAACACTAATTTTTCACGAGTAGTATGGTGTTACGATGAAATGCAACCTTTATATAATTTGAACAACGTCGACTACAGTCAAGGTATACCGGATTTAAACATGTTTGATGGGAAGCAACCACAATTACTTATAATAGATGATCTTATGAGAGAATCCGATGGTCGTATAGTGGACATTTTTACTAAAGGTAGTCATCATAGAAACCTTAGCGTGTTTTATATAACACAAAATTTATTTCATCAAGGCAGAGGACAACGTGACATTTCTTTAAATTCAAGTTACATAGTATATTTTAAAAATCCCCGGGATAGAACACAAATACGCCATTTAGCGCGCCAAGTGTTCCCAGATAACTCTAAGTTCGTAGAAGAAGCTTATAAAGATGCTACGTCAGAAGCACATGGCTATCTAATGATTGATTTAAAGCAAAATACAGACGATATGTGTCGTTTTAAGACTAAGATATTTCCCCTCAATAGCAATTGTGTAGTTTATGTATCGAAAAAGGGTTATAAATATAATACGTATCGTGATAAAATTACAGTTAACAGTAGATAATGTCTGAAGAAGCAGTGACACGAGATCGAGAGTTAGTTTTACAAGTACTAACACCTAAATATCGCAAAGCTCTATTAAAAGAATGTACTGATGACAAAATAAATCGTATCTGTGAAAGTATTTTAGATACTTTGGATGAAATCCCCATAAAGGAAGTCCGGGAATCAAAATTTAGCTTCTTAAATCTACATTGTTTCTTTTCAACAAACATTGCTTAGTATTTGCTTCTAATATTAACAACATTGTAAAAATATTATCAGTCGTTTACAATGGTTGGTAGAGTGACGACGCATCTAGACTTATTAAAAGCATTACATACACTCAAACCTAAGTATTGTACAGCTTTATTGAAGGTTTGTAAGGATGAAGAAATAAATTGTTTATGTGAATGCATTTATAATATTTTAAATGGTAAAATTCCTCTGAAGAATCAAGATAAATCCAAGTTGAATAAATACAAAACTATATTGAGAAAATTGGTGTCTAAAGGTAAAAGTAACTCTCGAAAACGAATTATTATACAGAAAGGTGGAGCATTCCTACCCATTATTTTAGGTTCCGTTCTCAGTGGATTACTAAGTTCGTTTCTAAATAAGTAAAAATTACAATGGAACATACAAAGAAAATGATACTTGTGGAACCCCACATCCTAGAAAGGATTAGAGACAGTAACCATGTTCATGAAAAGCCCTTATCCCGTCTTGATGAGGAAATGAGTAAAATCTTACACAGTAAAATTGATGATCGTGAGAAGTGGACACAGTACTCGCAAATTTTACAAAGATATTTACATTTTGCTAATAAAGAACGTCATCCCATTAAATTACCAATAGTTACAGATGACTCTATGTATGATGTTTTTAAGACTATTAAAAAGGAAGAAAGTGATGTTAAAACAATAGTTCCAGAATTGCCAAGAATAGAGGAAGACGTAGCAGCGGAAAAACATATCTCATCACGTTACACTCCAAATTATTTATTTAAGTATATACCAAAAACATATAAAAAGAAGGGCGAGTTGTTATTGGAAGGTATATTGGATCATGAAAATATTATTAAATGGGATACCAATGGTCATGTTGTAATCAATGACGAAGTTATTGATAACAGTAATATTGTGGATTTAGTGAACGATGCCCTAAGACCATTACGACGCCCAAAACCATTAGGCTGGGAGAAGTTTGCTTCAGCTTTAAGGGATATAAAAATACCGTTATCTTGTATAGGTAACCCAGAAACGCTTGAATATATTAATAATATTCATTCATCTGATTTAGAGAAAGACGATCCAGCTCAAATTAAAACGCCAAAGCAAAAACCTGGTGGCTTGTTTCGCAAAAGAAAACTTGACTGGGAGAAATGGACTCCCATATAGATAATATAAATAAAATTTATTATGATGTCTCTCATCCAGCTGGATACAGTAGCATTGAAAAATTGACGAAAGCTATGCAAGGGAAAATGAATGAAAAGGATGTAAAGAAGTGGTTACAATCCCAAGAAACTTATACTTTACATAAACCTGTCAATAGGCGATTTCCTAGAAATAAATATATTTTATCTAATTTTAATGAACTCTGGCAAGCAGATTTAAGTGACATGCGAACATACAATCAATATAATGATGGATTTAATTATATTCTCTGTGTTATTGATGTGTTTAGTAAGTATGCATTTGCGAGACCTATGAAAAAGAAAAATTCTAAAACTGTAAAGATATGTTTTGAAAGCATATTTATTGAAGCGAAAGCTACTCCTAGACATATACAATCTGATAAAGGTACAGAATTTGTTTCAAGAGATGTAAACCAGTACTTCAAAAAGAAAAATATTAATTACTATACAACTAACAATCCGGACATAAAGGCCAGTATTGTGGAAAGATTTCAAAGAACCCTAAAAATGAAAATGTGGCGATATTTCACACATAATAATACGTATAGGTATGTTGATATTTTACAAGATTTATTATATTCTTATAATCACAGTGTCCATTCAAGTATAAAAATGTGTCCAAGTGATGTGAATTCCAGTAATATAATGACAGTATGGTCTAATTTATATGATAGGTACAACTTAAACACTTCAGACCGATTACCATTTAAAGTAGGTGATTATGTTAGAATAACGAAATATAAACACATTTTCCAGAAAGGTTATGAAACAAATTGGTCCGATGAAATATTTGTAATAGAATCCATTGTAAAAAGACTTCCTTGGTTGGTTTACAAATTAAAAGATCTACAAAATGAATCAATAATTGGTACATTTTATGGAAGGGAATTACAAAAAGTAATCTATGACCCCACTATTACCTACAAAATAGATAAAATAATACGCACTCGCTATTCTGGCAACAGAAAGGAAGTGCTAGTCAAATGGAAAGGATATCCTAATAAATTTAATAGTTGGATATCCGCATTAAACTTAGAAACAATATGACGGAAGATAGTTTTTATCTTACTTTGCCAAGCAATAGTTCAACTGCATATTTCCCCCAAAATACAACCGCCAACTTTGTAACAAAGTTACCTAAAACTGTTCAATTGGAAGGAGAATGGGTTGTAGGATTAGCTGAATTTCATTATCCCTGTGCTATATTTAACGTCCAAGAAAATGAGAATATTCTTTTCGTCAAGAAGAAAGTAATAGTCGAAGGAGATGACGAATCATTAATATCAGTGGAATATAAATCCCAAATTCCTTCATTTCCTTATGATAACATCAACAATTTTCTAAAAGTATTTAATGAAAATAGCCTCCTACAAAATCAAGTGGCATTCCAAATTGATAACGACTCGAAACTTATCACTGTTACGAACTTAACTCGCAGTGTATCATCGTTGATTTTGTCACCTACATTAAATCTTCAACTCGGTTTCGAGCCATATACAAATTTAATTGCGGATCCATACGCTAAATACCCAGCGAACTTACAATTAGGATTACCATCACAGCTATTTATTTACTCTGATATTATTCATCCTCAAATAGTTGGAGATGTAATGACCTCATTATTTAGAATCATACCGCTAGATCCATCAAAATACAACTATGGTGCTTATAAAATGCACGTATTATCTCCAATTCATTATCTTCCAGTAATGCGCAGAGAATTTGACATAATCGAAATAGATATAAGAACAAGCATTGGTAATAGAGTTCCATTCCAGTTTGGAACTGCATGTGTTAAACTACATTTTAAACGAATAAAATGAATTATAAGCGTGATAATATCGTTTGTCCTTATCATCATTATTATTCTAATCAAGCTGGATCAGGTGTAGGTATCATATACAGAGGTGTACCGCATCAACGTGGTCACGGCATTGGAAGTTTTTTGGGCGGACTATTTAGATCTGTATTTCCACTCATAGCAAGTGGTGCCAAGACAGTCGGGAAAGAGGCATTAAGCGCAGGAGTAGGTTTATTATCAGATATGGTCAGGGCACAACCAATGGGGGAATCAATTAAGTCTCGACTCAAAGAAGCAAGTGCTAATTTAAAACGAAAAGCGGATAACAAAATTGATTCGCTTATGTCTGGCTCAGGGTATAAAATCAAGAGACTTCGAAAGAAACCTACCATTTCATTGAAACCATCTAAGCGAAGAGGAGTTGACAGGAAGAAAAAAAGTAATATAAAAGATATATTTTCAAATTAACTATGTCGTTTCTTCATAATAATTCTTGTGAGTGTGTTAAATCAGAGTTAGATCTTTTTGCTATACCATCAACACAGACAAGTATTGAGAGTGGGCAATGGATTCATTGTACACCGATATCATCGCTAAGTGATGAAGGACCAATTGAATTTGTTATGCCAGGAAGTGGAGATGACTACATTGATTTGTCACACACCCTCCTTCATGTTAAAGCTAAAATTATAAACCTAGATTCTACCACTCCTCCCCCTGATGAGAAGACAGCACCTGTTAATAATTGGTTGCATTCACTTTTCAACCAATTAGATGTTTATCTAAATCAAAAACTTGTATCACCTCCTAATAACACATATGCTTATCGGGCTTATATTGAGACTCTACTTAATTATGGACCAGCGGCAAAACAATCACACTTGACTTGTGGTATGTGGTACGAAGATACAGCTTCAAAGATGGATTCATGTGATGACAACAACAAGGGCTTTCACAAAAGACATCAACGGGTAAAAGACGGCAAATCAGTTGAAATGATTGGACATTTGCACGGTGATCTATTTAATCAAGAAAAGTTCTTAATAAATGGGGTAGAAATACGTGTTAAATTAGTACGTAACAAAGACACTTTTAATTTAATGTCATCATCAGTGAATTCAAAATATAAAGTTCAAATTGATAGCGCTACTCTTATATTGCGAAAGGCAAGAATAAATCCATCCGTTTTACTCGCTCATCAAAAAGTTTTAACCACTACAACTGCAAAATATCCAATTACTCGCGCTGAAGTTAAAGTTTTAACTATTCCATCAGGAGTCCGTGGAAAAACAATTGACAATGTATTTCTTGGTCAGGTGCCGAAAAGATGTATTATCGGATTTGTTGATAATGTTGCTTTTAATGGTACTTTCAATACCAATCCATTTAACTTCGATAATCATGATATAAATGTATTTAGCTTGTATGTAGATGGGCAACAAATTCCTTCTAAAACCCTAATGCCATCATACCGTAGCGGTGTGTTTACGAGTAGTTACCATACGTTATATACTGGAACAGGTATTCACTTTTTGAATGAAGGCAATTCCATATCGATTGAGGACTATGCAAATGGATACTGCTTAATGGCATTTGATTTAACTCCTGATCTATCTGCTAACTCAAGTTCCCACTGGAATTTGATAAAACATGGGTGTGTTAGAATAGAAGTCCAATTTGAATCAGCTCTTGCAAAAACTCTTAACTGCATTGTGTACGCAGAGTTTGACAATGTTATAGAAATTAATAAAAATAGAGATGTGAGTGTAGATTATAATAGTTAAGTATTCAGCATTTTTGTATCTATTATAGTATATAAGATTTCCATATAATATTTTTCATCATTATCCGTTAAACTACCTTAATGTATGTATTTAAGAAAGTATTTCAATAATGGATACACACGAAATTAGACTATTTATGAAAAAGATAAATCACAGTCTAGAATTTAACGTGTTCCCTGCTAACAGAATACCAATGTACATAGAAGCACCCACTTACTTTATTTCTAACTTGGATCCTGATACAAAATCGGGATCACATTGGGTAGCCATTCATATCAATGCTAATGGTATCGGTGAATATTTTGATTCATATGGTAGAAAGCCTACCGGCCACCATAAATCGTTTTTGAAAAGAAATACTCGGAAATGGTTTTACAATAATAAAATTCTTCAAAGTCACTTAACTTCTGTTTGTGGTGAATACTGTTTAGTGTATCTGTACTTTAAGTTTATGAATATGAGCATGTCAGAGTTTTTAAGAGATTTTTGCGATATTCCTTTGTATAACGATATATTCATAAATAAAATATTTAAAACCATTTTTTGAAATAAATTTATTTTACCAATTATCTGTTTTTTATTTACATTATCCTATTTTGATATAGAAGAGTGAAGATAATGAAACATCAGAATTACAGTTTTACTTTATTTATTTTCTAATTAAACATTATAATACAATATTGTAGCTAACTAATCTATCTGCGGGGTTGGACTATAGACACCCGGTGATAATGAAAACAATTTTTCAGACGCCCACGACGTTTCATAAACTTCTTCTTCCTGTTCCAATGACATGAGTGGGTTCGCTGGCCGCTGCAGAAATGTTAGTATAGGGGGAGGTGAGGGTCTTGAATACCCACCATAATCGTAATTGGCCCACTGGCGGAGATTATTTAGGTTTTCTTCATGGAATTCATAGAGTTGTCGGTCGATTTCGTCTTGTTCGGCTTCGAGACACAGTCGTACCAGTTGGTCATCGTATTGAGTTTCGAAGTGTGCCATCCTTCTGCCTGCGTTAGACAAATGTATCTCTCGGTGGCATGTGGCTTATATGAGGTGTATCTTATAGACAGGTATAAAACGGTGGGGAACGAAAAATTTATTGCTGTTTTTCAGTAGAGTCTGCGTCGCGACAGTTAATGTGCTAAGAAGAAACCCATAAATTATAACGTTGCTCTATTGGGAGTCGCAAGAAACGGGCTATTCCAGGAATTATTTCTTATCCGCTGTTATGTAGTACTTTGTGCAGTCGGTCTTCGTTGCCACCTGTTTTGTTATATTGTAAATTAAATCTCTTACATTTCGGTAATGCTTGTCGTCTTCTGAGGCGTAATATTTAACACGAACATCTGCATATTTCCAGTAATCAATTGGTTGAACATCTTTCAACTTTTTCATCTCATACACTTCTATTTTAATGAGATGACTCGCTGAGGATCCGTCATCATTATTCGATGAAATGTATGAAGTTCCTTCTCCGTTAGCTTGGGCAATATTGGAAGACTGTAGTCGGACCCTCTTTTTCTTGGGCTTCTCAAAGAAACAATCAATGTTTCTCTTAGCAATGTTTTGCTTGACCTTCAAGGCAGGAGGATCTTGAGTTTCATCATCGTCGCTTAGATCGGCAGTAGGAAAGTAATAGTTCTTAAAGGTGTAATCACTGTCAGGAATCGACGTCTGAAACGAGCAGAAAACGAAGGTTAGGTCAAGCAATTGCATCGAAACAGATCGTCCAGGTAAAGTAGACAACACATAAACAATGTAGTTACAGACAAAAACTTACCGACATGACAGAAAGCGTAGTTTAACACTTTTCACTATGAAATGTACGACTGTGTCTCGAGGCGAGGCGGGCGATCGAATTTGGACTGTGGTGCTGTACAAGCCGTCTCGCTTTAAATACCCTATCCAGGTAGAGTGGTGATACCACATACGTAGTAGCTATTAAGAATTAACCCTACATATTTATTATTGAATCGAATTAAAAAATTAAGAAAAAATACTGCGTATGCCGCAGATGGCGATCTAAAGAATAACTAACATAAATAAATTTGACAGTGGGTGATCGTTATCATTTCATCTAAAGGCGTACACATTCCAACGTGACGAGCAAAAAAGTCTCACCTGTTTCCAAATCTTACTAGGAAAAAATGGTATACTATAATGAAATAACTTAAATTACGAAGTTTCTATTCACCGTAAAAGGTGCATGTTTTTTGTCGACTACTGCCATAAATATAAATTGATCATAAATTAGAAAACTAAATAAAAGAATAATGGAAAGGCAGTTTCATTGCTGACAATAAATTTAATTTTTTTCCATATTAAAAACATACACCTGCTGTAATCGCTATGCTTACCATGAACAAGTTCAGACTTGTATCAGTTGTAGGTACCTACACAAAAGCGCCAAAAGCCGAGGAGTTATCGTCCACTTGATTTATGTGTGAACCTATTATTAGGTTAGATAAGGACAATTTTTTACTAGCCATTATAATTAGCAAACAAAGTTAACTGGCAAATCCGTCAATAACGACCCAATTAAAGCCGCCAATGAGACCGTGAAAGGGGGAACACACCGTGGTGACCTTTTTTTAGGGGGAGGGCCCGGGGCTGGTCCAGAACTCTCGAATACGTACTACTCACATCCACGATTGACGGCGGCAGACGTTGTCGAAAACTGCGACTCCGCCACGTGTGCTTCTACACTTGCTGTAACCAATTATTTTCTATGCGCCGACGAAGATTGTTTAACAGATTTCTACATAAATAAACAAAACGCCTGAGTGGAAAAAAGGCGAATTACCACAAATTTGCTCACGTGCGAACGTTAAACTCAACGACAGAACGTTTAAATATAAAGACATTTTGAATATTTCAAAGGGCACTTTATCCTGTTCGCACCACTTACATAACAGCGCATTTACAATCGCATTGACGGAGCTTAAGAAATGGCGCAATCGATAAAGCCAGCTATAGACGAGGCGACTAATTCAGTTTTTTTTATAATAACTTACATTGGTGTCGATTCGGGTGTACCCCAACGAAACTAAAACCAGTTTTGGAGTGGTGCCGTCGCATCGTACTGTTCCAGGGAGAAATAGACAGTACTACTCTAAAACTGGTTTTAGTTTAGTTTAGTTGGTGTACATCCGAATCGACACCAATGGCTTTAATTGTTGTAGAACCGATGAGTTTGAAATGAACAGCCTCTTAAGTCTGCGCAGAGTAGGATGCCTCCCAAGATTCTTCTTTAACTTTTATAGTAGACTTAACCGTAAACTGCGAAATTCGACTAACTCGCAACTGTCAAATTTAAACAATAGTAAATCTTCCACTGACAATATGGTTGCATACTCGTATAAGCACTGTGCGGTGCTGTACTCTCCAGTCTCCGTTCTCCGGTGTCTCCACAGAATACCAGTGTCGCGTCATTGGGCTCCAATGTCGCGACATTATGCTGAGTGGATGCCTTTTTGGTACCACCACTTCATGTTTTTTTTTATGCACAACGGGTTGGTACTTGACCTCAATCACACCTGATGTTAAGTGAAGATGATTGTGAAGATGATTCCGAAGGTGGAAGTGTAGTACTAGCTATCTTATCTCTGACAACCGGAACACAACAATGCTATTAACTGCGATTTAGATAAGATGTTGGTAGCTAGCCAGGCGGACATTTAAAATGCCCTACCACCAACCAAACCGAGTACTTAAACATGTACCTCGCTGGGGATCGAACCCGCGACCTCCGAATCGTAAACCCAATGTTGTTTATATTGAGCCATGTAGGTGGTTAACTTAAGTAAGCAATAATGGTGTCAATAAAAACTTTTTCTTTCTTTCTTTCAAAATGCAGTGAAAGATGAACGAAATGGCAAAGAAGTTCTTTGCCATAGAAGTTAGATATGTCTTACTCTCCCAGGACACGACCTGAAAAAGGTGACCAGATATATACACATTAATATTTATTACTGAAAGTTATATTTGCGTGCTACTGTATCTTAGCTGAATTGAAGAGACTTATTTATGTAAAATAATTGTAACACCTAGATATTATGTACCCACCTAATCACAGCAAATAAATTCTATTCTTCTTCTATTCTATTCTTAATATTACTTACCAATTTTACTTGAGCATACATAATTTGATTGCGTGTTAATTTAGAAAATGTCATAAGAACACCAAACGTCTAAATATTGTAAATTGAAATCGTTTCGTGAATGGATGTTTTACGAAAAAAAAAGGTGGGGAGAGCAACTTTCTTTCATCCAATCGTCGACTGTGCGGCTGATGTATATTTATTACTTCTCCATTGTGCGGGCGACGGTTGAGCACCCCTGAATAAGGGGTTACCAACAATTGGTGTGTTAGTAAACGAACCGACTTTTGGACGAAAATCACAACAAATGGTTTTGCGCTATCAGAAAGACGTATTCAAGAAATATATCAAAGCGTTCTTGCTTGAGTTCTTTTATGGACCAGATGTTACCAGCGAGTTCCGCATCTTCATGCACGAGAAATTACATTTTTTTCCTATTTCATATAAATATATTAATCCTAATGGTAGATTATATTATGACCCGCGCAAGAACGCTGTGCTTCAACAGTGGGAACATGGCTGTTGATAACGACCGATTGGTGTAGTGGATAGTGACCCTGTCAGCAAAACCAAACCTTGCGGGTTCAATCCCGTGAGCTGTAAATGTTTGTGTGATAAATACGAACATTATTGCCGAATCATGGATGTTTATATAAATATTTATATTTTTATTGCACCAAAAAATTACATATAACAGAGTACAAATAATAGGTCATGTACAAAGGTGGACTTATCTCTTTAAGAGATCTCGTCCATCCAGCAGATGTATGTATGTTTATCAGTTATCTAGTATCCATAGTACAAGCTTTGCTTAGTTTTGGACTAGATGATTGGTGTAAGTGTCCATAATATTTATTTATTATTATTTGTAAATCACAGGAAGAAATCCCATTAACATTAAGTCCAATACTAAAATTTTCATTTTGCTCTTACATACATTTTGTTTATATGACATTATATCTTTTGTGTGGAACGGCTAAAAAACATTTTGCGTCTTGAAATTGGCATGAAATTTAGCGAATTGCACATTCTGTTACAAAGCCAAAAAAAAGTTCATCCTTTTGAGGGGAGGTAGTCATGTGACGTGAATAAATCCTCATTTGATAAATTGAGATATATTTTTTAAATACCTTCATCTAAATTGTAGAATGTACTCCCTGTCAAAATAACTAAAAGCTAATTATTAATTGCATACACACATACATTGAACAAAACAGTGCAGAAATTGCAATACAAAAAAGGCGAGCTTATGCCTGTAAGAGATTTGTTCCAGCAAACCGCCTCCGTGGCTCCACCTTTAGTATGTAAGCCCAACAATTTACGGCTAGTGATTCTACTGCTGATTACGAACAACTTTTCATTGGGAACAATAGCCGAATTCAACCGAATATTGTTGGACTTCCTTACTAAAGGAGATTTTAGAATAGTTTATTTTGTATAGGTAATCGAAATTTTTTTGATCCATTTCGTATATGGTCTTAGTGGAAAGTTGCTCGTAAACAGTAGTATAAACAGGAATTATACGAATTAAATTTCACCCTGTATAGCTGATAATATATTTAAAGTAGAATATGTCTTGTGGCGACCAAATCTTGTATTTATCGCACGGGCTCCCGAAGGAATGAAATGCTCAATAAATTCTGTGAGAGAGGATTCCGAGGGTTTTATCTCTTACTGATTTAACACTCTGGTGTTGCCGCTGGTTGGAAAATGTCCAGAAATTATGGGGAATTTTCCTTAGTGAAGTAATTAGAATCAGGCTAATTAGAATCTAACTAATAGTATAAATGCGAAAGTTTGGATGTTTGTTTATTTATTTATTTCTTTGTTGTTCAATCACGTCGTAACAGCTGAACAGATTTGGATGGAATTCGGTAATACCCTAAATTAAGACATATGTAGGATATTTTTTATCCCGATAAAGTGATTAATTTCCACGGGATAAACAAATTTCCGCGTTAAGGTGGTTAAAGTAAACGCAGGCGAAGCCGCGGGCAGAAAGCTAGTCATGAATAAAGAAATTCGTAGTAGAACGAAAGTCACCAACAGGTTAGTAAGTTGAAGTGGCAGTTACAGGGTATATAGGGCGTAGAAACGGATGGCTGTTGGAGCATAAAACTCCTAGAGTGGAAGGGCGTCGGAAGTCGCTGGCTTTCAGGTCGCTTTCAACCCGCAATCGGGAAGCCTATGTTCAGCAGTGGTTTTTTGCAACGGAATGATGATGATGATAAAATAATAAGGTGATTTGATCAGTTTTAACTTTAACATTACGAGATTTAAAAGGGATATTTCACTTTTACCTGTTTATTATTTAAACTACCAAGACATTTAATATAGATATTTGGATCTTTAAATCAATAAGTTTTATAAGGATATCAGATGAGATAAGATGTGGGAGGTCGAGAAAAAAATTAGATGAGACAATATATATTTTTTTGTGCGATTAATGATGTATGCTGTATTCTTCATGTAGCTTTTGTTAATTGTGCAATAAAGAGTATTTGATTGATTGATATATTTTTTTTTAAAGATCAGTTTACATCATTGCCTTTTGAATGTCACCTTACAATAGATACAAGTGTGTGAATTAAATTTTATTCAATTTGCCGTATGACAGACATTTGACACAATTAATGTCTGTAGACATTTTTTTAAATGGTATACTGGCAACCCCAGACGCAAGTAAATATTAAAAGCGGTGTAAATGAGGATGTACGATCGATGTGGGTCATACAGACCGTCGTAAATGCTCAGTTGGTCATTCGATTCTGTCTGGTACTCTAGTTTGTCTTTATATTTATTGTTTTTATTGACAATAGTATGTAAGTCACTAGATTTATTTCTTAGGATAAAATCATTACATATTTTAACTTCAAAATCCTATGAATAGTCGTAAATTACTCTTTATTTTAAAGTTTGGAAGACAGGGGATTTAAAATTTTTATTATTTTACAATAGTGCATAAATAGATATATTAACAAAAACATGTTAGCGATAAGGCCGCCTAATTTGTAGTTTCTATAAGATATTCAAATGTACCTTCCTTATTTAAACCATAAAAGCGTATTTGAAATACGTTCACGTCATAAGTAGAACACGTGATCCAGGTCACTGCTTTGAGGTAAGGTAGCCAGAAGGATAGCGGCATTGCCACGTTGTATGGCCAGACTTATGCGCTTCTACCAGACACGACACCAGCTCCTTGAAGAGCTGATGCTCTTCCGGTCACCACGACCTTATGGTCTCTACCCCAAAGGGTAGAAATTCGTAACCCTGTCCAGAGCTGCGTACTTCCGTCTCTTGAGGTGGTCTGCACTTCTGGAGGTGCAGGCTAAATGGGAGGGCGCCAGCGTGTCGACGCAGGTAGCATACCATACTAACGGTCTCCCACTTAATCTTAACATTAAAATTACTGCTCATTCCCAAAGGCGACTCCCCAGAGGAGAAGAACGAACAAGAAATAGTCGATTGGTGTACTGGGTAGCGAGGCTATCGGTAGTGAGTCTGATGAACGAACATTTAGTCCCGAGTCATATTTATGTATGTTTATCCATTATCAAGTATCCATAGTACAAGCTTTACTTAGTTTGGGACTAGGTGATTGGTATAGGAAGTGTCCGAAATATTTATTTATTTATTTTTAAGGAAGTTTTTGGCTTATAAAAAAATTAGATGTACATGAAGACTGCTATTTTCCTTTTTTCAAAATATAAGAAGCAGATGTAACAACATTTGCCCGTAGTCATAGACATACAATAATAGTTATCAATATTTACCCTTTACGCCATACGTATAGGAATATAATACTACACTTCTTTTGGCCTGTCATCACGGAGCAAACACAAAGCTTGGCGCTTACATCTTTCTGCTTCCCATGTCCATACCATGAATACCGGTTTCCTCTCAGAATATTTGTTAAGTCCAAAATATTTTTTGAGGCCCCAGACCGGCCCTCCCGAGAGTTTGACGCGTAGACGAAGGTATCGTTCCTCTTCATATTCACGTTAAACATTCCAAGTGAATTTCTGCTCAACCTTTGCCTTTGTACTAATTAGGTACATATAAATGTACAATACAAGTAGGATCTTCTCATTTTCTTCAGGGACATGTACTAGGCAAGTAAATAAATACCCGTTACATTGACGATCCCCTTGCGCATTTTATAACGATTCATCTTTATTACTTAAGACCCTTCATGCTGCGCGTCCGTTATATGTTGGCAGATGGTTTAAATGAATTGTATATCATCTTTTAAATCGGTATTCTGAGTAAGTTTTAGATTGATAAGATATTTTTTTTATGATTAACTGGATACGCATTTAACCAAAATTTCACCTGATGGAAAGTGGCCGACGATTAAACACGCGATCTCAGTAGATGCCTATTCACCCTGCTCTGATGATCCCAAGCTTGTAGGATTCAGGAAAGATTAAAGCCGGAAGGTAGTTCCATGCTTTAGCTGTTTGCATTATGAATGAAAAGTCGAACCGCTTAGTGCGAATGTTCGGTATGTTAACTACATACGGATGGAATCCCTACCCACGCCTAGTAGTACGAAGATGAAATGGCGATGGTGGAATAACATTATGTAATTTCAACGCACACTCACCCAAGTGCATCCTGTAAAAGACTGAGACACAGGTGATCTTGCGACGGTGTTCGAGGCTCGGCAATTTAGCAATTATTTATTAAAACAGTGACAATTTCTCTTGAACAGAATTACATTTAGGGAGTAGTTACTTATACCTATCAAAACGAAAGCGTTGGTCCCCTGATTCCTAACTAGGTGAGAACCTGTACTCTGGGAAACTAAACTTAACGATTTCGGGAAACGTCTTTCACAAATCAATCAATGACATAGAAACTGAATGACTAACGCCCCTGATAAGTTAAATCGCACAAAATCAACAATTTCGAACTCAAATCTAGTTTACAGGTGGGAATGTCATTCTGAGGACTTAAGTAATGACTGGTACATCGATAATTTCATTTGGATTTATTATCGTGCACAATAGAACTCGACAATGCGGGCATTGTTGCTGTCAGAAACAGACACTGAACTGCCCGCCTGCTGGGGAGATGTTGACCAGCTGAATTTGGGAAAAGTTACAACCGTAAATAACTCGGAAAGACCGCGTTATGAAGCTTAATAAAATGTTGTAAATAAGAAAATGGCGTAATGCGCGGAAAATAAACGCATTACAAAATTAAATTTTGTAATGCGTTTATTTTCCGCGCAATAAACAAATCCAAGTCAAAAAAAATGAACAAATGTTTATTTGCAGAAACATGGTAAGTACATAAAAAGGGTTAATTCGATCCTTCAATAGTTAATTGAAAATTATTTCTAATTTCAGGTTACATTTTCTTAATTTTATTTTTATTATTTATTATGCATTCTTGGAGCTAGTGTGAAACCACTGTATAATGATTACCTACGCTATAATCTTGAGACTTCATGAATAAGTTTCAAATGTTCATATGTATCTAATTTCATATTTATCAACAAATTTATTAATATTAGTCATTTCATTAAACGATGGCTGATAGTATCCGTAGTCATCTAAAAAATAATACTTTATCTGCCATCTTACCCTTGACAATTCCAAACAAACATTTCCCTCACATTAAAATAATAAAGGTACATACCCATAATTATAAATTCCCATATTAATATCCCCGGGAATTGTAAATTCCAGTCTTCCTCGTTGTTTGCGTCTCGCACTGGTCGTAGACCCTCGTCAGATCTTAGTGACGTGCAGGAGCACCCTGAGGTTAAGGACCGTTTACATACTGTCAATTAACACCTCGTTTTTGTTAGCAATACAATTTAACGAAAAACAATAAACAACCTAACGTTAATTTGGTGAAGATCTGGATGATGCAGAATAATAGATAATGGAAACCTGTCGGAAACGGTGAATTTTAAAATTTTTGACATTGGTGTCGATTCGGATGTACACTAACTAAACTAAAACCAGTTTTGGAGTGGTGCCGTCGCATCGTACCGTTCCAGGGAGAAAGAGACAGTACTACTTTAATCGAAATAGGTATACAGAATTGTGCATGGCATGTCACATGACAGAGCCCATTGCACACGTGCATGTCAGTAGTTGTTTTTTTGTGAACATTTTTTAGTCGCCTTTTATGACACCCACGGAAGGAGACGGATTAATCAATTCAAAACGTAATAAATTTAACCTACTGAGTACTTTTTGGTATTTATATGTCCTTTGCTCCCTATTTCATCCTTTCCATTATTTATCGTATTCTTTCTTTCATAGAAAAACCTCTCCTATTCTTTACCCTCTTCCAAATTTCGTTCAATTCTTTACATTATTTTTTTATATAAGAGTTAATGTTTACTCGTTTTTTAAAACAGTCCCAACATATCGTTGACTCAATACTCGCGTAGAGACAAAACCATTAGTAACAAAAAAAAATAATAAATTGAAATGTTTAGTTTTTTTTATATACAGCATTTACCTTTCATATTTTTTTATTTACGGGTAAACGTTGTAAAAGCTACCTTTTTACGGCGAGTGTGCAATCTCCATTATTAGGTACCGAAATTAATTTCGTTTATGCAGAATTTTACCAGAAATATCCAGCCTCCTTACTGGAACGGGGTATTTTTTAAAGCGGGATTAATTTAACTGGGATTGGGTATGAGCTGAGTTTCCAAAATTGTACGTCTATTTATCTTAAGGCATGAGCTATAAACAGGCCGTTTCAGTAATGAGGTGGCTGTTTCTGTAATGGTTGGGGTAATTTAATATTAGATCTATTTACATTAATGCCAGTAAGTAAGCGTTCTCGTCCGAGTATATGAGTTTGATCCCGCAATATAAGAAGCCAGCATGTAGTATGTTTAACACTTTTTCAAATAAAAACGAACAAAATACATGTACAAGGAACAGCAACATTGATTTTACAGATTCCTCCCTTTTTACTGCATTAACTTTTCTAAATTGGCATAAAACCTCGAATTCGATCAAAAAAATTTGAAACCACCTTTATTTCCAACAATTTTTAATTTAAATTTTAAATTTCACCCTGTATACTTAGTTTATTTAAATTTCACCCTGTATACTTAGTTTTTAGTACATAGTACAAAAATAATTACTTCTGTGCGAGGTCGTAAGTAACAATTAATTCGTAAGTGCACAACATTTTACTTAGTCTTTCGGTGCTTAGTCTTCCGGACTTGAGCGCATATTATGATATCGCTCGAAAATTAAATCTTTACCTAGAGGTTTAGTCCTGAAGATAACAAACAGACAGAGTTATTTTTGCATTTATATATTAACTATAGGATGTGGATGGTAACTACCAGCACAGGGGCAATATATATGCTTTTATAATAAGGTACCAGGACATTTAAAATTTACCTTTAAATAAATTCAAAACTGTCATAAAACAGAAACTATTTACAAAAGGCTTATTATAAATAAATAAATATTTCGGACACTTACACCAATCATCTAGTCCCAAACTAAGCAAAGCTGTACTATGGATACTAGATAATGGATAAACATACATAAATATTTATATAAACATCCATGACCCAGGAATAAATGTTCATATTCATCACACAAACATTTACCCGTCGCGGGATTCGAACCCGCAACCGTTGGTTTCGCTGATAGGGTCACTATCCACTACACCAATCGGTCGTCTAATTATAACAGGGAAATGAAGATTTTTGTATGGAGGGTAAAATAAATCCATTAGAGCAATTGTTAATTTCATCTATGAATATTTAGGAAAACTGACACTTTAGGATATTATATTTTATGACACTTTTTGTCCGTTTAGATGTCTCCTATCCAAATATATAACTTACATTAGGCACCGCGATTTAGGAAAAATTATTAAAATGGAGGCCCATGTTAGGGTCAACATCTTCGAAGCCCTTTTGGATGAGCAAGCATGGACATAGCGCGCTCGGTGATATTCAGTCTAATTCTTAATATAATAATAATAATCACAAGAGTGCAGGATGTCGAAAAGACTGACGCCAGAAGGGAATTCCATTCCTTGGTTGTTCGATTTATGAACGAAAAGTCAAAGCTGACGGATACCGGTCCCATGCCTAGCGTTCCTAACATGGAATAAGATTTGTTTACATATATTTTCCCCAATTAGCGTATTAGGAGTATAGCTTATCTTATCTTGTCATAAGAAGAAGATCTTGCCATGAGGTCTATACTAACCCGCCACCTCAGATGGCCTTATCAACCATATTGATTTTCGGACTTGTCTCGAGAGATGTGCGTCACTGGCTCGGAGTTCCATATGCACTTTCTTGACTCTCCCTTTTGAGGCTTGCTTTTAACACAAAACGACTTGGCGTTCTTTTTTTTTATCCACAACGGGTTAGCACTTAACCTCAATCACATCTGATGTTAAGTGAAGATGAGACCGAAGGTGGTAGCGTACTGACCCGGAAACCTCATCTTATTTGGAGGACTGGCTATCTTATCTCTGACAACCGGAACACAACAATGCTATTAACGTTTACACTCAGCGGTACTGAGCTATGAGGTCACGGGCGTATACCCAATGCACTTCGGCCTAGTAGGGATCTTTTGTGGGCTACCCCTGCTTCCGCTCTGATTGACAAGTTACTGATTTCACAAGACTTATAATAAAGGGCACGAAGTCACCAAATATCCCTTATTCCATGACGTATATGCTTTGCGGCCATTGCATCACAGGGGCAATGTAAAATTTTCAGCCCGCGCCATCTTGAATAAGAGGTCCCTCGTGGCGGAAGTGTCTTAAGCGCATCCATTATGAAACTAGTTTGCTCTTTATTCAGTCTGCAAAGCGAGGTGTAAATAAAAGTGCTTGATAAAGCTTAGAGCTTACGTGTATGTGGAGCTTTTAATTCTTTATATCGCCGCTTTTCTCAAGAATTACTTGACTAGAAAATGTCACTGTAAGAGTGAAACAAGAACTGTCACAAAAATAATTTAAATACTGAAAATATTATTGTAGTAAATGTGATATTATTAGAATACACTGCTATTCGTTTAAGCAATTGCCGTAAGAAGCCATTATTTCAAATTACCAAAAATAGTACTAATTATGCGAGCAACGCTTTCATCAAGCGCACACATGTAAGCTATACGATGATAGGTTAGTTTTTTTTGGCAAAATTCAAAACATGTGTTTCTAAAGAAATATCATAGTTTTCGAACCCAGTTCTAACGATCAGTTAAAATTTCGACATTTGATTTTATTTTTAACCGACTTCAAAAAAGGAGGAGGTTCTGTATTCGGGGCGTTTTTTTTTTTTAATGTATGTACACCGATATCTCCGAGATTTGACGGTTGATTCACATGGTTCTTTTTGTAAATGAAAGGGGATACCGTGGAGATGGTCCCATTGTAATTTCAGCGCAGTCGGTTTAGTAAAGTTTTTGTGTAATCATGGTAAACATCAAAATGGCATTGCATATTTAGACGATTGTGTAGTTTTTATATGTTATGTAATTTACCTAATGCACCTCAGGTTATGTAATGTAGGAGACTGTAGGTTAACACTTAGTGTGATATTTTAAGAGTACATGAGCTAATTATGTAATTTATGTAAGCAACTGTTTGTCTCTCAAATAAATAAATAAAAATTAACAGAGTTAAGCAATGTTTGTCGCGGTGAGTCCTTTAATGGATGACCACGAGTGTTTTCGTGCTTCGGAGGGCACGTGAAATAGTCGGTCCCGTTGTTTTCACTTGCAGAACAGGCTTGTTTAAGCCAAGTCAATAGTCTACAGGGGCGGCTTAAAAAACTAACTCTTGTTTTTGTTTTGTATGTATAGCATACTGTGTAACTGTAATAAGTACGAATAAAGTTTATCTAACTGTCAGATGGACAGGCAGTTGAACACTAGTCTGAGACACATATCCATTAATAAAGAAATTCTATTATAAATTGAACGAGAAGAATTTATAAATTGATATATAATTGAATCTATTCTAAAATTTTTTTTTTTTTTATCCACAACGGGTTAGCACTGGACCTCAATCACACCTGATGTTAAGTGAAGATAAGACCGAAGGTGGAAGCGTACTGACCCGGAAACCCCATCTTATTTGGGGGACTGGCTATCTTATCTTTGAGAACCGGAACACAACAATGTTATTAACATTGCTGTTTGGCGGCAGATTTAGATAAGATGGTCGTAGCTAGCCAGGTGGACATTTAATATGCCCTACCACCAACCAAACCGAGTACTAAATATGTACCCCGCTGGGATCGAACCCGCGACCTCCGAAACGTAAACCCAATGTTGTTTACATTGAGCCACGGAGGCGGTTAATTTAAGTAAAATTATGTTCTATTTATTTTTTACAAGCTTTTAGTTTGCAATGTTCTTATGTAAGTACAAAGTGCGTTTCAAAATTTGCACACAATTTTTCTTTTGTACATTAAAGCGTTTAGAAACAAACAAACAATAACACATAGTAATAATAATAAAGTATCGGACTTTCTCTATTGCTACACCACACATGTGATGTGACATAGTCGCTAAAATGCAACTCCAGTCGCATAATTCCGCCCAAAAAGTTTCAAAATGAGATGCATTACGTAAACAATGTTGCGACGCACAGCATTACCGCTCGATAAGAAAACGTGTGCTGCAAGAACAGCCACCCTTACCTCGCTAACGAATTCAAACCACGTCGCAATATAGTTAATTGAAACCGAGAGAAGACGGGCGGAAGCAACAAGTGCGTAAATTAACGTCTTGCCTGCCGCCTCACCCCGGACCACAGGGCGAGAATTGTGTGAGACATTTATTTGACACTTTTACGGGATGAGTGACATGTTTCTTATGAGATAGCAGACGTATCAGATCAGATTAAGATGCATATATCGCTTGACACACCGATATATCGTGAGGTAGCTTGCATTTGCATACCAGATTTGTAAGAAACATGAAACTGAAAGACAACAAAAATCTAGCTCCATGTTTCCAGCCAGGTGTGCAATTGTATTTAAACATCGCCAGATGTCAGAAGATTGCGCAACTTTTTACGTCACATTTAGTTGTTTAAGATTTTGTCAAAGTTGACAACGTTGTCCATCTCGCTCTAAGAAGCACTGTTTTCTGTGAAAGCGGAAATGTCCGCCATGCGGACATGTTCATCTGCGGGACGTCAGCTTAGTAAGAGGTTTTTTGACAACTAGTCTAAAATGGTTCTACAAAATTTTCGATATCGTGGGATTTGCTGTCATGTGTAAATATAGTGTTGACATTATGTGTACGAGTGCTGTTTTTTAGCTGTTTTTTAGCTTTTAGTTTTGTTGCTATTAGTGAAGACCTGTAATTGGCTATTTATATCTAATAATGTTATACTGTCTGTTATACAAAGCTGTTGGTTTTCCGAAAAGATTAAAAAAAAAAAAAAAATAAAATAAAAAAATGCCTAGGCATTAAAAACATGTAGGCAGATGAGTTCTATGTCAATCTCGCTTTGAGTAGCACAGTTTTCTGTAAAAGCGGAAATGTATGCCATAAATAACGAGCCGCTTAGGCATTCAATTGATGTCGTAGGCAGAGGGCTTCTATTTCTATCCCGCTCTGAGCAACAAAGTTTGAACAAAAAAGCGGAAATGTATTCCATGCATAAAATGACGTAAGCAGATGATTTCTATTTCTATCCCGCTATGCGCAGCACGTTTCTATAAAAGTGGAAATGTACGCCACGTATAACGATCCGCCTAGGCATTCAAGCAATTGAATCGACATTAATGTCGTAGGCATCTGCCTTCCATTTCTATCTCGCTGTGAGTAGCACAGTCTTCTGTAAAAGCGGAAACGTACGCCAAACAAAACGATACCCTCCTAGGCATTAAATTGATGCCGTAGGCAGATGGTTTCTATTTCTATCCCGCTATGCGCAGCACAGTTTCTATAAAAGTGGAAATGTACGCCACGTATAACGATCCGCCTAATTCAATCAATTGAATCGACATCAATGTCGTAGGCAGATGGCTTCCATTTCTATCTCGCTGTGAGTAGCACAGTCTTCTGTAAAAGCGGAAATGTTACGCCAAACAAAACGATCCCCTCCTAGGCATTAAATTGATGTCGTAGGCAGACTGTAGTGGTAGAGCCACGCTGTAAGCTATTAGCTTGCAGCATGAATGCGCCGGCTCGACCGGGGAAGTACCACCCTCTCGCAGAAGACCGACGTCTGAGTAGTGGCATTTTGCCACTGCGCTTCGTCCGGTGAGCGAGGGCGCCGGAGGCCCACCTTCCAGTCTCTCTCCAGAATGGTAGCGGTATTTAAAGAGTTAGTACCCCAGGAGGGTACCAGCACTGCTGGAGAATCCCTCATCGCTCAGGCTCAGGCACTTGGGTGTCCACTTAAACTATATCTATATGCATTCTATATCTACTATGTGGTTATATTTAACTAGTACCATATTGGAATTATTATCATTTCAATGTCCTGTCAACCTTAAATTAAATTTCCATCCACATCACCTGGATGAGTGGAAGTCTACCACTGTACGTTTCTCAAGAAACTTCATACCACGTACGACCATCCTGTGGAACGGACTTCCGGCAGCGGTATTCCCGAACGAGTACGACATTGGAACCTTCAAGAAACGAGCCTACACCTTCCTCAAAGGCCGGCAACGCATCTGTGACCCTTTTGGTGTTGCGGGTGCCCATGGGCGGCGGTGATTGCTTTCCATCAGGTGACCCGCATGCTCGTTTGCCGCCCTCTCATATAAAAAAAAAGAAAAAAAAAAAAGATGGTTTCTATTTCTATCTCACTCTGAGTAGCACTGTTTTCAGTAAAAGCGGAAATGTACGCCATGCATAACGATCCGCCTATAGGCGTTCAATGGAGTGGCCAATATATATATGAATATCGTTAGACCTCTGTACCTATCTATACTTCATTAATCCGTTTACTGTTTTGTTTACCTTACAGTCTATTTATTTTAGAATATGGTTGTGTACACTCTTACATACCTAATTTATAGATATGACAACACTCTACCACAAGTACATGTCTTGTCTTGTCTTGTCATTGTCTTTAGTTGTTTGCTTGCTTACGCAATTACTTGTATATAACAAAAGGAAATCTCGATGGTAAAAGTTGACCATTTTAGATGACCTAATTTCCTCTTAAATTTTAATTTATTTCCACAACAGGCTTCGCCCGATGCCAGTCAAGGCTGGTCCACAATAAATATGGCGCCTTCACTTTTGTCGTCGTGGCGTAATTAATCTTGTTTGAGAAATGGCCGCCGGGATGCACGCCGATACTTTGATAAATAGATTCTTGCTCCAAACCAACTCGTTCGAACGGCGCTTTGGTGATGATCTAGAATTATTATAGGTACGCTTCGCTGGATATGGCACGTAAATAAATAGGACTTAGGAGTACTTGATTACAATCACATATTGTAACTATAAGTAAGTAATATAACACTAACAAAAACAATTTATACAAATAAAACGAGTTCTATACAAATGTCTGCGGCAAAGTGTTGAAAATAGATACTATACTGGCTAATTAAACTTTCCATATTTAAAACTCTATTTAAACTATTGCTTATACAAATGCTGTTTCAAAATAACTCAAGTAATCTTTTAGCTCCATGTATAAAACAACTCGTACTGGTTTGAAAGAATACAGCTAAAAGAATATAGCAGTACTTGAAAAGTACGATTAGCCTTTCCATCACCTACAGAAACGGTGGTAGCCTGTTCATAGCTATACAGATTCTGATTACGCGAATTGTACTCAGACTCGTCGTTCGTATACCCACATGTTTTTTCATGGGAAAGTAAACTAAGATAAGCCTTAGGAGTGGCCTTATCTTCTGCCGAGGCCGAATACATGAACTACTGAAGAGGCATATTATCTGCGTCGCTTCCATATCTGACATTACTGGTAAATTAGACTGTGTGAATATATGAATTATAGCGATAAGGCCGCCTTTTTGTGTGATTAATGATGTACGCTGTATTCTTCATGTATCTTTTGTTAATTGTGCAATAAAGAGTATTTGATTGATTGATTGATTGATATGTGGAGATAGTTAAAGATCAAAGATCATCATATGAGGAGAACCTTAGAAGAATAAAATTAGGTCAAGAATAGCAAGCTGAGTGGGAAAGAACAACGAATCATGTTATTGTCACTCAAAAACTGTTTGGCACTCCATAGATAACATTACATATCCTAGCAGCGGGTTAGTAATTGAAGTGGCCGTAGCAAAGGTACTTAGCGCATAGGAGTGATGGCCGTTGGGGCATTATAGGTCTAGAGTGGAGGCCACGCACTAGTAAACGCAGCCATGTCCATCCACAAGATGGACTAAAGTGGATAAAGTGGTTGGAGACGAGGCGCTTCCAACTTTCAGTCTCAAATGTTCCGCCGTGGACATCCTTTGGCTTATATGATGATGTATTATTAGTCTGGACATTTAAAACATCTAGTGCTATAGAATTTTATGTCGCTTTTTCGCCCTAAGAAGCCTCGCTGAGAAGAATAAGCCCTAATAATTTTCAAGCTCCATATAGCTTGAAAATTATAAAAGAGTGGGGATATTAGATAAAATTATTACAAAATAAATCTCAATTTATGGTAACCAAAAGGCAAATTCAAGAATATTGACTTTAGCGTAGTTTACGTTGTAATGAATACAAATAATAAAAATGTGTGAAAAATGTCCACTTTTTTAATATTGTATCCAGTAAGCGAGCGCAGTTGTATATCTTTGTAATTTCCAATTTTCCCGCTAAGTATGCGGGTAGTGACGGAAAAAAGAGCAGAGGCCAATTTCTGTGAAAGATTACAGTTATTTCTGGTAAATATGTGGCAAAAGCAATGGAATCGTGAGTGCTTTTCGACATGTGACAAATGGAAATTATTTGTGATGATATGACGAGTATTTATAGGACTTTGAGCTTGAATAATTACTTTGAATTCCATTTTTTTTTCTCGTGCTCATAATCTCGACAGCTCCCAGCTTTTTTTTTTAATGAAGCTATTTTATTTATTTCATTTGTACAATATTTATAAACAATAATTATACAATTTATTATAAAAAAAAAACACAAATAAAAAACTATCCCCAAGTCTCTGGTTGGTGGAATGGTACAATGTAAATTATAGCTCATTCATAAAGAGAAGAATGAGCAAGAATATCAAGGGTTGCTCTTTTTAAACAGGTATTTATATTAGCGTTACCATTTATGGTTTGATACCTACACCCGTGGACAAATAAACTTAATTACTTAGATTGCTTGCTTATCATATAAGTACATAGTAAAAATTTTATAGGTGTGACCACAATAATGATACACATATACGATTAGATACAGATGTAGCCGCCTCCCGGTACCTTTTACTAAAGCAGTCAGTTTCTAACGCAACCACTGCTCCGTGAACGAAATCATAAGAAGGAAATAAATACATTTTAGACGTCATTTTCTACGACTGTCCTGTGAAGATGCTATTGCTTAGTTCGTAAGACGGATAAAACGCCGGAAGCCGTCCGGACCGCATTTCCGCCAAAATGGCCGCCCGGTTCGCCTCTATTGTTCGCTTGCGCTCGCAAACTTGTTTGTTGGCAGCTCTTAGCTAACAGAAAGCACTAAGCCCACTTTGGTTCACTAGATCTTCAAGTTTATTCGACTAAAACAAACTTTAAAACAATACAATAACTAATTGAGAAGGAAGCAAATAAATCCATAACTTCGAGATTTGCTCATAATCATCATAGCAGTCACAGAACGTTCACTGCTGAACCTTAAGCGCTTATTCCACTATCTAATTTGTACAAAATATAATTAGGAACATTCCAATTAGGAAATCGGAACCTAGGAAGCGTTTTATGCCGAATTAGTCTGTAGAAGTATATTGCTGGGAGGTTTGTTCTGTTAGGATGGTGTACCTAAATGCAGAGACTAATTCGGCATTCATTGATGGTTGAAGTCACGATATTTGAATTAACAGAACAAACCTCCCAGCAATATACCTATAATAAATAAATAAATAATAAATCAAACGTACGAAAATTTTTTGATCGAATTCGACTATTGTTCCTTGAGATAAGTTGTTCGCAATCAAGAGTGGCGTCACGACGGCGTCAAGGCGCATTACACGAATGCAAATTCAACCTGTATACAGGGTGTAATCGCTAAGTGTGCCCAGGTGATTATTCCGTACAAAAAAATCTCATACTAAATGTATAATGCCAAAATTTTGGATATTTGTCGTTTTATTTAAAAAAGTTATTGATGTCATTTTACTCATTAGGTAACGTACTGTCGATATCAGTTTAAAGTTTTTTGATATCTATAATGGTTATGGAATAACCATCTGGGCACACTTAACGATTACACCCTGTATAGTTATATACTTTATTAAGTGTTATTTATTTTGTATATTTATATTGTGTACAGAATGAGGTTTAAATTGTCTATAATACTTACTATTTTCTGGTATCACATAACACTAGGTTTGCTAGTAGAAAACTCTTTCGGAATTCAGCTCGCCTTTGTATAATTTATTCAATGCACATTTTCTGTAATAATTGCATATACAATAAAGATATTAAGAAACTCTCCCTTCATGTGCTATTGATGTGATCTATTATAAATTACTAATAAATCATCGTAGGTATATGAATCGCGGACGGGTTATAATTATAAATTATAATAATACCTTGGCAATGTTTGTATGTCGGCATGTCCTCAGCAAAGCTTTTGGACATCTCGTAAATCAAATCTATTCTTGCCCATTCAAACAGAATGGTACCATTGACTTCATTGGTTAAGCCAGCGTCTACGGTATTAGCGATTTACTCCGCGAACCAAAATTTTTTTCCTAGCTGTTTAACTATGAATCCTTTTGTCTAGTTTGTGAGTAGGGGAATGTAAAGCGGTAAAATTACCACGGTAAAATATGGTAAAAAACGATATCTTACGTAAAATATGGTAATACTGGGTAAAACACGTATTAAACTACTACTAAAAAAGTATCGCGTTCCCACAGGAAAACGCGGCGGCAGCATTGTGATTTCACTTCATAAAGTTCCGGGTCCATGCAACAGATGGCGCTAAGATTTCGTGCCATAATTTTCACAAATAAGGTAGTTTCCGAATACGAGTAAACATTATGATTATTTACCGTAATTTAAATGAATGACCGTAAAATACCCGTATTTAACCAGCGTTTTCGGTATAAACACGTACTTTTGCATCACTATTTATGAGTCATCGTAACTGAACGATAAACCGATTTTAATGCAGTCTCTTCTGATTAAAAGCTGGTAGATGCAAGTTGGGTCTCAGCTATATGTGTAGTTGTGGGGGGACGACGACGACGGACGGACGGACGACGACACAATTGCTACGATTCTGTTTATGATATCGAGAATTAATAAACTGATATCAATGTAGGTTTTTAATGTAGAAAAGCTGGTAATTGCGACATGGTTTCTAGCTAGCTTACCTTTAGGCCGCTAATGTGTACCAAATTTAGCGATAGGACGCAAGCGAGCTAAACAGCAAATGTTTACTGACGCAAAATTTTTTATGTGGTACGATGCGTCAGTTGGACCTTACACTAGTTGTAATTATAAATAAATAAATATCTTTGCACATACACACAGCGCCATCTAGTTCCATACTAAGCAACTAGGCTTGTATTATGGATACCACATGGTTGATAAACTACACAAATACATTTTTTTTTGTAAATAAATACATAAATAAATGAAAAACATCCATAGCTGGGGAACACATGTCTGTATTCATCATACAAACATATACCCCTAGCGGGATTCGAACCCGCGACCTTTTGGTATAGCAGTCAGAATTTTTAACCACTACACCAAACAGGTCGTCAATTCGTTAGAAACTAGTTTTATTTTCAAGACCTCTCTTTTAATACATTTTAAGATAACATGATAACAGTACTCGTGTCTTTAAAAGCATGCTTTTCTTGTGTCGGTTTTTATTTCTTTAAAGATTCTTTGTGATTATTATATTTTTACCTGTAGGTATGTTTATTAGTTTCAGATTTTAATAATACATCCGAAACCATAGTGTAACCTTATCAGCACACGTCTGACGTCATCATCATTTAGTGGCCATTTATCCGTGTTCGCATCCGCTGCCGCTCATCACAGTGCATTGCCTCTTAAGTAACAAAGGCCTCGGTGGACAACCACCGGTGAATATTGAACAGCTTTGTGAATAGGGGGCCCTTGTAAGCTGTAAAACGGGTGGACTAAGCGACGTGATTTTCTAAAATTGTCGCCGTATTAGCTGGTTCAATTTCTCGGACATCGATGTTTTGAATTTTCAAGTATACGTCGGGCTTTCACAAGGTAACTTGCTTTGGGTTTCTAAGGCTTCTGTGGCCAGCTGTGTAACAATACGTATTGTTTTCTTGGGTTTTGGTGGACTAGGTTAACTGCTTTCTCTAAGAATCTGCCTCTGGTCGCGCTACCAAACATACTGAATGTGAATGTGGATATACATATAGATCAAACATAAATATCTTATCTAAATCTGCCGCCAAACAGCAATATTAATCGCATTGTTGTGTTCCGGTTTCAGATAAGATAGCCAGTCCCCCAAATAAGATGGGGTGTCCGGGTCAGTACGCTACCACCTTCGACCTCATCTTCATTTACATCAGGTGTGATTGAGGTCAAGCGCTAACCCGTTGTGTATAAAAAAAAAGGAAACTGCTCATCATATATGAACGGAGGGTCATGATGGATGAAGTCTACACCGATTTAGTGTCGAGTTGACATAATTTTCAAGCCTTTAGGACATGTTGCCACGATTACTTACCATTGGCATATTATTCGCGGTAGTCTTTTGCTTCCTGAAGATTAACACTCACTGGGTTGTGGCGCTGTCCGTGGTGTACCCAAACCTCAAAACTAGTTCGTCATAAGTTAGCCTCAGCGCTGATTTTGGATTCACTTGACTACACTCCCATTTGGCGAGGGGGGGGGAACTTATTTCCTACATTTTCTTTTATGCACAACAGGTTGGTACTTGACCTCAATCACACCTGATGTTAAGTGAAAATGACGTCGAAGGTGGAAGCGTACTGACTCGGAAACCCCAACACATTTGGGGGACTGGCTATCTTATCTCTGACAACCGGAACACAACAATGCTATTAACATTGCTGCTTGGCGGCAGATTTAGATAAGATGGTGGTAGCTAGCCAGGCGGACATTTAAAATGCCCTACCACCAACCAAACTGAATACTTAAACATGTACCTCGCTGGGGATCGCACCCGCCACCTCCGAATCGTAAACCCTATGTTGTTTACATTGAGCCACGGAGGTGGTCCGAAGAAAAGTATACAATATTACTATAAAAAAGGTGCCTTACGACACAGTTTACCAAAAATATGTATAAAGGTCACCGAGGCCGGACGGCGACGGTGCGGGCAGGTCAGTGGTTCCCAGCTTCTGTGAAACCAACCAATCCGAGTACTTAAACATGTACCCACGGAGGCGATTAAACGTCACACCTTTAACGCTACTTTAATTAATCTTGGTGGCAATAGAGGCACGTACTACCCGACTATCTTAAGTAGGCGCCGTGCAGAGTACCACTATTAATCCTGGATTACAGGAGTTGCAGTGGGAGGAGTGAGGAAAATTAGGAATACCTGCCAGTGGCACGGTCAATTTTAATCTACATAAATACATACATACTACACAATCTATTAGCGTGGTCTATTGGATAGTCAGCGAAACCAACCGTTGCGGGTTCAAATTCCGCGACGGGTAAATGTTGGTGTGATGAATACGAACATTTATTCCCGAGTTTATCCATTATCTAAGTATCCATAGTACAACAGTCATTAAAATATATAAAAATATCGGAATCTTAATTCAAATAAAGGTTGACATTATTGGTTTTCCCCGGTAAGGTTTTGTTTATGAGATATGTAATTATTTACTTGAGTGGCAACACCGTCGAGTGTCCTTTCGTGGGGTGTCCCCTTAAGTCCTATGACATTATTTTTCGTAGTCGGATTACCTAATGTTGGATATAGGATTACGTTATGTGTATGTAATTAATTACTACTAATTATAGTAGTTATTAATTACGTCGTCGGTCGTAACCGTTATCCCAAATGGCGTGGTCAGACATATCCCAAACAATAATGTTTGGGTGTTCCAAACATTAAGATTTTAATGACTAAAACACAAACACGTTATGAAATATACAGAAATGCACACGTTACAGGGGGTGAGCCCATCGCCGTTGAAACGTGCAAATCTATAGATGTTTTTTGGTGGAAAGTCCCTTAGTTGCCTTTTACGTCACCCACGGGAAGAGGCGGGTTGGTTCTATACTATTTGAGTTCCGAAACCACACAGCACTACTTATTAATTATTAGACGTTATTCGAAATACTTCTAATACCAATTAATAGGTACTAACAAGTATAAAATCAATCGGAGTCCCGCATCACTAGTTACTACTCAAGCAGGCATTTAAAACAATACCCCGCAAGGGGTCGAACTCGCATCTCTAACCCGATGTTATTAATATTGAGCCAAGGTTTAAGTTGAATACTATAAAATTCTCACCTTGTTTTACAAGTCAAAGACCTATGTCGAGAACAAGATAGAACAGACAGTCACAATCTACCTTTACGGACAATTTCACTTTACATGGAAAAGGCCCATTCTCTCGACGGGTAGTGGCATATATTCAAATCGCTAAGTTGTATCGTCGTGGGTAGTTAAAACTTAATATCGTGATAACTGTGCGTAACGGTTTCTATGGAAACATAGGGCGACGTGTTGCGACTGAAAACGTCGTTTCTAATGGCGTATCTGTATTGGACGTATCTTGTACGAATATGTATCGTCGCATAATACGATTATTTGAGATACGGTAGCGATAGTAGACATAGCAGTTTGTGTTTAGCAGTAAGTAATATACTTATTCTAAAGGAAAAGTGGATGATCTGATTATAATCATGATTTTAGGTGTGATTGAGATCAAGCCCTGAGTTGTCGTGCAAAAGAAGACCCAAACTCTTTAGCTGATGAAAAGCATCAAACGAGTATAGAGGAACCAGAATGAACTTCTACTTTATCAGATCGAGTGAATTTAATGGTCAAGAGGACACTGTAACCTATGCGTAAATTGAAACTGAAATACTGACTTTATTTACTCTAGGAAAACGGAGTAATTTCTGCTAAAGTTTTCGCAAAATTTCCTTGAAACTCTGCCAATTCAGCTGTCACTTTGTGTGATATCACAAATAAGTGTGATAGTAATAGACAGCAATGTCTCTCGATATTGAAATCTCACTTGCGCGAGAGTTGGGCCGTTACTGCTGCGAAGGTTCAGCTCGTTCAGACTTATTGACCTGTATGTTTCCACAGCGCTATCTCCACCAACGGCTATGCGGTGCAATGAAAACTAACCGCACTGTGATAAGGCAAATCCCTGAGCGCTCCTTACGCTGAATATTCGACTGAATGACTATGTTTTCAAGGCACCTGTTTTGTTTTCTTGTCTATTCTTAGCTAGAATTTCAGTTTCCAGCTGTTGAACGCTGAAAGGTTAATGTACGGAGGACTGCCGCAATTTTGTTGAGGTAGAGAAATATTGTAACATAATTATAAAAAAATACAGTCTTTTAAACTCCGACTTTAGAATTGAGCTAATGAGTGCTTCAATTTAAGAAATAAATGTGAGCTGAGTGTTTTGGGCAAGGAGTGTTTTACACTATGAGTAAAACGAACGCTGCGACAGCAGTCTTTACAAAAATACAAAATCTTTATTTCATCAGCTTAAGCCTAATACATAAAATTTCAGCTGAGGAGCTCCTTTTAAGTAATAGAATTTACTTGAGATAGGAGTCCCCGCTCTTCCTCTATTGGACACATAGCTAAAAGCTGGTAAAGAATTTGAAGTTATTAATTACAGTACATGTTCTTTTTAGATTTAGTCTTTACTAGAGACTTCAAGTAAATGTGCATAAACCGCAAATTAAAGTTTGTTAAAGAGCTTCCTTTCTAAGTTAAAACTATACAAGATAATCGTCATCATTATCATATCAGTCACAGGACGTCCACTGCTAGATATGGGCTTTCCATATAGATTTCCAGAGCGACCCCGTGGAAGTGGCTTACATTCAGCGACCGTGGTCCGTCCATCTTATCGTTGCTCTACATGACCGATGCATGGTCACCACTCGAGAACTTTAATGCCCCACCGGCAATCAGTTCTTCGGCTATGTGCTTCGTCCACTGTCACTTCAGCGTTCTAATCCACTGGGATATGTCGGTGACTATTTTTTTTCTTCACTCCTGAAACTCTCATGGCATTGTCGCATCGCATGTCATTTTAGTCATGCGGTAAGCCCTTTTATTTATTTTTTAGTACAAATTGACATTCAACAAATGATATCATGTATCTTATGAATTAAATGCTTAAGTTGGAAGTGCAACTGCGCCACGCACGAGCAGAATTATCATACATAGTGCAAAAGGAGATTACTTCACAAGATTTCCACCATTTTGCGATACCTAATACATAAAGGAGGACGTGATCAAATACGCGTATAACGATCTCTTTTGAAATAGAAATGTCTTTGGTATACAGTTCAGGTGACTGCGTGCAGTATCTTGGTACATAAGTATAGGATTTAAGCATTTATCTATTTTTATTTTATTACTAGTTTTCCATCTACTACTCACTTTATCGGGATAACAATATCCTATGTCTTAATCCAGGGTATATTCTACCTATGTACCAAATTTCATCCAAATCCGTTTATCCGTTTCGCCGAGATTGAGCAACAAACAAACAAACTTTCGCATCGGATTTGGATGAAATTTGGCATAGAATAAGACATAGGATATTATTAAATCCGATATAAGTGATAGTTCCCGCGGGATAACAAATTTCCGCAGGCGAAGCCGCGGGCGGAAAGCTAGTTTATAATATTAGTCATTGCTACTTAAATCGTAGCGTAGGTAAGCTGTCATAATTACCCCTGTTTAAGTTATAGCAATAACAAAATTGGAATAAGTACAGTGGAACGCACGACGAGCGTAATACTTAACATACGTACACACTGAACTTCACGAGCTTTAACCCAAATGGGTTGGTATCTCTAGATACCCAATTCCAAACATATCGCAACCATCTTATCTAAATCTACCGCCAAACAGCAATGTTAATAGCATTGTTGTGTTCCGGTTGTCAGAGATAAGATAGCCAGTCTCCCAAATAAGATCGGGTTTCCGGGTCAGTACCACCTTCGGCCTCATCTTCACTTAACATCAGGTGTGAGAATGAGGTCAAGTGCTAAACCGTTATGGATAAAAAAAACATACACAATTGTGACTAAGGCCCGTGTTACTCAAGGACAGACTTGAAAGTTGAAAGGGACAGCTTTATGTAAATTGTATAGCGGCATCTCTTTCTAACTATGCCCAATCGCAGGTCTACGCTTGAGCAACATTCTGAAATACAATCGTTAGTATGTATGGTATACAATAATAATTTATTTATTTATTAGGATCACCTACAGCACAAACATTTTACATTGGTGAAAATAATTATAACAAAGTAGTGTTCTAATACATGTGACAATAGCAGGTGAACACAGCATTCACAAGACGGCTCGCTAATGTAACGTTTTTTTTAACTTTTAAAAACTGAATTATAAGTAAATAATAAACCATAACTCTATAAGTAATGTTAACATGCACTCGTAAAGACTTTATTTGAAAAAAATATAAAATTTTTCAAGATTTTATGTAACGTAATGTGCTATAAAAGTTTTCTGTAACGGAACGTAATACTCGAAATGCGACGTTGCCACTCAGACTGTCAAGCAAAGTTTTGGATAATTATCTACCAGTTAGTTTATCAGGCACTTAGATGGTGAAACAGGAGAAAAAATATCAGTTAGTTTTGACCGTCGGATAAGCTATCTGCTAGACTGCTATCTGAAATTTTATCAGAAGGTCGTGAAACAGAGCCTAATCGCTACAGAAAGACACAAAATTATTAATAGGTACGTGAGATATGTCGGCGGATTTTGTATACAGCAGAAAGTACAAATACAACTGGCGGTCGTCTAAATAGTCTCCGTAGCTCTCCTTTAAACTTACCAATTGATAAAAAAAAAATGTCGAGATCAATTAAAGCCAAGTTCACTTCGTTGTATTCAGTACAGATCCGCATAAGTGGTGAATGACTACCTGCGTTAGTTCTATTTGAATGGGATAATACAAAGTAATAAATCGTTCTATTATACACTATTTTAATTGTGTTAATTTGAATTTGAAATACGTATGTGAAATGTACAAAAGACGTTAAATCCTGTAGGTAAATTATGTTTCAAGAGGGTACATCCAGTCCAGTCCGAATAATTGAGGGCGCCACTTGACACACTTATTAAAATTAAGATTGTTTTTCATACATACATACATATGTAATGTAACCTTTATCCCAAACGGGGTGGTCAGAGATATCCCAAACATAAAGGTTTGTGTATTCCAAACATTAAAAGCTTCATGCTCGAAACAACATCCATGGTTCACCCTTTGAAATATACAGAATTGCACGCGTGACGCTGTTATCCCATCGCCGTTAAAACGTGCAAAATTATAGATATTTTTTGGTGGAAACTCCCTTAGTCGCCTTTTACCATCTATTGAGTGTGGCTCCTCTGAAAATCAACGTTGTAGTTATTAGGTAACTACAACTCATGCTGAGATGGAGACCTTTTTGGCACTCCTTTGCGACAGAAAAAGAAGAAGAAAATTAGGTCTATTTTCTTTTGTTTGCTTTTCATTTACCTCGAAATGACTCATTTCGACGAAATAAATAAATAAATAAATATCAATCAATCATTTATTTATTTGTGATACACAGGTGTACAGGTTGTTATGATACATTAACTTATAAATATGATCTCTGTGATCAGCCAAATTGGCATACAAATATGGTAGTCATGTTAAAATAGTCGTGAAATTTAATAAACAGCAGAATAAATTATATCCGCTAAACAATAACAGTAACATAGAACGAATAAATATTAAACAATTAAATAGCCTCCATTATATTATGTATCAATTTCAAATTTTAAATAAATAAATAAATTTGGGTATGTTAAAATTATTTGAAATGTTAGTTTATATAAAGTTGTACCATGTTAGTTTGTGTGTCGTTTATTGGCGACCTGTTTGGTGTAATGGTTAGCAACTCTGACCACTATGCCAAAAGGTTGCGGGTTCGAATCCCGCTAGGGGCATATGTTTGTGTGATGAATACGGACATGTGTACCCGAGTCATGGATGTTTTCATTTATAATAAGTATTTATTTACAAAAAAAAAATGTATTTATGTATTATATCAATTATCCATCTGGTATCCACAACACAAGCATATAGTTGCTTACTGTGGAACTAGATGGCGCTGTGTGTATGTCTAAGGATATTTATTTATTATTTATTATTTATTTATTGGGTCACATATTTTTTTTCTATTCTATCTCTTCGTTTTACGTGTCGAAACCACATAACATAAAACAGACTTATAATATAGAATCGACCCTACGCGTTGACTTGAATAATCTCTACTTTAAAGTCGGTCGGTACTTAAAAACTCAGAAATTCAACTAAAGGCAGATCAATGGAAACTTTATTGAACTAACTCGAGCAAAGTGCAAAAATTTACTATAGATTTGTGCTAAAGAGTTCTGGAATTATATTATAGTGGGTTCGATCTTTAAGTTAAAAACCTCGTTATTATTTGGAATAAATGAGTTCTAACGAAGACGCATGATTCGTATATCGGATAAGTTTTATTACAGCAAGTGGCTCCGTGGCTCAATGTAAACAACATAGGGTTTACGAATCGGAGGTCGCGGGTTCGATCCCCAGCGGGGTACATGTTTAGTACTCGGTTTGGTTGGTGGTAGGGCATTTTAAATGTCCGCCTGGCTAGATACCACCATCTTATCTAAATCTGCCGTCAAACAGCAATGTTAATAGCGTTGTTGTGTTCCGGTTGTCAGAGATAAGATAGCCAGTTTCCCAAATTATTTGGCTTTCCGGGTCAATACGCTTCCATCTTCGGCCTCATCTTCACTTAACATCAGGTGTGATTGAGGTCAAGTGCTAACCCGTAGTGCTTAAAAAAAAAAAAAAAGAAAAAAAAATAGGGCATATTAGGTAAGTGAAATAGACGGTATTGGCATAGGTACCTTAATTTTTTTTTTCAAATCTATCATCGAATAAAGCGATAATTGTGTTATATGTGGCGTTTGTAGCCTATTTCACATATAAACATCATTAAATTAATCAAATAAAGAAAACTTGGAAAAAATATGAGTTCCAAATAAATGATAGGAACCTTACGAATCCCGCTTACGCATATCAAACCGCGGCAGGCGCGTGCGTTTTTGAAAAAAAAAAAACGAACTATGCCTATAACAAATACAAATACACTTTATTGTACAACAGAAAAGAAAATACAGTTTCAGAAAAGTGGCAAGAATAGAATGTACACTTAACCGCCTCCGTGGCTCAATGTAATCAACATTGGGTTTACGATTCGGAGGTCGCGGGTTCGATCCCCAGCGGGGTACATGTTTAAGTACTCGGTTTGGTTGGTGGTCGGGCATTTTAAATGTCCGCCTGGCTTGCTACCACCATCTTATCTAAATCTGCCGCCAAGCAGCAATGTTAATAGCATTGTCGTGTTCCGGTTGTCAGAGATAAGATAGCCAGTCCCCCAAATGTGTTGGGGTTTCCGGGTCAGTACGCTTCCATCTTCGACCTCATCTTAACTTAACATCAGGTGTGATTGAGGTCAAGTACCAACCCGTTATGCATAAAAAAAAATACAATTTGGCGACCTTCTCACTAAAAGGCAACCTTTGGGTATAAGGACAGTACATTTGAAATAGGTAGGTTGTGCGGTATTAAATAGGGATGCAGATACAAACTACGTAAATAAATTTCATATATTTACATACATACATACATAGATCAATAGACAAATATACCTACTTAAACATAACATCTATAAAATAGCAACAAAATACAAACGGAAATATATAGGTGTACTAAATAAATAATAATAAGCGACAACAGGATTGTGCTAAGGTATAGAGAGAAGATAAGAAGAGAGCACAGATTAAAGCACCAGCTGCTCTTTGACGGCGACTTTGAAAGCATTTAAAGTTCGAGCTCGTCTGATGGACTCGGGTAGGGAGTTCCAGAGAAGTAAAGCGGAAAAAAAATTATACCCGTTTATCTGGGCATATACGTATATATATATATATATGTGTTACGGTTGTCAGAGATAAGATAGTCAGTCCCCCAAATAAGATGGGGTTTCCGGGTCAGTACGCTACCACGTTCGGCCTCATCTTCACTTAACATCAGGTGTGATTGAGGTCAAGTGCTAAGTGAATAAAAAAATAATATATATATATATATCTCTGTATTGATGAATGTGACTGTAACCATGTTGCATTCATAGCCACGCCATTACATGATTCAAAATATGTGCAGGTGACATCAACAACAGCCTTATACGTCCCCGCTTTTGGACTGGCTGGGGATGGCTCATAATCCTGGTATAGGCCATAATCTACCACCGCAGTGCGGTTGGTGGTTTTGTGTCAGACTAGTGGCTACATGACAGTCAGTGTTTTTAAGCCGGGCCACCGATTAACTTAACGATTGCCTTCAATTGAAGACAACCATGACGTTGTTCAGTAAAACAATAAACTTCAAACTTCAAACTTCAAGCATTTATTTCAACGTAAGATACATGATATCATTTGTTGAAAGTCAATTTAAATCTACTGGAAATAAAAAAGTTTATTGCATTTATCTGTCAGTTGGTATGTCCAAGCTACTACCGCTTCGGAAAGGGAATTCATCTGTGGGAAAAGAAGCGGCGCAAGAAACCCACAGGATCATTGTTGTTCTTTTTTTTTTAAATAAAGTATATAACTAATACAATTTTATAATTTTGGGGAGCTGGTCGAAGTACACGAAGCGTGTTTGTCAATACATCATTTTTGTGGTGTAACTTCATATAATCTTAAAGTTCCTGGTTTTTTTGAAGAAGGTGAGAGTACCCATCAGTAATAGAATAAAAATGTTTTCTAAAAATTCTGTAGCTTTTTTTTTTTTTTATATATATTTTTTTAATCATTGGTGCACTTACACTCATCATCTAGTCCCAAACTAAACAAAGCTTGTACTATGGATACTAGATAACGGATAAACATACATAAATATTTATAAAAACATCCATGACTCGAGAATAAATGTTCGTATTCATCATACAAACATTTACCCCTCGCGGGATTCGAACCGGCAACCATTGGTTTCGCTGACAGGGTCACTATCCACTACACCGATCGGTCGTCGTCGTCGTAGGTACGTCTTTGGGTGTCGTATAGGTATTTAGTTATAAATCCTACAATATAAAATGAAAGTGACCATTGTGAACTTTATTTCGTTACAGAAGATACTAAGATCTTGTAAAAAATATATCAATGGCTACACTTTATATATCCAAAAAATAATCCATTGAAAATATTTGCGCTCGGTGAAATTTCTCAGAAGCATAAAAAAATTATACTTCTGAAAAGTTTCACCGATTTCAATCTCTATATATCCCTGTACAAAAAATTAAGAACTTTAAGATTATGGGAAGGTGCACCACAAAAATTAAGTAATTTTCCTGGACCTAGTAGTGAAATGGAACTTTATGGTCAAAAGGTTGAAGCTATACTTTCGTGATTGGAAATTGGGCTCTGTACCTAGAACTCCATCAAAACGATATTTGCGTAGATATCGCTCGCCGAAAGCTCGTAAAGTTGGCAGTTGGTAACAAATATTTTTATAGCGGCGATACAGCGTGACTTTGATGACAATTTTAGCATAAAACCAGAATTGACAACATTTCAATTTTGATCACTGAAATTCTATTTGGAGTTTTTTTTTTATGAACAACGGGTTAGTACTTGACCTCAATCACACCTGATCTTATATGAAGATGAGGTCGAAGGTGGAAGCGTACTGACCCGGAAACCCCAACACATTTGGGGGGCTGGCTGTCTTATCTCTGACAACCGGAACACAACAATGCTATTAACATTGCTGCTTGGCGGCAGATTTAGATAAGATAGTGGTAGCTAGCCAGGCGGACGTTTTAAATGCCCTACTACCAACCAAACCGAGTACTTAAACATGTACCCCGCTGGGGATCGAACCCGCGACCTCCGAATCGTAAACCTTACCTACTCTTGTAATCCTATCATTTTTCCACCCTCCTGGCATTACTTCTAGTTACAAATTTATTCTGTGTAACATGACCACGACATGTTTTGGAAGTTGAAAAATTGTGGTAGCGCGACATCAGACCTTAAACCAATGACAAAGAATGAACAAGTTTTTAAAACGAAAAAGAATCATGTTTTAAATTATAAATAAAATATTCTAATGCAAAATTTAATATAAATTTAAATTATGTTGCGATATAAAGCGCATTTTTATTTAATTTTTGATTAACAATAAACAAAATATAATATTAAACACTTAAATATTGTCATAGTATTAATAAAATTACGGGTCAAAAAGTTGTGATGTTCTCTATTGTAACACCAATGACAAATTTGACCAATAGCAGGGTTTGAGTAGTTTAATTTGACCAATAGTAAGGCTCAATAGCGATGGAGGCAGCAATGAAGTTTATTAGACAATAGTTCTTCAACTTCTTCTTCTTCTTCATAATCTTCTTCTTGTTCTTGTTCTTAATTTTCTTCATCTTCTTAATTTTCTTCATCTTCTTAATTTTCTTCATCTTCTTCTTCTTCGTCTTTATTGTCTAACTTCAAAGATAATAAACTGTATCGACAACTGAAAAAATAAACCGGTAAAGAAGCGTCGGTGGCTCAGCGGTGAAGACACGGTCTCCCAATGTGGGAGGTCCGGGTTCGATTCCAAGGCAGGACATGTACCAATAAGTTTTTAAATTTTGTTTATTACTTATGTGCATTTATTGAAGTGCTCTTAAACGGTGAAGGAAAACATTGAGGAAACCTGCATGCCTGAGAAATAAAAATTCTGAGGCACGTGAAGTCCCTAAGTCGCATTGGGCCAGCGTGGTGGACTATAGCCCATACTCCTTCATTATACGAGGGAAGGCCTATATCCCTGGAGTAGGCCGTTTACGGACTGAGATGATGAAACAACGTCTTTTACTAAGTCCACGGGAAGAAACGCTACGGGTTGGTTTTATTCTTTCTACGTGCCGAAACACACTATCACTTGAATTATAAAATTCGACCAAGGAGATGGTAACAAGGTTCATTACAATTTAAATGAGACAATAACTTCAGATCGTTTAAATTTTGCACCAGGTTGAAGAACGTCGAGGTTCATGTTCAGCAATGGATGAGGACAAGCTGCGGTCCTTTATACATATATTGGATGAGTTGTTTCATCGTAAGGAAAATAAAACCGTAACAGGGCATATTATGTAAGTGAAATAGAAGGTATTGGCATAGGTAGTTTATTTTTTATATATCTACGGCCGGCGCGTGCGTCATTTAAAAAAATAACCATTGACATAGGCAAATAACTTATATTTCATTTACTCATCTTCACTTAACATCAGGTGTGATTGAGTAAAGTCCTAATCTATTGTGCATAAAGAAAATTTGAAAAGTTAAGTTGGCTTTAGTACATCCTTATGCAATTCTATGCTCTGTGTATTTTCATTTTTTTCTTATTGTACAATAAAGTATGTATAAACAAAGGTTATATCGAGTAGTGGACTTCTATAATGAACTGAATAGAAAACGCTCAGTTCTAAAACCATAGTTGAACCATAAACTGAATGGAAGTGCATCAGATATCCAAGTCACAACGGTTTCAAAGCGCATAAAACAGTTGCTTAACGGGGTGTAAGCGTTGTCAGTCAAGTCGTCAGTGCATTTGATACGTACTGGAAATAAAGCCGGGGTCACACAATGCTTGCTGGCTAACTGAAGTGCTAACAGCAACCAACCAGAGCTGGAACTTTAGTAAAGAGTTCTCTTTTAAATTAAATTCAGTAAATTATGTTTTAAGAGGGTGCATCAATTCAGGGTGGGTCAAGTGGCGCCCTCATAAGAAATTAAGATTGCTGTTCATACATACATATCTTTATCACAAATGGGGTGGTTAGATATATCCCAAAACATAAGCGTTTGGGTGCTAGAAATATTACTAGTTTAATGATTGAAACAACAAAGAAATGCACACGTGACAGAAGGTGAGCCCATCGCCGTTAAAACGTGCAAATCTATAGATAGATGGCCTTTGGTGGAAAGTCCTATAGTCGCATTTACTACACCCACGAGGAGATACGGGTAATATTCTTTTTTACGTGCGAACACGACACAGGGTGCACTTTTAAGTAGCATTGATGCTGCTATTTTTGAGAACTTTAAATTATTGATTGAGGAATTGTACCCCGTTGTAGCAGAAAAAGATTAAACATTATTAGTGAAATTATATTAGACGAACATTTTTCGTCTAAACGTAAAAGACGTCGTGGTCCCACTAGTAGGACAAGTTAGTAGGGCGACGAGGAAACGGGTGAAATCTCAGACGGCGCACTTCAGATTCATGGATGATAAGGCGACAACTGGGATATGCCCCTCGAAACAATGAAACACTCACATGGTAATGCTTAACTTCAGTAATTGAATGGTTAGTGGTAGCGCATTTAGATATATCCGCCTGGCCAGCTACCACTATCTTCTGTAAGTCTCCCGCCAAGCAGCAACGTTTATAGCATTATTGTGCTCCGGCTGATCCTCGTGGAGGTTCCGGGTGAGGGCGCTGAAACGTTCGGCCTCATCTTCACTTAACATCAGATGTAACTGAGGTTAACCATTACCGTTGTGCATAAAATATCGACTACAAATAGCGCTGAATTACGTGCATAGAATAGCATGTTCAGGTAAATTGTTTTTATTGGAACCCAGTGTACCCCAGCTTAAATTTTAGTGCATACATTGCAAAGCTTGAAACGCAACGTCAACGATATTGTATGCTCTCCATCTGCGGTCGTAATCATAACTTCAAACCAACAAAGATTCAAATAGTAAAGAGAAATTTACAACTACCCACAATTGCAGTCTGCCAGAGGAATGGCCGCAGGGTTTGAAAATTACGGGTGGACAAAGAAGACAAAGGGATTGTTACAGCTTACAGTTTGTTGAACAGTCGATTGAAATGAACATAAAGATAGGTAACGGAAATACAAACACAACTTCGAGTATCTGTGGAATACACATAGACAATTGTAACTTGGTACTTAGACATTATATGGGGTTACTTTTAATTGGTCGTAGTAGGTTAGGATGACCTAACCTACTACGAGCTGAACCCAGTTTCATCATAATCTATAAATTAACTATATAATATTCTTCTAGGAAAAGGTGTGATTCCATTGATATCTCAATGTATCAATTTATTGTACCACTTCTCAAGCGAACTAAAATATTACTTACCATAACAGATGATTATAGGTAGGATTATGCTGGCTGAACCACTCATATAATAATTTCATTGGTGTCATGTTTTACTATTAACATTTCAGCCATCTTATAGTTCTAATTAATACGTTTCATAAACAAAACAATGGACTTATTTTACATTTGGCTGTTACCTTTCACTTGATCGAGGGCTCGGAATGTCATATCGAATGCCACATAGAAGTTCATGAGATTGAACACGTTGCAACGATAATTTATTAAATCAATCGTTCATGACATCAAAGGTTTATGAAATCAAAATCTTAAAATATCGAACGTTTAGGTATCAGAATCAGAATCAATTTATTGTAGAACTGTGGTACATGGGTGTTATTACAATATTGTTGCATTGGTTCGACAGTCCTTACCTCTAACAGGCGTACAATATTAATTTTCTACAAGTTCCGAATCCAAAGACAGACAATTCCAAAGACACATGCTCACAATGTTTTAGTCACCGTTGGACGTAGGCCTCTTCTTTGGCCGCCATTGAACCAGATGTCGACTTGCAGCAGCTATACCATGTATTGGTACCACGTAAGTGCCCTCTAAGCAAATAATAATAACTCAATACGTCTCTTCAATAGACGTTTACACCCTGTATCCTTACTTCTAGGGCGCTTCGTGGTACCTTTATCAATCGAAAGGAAGCGTGCTACTCGTCCACAACGGCCATGTTGTCGGCAGTCATCGCTAATTTATCGTTCGTATGTAAGTGCTTTAATCAATTCATGAATCGAACTATTTGCACAATAATGCGTGGCAACCCTAACTATGTTGAGCTAAGTAAGAAATACATAGCTGATTGTGCCCGGTGGGGCTTCAGCTCTTAGTTCATGAAAACCAAATGAATGCAATGCGCTTAAAGGTAGATGTAGTTTTACTAGATAAGGTTTAAATCGGGCATGTTGAACTCGGACTAGGAAGGTCAAAGTTATTAGGTACAGCACTGGCGAAGCATCAAAATACAGTCCCAACAAATGATAGTCCATGGACTTAGCAGCCATACAATGTTCGATATGTTTGGAAAGGAAAGGTGAGACTGGGTTGCTATATTCCACAAATGCCTTGAACGATGTTTGGAGACGCTGGACTGGAATGGACAGAGGACACACAACCATCAAAATCTGCAACAAATACTGGAGAGTTTTAATGCTGTCTCAAGGAGGGTCGGTCTCAGAATGAACTTGGACAAGACCAATATCATGTTCGATGGAACTATTTCTAGACAAAAATTGGTGATGAGATAGTCAAAACAGCAGAACAGAATCGAAAATAGTTTTAAAATTTTCGTAACCTGGCGTTTGCGAGATTACTTTCAGTCATATTTAATGGAAATCGGTTCATTTCAGTTTTGAAGATATTTAACATAGTTGCGTTGTATATACCTGGATGATATCCTTACTATTTGCCTGGTGGGTAGCTTCAGATGAAGCTTTACTAATTTTGCGACTGCCGTCGATTATAGATGGTGGTGGTACAGTCGGTCAGTCGGATAGCACCATCGGACATTGCGAAAGTTTCGCTATCGTGAAGCTCCCATTGCAGCTGAACGTTTCACCTGCACAGGCTTCGTCTTCTGGCTAGACGTTCTAGCTACCCTTGCTATATTAACGAATTGAAGGAAAGTGGAATTTACATCAGAACTCTTGTGTATGACGTGACACGTGTATCAATAATAGTATTCCTATCCTGGCTGGCTGTAGACTCCAGGTGAGTGACGCATGAACTACTTTCTGGATTTAGTGCTGGTTGATCACCTCATTCAATTCTGCACACATCATTATTCGATTCTGAAGCTGTCAAAAACCTCACAATTATTGTTACGTTCATAGTTTTTCAAAATTTTCGATTTATGATATTATAACTATGTTGAATATAACATTCTAACATACTGTTAATAAAATAGTGTTAGGGAATTCCTAGAGCGTAAAATAAATTAAATTATATTTATGAACATCAAGGAATTAAATTATATTGAAATTACATTGACATTATTTTTGACATTGCTTTAACCTTTCTATGACCTGATTAAATTATGATATTTAGATAGTAAATTGAATGTGTTCATTTTTTAGTAAAAAAAGTAGTTGTTTTGTAGGGTTTGGTGTAACTAAAATATTAAGCAAAGACTGTAAATGTATAACCCAAATTCCACACACAATAAAGTTTTCATTTCATTTTCAATACCTCTTCCAGCGAGATCGATATCACTGATCGTCCGGACATTGCGTCGGACGCGGCCGTATTGCATGTAATTTTCACATGCATGCATCTGATATTTGCATGCAAATAAGAAGCTTGTTGGTTACTCTGTTTGTGTCTATGATGACTTGAACTAATTTGTTATGGCTAGTGTTATGAGATGACATCAGCTGTCTTCTGTCACTTTGGTTTTGTGTAATACCAGCACGGTTATTGTCTAAATTAACCGCCTCCGTGGCTCAATGTAAACAACATTGGGTTTACGATTCGACGGTCGCGGGTTCGATCCCCAGTGGGGTACATATTTAAGTACTCGGTTTGGTTGGTGGTAGGGCATTTTAAATGTCCGCCTGACTAGCTACCACATCTTATCTAAATCTGCCGCCAACCAGCAATGTTAATATCATTGTTGTGTTCCGGTTGTCAGAGATAAGATAGCCAGTCCCCCAAATGTGTTGGGGTTTCCGGGTCAGTACGCTTCGACCTCATCTTCACTTAACATCAGGTGTGATTGAGGTGAAGTACCAACCCGGTATGCATAAAAAAAATAATGAACTTCATCGTCAACTGTCTAGTAAGGCTTTAAATTTCAAATTGGACAATGGCGAAGTAGGTGGCAATTGGAAGTAGTTCATTACCATTGAAGTAAGGACGCAGGACCTGAATGACTTTCGAAGATGAATTTAAATGTCAAACTAAAAGGAGAAAAAGTTAGTCATAATTTTGGATAATACTGAGTACTTACTTTTGTTTTATGAAGTTAATTAAGTTTGAAAAAAAACTTATAAGGCAGAAAGACTTTTTCGGATTTTTTATGTTCTATTGACCTATCCTGTAGATTATCTCATTTGCTTTTTGAATTTTCTAATTTCTGCATAGCTTTTTTTACACAATAGCTCTCGCTCTAAAGGCCAAGCAGTAAAAGGCAGCAGTAGACCTTAGTAAAAAAACAAATAACATTAAGAAACCTCTGAAAACCAGCGCTGTAACAATTGCTGAGATGGAGTCCATTTTTGACATCACACTGCACTCACCGCATTTCGAAATCTGTTTCTGTATATTGTAGTAATTTTCTTGTTTTAATTAATATTGTTGTTGCTACAGTATGGTGTCAAATAAATGTATGTCTATGTCTAATATTCATGCTCCTAATTCAAAACCCATTACACACGCGATGATAATCTATCGGAGATAAGATCTACATACCTACTAGACTTACTCATTGAATCATAGTTTTTCGGAAAAGAGGAGATGCAAAAGATATTAAATAACCATAGTCCAAGGTAGACTAGACCAAAGACTAAAGCTAAATATGGTCGAAACGGCTTAACCGATTTTCATCAATCATAGCTAAGAATCTGTTAGCGCACGTATTAAAACTATACAATGTGTCCCGGAGAGAAGTGACCAGCGGGCGTAGTTTGAAAATTTATACAAAATTATCGATAAATCATTTAAATTTAGAGACCTAACTGCTTTTGTTTTTTAAAAATTGTTAATTCTTTTTTTTTAATAGACATCTCTGACCTTCTGCACTATTTTAGTCATAATTTCTTTGTTTTTACGTCTTTCCCAATTCTTTTTTTTTAATTCAGTGCTGTTATTATTATTCATCAAATTAAGTTATGAAAATTATCCCAAAACAAATAAATAATTTATTAAAAAAGAAATAAACTTAAAATTCGACCAACAAAACTGTATTTCTTTAAGTTTAAAAATAAAAAAACGAAAAATGTCCCTATAACATCATGTTTTTTTTTAATTATTATGATACTACATGATATTCTCTAAAATATCCTCGAACAATGTTTTTAGTTATTTTAAATAAATGTGAACGTACGAGACATTGAAATTGACCTTTTATGCTCCAGTAACTAGATAGAGATAAGTTTAAAAAAATGAAAGTAATGTTTTAAGCAGTTTATTTGCACATTTAAGTGTTTTGTTATTACAATGAATCATTTTGATTTTAACATGATAGTTTAATAATAAATAAAAGATACTTAATTTGTTAAAATGGTTGTTTATTAAGAAAAATCAGGTAATTAATTAATTATGTTTTCAAAATGACCGCCGTCAGCGGTTATGCAGGCCAGGGCCCTAAATGACATCCTTAGTGTAGTTCGCCTTATTTCTGCATGATTCTGCGCTATTTCTGCGGCAGCAGCATCGATTCTCTGTTTCAGCTGGTCTCTTGAAATTATTGGCACAGCATAAACTTTTTGCTTCATGTAGCCCCAGAAATAATAATCAAGAGGCGTCAAGTCTGGTGACCTCGGGGGCCATGCTACTGGACCACCTCTGCCAATCCATCTAGGATAATTTTCATTGGCCTGGCCTGCATAACCGCTGACGGCGGTCATTTTGAAAACATAATTAATTAATTACCTGATTTTTCTTAATAAACAACCATTTTAACAAATTAAGTATCTTTTATTTATTATTAAACTATCATGTTAAAATTAAAATGATTCATTGTAATAACAAAACACTTAAATGTGCAAATAAACTGCTTAACACATTACTTTCATTTTTTTAAACTTATCTCTATCTAGTTACTGGAGCATAAAAGGTCAATTACAATGTCTCGTACGTTCACATTTATTTGAAATAACATAAAACATTGTTCGAGGATATTTTAGAGAATATCATGTAGTATCATAATAATTAAAAAAAAACATGATGTTATAGGGACATTTTTCGTTTTTTTATTTTTAAACTTAAAGAAATACAGTTTTGTTGGTCGAATTTTAAGTTTATTTCTTTTTTAATAAATTATTTATTTGTTTTGGGATAATTTTCATAACTAATTTGATGAATAATAATAACAGCACTGAATTAAAAAAAAAAGAATTGGGAAAGACGTAAAAACAAAGAAATTATGACTAAAATAGTGCAGAAGGTCAGACATGTCTATTAAAAAAAAGGATTAACAATTTTTAAAAAACAAAAGCAGTTAGGTCTCTAAATTTAAATGATTTATCGATAATTTTGTATAAATTTTCAAACTACGCCCGCTGGTCACTTCTCTCCGGGACACATTGTATATGACATCATCATCTATTAACATACTTTATTTTCGACACTTTCGTATATCTACTGACACTTCAACGTCTAAACAACAAGTGACCTCACAAATGGTGACAGCAACTGTCATAAACTCAGTTATCAGAAATATATTGTCAAAATTAAATATACTGGATGAGTTTTTTTACCGTAAGGAAAAAAATGGGACATATTAGGTAAGTGAAATAGAAGTTATTGGCATAGTCAGTTTAATTACTTTTTTCAAAATTATCATAGAATAAAGCGTTAATTGTGTCATTTAATGTTCGCGTTTGTAGTCTATTCCAAATAATTCTCATCATTAAACTAAATAAATAAAGATAACTTGGAGAAAGTATGAGTTCTAAATAAATTTCGCATGATTGAACCCTATACAAATCCCGCCAGTCGAATATCAATTAAGGAGGGCGCGGGCGTTTTTGAAAAAAAAAAGTAATCTACCCATGCCAATAACGTCTACTCTTACCTGTTTTCCTTACGGTAAAAATCTCTATACCGGATATGAGACCGCACGGAACATCAAACGATTAAACATGATTATAATATAGAGTCATTTGCCACTTATTTAAGTTTGCATATTTCATGAAAAAGGTTAGCTCTCCTAATTGTGAGTTATGGGGACTGTGGAAGACATACACCGTATACTATGTGAATATAATCGGAATCGTCGGAAAGACAACATTTGTTTGAACGCTTAAAATTGTGTAGAGTCAACGTAGATCCAGCCTCGGCTGAGGCCAGAATGCTATATAACTTTGTTATTGATATTTTAGGTTGTAAGTAATGTAAAGGTTAGGGTATGATGAGGCTAGCATAATCATAGATTCTAAGCCAAAAAAAAATTCAAGAATAAAAAACAATTTAAAGTATTAAATCTGAGTTTTTAATACACGCTAATCGGAGATGCGTCGGGACAAAGGCTGGACACACACAACGCCGTCAAACACAACACCCGTTGTTTTTCATCGGGGGTTAAAAATACCAAATTATTGCACTTGATCTTCCCACTAACGTAATTGAGCAAGCTTGACAAGTTTCACCCAAATTCGGTTTGGCCTACTCTACGGACGCGCCCCGGTCCCAGATAGGGTTGTCATGTAGTCATTCGGAATCGAAATTTTAGATCACTAGCGCCTTGCCGAAGAATCCGGGCTTCTCACTGGTGCAATTTAAACCCAAATGTTACACACAAATCTTTACAGGTCTTTACAGGTAGGCGTCTTATCGTGAAGATTGTTCATACATACATAATGTCACACCACCTTTATACCAAATGGGGTGGTCAGAGATATCCCAAAAAATAGTGTTTGGGTGTGTGAAACAACCACCAAACGAAATATACAGAAACGCACACGTGACAGGGGGTTAGCCCTTCGCCGTTGAAACGTGCAAATCTATAGATGTTTTTTGGTGGAAAGTCCCTTAGTCGCCTTATATGACACCCATGGGAACAGACGGGTTGGTTCTATTCTATTTGAGTGCCGAAACCACACGATAATGTTTTTATGGATAAATAAAGTAAAAAAACTAATAATAGAATAACGATTGAACTATATCGAACAAACACATGCAACGACTCATTATTATTTCATCACTATTCTTATTAGTTAATTATTACGTAGATCTATAGTTTCGATTTGAAAATCAAATCAAAAAATCAAAAAAATATTTATTTCGTAGGATAAAAATTATTATTTGAAAACGTCACATTCTTTATCTCATTATTAAAGTTTTTGACATTATTGCTCATTCACAAAGCTGATTCCCCAGAGAACGAGCAAAAAACTCAAGGTTTGCTCGTTTAAATAAGTTTGGGTTACAATTATATTATATTGTATAATCAGACTGAATATCCCCGAGCGATCTATGTCCATGCTTGCTTATCATCCAGATAGAAATTTTATAATAGCCTTTGTTAATAATGTCTGTTTTATGATGGTTTTAATTGACATTTTATTTGGCATAAAATTACATAAATAAATATCTTTGGACATACACACAGCGCCATTTAGTTCCGCTAACTATAGGCTTGTGTTGTGGATACCAGATGGTTGATATACTACATAAATGCATTTTTTTGTAAATAACTGAAAACATCCATAACTCGGGTACAGATGTCCGTATTCATCACACAAACATGTGCCCCTAGCGGGATTCGAATCCGCAACCAAACAGATCGCCAAAACATTTAAAACATTTCATTTAAAATATGTGATATATCCTATTAAATTAAATTTTGTAAAGGGAAATTGTCAGCTAAATTAAGTTCCCAACGTAAGTAATATTTGTAATTGGATGGGGTACATATAAGGAATGGTTACAGTATTATATATACCATCACATACTTATTTGTAGAACATTTAAGATATACAAATATCTAAATAGTACATTATTTTGATGTATCTCATAAAGGGCCCTGTTACACCATCCTAAATTTAGAGACTAATTCGGTGTTGATGATTAAGTGGATTGTATTTTCGAAAAAAAGCGAAAAGGGCGGAGTTTTAATTTAACAAAACGAATGGCTTGGATAAAGGCGTCTCATCAGGGTGCTAGAGCCGTCGACCGAAGATCTCCACAAATAGGTGGAATGTACCTTCAGCTCTCTCTTTGAAGGCCAGCTGGACTTACCTTGAGATCGCCTACGTTACCTTTGCCCTGGGAGATTGTATGTATGGGTTCGAAGCCGGGGTTAAGCAGCCTTTAGCAGCATTCCTGGCGTAAGCCTTTGCTTTGGTGGTAACGAAAATTATGTTTCTAAGATAATTTTACAAAAAGAGAGCTGAAGGTACATTTTAGTACAAGACCTTTACCGACTGATCGGTAATACACCGTGATTACATATTTCCAGAGTGGCAATATTGCACTTTTGACCTTCACAATCCCCAGTTCTCGACCAAGACTGTCAGAATAATTACAATTTATTATGTATTTCACTGTCGATCTCGACAAATCTGATTGAATATTAACATCACTAACTACCCTCAAGTCCAGTACAGCGCTTAACAATGGTCCCATTATTTCGCGCGAATTGGTTTTGCCACGACCGATTTGACTCGCTTAAGCCTCTGATTTCACGCTTGATTGGCCGAGGGGTCCTTACTGAGTTCGACATTCTATAAAATACCGATTTCAGTCTCTTCCTCCTGTTTAAAGCAGGTATGCACTGACAGCGTGCCGAGATCGAATTGCTCGAGGTCAGTAGTCAGTTTAAATCATAGGATAAAAATATCACTTTTTAACTACCTCCGTGGCTCAATGTAAACAATATAGGGTTTACAAATCGGAGGTCGCGGGTTCGATTCCCAGTATGGTACATGTTTAGTACTCGGTTTGCTTGGTGGTAGGACATTTTAAATGTCCGCCTGGCTAGTTACCACCATCGTATCTTAAACTTAAATTTAATATAAAAAAAAATAATTTTTTTTAATATTAAAATTACTACCACTCATTCACAAAGCTAACTCCCCAGAGAAGAAAGAGCAAGAAACTCATGGGTTGCTCTTTGTAGGTAGGTTTGGAATCACAAAGTGTTTCGACAAAATACGGAAAAAATATCTTATACATATTGTATAATTTGACTGAATACAGCCGAGCGGCGTATGTCCAAGATACAATTTTGCAAAAGGTTTTTTTCGCGCACTATATAGTCTCTTTGGTTCAGTTCAGGAGCCAATATTTTTAATATTTAATGCAAGCAAACTAAAGTAACAAGCTCTATGCTCTGCCAAGTTTCAATTAAAAAAAATGTATTAATAGTGGCATGAACTTTAAGATGGTTTTATCTGTCTTTGTCCATCACATTTATTTAAAAAAAATTAAAAATATATGAGCGATTAAATGGTCCATGAAAAAGTATGTCCAAGGACTGTCTCTTTGTATAAAAAAAATCTACCCACCCCTACCTGTTACACTAAGAAAACAACCCCTAACCCTATGGGGGTGATTTATCACGGACCTGTCAAAAATATCATCACAGAAGTTCTTTCTACGGCGAGGAGGGGCTTGGAGATTTATACTGCGGCCTCTGAGAGGCAATCCTCTTGAGAGGTTTGACATATTTATTGTGTCATTTCTCGTATTTTTTTCAATTAAATGTCCAACAGGTTAGGAGTGGGATCTGTATGGTGCTTCAGTTCAGGTTTAACGAAAAATATAGCATATTAGGCAAGTGAAATAGAAGTTATTGGCATGGGTAGTATTTTTTTTTTCAAAACCATTATCGACCCACGCGACGATTGGAGATTGATATGCACTGGCGGGATTCCTAGGGTTCTTATCATTTATTTGGAACTCATTTTTTTTTACAAGTTTTTATATATGGGCATATGTTATGGATGTTTCTCATTTATACATGTATTTATATATGTATAAATGAAAAAAAACACGTATTTGTGTAGTTTATCAACCATCTGGTATCCATAACACAAGCCTAGATGCTTACTGTGGACCTAGATGGCGCTGTATGTTTGTGCAGACATTTATTACTTATTTATTTATATTAATTACGTGGAATAGGCTACAAACGTAACTGTCAAATGACACAACGCTTTATTCTGGCTTATGGTTGTGAAAAAAAAAAACTACCTATGCCAATAAATTCTTTTTCACTTAATAGGTATGCCAATTTTTTTTCGTTACGGTAAAAAAACTCATCCGGTATAAAAGATTTATTTATAACTCCACTCACACACGTACAATATTGGTGGTACGGAAATCTTTGACCGTAGAAAAGCTACAGCTGATTTCATTTCACGTATATAGTATATACTATAAATATATAGTATATAGGTGAGTTTGGAAGGGATGTTTACATAACTAATGTTGAGAACAGTAAATTACAGCGTCTAAATGCTATGAGAGAGTCAAATACATTATCTAAATTTATCTAATGAGGTTCGGAGTTCGGTTCACTTAGTCACTTATAACTTAGGGTTCAGTATGTAGCGCGGGTCTCGATGTTGAGGATTCCGTACATTGGTTGTGAGGCCGGTCATGTAACAACATCCTCCTCTCAATGGGAGTGTATGGGCCACAGTCCACCACGGGTCTCGTGTGGTTTTGACATGTAAAATGAATTGAACCAACCAGTCCCTCTCGTGGGTGTCGTAAATGGCGACTAAGGAACTATTCATCAAAAAACATTTAACGGCGAAGGGCTCACCCCTTGCCACGTGTGCATTACTATACATTTCGATGTTGAACCGTGGATGTTGTTTCAAGCATTATACTTTTAATGTGTGTGCTTGTGTGTGCGTGCGTGTGTCGTGTGTGTGTGTGTGTGTGTGTGTGTGTGTGTGTGTGTGTGTGAGTGTGTGTGTGTGTGAGTGTGTGTGTGTGTGTGTGTGTGTGAGTGTGAGTGTGTGTGTGTGTGTGTGTGTGTGTGTGTGTGTGTGAGTGTGTGTGGGTGTGAGTGTGAGTGTATGTGTGTGTATGTTTGTATGTGTGCTAGGTAATGGGTATAATCGGTGTAAGTGTCCGAAACATTTATTTATTTACTTACAAGTTTTTTTGATCACTTTTCTGCGGTAAGTGATGTGTTTTTTTTACAACATAGGTACGAGTACATCAGCATTTGATACGACAGTACGCGAACGAACGACCGCTGCAATAATGTACGAGTTCACAAAATTATTATACCTGATGCATAATATTGCCCATATTAAGGCTAAATCACGAAGCACACTGAACTTCTCCGAAAGGAGAATAAAAACAATACTCCTCGACGAGGCACAACCGCATCGACAAATTTCCTGCCAAAAAGCTTTCTCGTTTTTTCTCTCGCGAGTTATTCATGTGTAATGTAATACATACATACCTAAATACATACATACCTACTTGTACTTCGTGAGCTTTATATTTCCTTTGTACTGCTCTGGCTGCGACAGAAAATGGGAGCTTCTTTTAATGTACAAATTGGTTGGCGCTTGTTGACCTCATACACCTGATGTTAAGTGAAGGTGAAGTTGAAAATGACATAGGTAAGGCGATAGAGATATTTTTTTTAAGCACAACGGGTTGGCACTTGACCTCAATCACACCTGATGTTATGTGAAGATGAGGCCGAAGGTGGTAGCGTACTGACCCGGAAACCCCATCTTATACAATACAATACAATACAAATACTCTTTATTGCGCAAAATAATTTACAATAATTTTGATGATAACAATAGAACACAATTAGGCGGTCTTATCACTAAAAGCGATCTCTTCCAGACAACCCACAGCTACGGGACATTTGTAGGTAGAAAAACAGGTAGGGTGCATGCATAAATATAATAATAATATCATATTAATTGACTTAATTATATAAATATATACATAATACATATAAATATATACATAAATAAATAAATATATATATATATATATAAATAAATATGTAGAAATACTTAATATATAGTATAAAACACAATCACTAGAAGCACTTATAGATAGTCAACTAATGTTCACGAGGCGGGAGTCAACGAAAAGAAAAAATTCAGAGACCTAAGTAGTGGTTTTTGACTTGACATTTAAAAATATTTAATGATTGAGCTTTCCTAATAGATTCCGGCAAAGAGTTCCACAGACGAGTGGCTTGCAGTCTGAAGGACTGGCTGTAGAATTTTGTTAAGTTAGGAGGGACGTAGAGACGAAGATTTTCGGAAGAACGGAGAGGGCGATTATGAGAAGCGGAAAGTAATTTGAACCAATTTTTGAGATAGAAAGGTGTCCTTGGATCGAACAACACTGAATAGAGAAGAGAAACTATATGCAAATCCTTGCGACGCCGGATTGTGAGCCATTTGAGTTGAGCCCTGTATTCAGAAACATGGTCATACTTGCGTAAGCCAAATACGAATCTGATAGCAAGATTTTGGAGTCGCTCAAGTTTGTTTAGAAGGTCAACTGTAAGATCGGCATAACAAGTGTCAGCATAGTCTAATATAGGTAAAAAAAGAGATTGGGCAAGAGCAATTTTGGTGGCAGTGGGTAAAAAATTTCGTAAACGTCGCAAAGACTTTGCAGTAGTGAACATCTTTCTGCTAACCTCGGCAACTTGTGGATTCCAAGACAAGGTATTATCAAAGTAGATTCCTAGGTTCTTTACTTTGTCACTATATGGAACACAGATTCCATCAAAAACAATAGAAGGTAGTAATGTTAGATTAAGCCTAGATATATACGATGGGCTACCAATGATAATAGCCTGCGACTTAGTAGGGTTGACAATGAGGCCGTAATTTTTGCTCCAGTCTAAGACACGGGCAAGATCGTCATTTAGAGTCTCAATAGCATCAGAAAGATCCTCAAACCTTGCCTGAGAATAAATTTGAAGATCGTCTGCATAAAGGTGGTAGGATGAAGAAAGATGAAGGCTGATGGAATTTATAAAAATAGCGAAGAGAAGTGGAGATAGCACGCCACCCTGCGGTACACCGGCTGATGTAGTACACCAAGACGAGAAGGAGTCATCAATGCGGATCCTCTGCCGGCGACCATGCAGGTAACTATGAAACCAGTCAATTACTGTTGGAGATACGTTAAGAGAACTCAACAATCCTAGCAATATGTCAAAATCGACAGTATTAAAAGCATTACTGAAGTCCAGTAAAGTTAAAACTGTAAGGTGTTGTTTTTCCATACCAAAGCGAATGTCATCAGATATTTTGACCAAAGCTGTAGCCGTACTATGACCAGGACGGAAACCAGATTGGAAAGGATTGAGGAGATCGGATTTATTCAAGTAAAGGCTGAGCTGGTGGTGAACTAGCCGCTCAAGGACTTTTGAAAGGAATGGAAGGATGGAAATGGGGCGAAAATCGGACAGGATGGACGGATTAGGTTTTTTTGGTAAGGGAATGATTTGTGCACATTTCCATATTTCTGGGAATGTGTTAGACGCGATTGAGTTATTAAAGATTTTGGTAAGGATAGGGGCAATTATGTCAAGTAAAGGAACGATCATATTACGGCTAACACTGTCATCACCTACTGCATTAGAGGCTATGGAAAGAATATTCTTCTTAACGTCACAATCAGCAAATTGAGTAAAGACGAATGGAGTGGTATCTGGGGTCGGCAAATTTGACAGATGTCTTAAGGTATTCGCTTTGATATCACGATCGAGCGCAGAAGTAGTGGAAAAATGTTTATTTAAGACATCTGTATTTACATCTTTTGGAAAAACGTGATTTTGAGACTTCCCAACTCCCAGAGATCTTAGGAATCTCCAGACTTTTGCTGGATCACCATGTTGGACAGATTTGTGAATATGGCGGCGCTGTGCATCTCTACACACCTTATTGCATCGATTCCTAATTGTATGATACAGGTCGCGGTTTCTATCTGTGGGTTTAACCTTGTATTTGGCTTTAGCACGATTTTTCTTATCCATAAGGGATCTAATATCATCATCTTATGTGGGGGACTGGCTATCTTATCTCTGACAATGCTATTAACATTGCTGTTTGGCGGCAGACTTAGATAAGATGGTGGTAGCTAGCCAGGCGGACATTTAAAATGCCTTACCACCAACCATAAATACCATAAATAAATATTTCGGACATTGACACCAATCATCTAGTCCCAAACTAAGCAAAGCTTGTACTATGGATACTAGATAACGGATAAACATACATGAATATTTAAATAAACATCCATGACTTGGAAATAAATGCTCGTATTCATCACACAAACATTTACCCTTCGCGGGATTCGTACTCCCAACCGTTGATTTCGCTGACAGGGTCACTATCTACTAGTACTATCAAGTTCACCTTTTTATATGACCTATGTAATGTTCAGCCCTTAGATTTCATCGGCATCGTCTTCGATTATGTTGACCAATGAGAAACGGTCAAATTGCTGAGCGAGCGATGAGCTCACCAATCACATGTCTAAACGCAACCGATGACGATAACTCGAACCCCTGGTGCAATAAAGAACAAATAAATAATTATACCTTGGATATGCACACAGCGCCATCTAGTTTCACAGTAAGCAACTAGGTTTGTATTATAGATACCAGATGGTTGATATAGGACAAATACATTTTTTTGTGTATTATATTATTATTTATGCATACTTATCTATATTTAGTGATAACGTGCGGGTGCCTATTTTCAGTCTACTAATTTCTGTGAGTTGTCTAGAAGAGATCGCTTTTAGTGATAAGATCGCCTATTTGTGTTCTATTGTAATCATCAAAAATTATTGTAAATTATTATTATTTTGTGCAATAAAGAGTATTTGTATTGTATATTATAAATAAGACATATCCATAACTTAGGTATGTGTCCGTATTCATCATACAATAATATGCCCCTATCGGGATTCGAACCCTCGGTCTCTTGGTATAGCAGTCAGAGTTTCTAATGACTACACCAAATTGGTTACTATATATTAGAAACAGGAATATTTTAAAGTGGAAAAAGGTTTTCCAGCTTAGGACTTTTGTTCTCAAAGTTAGGGTGGCGACATGTCCATAGGGCTTTTAAAATTAATCATCTAATTTCTATAATTTGAAGAAAATAAGCGATATTTTTTTACAGATAAACCAAACAAATAATAGCTAAATATCATCGCAACGGCTTAACCGACTTACATGAAACACAGGTAAACTAATCTATATGCCTGAGTTTAATCTTAAATTAAAAAAAAATCCCTGAAGAGCCTATTTTATCATCCAAATACACCAAAAAACTGTTAAAAGCTATATCCATTTTTGACTAGATCAATTCTCATCAAACATGGAAGAACCTGCCCCCTCGTTCGGTCTTCACCCGGACAACGGCGTGAAACACATAACAAACGTTTTTTATCTGTGGTTAAATAAAGTTAATCAAGTTAAGTTCTTGGCACACTCCATCAGTAAGTGTTGCATGTCTACAATTTGTCCAGAAACATCGCAATTAGGTGAATCTGCCTTTTTCATTAAAAATGAAAATTTTCCTCATGGATAGTGCCCGGATCTAACTCTGAATATCAATTCTTCTGACGCAACTTTGTCCTTGTGTAGTTCTTATGAAAGTTTGTCATCAATAATTCTCTCTTTCGCTATTTAGTTCAGGTACAATGAGATTGACATATCCAAAAGGATAAAATCCCAAAATACAATACAATACAAATACTCTTTATTGCGCAAAATAATTTACAATAATTTTTGATGATAACAATAGAACACAATTAGGCGGTCTTATCACTAAAAGCGATCTCTTCCAGGTATATATTCCTTCCAGATCTCAAAATAAGGTAATAATTTATAAAAAAAAGTTAATTTCTACCGTTTTTACGCTCCTACATAGTCAAGTGTGAGAAGAGGACCATATAATCGCTTTTAGCAAAACAATTCCAAAGCTTTTGAACAATCATTTACTTAATAGCAGTACCAGAGCCGTAAGCAATCTATCTTTCCAAGACTCTTTGAATGTCGACTCTTATAATTGAATCTGAAAGAATTATTTCGCCAGCCCGGGGCCGTAATAATTTTATTACTGTCCCGTTGCCATGGTAACTAAGGTCGTCACACACGTAACAATTTTTACGAGGCCGTTATTCACGGTGAGGCTTTTAGATGAAACGCTTGGACTGGGTAAGTGACCGAGATTAGACTCGGCATCAGCCTGCGTAATCGGTGGTTTTAGGGAAAAATTAAAATGTACGACTAATGCATAGGTTTCGTGGCCCAATCGACAAGAATTTTCTTAGTATGGTAACCCTAACGATAAGTCCTCCGTCAGGCGAACTTTGAAATATGTCAAACTGATATAGGTATAAGTATGGATTAGTCCCATTAGTCCTCTCTAGTCCTGTCCCCCGGGATGTCGGCTGAGAATTGTCTTCCCGATTGTCACCGGGGTGACAATTCGTGCCGACTATTCCCTTTGAAAGCTGACTAGAGGGGACAAATGGGAAGTCTGTTTCTAAGTTGTCACCGGGGGGGTGACAATTTAGAATCAGGATCAGGAAACGGATCAGAACAGAGCAGAACAGAATAGAATATGATTTATTTGCTCTTGAATAGGGTACATCACATTAAGTGTTATTACAATAAGATCCTCCTAATTCAGTCATTACAATGACGTGCAAATATTGGACAATATTAAAGTTTCATACAAAAGAAAATCACCATGCATACAATTATTGCTTTTGTGCTTAAAGACTTTTTGGTGGAAAAGAACGAGTAAGTCCTTTTTGAAATTAACCAAGCTATAACAAATACACATTATCTAGCTAGTGGTAAAACTAATAACAATTTAATCATCAAAACAATACAAGGGAACATAGAAATATTTTTTAATCATCGGAGCCGCTTATGCGTTCCCAGGTCCTCCCTACTGCCGAAGAAGGTCGCCGCGGGGTCTTTCTTCCCACATAACCGTCTCGCCGTCCCCCAGGCGAGCGGCACGCGTAAAGCGTTTCCCCGTGTCAAAAAAAAGTTGACCCGCGGATATACAGACATACATGTTACAGCAAAAGGGTTCCTTGTTGACTTTGGAACCTTACAAAGTGAACATGGTGTTTGCAATCTAATTGCCGGTGTCGCAAGGTGCAGTCAAAAAGGTCTCAGCAGCTCACTTTTTTTTATGCACAAGGCGTTAGCACTTGACCTCAATTCCACCTTATATTAGGTGAACTGACCCGGAAACCCCATCCTATTTGAGGCACTGGCTATCTTATCTCTGACAACCGGAACACAACAATGCTATTAACATTGCTGTTTGGCGGCAGATTTAGATAAGATGGTGGTAGCTCCAGGCGGGCCTTTAAAATGCCCTATCACCAACCAAATCTAGTACTAAACATGTACCTCGCTGCGGATCGAAACCGCGACCTCTGAATCGTAAACCCTATGTTGTTTCCATTGAGCCACGGAGGCGGTAAAAACAACTACAACGCTGGTTTTCACTGGAACCTTCAAATGACGCTCAAATACTGAACCACGGAAGTGGATAACCCTTGGATACGTCCTAGATTAAAACAAATTACCACATTCAATTTTCGTAGCTCGATGTTACAGTGCGCGCGTAGATATCAGGTATTAGTTAATCTGTAAATGCTAAACATCCTATGTGTCCCAGTTTGGCATAATTAATACGTACAGTGGCCCGCGAGATTTCCCAAGTGGTGGCATGTCAAATAAACCTTGTTACGCAGTTGGATCATGGTTAGGTTATGAGTTTTGATTACGTGAGATGTGGGTTTCTAGAATTGACAAGCTTTCAGCTCTCATTGAAATGAAATGAAATGATGTGAAATTAAATGAATTGAATTTAAATGAATTGAATTGAATTGAAATGAATTGAAATGAATTGAAATGAATTGAAATGAATTGAAATGAATTGAAATGAATTGAAATGAATTGAAATGAATTGAAATGAATTGAAATGAATTGAAATGAAATAATTTATTTGCTTGATTTTGGGTACAAGATAGGATGACACATAACAGAAGTCCCATTCAAAATCTACTTAAAATCTAGCGTGCAAATATTTAATAAATTAGGATAGCATTAGATAGGTTATTTATTACTTAAATCTAAATATATAAAGGAAGAAACTGACTGACTGACTGACTGACTGACTGACATATCAACGCACAGGCCAAACCGCTAGGTCTAGAGTTTCCAAATTTGGCACGTAGGTTCCTTACGAGGTCTAGGGGAGCACTAAGAAAGGATTTTTCAAAATTCACCCTTTAAGGGCGTGAAACAGGGGTGGGAAGTTTGTATGAAGAAACAGTATAACTTGGACATTTCGACTATTTTCGACTCGAAACTTCGCAAGAGTACTCCTAGGAACAAATAGGCTAATACGTGTTTTGAGATTTTTCGAAAAACAACCCCCTGGGGTGTGAAATGGGGGTTAAAACCATATAATCGATAATGGTGTCGTTATTTAGATTTTATGGGATGTTGATTATGAATATGACATTTATTTTAAGTTAACCCTCTAGGGTTGATATAGGGGTGGTGGTTGATACCAAAAAAGTCAATATTGGTGTCATTATTTAGGTTTTTTGGGACGTTGATTACGAAAATGCCATTTGTTTTGAAGCTGACCCCTCGGGGTTAGAGAATGAGATAAGGGTGAGTTGAGATTTTTCGAAAAACAGCCCCCTGGGGTGTGAAATGGGGGTTGAAACCATAAAATCGATATTGGTGTCGTTATTTAGGTTTTTTGGGATGTTGATTATGAAAATGACATTTATTTTAAGCCAACCCTCTAGGGGTGAGATAGGGGTGGGGGATGATACCAAAAAAGTCTATATTGGTGTCGTTATTTAGAATTCGAAATTCATTTCGCCATTTCGAAAGAACGACCAAGCAGCGGTCATCAATGACATATTATTGAACTCTTTTGAAGGACAACAGATTATTCATAGCTCAATAGATAACCGTGGTAAACACCGACGATGCCGTTAATTATCCCGTAGAATTTTTGAACACTTTGAACCCACCGGGTATGCCATATCACAGACTTTTACTACGTGTGGGTGCACCTGTTATGTTATTGAGAAATTTAAAGCCACCCAAACTTTGTAACGGTACTAGGTTGCAAGTCAAGGCTTTGCACCGGAACGTAGTAGAGGCCACTATTTTAACAGGACCTGCTCAGGGAGAAACAGTGTTTGTACCGCGTATTCCATTAATACCAAATGATTTTCCCTTTGAATTCAAAAGGCTTCAGTTTCCACTAAAGGTCTGTTTTGCCATGACAATAAATAAGTCGCAGGGGCAAACTCTCAAATTCGCCGGAGTAGACCTACGACAGGACTGTTTCTCTCACGGTCAGTTCTATGTGGCATGCTCCCGTGTAAGTTCACCTCAAAGTTTGGTTCTATTGCTACCACCTTCAAACATGGCAAAGAATGTTGTTTATAAGGAAGTACTTTAATAAATATAAACCAGAATTTTTCAGAAAGGTCTTTTAATGGATCCCTGTCTTAATTCATTTACCTGGCAAAACACCAACATGGTTCCACATACATGTTATCTGCCCAGGGTCTTTTCCTGTTTGAGATAAACTCTACATGCTAATTTTTCTGCTGAATGTATTCCCGTGGGAAAGTAATAAAGTGTTGATTCATGTAGTCTACGCGGACGAAGTCGCGGGCAGCTGCTAGTATAATATAATAATGTATGTTGTCACAATATAAAACTAATTAATTGTCAATGCTGTGTTGATGCCAGAAAAGCGATATTGTCCGTTATATAAGTATTTTAAAATAGTGGTAGATATTCCTTAATTGAATTGTTGATAAGCCATTCATATAACATAATTTGAAATTGTCGTCCAGTCAATAGTTTTAATTCATTTGGGAGGGCGTTGTATACCTTCGCAGCCATACATTTAACGTTTTTTGCGTAAAAACAACATATAATTAGGTATAATTACTTTATCAGGCCCTCTAGGTCGTAACTGTTTAATATTATTATTATTATAATTGATGTGTATATCATAGGCAGATGGTGAAATTAGCCATGCTATTGAATGCTTAGTAGGTTTTCTTTTACTAATGGTCCTTCGTATCGATCGTACGTTCATTTTTGTTCATAAATATTTATGTATGTTTATCCGTTATCTAGTATCCATAGCACAAGCTTTGCTTAATTTGGGACTAGATGATTGGTGTAAGTGTCCGAAATATTTATTTATTTATTTATTAGTATAAGAAAACCTAGGTAGGTATGTCTATCCGGCGCGTGTGAGTGAGAATACATATGCAATTTTTATCACGCGTTAAATCTTCCGAAATGTAAGGCGTTAAAGTTGAACGAGTTTAACTTTTTTAGTAACGGATTAGCGACTAAAAAGAAGACTTGTAACTGGGTATTTGATTAACTGTGCCCAGCTATAGTAGTTTATACCGGATGAGTTTTTTTACCGTAAGGATAAAAATAGGGCATATTAGGTAAGTGAAATAGAAGTTATTGGCATAGATAGTTTTTTTTTTTTTCTTTTTTTTCAAAACCATCATCGACGCACGCGCCGTCGGCCGGAGATTGATAAGCGACTATCGTAATTCGCAGAGTTTCTACCGTGCGAAATTTATTTGGAACTCATATTTTTTCCAAATTTTATTTTTATTTATTTAATTTAATGGTGTAATTATGTGGAACAGATTACAAACGCAACCGTCAAATGCCACAACGTTTCATTATATTTTATGGTTTTGAAGAAAAAAAAATTCAACTACCCTATGCCAATACCTTCTAATTCACTTACCTGATATGCCCTATTTTTTTCCTTACGGTAAAAAAGTCCAGTATAGATTATAGTTTACACTGAAATAAATTTTACATTATCTTACCTTATATGGGTATTCCAAACATTCAAAGATTAATGCTTGAAACAACATCCACGGTCGAAATGTATAATAATGCACACGTGACAAGGGGTAAGCTCTTCGCGGTTAAATGTTTTTTGATGGATAGTTTCTTAGTCATCATTTAGGACACCCACGGGAAGAGACTGGTTCTATTCATTTTACATGTCAAAACCACAGGAGACGCGTGGTGGACTATGGCCCATACACTCCTAGTGAGAGCAGGCTGTGCCCCAACAGTGAGGACGTGTAAAATTCGCATAATAGGAACCCATACTAGATAAACAAAAACTGGGTAGGTATTCCTAAGCACTACTCATAGACGGAATAATACGGTTTCATTCACCTCAGCGCACCACTACACTACACATTGTCTTTTTGCATACTTTTCTTTTCTTTTCTTTTTTCATTTTTATGCTTGTTCCCGCGCGCCTCCTGGGTGATAGCTGAAAATCAGTGCTTGCTCATTCATTGAGCATTTTTAATGCGCTGAGCTATGGTCTTGTTGCATGACTGTTGCACACATACCCACATATAATGAATCGGCAGTAAGTCTTGAAGGTATTTTTAATGTTATGGTATATTTGTTTATATCTGTTTGTATTTGTTAAAAATTGTATGTCTCTTGTTTTCTTATTTGTTCATGTTTCTCCCTTGTATGTGTGCCAGTTTATGCAATAAACTTTTTATCTATCTCTCTATCTATCTATCCTAGGAATTCCGCCAGTCGCATATCAATCTCCGACAGGCGCGGGGGTAGATGATGGTTTTGAAAAAAAAAAAAAAACTACCTATACCAATACCTTCTATTTCGCTGGCCCAATATGCCCTATTTTTTTCCTTACGGTAAAAAAACTCATCCGGTATAAACTACTATAGCTGGGCACAATTAATCAAATACCTAGTTACAAGTCTTCTTTTTAGTCGCTAATCCGTTACTAAAAAAGTTAAACTCGTTAAACGTTAAAGCCTTATTTCGGACGATTTAACGCGTGATATAAATTGCATGTTTCTTCACTCACACGCGCCGGCAAGACATACCTAGACTTACCTCACCTCACTCACGGCACGCGCCGCGCCGCACTTGTCGACCGGCCCGAACCTACTTGTCAGAACGTCTTTTTCGTAAATAATAGATACTGAATTAACGATTAACGGACTTGGACAAAGGACAACAGCACAGATCCATACATCTTTGGGCCAGTTTGTTGTCACTTCAATTAATAAATATAGTCTTGAACTCTTAGTATCAGACGTGCTAAAAACCTAACACATATATTTTTAAAGGACTTTAGAAAAGAACAAAAGAGGTTTGAAATATGGTTTGGGGAACTTTGAAATTATATACTGGCAACATTAACCACATGCATTCTCACGCATGGAAACAAGATGCTAGGCCAAAGAAAAATTGTTTTTTCTTTTCAGAGTCGTCCGTCGCTCGCTCGCTGTTGCTGTTATCCCCATGGACGTAACAGTTTGATTGTTACGTCCATGATTATCCCTACATAAATTATAACCTCACAGTCAAAAATGTCAGTTGTCAGTTGTCACTTGTCTATTTTTTTTTTTTTTTGGAAAGATTTTAGTTTTTGTATAGTTTGTGAGCCAAAATGTTTTCTGAGAGCGATATTTTCAAATATTTCTTATAACTATACTAAGGTTCCAAAAATTCTTTTGAATAGCTAAGTTGATAGTCTTTAGTACCGGCTTTTTTTAGGTGTACCTTTTATTAGGTAACAAAACACTGGCCCAAAAATGCGGATGTCTTTTAACGGACGTTAACAAGTCCGTTAACCTTTTTTAAAGTTAACTTAAAAATTAATTCGTTAGTCGCATTTGCACATACACACAGCGCCATATCACACTAAGCAACTATAGGCTTGTATTATGGATACCAGTAGCTTGATAAACTACACAGATACATTTCATCATTTCATTCAAAAGCCGCGTGTCGATATTGAATGTCTTAGGTTCGAGTTTTAGGCATCAGAAAAGAAAACGTCCCGTATTGACTTCTAGAAGTTATGGTAACCCTATCGATAACGGATCGAAACATCCATGACCCGCGAATAAATGTTCGTATTCATCAAACAAACATTTACCCCTCGCAAGATTCGTACCCGTAACCGTTGGTTTCGCTGACAGGATCACTATCCATCCACTACACCAATCGGTAGGCATTAGTAATCACTTTTTATCCGGTGAGCTGTTTGTTCGTTTGTCATATCATCGAACTAAGAAGAAACTATTCATTTTATAGTTCACAGTATATGTATGTGTGTGCCCACAGTGGACCTGTACAGTATGTATGAATGTGCGTGTGTAGTAATGTTGTCTGTCGAAGCACCAGTGTAGAAATTAGTTGTTCACTTTTGGAGAAGATACAGACACTAAAAATGAACCACGCATTACTGAGACGCATTCGGGTAAAGACGCGACACACACACAACGCCGCCGTCAAACACCATAAATACTCGTCGTTTTTTGTTTTACATGAATATGATTTAAAGTCAAAAAAATTTTGTTCAATATACGATAAAAAATGTCATGCAGTGAAGGTCAACATTTTAATTTTTAAAACTACATCGCTTCACAAGATGCTATGGTTAGGGAGAAGAAGCGACAAGAAACTCCGTAACAACACATCTTTTAAATAGGTTTCCATCTTTACAATTTTATTACAATTTATATTAAAATTTATATTACATACTATATAGCTTTCCACCCGCAGCTTCGCCTGTGTGGAATAACTTTATCGTGGATATGTTTAATTTATTTATCCCGCGAGCATTGCTCACTGTATCGGGATAAAAAGTATTCTATGTATAATCCAGGGTATGTTCTACCTATATACTAAATTTCATCCAAATCAGTTCATCCGTTTCGCCGTGATTGAGCAACAAAGAAAACAAACAGACAAAAAACATCCAAATATTATTTAAAGTACAAAACAAAATCAATTAACATAAGCGTAGTTAACGGCTTGGATTTGGAAGTCAGGCAACACCACACCTCCTTATCGCCTAAATCTATCCTGTAATAGCCGCCTCCGTGGGTCAAACAATATGTTGTTGTTTGTTGGGTTTACGAATCGGAGGTCGCGGCTTCGATCCCCGCGGGGATGTTACATGTTCATGTTTAAGTACTCGGTTTGGTTGGTGGTAGGGCATTTTAAATATTTCTATTAAAAAATAAAAAATATTTCTGCATTCCCAAAAAATAGTGACAATCATAACTTAAATTTGAGATATACTTAAGGACAAATTAGCCACCCCTATGTTCAGACTGAGCAAAGTTAATACATCATTTATTGTATACGCTTTTATAACCTTATACCTGAGAATATCATTAATCTAAATGAAAAGTAGTTTAAAAACCATGTCAAAACAACATTAACAAAAAAAGTTTATTACAAAATTAGTGACTACCTGAATGACAAAAACGGTTGGTATACTTCTCCCAGGTCCCAAAAATTATAAAATTGTGTTAGTTGTATACTTTTATGTAGGTATAAAAAAAAGAAAAGAAAAATGATCCTGTGGGTTTCTTGCGCCGCTTCTTTTCCCACAGATGATTTCCCTTTCCGAAGCGGTGGTAGCTTCGACATACTGACCGACCGAAAAATGCTTAAGCCCTATTTTTATTTCCAATACATTTAAATTGACATTCAACAATTGATATCATGTATCTTACGTTCAAATAAATGCTTGAAGTTTGAAGTTTGTCCGCCTGGCTAGCTACCACCATCTTTTCTAAATCTGCCGCCAAGCAGCAATATTATTAGCATTGTTGTGTTCCGGTTGACAGAGATGAGATAGCCAGTCCCCCAAATACCTACGTTGGGGTTTCCGGGTAATTACGCTTCCACCATCGGTCTCATCTTCACTTAGCATCAGGTGTAAAAAACCATAAAAAAACCCCTTTTTACACAGAGTTTCTTTTATGTGACGTTTAAATTTCTGCCGTTCCGCTTGTGATTTGTGTCCGACACGCTACTCCTGTGCACATCTTCAATTCCATGCACTACAACTCTCCGGTGAAATAGAGCCCTGAGTAATGTTCGTTACAATTTACATCCCTCCTTACAAGACGCATATTGTAACACGCACACGTAACAACTCGTGTAACACCGTACCATCACTCAGATTGGACGCGCTTACCCTGGGGAAATTAGGATACATGGGCTAGGTGTAACGGATAAGCCCGCCATTATTGTAATCTCCATACGTAACTATGCGAATCTACGCACTCCATCGAAACGGGGTTATTTTATTTGAGAGTCTAAGAACGATAACACATTAATTTTGGAGGAACCAATTAGGCTGTCCGCCTACGTCCGACAATCAGTGACCGATTTTTTATAGGCAAGAAATGTAGGTAAACTAAAGTGTTACCGTCTTATTGATAAAAATTTACAAGAGCTTTATAAGCCTATTTAGTTATAGTGTGTTTTGTCTCTGTCGTTTATAAGGAAATGTTGTAACGAAAGAAAGTGACAAAACATACAATACAATACAATACAATACAATACAATACAATACAATACAATACAATACAATACAATACAATACAATACAATACAAATACACTTTATTGCACAACAGACAAGAAAATACATTAATACTTTAACTAAAACAGGCTTATAAAGCGTTTGTAAATTTTTATGAATAAGAGGGTTATTATTATTATAACTTGCTAACTATGTAGAATAGAATAGAATAGAATAGAATAGAAATCGTTTATTTGACACACTCGACGACACATTAGTTATACAAAAAACGGAGAGAAAAAAATAACAATAACATACTTAAACAGCTAAAAATTATAGATCGATTAGAAATCGGTGTCGTAAAGTGGTGCCAAAAAGGTCTCCACTCAGCATGAGTTGCAGTTGTATAACTACAACGCTGATTTTCTGTGGAGCCTCGCGTGACGTACGGACGTTTCACCAACACTGAATATAAATAAAAAGTAGTATGTGGAATAAAAATTAATAAAATTGAGTAAGAATGTTATAAATAACATATGTGTTAACAATATAAAATCAGAGATGACTGTATAGGCTTACTTCCCTTTGCCTTCTCCGAGAGGAGTGAATTGTACTTTTAAAAATTAAAAACAAACACAGATTGCAGCATGTAATTAATAAATTTCATTACCTACAAATTTAATGATGACAAAAATACGCAATAAAAATTGATACGGTATAAAGTGATCAAGGCCGCTAAGTATTAAAAACATCGCGAATGAGGTAAGTCTCTCATGTAAACAAAAGACGATCTCAGATCTCTCTCGTACATACTTGTTTTTTACTGTCGGTATTTTATTATTCGATATGGTTTGCCATTAAAGGAGTAAACAAGAGTCTTGCCCATCACTAGTAAATTCATCATTTCAGAGACAATTTCAATATGTCGGTTTGTTTACATGGTTAGCAAGTTCCATAGAATGTTAGTTTACAGATTGCAACACCCGCACACGTCCTACAAAAATTGATGTAACGGAGAAAAAATCGTCCCGATTGTCAGACCTGGAAAAAGTCGAACCTGAGCGGGCAGCTTAGAACAAATTAAAATACGAGTCCGTATCTGAACATTGAAATACTGTGCCAAGAACTGTGGTACGAAATACACAACACAATACGAGAAACACCATATATCGACAGAATACTTCGACGAACGGTAGTATCACAGTATAACCATAAATGGTTATTCTGTGCTAGTACGGTAGGACTCCCCGGTAAGTTCAATCAACGTAACATCGAAGGCTAAGGCTGAACATAACCAACAGTGTCGGGGTCAGTGTTGCCAGATGTACCGCTTTTCCGCTTTTTGCACCGCTTTATTGACTTTGGATCCTCCTTCCGCTTGTAATCTACACGGTTCCGCCTTTTTTTTTAATCTGATACAACAACTATTTATCTTTTCATTTGTTCTTGTTCGCATAAACAGTTAAAACATCTATAACCGTATGAATTGAGAGAGAAAAATCAATGTAAATATTAAAAGAAGAAATTCCGCTTTATTTTGTCGAAAATCCGCGTTTTTTAAGTGCCGCTACAGCATTTTTACATTTCTGATCTGGCAACACTGGTCGGGGTGCTCCGACCCATTGTTGCTCGCTCACTCGCTACATATAAAAAGTACTCTGTGCTCGCTACAAAGGTCTCTTCTGCACTAGCGTTCGTCGAAGAAGTCACTGTATGGTTTATTGCACATGCAATTTGTCGACCAATAGAGTATGGCAACTACGTTATTTCGAACCAGTTCTTCGAAAGTTTGTATTTCGAAGTTCAGTTAGAATTCATCAATGAGGTCAAGTGCAAACCCGTGTGCACAAAAAAATTGTAACCCAAAACCTAGCTATAAGGAGTTGAATATCTTGCTCGTTCTTCTTTGGGGAGTCAGCCTTGTGAATAAGCAGTTATTTTTAGTAATTTACCTATTAAGTTTTCAAGTGATAATTTAATCATATGAAAGAAATCTTTTTGACTATTGACTGTTCCCACTTACTCTCTCGGAAAATGCAAAATAAAAACGGTAAAAATATACGATGGCGTCAAAAGAGGCGTCGAAACGTAACGAAACTCTTGATTGTTGAGGAACTAACTTTTTAAAACTCCCTCCCACTGAATACTAACCATATCGTTAACAAAGGGAATTTATTTCCAATTGCCTTCAAGTTTTTCTCTCGAAATTTAATATCAGCAGCCGATGGAAAGTTCACTGGAGCCGTTGCCCATGGTAATAATTTTGCCACAAGTATAGAACTTATAGCGTTTTATCAAGATAAGCGTGTAGTATCATGAACATAAATCCGTAGGTAGATCGATATTCCTTTAAAGCTAAATTCAGCAGTATTTATTATGTGGTAAAGATCAGAGTTAATAAGAATTCTAGGGTAATGTTTTTCGAGTGTATGTAGAGTTCTATATCCTCCCGTAGTCTAAACGATGTGAAGTGCAGAGTGTCGTACGATTCGTCTTAATCGCCATTATCATAGGACTCCTTTTAGGTTAAAAAAATCCACCCCGCACCCGCAAAATACAATATATGCAGTTGGGTTTTTTGGGTTTTACTTGTATTGTTATTAAATTGAGAAAATAAGGGACAATGCAGCACTGGTTAAGCCGTTTCGTAGATATTCAGCTTTTAATTCTGCATGCGTAGCATGACCACATGCGATATAGTTTATATCGCGCGTATCTGTCAAAATGCTGCTGTACGACTGTTATGTCGCTCATTTTGACAGATGACCGCGATAAAATATGTGATAAACTATATCGCAAGCTGTCATGCTACCGGTGCTGGATGACATAATCGCTTGTTTTCTCGGGGGTTTTCGAGATTTTCAATATCTTCTTCTTTTCGAATCGAGGCAAGATTTAAATTTTATTGGACCAAAAGTTATGCCACTTTAATAGCACTCTCTGTGGCGTTAAGGACGTCATCAAAGGTGCATCTGTTAAGACACGCGGAGCAAGACCTATTGTCGTGATCCATTGTCTGCGGGGAGACTCCACACTCGCACCGATCACACCCGCCATCGTAGAAGCCCGACCTGCATAGAGTATCTTTGCTGCGGCCGACCTGAGTTCGAAACCACTTAAGGATTTCCATGTTGGCCATGGCAAATCGTGTCTAGGAGGAAGAGAAGGAACTATTTTCAATATATAAAGCGATCATCATTCATTCACCACGCACAATCCCCTTAAGAAAGTAATCTCTTTTGACTTAGACCGCTATATCTTTCGAACTTTTATACTTGGCAGCAACTTTCAATACGGAACTTTAGTTCCAAGCGTGCCATTCTATTGAGTGTTTACGCCGATTTTTTAATTATTCATTCTTTATTGCTTGTCATAGCTTATTGCTCGTCAGTCAGCTAGTTTGTATTTGTAGTGGTAGAGCCACGCTGTAAGCTATTAGCTTGCAGCATGAATGGGCCGGCTCGACCGGGGAAGTACCACCCTCTCGCAGAAGACCGACGTCTGAGTAGTGGCATTTTGCCACTGCGCTTCGTCCGGTGAGCGAGGGCGCCGGAGGCCCACCTTCCAGTCTCTCTCCAGAATGGTAGCGGCATTTAAAGAGTTAGTACCCCAGGAGGGTACCAGCACTGCTGGAGAATCCCTCATCGCTCAGGCTGCCCTACTTATTCTGGGGTGGACCTCATTCCTCAAAGGCCGGCAACGCATCTGTGACCCTTTTGGTGTTGCGGGTGTCCATGGGCGGCGGTGATTGCTTTCCATCAGGTGACCCGCATGCTCGTTTGCCGCCCTCTCATATAAAAAAAAAAAAAAAAAAATAGTTTTTGTGTAAAATATAACCACTAAAACACCGCCTTTGAAAAGAACTGCGAGTAGGACTCACGAGTTGAACACGTTTTGAACTGTTGGGGCCTTCTTTCGCTAGAAGAGGGTACGGGCCACCACGTGGGACCAGTGCGGGTTGATGGATTTGTGTAGTCTCCACACAAGTGACCCCCTGACAGTGTTTTCAAGCTGTTTTACCTTCAATTGAAAGCAACCGAGTGTCCCGTATTTATCATACAATACATATGCCCCTAGCGGGATCCGAATCCGCGACCAGTGTTTCAAATAGTTAAACTAGTTAGATTGGATTTACATAAATCCAAAATACAATTGCTAACCTAAGTTTTTAATCCCTGACGGAAAAAGGCGGGTGTTATGTATTTGATGCGGTAGTGTGTTTGACTTCTTCACGCACATCACACAGTTGCTTGTTGTATCTCGTGGGTTTTCTAAATTTTAAATTTAGGGAAGATTAAACTCGAAGGTATGTCCTTAGCCATGTTTGATAGAAATATAGCTAATTAGAAGACATGTACGGAACCGCACATTTTGTCGTAATTTTGTTTAATACATAAACGCTGACCGCTGCACACAGTGGCCGGCGAGCTTTACATTAGCATTGAATATTATTAGTGAATAAAACGCACTCATACAGCACGGTTGTATAACTTTCTTTCAACCCTCACATCATCATTAAGTATCATCGGAGTATTTAGCATTCAGCAGTAGCATTTCATGTAGGCAAACCTTACACTTTCATTTGTTTACAAGGGGGTTTTCTAAATTTTCAATGTATAGTTATTAAATGACCTGACCACCCCATGTGTCATAAAACCCTTTTATAAATATTCAACGGTTATGGCGCTACAATACCACGGACAAATTTTGGGGTGGAGTTTAAAAACCATTGATTTTTTTTGTTTTTTATGCATAACGGGTTGTTACTTGACCTCAATCACACCTGATGTTAAGTGAAGATGAGGTCAAAGGTGGAAGCGTACTGACCCGGAAACCCCAACACAATTGGGGGACAGGCTATCTTATAACCGGAACACAACAATGCTATTAACATTGCTGCTTGGCGGCACATTTAGATAAGATGGTGGTAGTTAGCCAGGCGGCCATTTAAAATGCCCTACCACCAACCAAACACATGTACCCCGCTGGGGATCGAACCCACGACCACCGAATCGTAAACCCAATGTTGTTTAGATTGAGCCACGGAGGCGGTTGAAATTGCAACGGTTTCAAATATCAGTATGCAAAGTTATAACCAAAGAGATCCAACTCGTAAAATTACGATCCAGCAATTCCAACTCCAGCGGGAATCCTCTGAAATATCGCAAAGAAAGACAATTTTCTTGCGAGCGAAGTTGTGCATTAGTGTTTGTTTACTTGAGAACTGCAGTGGCGGCAAATTGTTCACCCATTACTTGGTGGACTGTCTAGCACGGACATCTGGGGTGTAACCGGATAGTGGTCATTATTTTGACAGTATGTCGCTGTTAGCCACACTTAGGTACTCGTATATATTTCTATTATTGCAAGGATAGCTTTTAAAATGTGGTCTTCTTGGTTTACATGTTATTGTGGGACTGGGATATGACATTATTTGTCTGGTAAGTTAAGTTAGCATTGAAATGAGGTAGCTGAAGTAAGCAGGGATGTCTGATAATGAGTTTAATATTATCTTTCAAACTACAAACTTTAAGATTGAAGTTATAGAGTACTTTATTTTATATTAAGTACTAGATAATAGACTTACTAAAGCATTGAAATGACGATAACGATGAATATGGACGATATGGTGGCCGCGAGACATAGTATAATATCTTAATTACTTCAAGAGTAATAAGTATTTTCATTTTTTTTTATGCACAACGGGTTCGTACTTCACCTCAATCACACCTGATGTTAAATGTAGATGAGGTCAAAGGTGGAAGCGTATCTTTTTGATGGCCGCGATACAAGGTATGCTTTCCCGGGCGGCCACCTTCAGTTCGATGGAAATATTAATATTGTTCAATTTTATGAATTAGAAATAAATTTACGCTTGCTTCCAAAATATTTTCATACACCAATTTTTTTATCTCTGTATACAAATTTACGGTGTGGTCCATTCTGGAAATTCTGTACCTGGGAGCAGACAACCTAATCTATAAAATAAAATTTTAAATGAACAATGAAAACAAATCAGGTGCCAAGGACGATCAGCGTTGCAGGAGTACCGGCTACTGCGACTAATGCAATAAGTACTGATCTTTGAATTTACATCATCAAAATAAGTAACTATATTTCTTTACAAATGAGAAAAAAAGGATCTATCTTTACAAATGAGAAATTTTGAGTCAAAATTTCAAACGTCATAAGCGCAATGTCACATACAAGTTCATAACGCTCTAATTTCGTCTGAGCATAATAAATAGAGAATATCCGTGCTATGCCCACCACTAGCTGCTAATGTTCCAGTGAATTTGCGACGAGCGAGAACGTAGCTGTTGTGATTACACTTTCTAAAGTAAACACTAATGCCGCTAAATTGTCATGTTTGACTTGATGAAGAACAAGAGATGTATATCCGTTGACTGGAATAACATTTTTAAGTCTAGAATTGTTTTTAGAGGAAACGAAATTTGGAAAAGAAACTGGAGAAATGAAAAAGTGAACGGTGCAATGACGGCGTTATGATTAGATAGCTAAACAAGTGACAACAAGTGTCGATTATTATAATTATTCTTATCATTCGGCCAACAGATAATAGTAAATAATAAGCAAGTAAGGGAGGGCAGTGTATACACTTTTATTATTATAATTATTATATATTATAATTATATACATTGCCCTCCCCTACTTGTTTATAAATTACTATTATCTGATGCCCGAGTGATATATTCATCAAAGGCGAAGTTTTGCATATTCAGCAAGAACCTTATTGTAAAAGCGTATACACTGCCTTCCCTTACCTACTTGTTTATGAATTACTATTATCTGATGCCCGAATGATAACTACAGTGGGCAGATACACTGGGCAGTGTATATACTTTTATTATTACAATTAACAGTAACCTTATTGGTTACTGCTGATATCCGAAACTTGGCCTTTGATGAAAATAAGACTATTATTAAATGCAAATTCTGGCCTGAGGTCTCTTATAAAATATACAATTGTGCAATAAAATGCACGAAACTAGCTGTTCGACTGTCAAATTAATTTGCTGATTTTTATTAGCACAATTAATTAAGTATACATACCTATTTAAGATATTGACAAGAACAACTTTGAATGTCTTGGGCTACTTAGGTACTCAGGTAAACATTCTGCTATGAAGTTTCATGTTGCAAGTAACGAATAAATTTATTAATTATATTATGGTACAAGACCCTTTAGAGACTGGCAATCTTTTTTTAACTAGCTTGTCTTCACACAAGCCTCCCATATTTTGCAAAATGTTACTGTCCAAAGCGATGAGCAGGATTCCTTCAGCTAGGAGTGGAGAAATATTGCACTGGACCGAGACATTAGGCAATGTTACAGAATGAAATTACCTAACTAACCACTTCTTATGCTATGCTGTTTTGGTGACGTCCACCGAAATTGCACGCTCTTCGGCCAGAAGTCACTCGTGGAAGTGGTATCTGAGTCAGACTTAACTAACGACTGACGAACTTTGAAGTTACAACGCGACTCCATTGCTTCACGGCAATCTTAGCTTTAAATAATTGGATTTGAGCGGTGCATAGCTTTCTCGTGTACTCGTGCCGCAGTCGCATTCGTTGTTTGTTTTCTATTAGCGAAGTTAAGCACCATCTGATGCGGTCAGTCCATGGATGAGTGACCACTATAGGGGCATTTTAATATGAGTGTTTCCGTGCTCTGAAAGGCACGTGTCCCGGTTGCTTACACGACCGGCTTAAACACTGATTGTCAGGTGACCACTAGTCTGACACGTATCCACTAAACCGCACTGGGCTCTCGTGGTATTCTGTGCCCCAGCAGTGGGGACGTGTAAGGTCGATGTTGATGCATAGTTTCCTAACATAAAACTAGTAATCAATACTTATCAAATATTATATACATAACGTCACGACTTTTGGGGTGGTCAGAGATAACCCAAACATGACCGTTTGGTATCCCAAACAAGTTCAATGCTTGAAACAACATTCACAGATCACCTTTCGCAGTATACAGAAATGTGCACGTGACAGGATGTGAGCCCATCGCTGTTGAAACGTGCAAGTCTATAGACGTTTAGTCCCATAGTGACTTTTTTGGACACCCACGGGAAGAGACAGGTTGGTTCTATTCTTTATACATGCTGAAAGTAATTACAAATATATCCTATAAAATCTAAATCGTTTGAACATAGCCTGGTTACATATTCGTATCAATCCGATTGCAACCCACAACATTGGATGATACTGATATTATCATTAACTATGCATAACATAACTTCAATTTCAATTCAATTTGTTTCAAAAACATCAAGTTAAACTAAGTTTCCATTTCGTATATATTTTGCAAAGCGTTTTAGCTCGTCTGCCGGTCCCTCGATATTAAATACAAACTACCTTTGAGAGAAAACCGTGGGCAAGCCGAGGTAAGCCGAAGCAACCTATTTTATATATGTCTGAACTATAACCGCAATACCTATGGAAGTACATGGGGTACACTAAAGTTTTGCAGTTCTAGCTAAACGGAACTATTTGAATTTCGAATGTTATATTTTTTGTAAAGACTTGCAATCATCTTATTATTATTAGGAGCCCATACTGTCCTACTGCTGGGCAAAGGCCTCCCTCCTCTCTCTCCACGGCTCTCTGTTGCAGGCCTCCTCCAACCAGTTGGTTAGGAACTTATCCAACTCATCCCTCCATCTCCTTTTCGGTCTGCCGCGACGCCTTCTTTCTATTGGTGGGCTCCAGGTGGTGGCGATTTTGGCCCACATATCGTCTGGCATGCGACAAACATGGCCCGCCCAGTCCCACTTCAGCTTGGTGGCCGTTGTGGCTATGTCAGCAACAAGGGTCTTAGAGCGAAGTGTAGTGTTTCGGACGCGATCGGTCAGTTTAACTTTAGTACACGGCGCTCCATGGCTCGTTGGCAACCTTCTTAGTAATAAAAAAAAAATTGACCGGAAATCATTTGTCAATTGTTTTTTATCACACATCAAAGTTCTACGTACGCAACGAAAATGAAATTAAGTCGAAAAGATTTTAGAGCGATGATTTCTTATGATTTTAAAAGTTCTCTCTCTCCGCAAGACTGTTTATTCTTTATTTGACGATTTATATAAAATTGATCGAGGCAAATTTAAAGTTTAGTAAATTTCACGACAAAACTGACTCAAAATCCTCATCAACCTTGAACCAACACAAAACAAAATCCATTCACAAAGCTTTTTTTAATGCACAATACAGCACTTGACCTCAATCACACCTGATGTTAAGTGAGATGAGGCCGAAGGTGGTAACGTACTGACCCGGAAACCCCATTTTATTTGGCAGCAGACTTAGGTAAGACGGTGGTACCTACCCCCTTCGGCCTCATCTCACTTAACATCAGGTGTGATTGAGCTAGCGCTAGGGCTAGCGCCAGGCGGACATTTAAAATGTCTTACCACCAACCAAATGCATTAAACGTGTACCCCGCTGGGGATCGAACCCGCGACCTCCGATTAGTAAGCCGTATGTTGTTTACACTGAGCCACATAGAGGCGATTAGAACTAAAAGGATTATTATATTGTAAAAATAAAATAATATAGAAAATATTATGACCAAAACGCTATGTTGACATCATTTGCCAAGTAAAAAAAACCCAACTGGATAAGGATGCCCGCCCGCGGCCGAAAATCGGTGACCGATTTTTTGTAGGAGAAAAATGGAACGTACTGATGGCAATATTTCTACGCCCACGTCCAACAAAAAAAATCAGTCACAATATCGGTGATAAAAGTATGGACGAAAAAATCGGGCCGATTATCGGTCCTACAAAAAGTCGGTCGTGGGCGGTGTTAAGGAGCACAGTGATTCGTGGTTGTATTTTTTTTGTAATTTTGTGTATTTTTTTTTGTGTAATCGATGATTTTATTGATATTGTATAGAGTCAATGTCGAGCCGACCGCAGTGGAAGTATTTTGGCCGCCAGAGGCGCTTTTTTAATAAAAAAAGAATAGAAATTTAAGTGGGTACTTTTGAAAGTTTATTCGCCTCGGGTTCTGATTGGATAAAAATAATTAATTCCTGTAATCCTATTGGACATCCAGTCAGGACCCGACGATTTTGGCAAGATAAAAGAAAGGTGCCCACGGTAATCTGTCTAGTTACAAGCACAACGTCAAATACTGCGGTCGGTTCTCGGAAAAGTAAAAGTGAAATTGTGAAATTGTGAATGTGAGCTGAATTAAAGAAGACTAATTGTTCAACACTATCAAGAGTTTTGTTTTTACTTCGGCATCCCCAAGAAGATTGTGTGTGTGTGTGTGCGGTGTCGAAGTGCCGATTTTCGCCGAGCTCCCGCTGGCTCCATCTTCCCTCTCGCTCCCGTCGTCGTCCGTCTCTCTCAAACCGCTGACTTACCAGAGCGACCCCAGAGTGGCGCTCTATTTTACTTGTTTCAAAATAACGTCTACAATTTTGGTCCTTCGAGCCGGATAGTCAGTGTGTTTGAGATGAGCGAGAGGCAGACAAGAAGCATGTCTCGGCGAAATGAAGATAGTGTTGAAAGAGGGGAGGCAGGCCCGCGAGTGGTGTTTGTTCGCGACGGTGGCGCCGCCGGTGCGCGTGAAGATCGGTTCACCGTTGTTGGAACAGCCGCGCCTACCCCTCCAACAGCTTCTGCGATTGCCGACTCTGGCGTTGTGATCGGCGATGTACCTCGTGTTATGCCGAGTCAAGATTACCGAGTGTACGATCATCGTGTGACTGTGGAACCAAGTGAGCCTGTTGCCGCCTGCAGTAATGAACCGCCTCGTATCCCCGTGGACATTGAAGGCAGTGTAATTGTGGATCCGCGTCCTGTTTTTCGACTGCAACCGATCCAAGAAAGTTACCCAGTGGCGAAGAGTAGTGCCGGAAGCAATTTGTCGGGATCGAGACGTACGCGGCGCATGCTAGATATGCAAGCTCAATTAAAGCAGCATGAATATGAAGCTGCTATGGAGAGAGCTCGTATACACGATGATGTGGCTCAGAAGAAGATAGATATGTACAGAGCCAACATGGAAGCCGCAATAGCAGCTGACGACGAAGAGGAAGAGTGCTCACAGGTCGGAAGAGGGGTACAACAGCGTCGCGTGGAAGAATGGCTGGACACGACCCCCGCTTATCAGCGTCCGCCTGCAGCAACGGCCGCCGAGACGTCGGCGCCACCTCCGCCGCAAACGACGGCAAACCCGCCTCAACAGGAGGCGCCCGCACCGCAACCAACTCCGTGGACAACGCCTGCTCCACGCCGAGAACGTTCGTCGGAACGTCACCGTGGTCGCGCTGAAGGGCTTGAACAATTAGCTGAAGCTATTATTGGCATGTCTCGCCCTAAGCCGCGCCAAACCTACGAGTTGCCTCGATTCGACGGGAACCCCGCCGAGTGGATCGCCTTCAAGCGAAGTTATGAAAGATCGACAGCCGCGTACAACTTCGCTCCGTTTGAAAATATGGCACGCCTACAACAAGCATTGTGTGGTGAAGCTAAAACAGTGGTGGAAGACCTTCTTCGATCAGCATCGAACCCGGACACTGTCATTAGTGCGTTGTGTGATGAGTTCGGACATCCGGGTGCAATTTTGGACTGTGCTCTTCGGAAGATAAGAGCGCTTCCTCGAGTGACGGACAGTGGTCGCGAACTACGTAAGTTCACTTCAGTGGTGCGAAACTGTGTGTCTTTACTGAAAGACGCATGCGCGGACGGTTTTGTGAATAACGCACAAATAGTGAGCGAGTTGTTAAACAAATTAACATCCATACAACGTGCTAAGTATGGTGACTATTTGAGAGTGCGCGATAAAGACTCAAGTATGGACTTAAGAGTGTCTCCAAATTTAGAAGTGTTTTTGGACTTTATCACTGAGCTGACTCAGTCAGCTTCCTATGTGTTTCCGTACACCCTTACGTCGCAACCGCAAGCTTCGACTAGTGCGCCGTCTGGCTTCGCATCGCGTAATCGAATAGTGCCGGTTCGTCACGTGGTGCATAAAGTAGCCACAGTCGCTACAGCCTCAACCGCGACGCCTCGCGGGGCAGGCTCATCTCGCCGCCCTACTACTTCGAATAGTAGTAATTGTGAACTGTGTAGCGGTGATCATAGACTTCATCAGTGCAAACGGTTTTTAGCGATGAACAATAATGAACGATGGGAAGTCGCTAAAACAAACAAAATATGTTTCAAGTGTTTGGACAAGAAACATCCGCGTGTGTTTTGTGTGGCGCAAAGGTGCTCGGAGTGTTACGCGCCCCACCATGCTCTTTTACATTTTAAACGGCCGCCGACGGCCAAAGAGCAATCAGTGAACACGGACTCGAAAGTTGAGAAAGTGACAAGTGTTGGACAATGGAGCTCGAAAGCTCTCCTAAAAATGATACCGGTGACAATTTTATGGGACAATTGTAATGTGAATACTTACGCTCTACTGGACGATGGTGCGTCTGTTTCGCTAGTTAGTAGTGATATTGTTCCGGTAAACAATTGTGCAGAAAAATCACCGTTAACAATTGTGACCGCGCAAGGTCACGTGATATCGGACAATGACTCTCGTGAAGTGCAGCTGTGTTTACGCGGTGTTAACGGGACTGTGCGTAAAGTAAAAGTGCGCACTCTTAGTGGTCTTGACCTACCGAAACAATCGGTTCCAGTGGGTCTGAAGAACAGTTATGTGCACCTCAGAGACTTGGATTGCAGTGATTTTCTGGAATGCAGTGACACCAAGAATTGCAGTGAGGGAAGGGATGTGAAGCCCCTACTACTCCTCGGTCAGGATAACTGGGAGCTCATCGTCGGCCGGGAGATGCGTCAAGGTAAATCCGGTCAACCAGTCGCTTCTCTCACTGAGCTAGGCTGGGTCATACATGGACCCATAGGAAAGCTAGGTTCTAAATGCGATTCTGAACGTGTTAATTGCGTGGCAGTGGTAGAGTCTGATTTACACACTCTAGTTAAAAACCAATTCGAATTAGAATCTATCGGTGTGTCCCAACTACCACGTAAAAATTGTGAGTCCGAGCGAGCCAACAGTATTTTGCATAATACTAGCAAACGTGTTGATGGAGGCTGGGAAGTAGGCTTGCTTTGGAAGCTCGATAATCCGGAGTTTCCAAATAACTATAATATGGCTAGGAATCGTCTTTTAGGAATAGAAAAGCGTATGGATAAAGATCCTATTTTTGCCGCTGCATATGAGGCTCAAATTGAGAGACTTTTTAAAGAAGGCTATGCAGAAAAAGTTGACTCAGATCGGGAATCGAACCCGCGATGGTTTTTACCTCACTTTGGGGTACTTAACCCAAATAAGCCCGGTAAGCTTCGTTTAGTTTTTGACGCAGCCGCCTCTCATTTAGGAAATTCACTAAATGATCATTTAGTTAGTGGTCCTGATTTATTAAATTCATTGATCGATGTATTAGTTAAGTTTCGTTTAGGTAAAATAGCCATTAAGGCAGACATAGCTGATATGTTCATGCGTGTAAAGATACGCCCTGATGATCGTGGAGCGCAATCATTTTTGTGGCGGGGCCGGGATCGAACCCGGACCCCCGACGTGTATACTATGTCATCAATGATTTTCGGAGCAACGTCCTCGCCTACTTCTGCTATTTTTATTTTAAATAAAAATGCGAGTGAATTCGCAAATTCACATTGTGAGGCTGTGAAAGCCATTAATGAAAAACATTACATGGACGATTATTTGGATAGCATGGACAGCGATCAAGTTGCGAAGAAAATGATAGATGACGTATCTGCTGTGCATGCAGCGGGTGGTTTCCATATCAGGGGGTGGGTTACTAACTCCCCTACATTGCATGCTCAACTTCAGGCGGACAATTCTAATATAGTCCAATTGGAAAATGCGAACGGAGCTGAAGAGAGAACGTTAGGGCTGATATGGAATCCACGTACAGATGATTTAGGTTTTGACGTGTCTTTAAAGCGTTTATCTCCACAGATAGCTTCTGGACAGGTAATACCTACCAAAAGGGAATTTTTAAGAGCAGTGATGTCCATCTTTGACCCCCTAGGCTTTCTTTGTCCGGTCATTATTCCCACTCGCATTTTGTTGCAACAAATCTGGCGGTCGGGAATCAATTGGGATGATCAGTTGCTAGACAAGGAGGCTGAGGCCTGGCTAACTTGGGTCAAAAACGTTCCTAAAATAGGAAATATTAAAATTCCCCGTTGGTACGGCATTAATGTGAATAATAATTTGCAGTTACATGTGTTCGGAGACGCGAGCGAGGTGGCTTATGCCGCAGTAGCCTATTTAGTAGGTTCTAACGAGTTAGGTGAGCGCGTGTGTGCGCTTGTAGCCGGGAAGGCGCGTGTGGCTCCGATAAAGATGATTTCGGTGCCACGTTTAGAGCTACAAGCGGCAGTTTTAGTGTGCAGATTAGCGGACACGGTAGTCAATGCACTAGGGCTTCCTAACGTGCGTCGTTATTTATGGACAGACTCTAAAACGGTCTTAAATTGGATAAATTCATGTAGTCGCGATTATCAGAAATTCGTAGCGTTTAGATTAGGTGAAATCGAGAGTAGGAGTGAGAGAAGCGAGTGGGGCTGGGTACCTTCACGTGAGAACCCGGCCGATGAGGTGGACAAAGGTTGTCTGGCCGCGGGAATGTAGTATGTGGGTTTCGGGTCCTTCCTTTCTGTGCGATCCGCAAGCACCATGGCCAACCATAGATGCGGCCGAGTTGTCGGCCGCCCCTGATGTTGACACAGAGCGCTTAACGCGCGCTCGTGTCCTCGCCTGCGCCGAGCCGTCGGCGCCGCTGATTGATACAGCGCGCTTTTCGTCGTGGCGCCGCGCGATACGCGTGGCTGCGCGCGTATTAACCTTTGTGAGGCGCTGCCAACGCCGCCTTGCAACTCACATGGACCATGCCATCGTGACGGAGGCCGAAGGGCTTCTGCTCCGTCAATCTCAGGCGCGCTCATTCGCGCCCGAGATAGCTGCGCTCAATTCTGGCCGGGGACTCCCGCCGAATAGCAACCTTCGAGCCCTTGATCCAATCATTTTTGAAGACGGATTTTTACGAGTTAGGGGCCGCATAGCCGCCGCCCCCGAGCTCACCTTTGGAGAACGCCATCCGGTGATTCTAGACGGGCGTGACCCCATAACGCGCCTACTAGTTCACCATTACCACGTTCGCGCCCTACATGCGAACCATGAACAAGTGATCAATAACATGAGAGAAAGATATTGGGTGGTGCATCTACGACCAACTGTGAAAAAGATTGTTGCATCCTGTCAACCCTGCCGACTTGCCCGGGCGCAACCACAAATACCAAAGATGGCCGATCTTCCCGCCGCGCGTCTTACCTCAAATAGACGCGCATTCGTAAATTGTGGGGTGGATTATTTTGGCCCTATGATTGTTGCCATCGGCCGCCGACGAGAGAAACGCTGGGGTGTGCTGTTTACATGCCTGGCTACCCGAGCTGTACATCTGGAGATGGCAGCTTCTTTGAACACCGACTCTGTAATTATGGCAATTCGACGTTTAACCGCCCGCCGGGGTCGTCCCGCCATCTTCTTCAGTGACCGCGGGACTAATTTCATCGGAGCAAACAATGAACTTCGTGCAGCGCTCCAAGAATTCGACGCTAAAGAAACAGCAGCGAGATATGGTGTGGAATGGCGATTCAATCCCCCCTCTGCTCCTCACATGGGGGGAATTTGGGAACGCCTTGTACGCTCTGTTAAAAACGCATTGAAAGCAACCTTGAAAGAGCAAACTCCAAGAGAGGAGGTTTTACACACTTTGCTGCTTGAGGCCGAGTTAACAATAAACACTCGTCCCCTAACCTATATTACTGATGACCCCACGAACCCGGTAGTATTAACACCAAACCATTTACTACTCGGAACAACGACGGGTGATGCACCAATGGTTCCTGCTGATCCAGCCGATGTGAACGCGAGGAGACAATGGAGGCAGGCCAATGCGTTGGCCGATGCTTTCTGGCGTCGATGGCGCCGCGAGTACCTGCCGACACTTCAACGACGGTCGAAATGGACTGATGACGTTCCGCCAGTGAAAGTGAGTGATATCGCTCTAATATGCGATAGTGCGTTGCCTAGAAATCAGTGGCTTAAAGGCAAAGTAATAAAAGTGAATGTCGCGAGTGACGGTAAAGTGCGGTCCGTAGTTTTAAGGACTCATAATGGGACTCTATTTCGACCTGTCGCCCGAATCATTGTGCTCCCCACCGATGATGTAGTAATCGGATGATAATTAATCTGTATCCTCTTACTAGGGGGTGGAATGTTAAGGAGCACAGTGATTCGTGGTTGTATTTTTTGTAATTTTGTGTATTTTTTTTTGTGTAATCGATGATTTTATTGATATTGTATAGAGTCTATGTCGAGCCGACCGCAGTGGAAGTATTTTGGCCGCCAGAGGCGCTTTTTTAATAAAAAAAGAATAGAAATTTAAGTGGGTACTTTTGAAAGTTTATTCGCCTCGGGTTCTGATTGGATAAAAATAATTAATTCCTGTAATCCTATTGGACATCCAGTCAGGACCCGACGATTTTGGCAAGATAAAAGAAAGGTGCCCACGGTAATCTGTCTAGTTACAAGCACAACGTCAAATACTGCGGTCGGTTCTCGGAAAAGTAAAAGTGAAATTGTGAAATTGTGAATGTGAGCTGAATTAAAGAAGACTAATTGTTCAACACTATCAAGAGTTTTGTTTTTACTTCGGCATCCCCAAGAAGATTGTGTGTGTGTGTGTGCGGTGTCGAAGTGCCGATTTTCGCCGAGCTCCCGCTGGCTCCATCTTCCCTCTCGCTCCCGTCGTCGTCCGTCTCTCTCAAACCGCTGACTTACCAGAGCGACCCCAGAGTGGCGCTCTATTTTACTTGTTTCAAAATAACGTCTACAGGCGGGCACACTTAGAGTTGTTATGTTTGAGCCTCAGGTGTACCACGATCTCATTGTAAAGTAAATAAAGAACGTCCAAAACAATTATTCTATTCTTAACAAGGAATTTCTATTCTAGGAACAAATCAAATCAAATCAAAGATGTTTTATTTCGTAAGTTATAAGAATAACATTTGAAATCGTCATGTCATGACATACAGTTATCGCTTATTCACTAGGCAGTCTCCCCATAGAAGAACGAGCAAGAAACTCAGGGGTTGCTCTTTTTAAATAAGTCAATACAAATACAATTTGAAATAATTGTTTAATTTATGATTCGACAAAGAAAAATACGAATAAAATGTACTGGATATTGCCGAGCGGTTCATGTCCACGCATTCTTATCATCCAGATAGTCAGAAATTTTATAATAGCCTTTGGCTGTAACAATAAGTGATGTTCAAAAGTGGAATTCAAAAACACTCTCTTAAGCGCAGAATTTCTTCAATCGCAGTACTTAACTCCCCGCGGCAAGATGGCGAATAAAAACAAACGGGGAGCAAAGCTAATGACCTGTTCGTACGTAGTGTCGCTCGTTTGTTTCGGAAGTGAATCGGAAGTCGGAGCCTTTGCAGATACTTGCAGTCGTGGTGTTGCCAGAATAACGAGAATAATCCAGCTCTCCCTATTTTAGAAGTCTCGGATTATTTAAAAAAATGGAAGTGGAATGGAATCATCAACACACTATGAAATTTTATGTTCACAATGTCCAGCGGTTTCAGATTTCAATTCCCAGACACATTTCCCCTCCGTAAAAGTGCGATTTTAGTGTCTAAAATTGAAAATTTAGATAACTCCGACAACATTTATCGAACAAATGATATTTAGATACTTACCAGAAAACACCGTCCACTGTTTAGTATAAGCAAACTTGAGAATGAAATATTTTTTATATCGTTCAGGTAGGCAAGACCGAAGATAGTGTTAAAAGCGAAATATGTTTGTAACGGCTCAATCGATTACGCTCCAACTTGGCCAAGACCCTGTCCCCTCATTTAGGCTTTAATATAAAAAAAACCCACTTAAATCTGACCACGCAATACTGGTTTAAGTGCGGTTTTTTGGACGTCCGAATTTCGTCCATCCGAAGTCCGTCCGACTTCGGACGAACGTTTGGACGTTCGGAGAAAGACTGGACACAGACCCACACAAACAGCACCGTCAAACACATGACACACGTCGTTTTTCGTCGGGGGTTACAAATGAAAATGAAGCTTCTATTGATCAAATTTGACAGTTGACGATTAAGCTATTTACCGCTGAAGTGAGAAAATAAGGGTGCTGAAATTTCATCGCTTTTCTTGGAGATGAGAATTATGCTCTGGACATCAACAGGAACATCAAGACTGAAGGTGTAATATTATGTCCATCGAATATGTTTAAATTGGAATTCATATATTCTGTCATCTTGTGTATCTCATCAGCGTCTGTTACTTCACCTTAGGATCCACTGAAACTGTAGTCTTTCTCGAATGCAACTTATGCCGTGATGGAGACAACACAATGGCTCAAAGAAAAGTAGAGATAAGCTCGCCTTTTGTATATTCTTAATATTGTCCTGTTTTTTTGTTTTCGTAAATGTGTATGCTTATATGCAATGAAGTGTTAAATAAACAAATAAAAAAAAACGAGTACGACATTGGAACCTTCAAGAAACTAGCCTACACCTTCCTCAAAGGCCGGCAACGCATCTGTGACCCTTTTGGTGTTGCGGGTGTCCATGCGCGGCGGTGATTGCTTTCCATCAGGTGACCCGCATGCTCGTTTGCCGCCCTCTCATATAAAAAAAAGTATCAGTAGGTGCCTTGTATGTAGATATATACCTTGTCGTCCATCACGGAAATCACATCTCGAAATGTGCGTTTGTAACGCAAAAAACATTATTCTTTTTATATGATAACAACAAATTCATGATTTTTGGATTTTCTCCTTTACCTACTTATGCTGAGACCGTGCTCTTGATAAATTTCATGATTCTTTTTTTTTATATGAGAGGGCGGCAAACGAGCATGCGGGTCACCTGATGGAAAGCAATCACCGCCGCCCATGGATACCCGCAACACCAAAAGGTTTTGATTTATTTGCTACTGTCAAAATTTTGTGTTTTTTGTTTGCGTTGACTTGGAAGCTTGATTTTTATAGAGGTTCAGGGGACCGCAGGCCCAAGTATTTGATATTAATTTTAACTTGAAATTTACAAGCATTCCTGAGTAAAAGGCTCTCGATAATTAGACAGACAGATGGATAACGAAGTGATCTTATAAGGTTTCCTTTTTTTTGAGATGCGGATGCCTAAAAATTTTAATATTTTCATTCAGATTAGAAGCAAGTACTTGTGAAATGATCTTTAGATAATATATTCAAATTAAGGTTACTAGCTAAAACAGCTATGTGACTTTTCGTTACTCCTTTATAATTCGAGTTCAGTATGACAAATTTTTATTAGAAGCCCTACTTTAAACGCAGTTCGTCAAAATACGGGCAAGATATACGTCTATCTTTACGTTAAAGGATCTAGATGGACAAATAAATGTCAACATAATCATATGTGGGTCACATTTGTACCATTAACCGCTTCTGTGGCTCAATGTAAACTACATTGGGTTTACGATTCAGAGGTCGCAGGTTCGATCCCCAGCGGGGTACATGTTTAAGTACTCGGTTTGGTTGGTGGTAGGGCATTTTAAATGTCCGCCTGGCTAACTACCACCATCTTATCTAAATCTGCCGCCAAGCAGCAATGTTAATAGCATTGTTGTGTTTCGGTTGTCAGAGATAAGATAGCCAGTCCCCCTACGTTGGGATTTTCGGTTCAGTACGCTTCCACCTTCGACCTCATCTTCACTTAACATCAGGTATGATTGAGGTCAAGTACCAACCCGTTGTGCATAAAAAAATTCAGAAACGGAACCCTACACATTAGAGGCATTACTTTTCTAGGAATTTATTTCAGATGAATTGCTAATGCGAGTGACATTTCATGGCCTATTCATAAATTAGATTTAATTTGGTTTTGACGGGTCCTCAGGTCATATCTTGTCTTCTAGCTTCATGTCGTAGCACCACTCACTTTCCACAATAGGATTATCATATTTGATTGTTTTTTAATATTCGTCTAACTCGTAGTACCTAAGTACGAGTAACTTGGCTCGGAGAAAAAGTCTTCACGCGTATTTTGAATGTCAGTTGTAATAAAGTCTCTTTGGTTATGCCATGATAGACTTTGATACCTTCAGAAGTTGACATTTTGGAAATTAAGAAAGCTATTATTCGTCGTATTTTCAATATTTCTCAGTCTATGGAAAAATAAGTGAAAGTACGAAAAAAATCCTAAAGGACTCAGTGAGCTTATTTATAGGTATCTCTGTAAGTATTTAATATATATATATATATATTTTATTATGTATTTTAAATTGTGTGTCTTTTGTAATTTGTGTTCCTATAACAGTGATGTTTTGTTAATGTACCTATTGTTCTATATTTTAAGTATCGCTCTTTGTCTGCAATAAAAAACTTTGAATTGGTTTTTCCTTCCGAGGGTTTGCTGGAAGAAATCTCTTACAGATCTCGTCTCTCTCGCTTTTTGTGTATTGCAATTTCTGTCCTGTGTTTGTTTAATGTATGTTTGTATACTTATATGCAATAAAGTGTGAAAATAATATAAAATAAAAAAATCGATACATTTTAATTTTCTCGACCTAATAATAATTGTGGCTCTGGCAACACTTAGCTACTGTGTAGTCTCGGAGTGTTTCGAATTTATGTTTTTTGTTTCAAAAACATTTGTAAGTTGTTTTCGACTGGTATCAATCCTCTGTCGTGTCAGGCAAGTAAACCTGCAGAGAATGAACGCTGCAGTCTTTAGTTTAAATGTTTTACAATGTAATGGTTAATTAGAGCTGTTGTAATTACTAAGGAGCTGTGTTAATGCATGAGAATTATGTTCTGTTGTCGACTCAACGTAGGGTTGCCAACTTTTTTCACAAAATGCATTAAGGTCGGAGAAAGAAAATAAACTGTATTTTATTTTTTTAACGTTTAGTTAGTCTTTCCTGAATCTTACAACCTTGGGATCTTCAAAAGCATAGTGAATATGCATTTACTGGGATCACGTGCTTCATCTTCGACCATATCGTCACTTTTGTGGTCAAAGGCGTATAAAAAAAATTAAACAAATACATTATACGAATACGAAGGTCAAATAATACCTATCGAATTTCAGTTGACATTATTTATTGCCGGAAATTTATATTCATAATTAGAGTTTCAAGTCAGGATGTCCACTGCTGAGCATAGCCCCCCTTCCCATAGATTTCCAGAGCGACCGGTTGGATGGGGCTTGCAACGGCGATCTTCATCAGGTCATCCGTTCACCTTGTGAATGAACATCTTACGTTGCGCTTGCCGGTGCGTGGTCTCCACTCTAGAACTTTGATGTCCCAACGGCTATTACTTAGTCGAGCTATGGGCCCTGCTCACTGTCACCTCAACGTACTAACCCGCTGGGCTATATCCGCGACTTTCGTTTTTCTGCGGCTTCTCGATCCGATCTGATAGTGAAATGGCAAGCATAGGTCTCTCCATAGCTCGTTGCGTGATCTTAAGCTTCCTTCTGAGGCCCATTACGATAAAAGTGTCAGTGCTATAAGTCATCATGATAATTTAAGGTTAATGATACGACCTCGCGTTACCAAAAATAACGCTATCCGCAGTTTTAACGATTTCTGAATAATCAGTTTGATATCATATGTATTTAGATTATGTCACATTATATTTAGCTTGTAGTCCATTCCACATTTCACAAATGACCTTGCCATGGAGGAAACATAATCTCTACATGCTTGGAAGCCACTTTAGAAAACTTTTAACACAAAAGACTGTCTGGTCAAATGTCAGTGTTTCCCGCTTTTCGTAACATGGTTGATAGTGAAAACATTTGCGACTTTGTACAACACTACACCTCAGGCGCTTTTATCTCAAATGAATAGTGCTTCATAGAAGGCATTCATTTCACAGGAAATAGATAAATACCATACATATAGAATTCTATAAAACAGAGGGTTCGAACATGCATACGCTATGGCAAGACTTCTTCGCACACCGCGAATCAGACAAAATCAGGTAAGGATTTTGAAAAGGTGTCCTTTTTTACCTATTGTGCATAGTCTGGAGCACATTTAATTACTTTCTTTTTCAAAAAATTACAGATTTGATCAGAAGTTTAACATTTACGGGACAAGAAGGGTTCGATCCCAGCGGGGTACATGTTTAAGTACTCGGTTTGGTTGGTGGTAGGGCATTTTAAATGTCCGCCTGGCTAGCTACCACCATCTTATCTAAATCTGCCGCCAAGCAGCAATATTAATAGCATTGTTGTGTTCCGGTTGTCAGAGATAAGATAGCCAGTCCCCCAAATGTGTTGGGGTTTCCGGATCAGTACGCTTCCACCTTCGACCTCATCTTCACTTAACATCAGGTGTGATTGAGGTCAAGTACCAAGCCGTTGTGCCTAAAAAAATAATAAAAAAGCTTATGCATTCTATACACGTCTTGTTTTGTTTCTAACTTTTAGAACCCAAACCTTCATCATCATCTTCTTGCCCTGGTCCCAATTTATTTCTATCAGGCGTTACCTCATTCACACCCTTTTCGTTCATATCACCCTTCACACAATCCATTCGTCTTTTCCGTGGCCTTCCTTTTCGTTTCCAATCATCGACATCCATATTCATCACTCTCTTAGTAACAGGCGTTTCATCAGTCCTCATAACATATCCATAGAAAGCTAAACGGTTTCTTTTCAACTTTTCTGTCACGGGTGCCACTTTTAAACTCCCTCTTACATACTCATTGCTTATTTTATCCATCCTCGTCACTCCACTCATCAATCTCAACATTCTCATCTCTGCTGCATGCAATTTTCTTTCATTCGTTATCTTCATGCCCAACACTCCAACCCATACATTACGACAAGTCTTATTACGGATTTATAAATTTTGCCCTTTAACATGGATCCAGAACCCAAACCAACATTTTTATAAGTAAATCACAACCACAAAAATATTTATAACATGTTAACGGATTAACGATTAACGTTAACTTGCGTTGATGTAACGCTTTAGTTAACTTTTAAAATAAAAAATAAAAATAAAATAATATTTATTTCGAAACAACTTATTAATGTTTACACTATAGTATTTGGGTTCTCCTTGTAAGCAAATAGAAATTTTTTTTATTTGTAAATATTAAGGCTATTATTTAACTGGTTGTAGACATGCTTAAATTGGCGTTTGGCGAACGTAGTCCTATGTTGTCCGATCTTGATAATTCATATGGCAATGTTCTAGTTGCTTCTAGAATGTGAAGTTGTCGAACAGTCAATACGTCGGTAATTTTATAGAGACGAAAATTTATGCGGTTTAAAATACATCACCTTCAATAAACAGTACATTTTTGGTAACGGAGTGGCGATTAACGAAGTTCACTATTTGATTAACGGTGCTCAGCTATGATCACCACCACCACCCATCCAAAGGCTAAACCGCGACAATCTTCGCCTTCGATACTCGAAAATTCAAAATGTGCTTGCTAAATTCACCAAATACAATGCAACATATTATGACAACTTCAGTCAGCCGGCCCCGCCGTTATGCAGTGGCGTTGTCCGAACTTCGGCTTAGTCCGGCTGCGAAACTATTTGCAAAACAATGTTCAGTCGGGCGTAAACATCTGCTCTCTACGGCCGAGTTTGCCGATGGAAATGTAAATGGATATCGCTTAGGTAAATCGACTTTATATGCAATTTATAATTGTAACGGGTTTGTAAATTTTTGTATTCGACCGATTGGTGTAGTGGATAGTGACCCTATCAGCGAAACCAACGGTTGCGGGTACTATTACGTAATTATTATTTTGTATATTTACACTAAACATACACTACAGACTATAATTATTTATTATTATGCTGCACTGAAAACCAGCGCTGGGATTCGTCGCAGCATGATCTGAGTGCTAATTCATTGGTGCTCGCTGCAACACGTTTACATGTTACTACTTCTTTATTTTTGTATCGTGTTGTGGCGTTCGTAATAAATTGTTCTTATTCTTATATGACCAAAGACGATTTAAGCTACCAATGTTCAGCAAGACATACTGCATTACGTATAATACTCGTAAATGGAACGGGTAAATAACAGGCATATTTACAGAGGAATGAAAAACGTTGCTCACGGTGTTGAAAATGAATTCGTAACAATTTAAGTTCCATGAATATAAATCATATTTCGTAGCAAGAAGAGAGAAAATTAAAATAAACACCGAGTTGAGTAATTGAACGTGATTATTCTGCGAGTTTTAGTTGAAGCTCTGTAAATTAGTTTAAATTCAGATTCTGGACGAATTGTTTAACAGTTTTAACTCGTTCATATCTACATCTATTGCTTACTTATCTATATTTATTTATTGTCTATTTGCATTTCAAGTTTTCTTAAACTCTTCGAAACCACAACTGTACTAATCATAAAGTTAAACTTCCTAAAAAAATTTTAGTAGTCTGGGAAAAAAGCTTTATGAAAACAACGGTTAAAGTGATCCGTTGCTAGTGGCATTTGAAACCTTCCCAACCGCTCAAATCATCAGATGCAGATCGTGTTATTAGATAAAATTACTAGTAATTATATAAACCGCCTCCGTGGCTCAATGTAAACAACATTGGGTTTATGTTTCGGAGGTCGCGGGTTCGATCCCCAGCGGGGTACATGTTTAAGTACTCGGTTTGGTTGGTGGTAGGGCATTTTAAATGTCCGCCTGGCTAGCTACCACCATCTTATCTAAATCTGCCGCCAAGCAGCAATGTTAATAGCATTGTTGTGTTCCGGTTGTCAGAGATAAGATAGCCAGTCCCCCAAATGTGTTGGGGTTTCCGGGTCAGTACGCTTCCACCTTCGACCTCATCTTCACTTACCATCAGGTGTGATTGAGGTCAAGTACCAACCCGTGGTGCATAAATAAAAAAAAATAAAAAAATTATACCTAATGAATCACGTTCCAGTACTATACCCGCTAGACTAGACATTGAACGAGTTCAATTCTGAATAAAAAATTAAATAAATAAATAAAATCAATATTTCGGACACTTACACCAATCATCTAGTCCCAAACTAAGCAAAGCTTGTGCTATGGATACTAGATAACGGATAAACATACATAAATATTTATATAAACATCCATGACTCGGGAATAAATGTTCGTATTCATCACACAAACATTTACCTCTCGCGGGATTCGAACCCGCAACCGTTGGTTTCGCTGACAGGGTCACTATCCACTACACCATCCGGTTGTCAATTAAAGTTCAGAAACGAAACGAGGTTCACTTCTTGGTTTAAATTAGGAATAACTTATATTTTATTAGCAGTTTCATCAAATCACGCGATCCATTAGGAGTAAATTCTATTTAATTTCCAGTTGCATCTGATTACATGAGCGGTTTAGAAAATTTCGCGAACATTGTCACTAGCAACGCACCGAGTGATTCACCGGGAACGACAAAAAGGACCAGACTGCACCGGGAGAGTAATGTTTTATGAAATAATGCCATTAACTAATAAACGGAAATAATGTCAAAACGTGTAAAACGTTTCAAAACTTTCCCAACACACAACAGAGCAACTTGTGTAGTAATTTGGAACAAAATAAAAAAGACAATGCGAAGGAAAATGTAAATGAAGGCTGTCTGTTTAAGCAAAGTTTAAAATTAAGGCGAGTTTAAAATTACACTCATTTGAAACTTTAAATCCTGGAGTCCTGGCGGAATAAAAACTTAAATGAGTGACGACGTGCCGGGCATAGTCTGGAGGGAGCGACGCGTGGTGCAAGTACTAACAGACGAGAGAAATAAGGAAACATGGGAAGAAGTACTGATATGATTGAAGTTAGCTTTTTTTTTTTTTTTTATTAAAAACTGGTTTCGCGTTTAACTACAATCTCACCTGATGATACAAGCTTAAGCTATGACGATGTGAACAATGCTATTTCTGAAATAGTAGAATGGTTTACAGAAAATAATTTGTTACTTAATGAAAAAAAAACTAAATGTGTGAAATTTGTAAAAAATTCCACTTTAGATCTCGTAGATTCTACTGTATTTTTGGACATTACTTTAGATGCCAAAATGCAATGGGGTCCTCATATACATAAATTGGCGAAAAGGCTTAGCTCAGCAGCGTACGCAGTCAAAAAAATTCAACACATATCAGACGTAAATACTGCTAGATTAGTATATTTTAGTTATTACCACAGCTTGATGTCTTACCGTATCTTGCTGTGGGGATATAAATACAATCTTTGTTTTACAAAAACGAGCCGTTCGCGCAATTAATCAACTGAGACCTGCAGTGTCACTTAGAGATAGGTTTAGTGTATAATATTCTAACCTTTTCGTCACAGTACATTTTTGAAAATGTAATGTATTTGAAAAAAAATATAGCATCATTTAGGAAAAATAGTGATAAACATGATGTCAATACAAGAAATAAAGATAAACTTGCAGGTAACATAAGTCGCCACCGCAAAGTCAGTAACTCATTCAAAAGGTTATGTATATTTCAATAAGGTCCCAGTTGATATACAAAATCTTCCTCTCAATAAATTTAAAGATACTATAAAACAGAAACTTATTAAGAAAGCATATTATAAAATATCAGACTATTTAGATGATAATCATCCCTGGACATAATCAGATCGTATATTTCACAATTATTAATGAAATATAAAAACCTTTTTGTAATATAAAAACCTTTATGTAAAATCAAAGCCTGATTTTAAAAGAGCAACCCTTCGAGTTTCTTGCTTGTTCTTCTTAGGGGAAAATTGCGTTTTGAAAATCTAATGTACGTCAAAAATATAACAGTAGTCCATCTAAATTGGCCTATGAGTCTAATCCTGCCGTATTCAATCTGAAAATTCTTCCCATTATTACTTCTCTAAATTCTAAACTCAACATCTGCTATTTGGATAGCAGGCAACGACGACACAGTCTTCGACGACTTACACAATCTCATACAAGAATTCGGATAAACTGTGTTTGAGATAATTTATAAAGTACAATTTATATAATTCGCACGATAAAACACTGTTAATATTAGGTCCTTACCTATGAAATTGGCGTTTTGCATGAAGATTTTCATTAAGACTGCTTTCTCCATACAAACATTTTTGATATTTTTTTGGGAAAGGCAAATCCAAATTTAGCTAAACTTTGTGTGTATTATCGGATAACATTAATTTAAGTATAGGCAGCGTTTATTTTTAAAAGTAACCGCTTTATAAAAGTTTCAGCGAATCTAAGAAATGATTATGGGAAGCACATGAAAAGAGCTGTTCAATTTTCTTTTTTTTGTTATATAATTTAGCCCAAAAATTAAAAAATATTTCATGTGAAACCTTGAAACAATATTCCATTTTCCAAATAAAAAAACAATTTGAGATATAGCTTTGATAATCGCAGGAATTGGTACATATGATTAACGAAGAAAATATGCTCCAATTTCATAGGTAAATTCCGAATACTTTAACCACACAATCCTCGTGACTTGCCCCAATCGCCATGGAACTATTCCCCGGAGTAGTTCCGACTCGGCTAGCGTAGAACAACTGCCGTGATGACGTGTGGCGAATACGGGCCCACTGCACTGTCCGGTTGTGTTGTATGTTCCAGTAGCTTGAGCCAATTGAGTCGCGTGGATCTGTAAAGGTCACGAATGCCCGAGAGCATTTTGGGGTTAAGTGGAAAAGGTTTTGTTTGACTGCAAGAAGTGGCCTATACAGAGAGGAATGGTTGAAATGTCAAGATTTATTGATTTTGCCGAAATAGTTCAACTGTGTTTTATTATGTCCGATTGCAACGTCAATACTGATTTTCTAATTCAAAAAAAAAGAAGCGTTCGATCGCTACCTTTGGCACCATCTACTTAGAAGTGATTATGCTAACTCGATACATCTATTTGACGTTTAAACCCTTATCCTTACTTACTTGGTGGTAACTACTTATGTGGTATAAAAATTAGCCATCGAACGCAAACATTTTTAGGTGGTATCTGCAGGACTGTAGTATTTAAAATTCTACGAGTGATTCTCCTGGATGTTATGCTGGAGTTGATACCACGATACGCCTACTATTTTGATCATTTAGTTTTAGTTTTAATTTCCCCGTGTTTTACCGCGTGTTGTGATGACACAGGACGCGGTAAAACATGGAGTAAAACGTGCATGAGCATAGGGGTAATAATTAATTCTGCGCAATGTTGTTTATTATTACAATACAATACAAATACTCTTTATTGCGCAAAATAATTTACAATAATTTTTGGTGATAACAATAGAACACAATAAGGCGGTCTTATCACTAAAACCCACACCAGACAACCCACAGCTATGGGACATTTGTAGGTAGAAAAATAGGTAGGGTGCACGATACTACCAACTAAAGAAATAATTATAGATAAGTATGCATAAATATAATAATAATATCATATTAATAAACTTTATTATATAAATATATATATAAATAAATAAATATATATATAAGTACTTAATAAATAGAAGCGCTTGTAGATAGTCAACTAATGTTCACGAGGCGGGAGTTAACGAAAAGAAATAAACGAAGAGATCTAGATCTTATTCTTATGGCTGCAACTTTATAATTGGCTTAATAAGTATATAATTTAATTTTAAGTAATATATAAGGGTATGCTGTAAAGTTTATAAATAAATAAATAAATCACTCCGGTTTATTCGAGACTCATGGACGAGTGCTAAAAATCAAACTTGTAAAAACTTGAAAACCTATTCCAAGTTCCATCACGACCCAGATAAAAACTACTTGCGCTATTTTATCACGTCCTTAGTTTAGTGGCAATTTTGCAATTTTTTCCCCAAGATGGGTGAATGTCTAGAAAGTTAGGCCGAGAAAAGTATTGGGCAGTGGTTCCAATTCCAACTCAATATCACTGTGTCTGATCCCATAACTTTGTTCGAATTTAGATCGATGTGGATAATTTTTAGGGATATATGGTTGAATGTGCAAGATAATATGAATGTGCAAAGAGCAATTCTAAAGATCTCTACTTTTCGATCATTTCTCTACCCCACTGATCTTGTAAAGTATTAATAATAGTAAAATAATTTTCGGTGTATTAATAATAAGTATTAATAATAAATAATAATACACCGAAAATTAATTTTTAAATACTTTAAGTCTATTAGTGAAACTTTACTTAGGTGCCTATTTTTTACTTTTATTTTTGTAAACTGTGTTATGAGATAGGAGTACTCACTCATCCTGTTATATGAAACTGTTTTGTATACCTACTTTTGTCTCTGTCCCAATTACATTATGTCAAATTGCTATTCACCGTTATACATGTGTAATAATATGTGTGTCGCTAGATGGGGCAAATAAACAATTCTTATTCTTATTCTTAATAAATATCGTACTTAAAAAGCACAGAAGTCTTCCATATAGCACGCACTGAAATTACTAACAAAAGACGAAACGATATAGTTTGCCCTAACAACGCAGGAACAAAACATGCATTTTCATCTAGATTTTACGTGTTCCTAGGACCACTTCTTTAAAATAGATTAAATGCAAAAATTGCCATGTACCACCTTACCTATTAAGTAATCACCTAGTCATAATAAGAAATTAGTACAAGATTTTCTTCAAAATTTGACCTACAAGGATACAGAGAAGTTATTGACTATCTTGAAGTAATCTTTAAGCATAGATTTATTCTGTATATCTACTTTATTTATAGATTTTTAGCTTATATCTATATGATTATATTATTTTAAGTCATAGAAGCCCTAGCTTCGCCTGAAACACAGGACTTTCCTAGTTCAGGCACTAGTGTTACAGTTGCAATTAAGTATTAATATGTAGATTTTATGTTTTAATATACCACAAAAATTAATAAATATATTTGATTTGATTTGAATATGAGAGGTATTTTGGACGTTCTTTTTATTCTATCTCAGACATATCGAGAAATTTCGACTACTTGAATGAGTTTTGAATGGTTATTTACGTGCAATGGAGTGCGGGCTTGACCTCAATCCGATCAAATTAGGTCGAAGGTGGAAACGCGCTTACCCGGAATCACAACTCATTTGGGGACTGGCTAACTTATCTTAAATAGCCAGAACACATCACTGCTATTGTTACTCTACATCAGACTCAGCTGGTTAATAGCCAAAGATTCTTTATTTTGTAGGTACACAAGGTACACTTAAAATAGTAAAGCAACTGCTGTAGACATTTAAAACTCTTTTACTTTTTTTATTTTAAAACACTTTCTTTTAAAACAAGCATTATTATCACATATTAGTCTAGTACAAAGACAATAACACAAAGCTCATCAAGGAGTTCAAATGGCAATCTTCTGGCTCCATCTCCATACACAAACTAGCCCAAATTAGATACAAAATGGCGCTCAGAAGTTAAGATATATCCCCTTCCCATCAGGTGAGATTGTGGTCAAACATAGGTACGCTATCCAGTTAATTATAAAAAAATATATAATGATGTATTTGAAAAAGGTGGGATTTACTGATTTAATCACCTTCTTTAATGGATTTAAATCTTTTTTACATATAACTCCTGAGTTACATAAGTCTAAATGAACATTGCAAGCTAAATAAAGGCTTGTAAACACCAAACCTTAAACTAAACATGTACCCCGGCGGGAATTGCGGGTACTTTGAACCAGGGAAGCGGCTAAAAAACGACCCCATGTCAGCGACATGAGTGTGACAGCATCATTACTTAAGGGGCTCAAGCGTTTGAGTGTCTGGACGTAAGACTCCAAAACATATACATTACATTAAGAGGGTTTACTTAAAATAGTCAGATTTTACATTTTTAAAGCTACTGCTTGTTCAAAAGGCAATTTTCCCCTGAGAAGAACAACCAAGAAAATCGAGAGGTTGCTCTTTAAAAAAAAGGTTTTTATATTACAAAATTATTAATTATTATTGTATATTATAATATTTTATTATTAATTGTTGTGAAATAACCTGGTTATGCGAACGGGCTGGTTATGTCCATGCATATCATCTAAATCATCTGATATTTTATAATATGCTTTCTTATAAACCTACCTATGGCACGATTTATCTATTTCCATGAGAGAATTTCCCCCTAATCGCCAAGCTGGGCAGCTATTTGGGATCTCTCCCCCACTAGCTCTGTTTATTTGTAAACGCTTTATTGTACAAAGTAATACATGTCTCGGAAAAGTGTATAAAGGCAGACTTATATAGATAGTCTAGTCGACTTAAAATTCTATATGACATAGTTGGTAAGATGCACAGAAGAATACACTCAAAATGTACCTAGATAATTAAACTGCTCTTAATTATATAGATAATAAAATTATATAGGTACTTATAATAGATAATATATATATATATAAATAAAATAAATAAATATAAATAAGTAAACAAATTATGCTCATACTTATATAATGGAATATACTAATATACGAACTCATTGTTAGCGCACAGCCTCCTCTCCTGGGAGAGAGTATGGGCCATAATCCACCACAGGGGCTCAGTGCTGATTGGTGGATTTGTATCAGAGTTGCCACGACAGGTGTTTAAAATTTACAATTTTTTTTTTATGATTGACTGGATTCGCCTTTGACCACAATCTCACTTGATGGAAAGTGACGATGTGGTCGGAGATGAAACACGCGATCTCAGTAAATGCCTATTCACTCTGCTCTTGAAGATCCCAAGGTTGTAGGATTCAGGAAAGACTGACGCCGGAAGGGAGTTCCATGCCTTGGCTGTTCGGATGATGAATGAAGAATCGAACTTCTTAGTGCGAATGTTCGGTATATTAACTATATAAGTATATATACTAAAAGTGTATTTAATTCACCTAGGTGAATCATCTCAAGTGAATTGAGTTTACGAAGTCGTTTTTAAGCATGTAGGCCACCAAATTGGGTTAATGACTGCCTTCAATTGAAAACAATCGGGCCCGACTATTTAACGTACCCACCGAAGCACGAAAACACTCGTATTAAAATGTCACTAGAGGACACCCCATCCAAGGATTGACCGCGCCAGACATAGCTTAACTTCGCTATTCCAATCGCCAATGCGACTGCGCCATGAGTGCTTCATACATATATAATATTCATGACTGAATTTTGACTGTGACATTAATATTGAAATTCAGTAAGAGATATTACATTATATTATTCCACAAATTAGTTTATATTTCAATATTCGAAAATTTTCCGCTCTTTTGTTTTTCACATTTCGAACATGCAACAGTAGGTAATATTACCGAATGTGATAACAAGATACTCACACAAATATATGATATTAACATGTTTATCTACATATTCCACATATGTAACAATTAATTTAATAACATTTGTACAATATTTATAAACAATAATTATACAATTTGTCCAATTTAGTATTGTTCCATGTCGTATAATGGTTTCGAAGTTGGCAACACTCAACTTACTTTTGAAAATAGGGTAAAATATAATAAAGAGTTATGTTGGATCGCGTGTGTGAATCGGCGGTTTTCACCACAGCGTTCTCGCAGTTTTTTCGGTTTTCGTATAATTTCATCTAACAAATATAATTGTCGTTACCACTTTTGCCTACGCCACGAATTGCTGCGGGAGACTGCTCAACCCTGGCTTCGAACCCATACAATCTCCCAGGAGAAAGGTAACATAGGCGATCGCGAGGTAAGTCCAGCTGGCCTTCAAAGAGAGAGCTGAAGGTACCTTCCACCTCTTTGTGGAGATCTTAGCAACCTGGTGAGTCGCCTTTATCCAAGCAATTCGTTTCGTTCAATTAACACTCCGCCCTTTTCGCTTTTTTTCGAACATACAGTCCACTTAATCATCAACACAATTTATTGTAAAAAATTCACAAATAAAAAACTATCCCAAAGTCCCTGGTGGGTTAATTTTTTAACATGTTTATTTTACGAATATCGTTAATATCTGCTTGCGCTATCGCCAAAGTTAGCGAGTATAGTGAACATACTTGTAATCTGATACAAACATCGTTACCCTGGTTAATCAGATTGTGAACTCGGAAATTAGTATCACAAAGTTTATGAGATAACATCTATACATTATGCGAGCATGAAAGAGGTGATACTCGTATTTATCTCTGTAAGTATCTTTATATATCTATATCTAATAGCTCGACAAGATATCACAATAAACTTGAAGTAAGAATGGCACATAGGTTGTAGGACTGGATGAGGACGCTGCCGCGCAGTTAAACCGCCTTCGTGGCTCAACATTGGGCTTACGATTCGGAGGTCGCGGGTTCGATCCCCAGCGGGGTACATGTTTAAGTACACGGTTTGGTTGGTGGTAGTGCATTTTAAAATGTCCACATGGCTAGCTATCACCATCTTATCTAAATCTGCCGCCAAACAGCAATGTTAATTGCATTGTTGTGTTCCGGTTGTCAGAGATAAGATAGCCAGTCCTCCAAATGTGTTAGGGTTTCCGAGTCAGTACGCTTTCACCTTCGACCTCATAATCACTTAACATCAGGTGTGATTGAGGTCAAGTACGAACCCGTCGTGCATAAAAAAAAACCCTCCAGGAATTTTTGGAGGAGGCCTATGTTCAGCATTTGAAGTTTTGGGGCTGATATGATGATAATGATATAATAAGATAATTAGAATCCCGCAGAGTCTGAGAGTATATATGTACGGTCAAACCGCACATGTTGTCATTGTATTAGCGTCAGCATTTTACCCCATCGTCCGAGGAGCCGCGCGATTGCCCTTCAGTTCACGTTCGATTATCAGACCAATCGCGTGTGCTCCCTATCACAGCAAAATCACCGCTTTCCATATGTTTTTATAGTGCATCCATTAAACAGTATAATATCAATTATTATCCATAGTATCATTTAGCAAACAAACTGTACGATCCCCGTACAATATATTATTAAATATATAGTCTCAGACTCTGTGGGACTCTTATTATGATACAGAAGACTGCCTTGGCGACAAGACGATCTGGTGTTAGCTGAATTCCTTGTCAAATTAACTACTCTTAGATTTGTGTTGATATGGATCTTGTCGCATCTACATTTAAAGAATATTTCTTATGAGTCGATGTAATTAAAAAAATATGTCACTTTCATTATATTAAGGTCCAAATTATAGAATACATTTTTGAGCTTTTAGCTATGTATTTTGTATTATTTTAGGTGGCCTGCAAGTCAATTTTAAGTCGTCCCACTGTAATAATTTCTTTTAGCGAATATATCGACGCGAGCGACCCATTTAATACTTGAAAGTAGAGTATAAATCAGATCAACAGTAGTTGCCATTAAGTTTTAAGAGTTTTTAACGATGTCACTAGACTTAAGTGTTTCAAGTCATGAGAGCAAACTTCAGAGAGCGAATTTTCTCATACCATCGTATAAATTTTTTGTAAATCTGGAAAAACATCTGACATATTAGTGAAAGGAAAAGAAAAGTGAAGTAATTATTATGGTCTCCTCAGTATCTGTTTATTTTTCGAATTTGTGGGTTCGTATCCCGCTAGGGCCATATGTTTGTATGATGAATACAGACATGTGTTCCCGAGTTGTGGATGTTTTACATTTATTTATGTATTTATATTGCCTAGTGTGGAACTTAATGGCGCTGTGTGTATGTGCAAATATATTTATTTATTTTGATTAAGTATTAACCTAATTTAACTTATTCTAAGACCATATTTTGTTTGTACTTTTCTTACTTAACATTAGACGTAAAGAAATAAAGTGGAAATTGTAATTCATCGAAATACCGGTTATCATCACGGTAGTGTTTGAAGAAAGAGTTAAAGTGACGTCTATAAAAGAATGTAAATAATACATTATTCAAAAATTGTTTATCTTTAGACCACGCATAACAAAGTCACACTCCTACGACATCTTTAAATTAATTCCTGTTCCATATTCCAGGACGGTTCTGTTCATAATAAAACTAGGTCCGAGTAAAATATGATGAGAACTCAGTTATGGAATAGAGGATTAATAAATTAAATATAACTTGAAAATCATACTGAATCTTCTAAAATATTTCCTATGACCGTTATTATTCTTAAATGCGTTTTGATATTTTGCAGATTATATTTTGGTTAGCGAATATATAGTTCTCATTGGACGTGAGAAAGTCTTAGACGTCAAATACAGTTTCCAGGTCAATAGCTTATTTATGAATGAAAGTACGATATCCCCTTTTTGAATGCCATTTTTTAGTAATTTGCTGTTAGATAAATGTTTCCTAAATGAATTGCTGACAAAACGGCAATGTTTAAAAGAAAAGGCAAGTGTTAAAATTTTTTTTTATTTTATGCACAACGGTTTGGTAATTGACCTCAACCACACCTGATGTTAAGTGAAGACTGATGAGGTCGAAGGTGGAAGCGTACTGACCCGTAAAACCCCAACACATTTGGAGGACTAGCTATCTTATCTCTGACAACCGGAACACAACAATAATATTAACATTGCTGCTTGGCGGCAGATTTAGATAAGATCGTGGTAGCTAGCCAGGCGGACATTTAAAATGCCCTACCACCAACCAAACCGAGTACTTAAACATGTACCCCGCTGGGGATTCAACCCGCAACCTCCGAATCGTAAGCCCAATGTTGTTTACATTGAGCCACGGAGGCGGTTAATGTCAATAAAGAATGTTCATGTCGCCATCAGCACCGACTTTGGGTGGTCAATGGGAAAGAAAAGCCCTTAAATTAAGGGGGAAACGTTAAAAATAACCTATAACTCATTAGGTGGAAATGATCACTAAGACCTATAACTTCCCAAACATTATCAGAAAGAAATCACAAGCTACAGTCGGAAAGAGAAAGATTTAAAGAACCATGTATTGTATAAATTTTGGCACTAAAAACTCGAGTTCGTGTCGATATATCCCGAGGTTACATTTCATGATCAGGTAACGCTGGCAAGAGAAAGTTCTTTCTGTTTGCTTGCACTTTAGTTCCAGAGATTTTGTTAATTATCTACAGGAAAAGGAAACCAGGTTGGGAACTTGAAAAGAAATAATTTTGTTTCAGTATCTATATGATTTCGAAAGAGGGTAGTATAACTGCTTTCGCTTCAACAACATTCAGGATCGATTCGACCACAATTCAAACTTTTTTAAAATGAGGGTAAGTTTTTTTTGTTAGTTCAATAAATAAAAATAAATTTTGCAAAAATCACATCACCCCTTATATCGTGTTACTACGTATTTTTTGTAGTGAAAAAATAATGCCATTAATAACGAAAAAACGGGTGTTTTTTTTTATCCACAACGGGTTAGCACTTGACCTCAATCACACCTAATGCTAAGTGAAGATGAGGCCGAAGGTGGTAGCGTACTGACCCGGAAACCCCATCTTATTTGGGGGACTGGCTATCTTATCTCTGACAACCGGAACACAACAATAATATTAACATTGCTGCTTGGCGGCAGATTTAGATAAGATCGTGGTAGCTAGCTAGGCGGACATTTAAAATGCCCTACCACCAACCAAACCGAGTACTTAAACATGTACCCCGCTGGGGATTCAACCCGCAACCTCCGAATCGTAAGCCCAATGTTGTTTACATTGAGCCACGGAGGCGGTTAAAATATTTTCAAATTATCCTCCTTTTTGACTCCGTTGCAGTCGGGTAATAAAGCTATACCCCAATTTTGTTTTCTAAACATTTCTTGTGTATTCGAAACCGCTTAAAAGCACATTACAGGCCATCTTGAAAGGTTTCAGCTCAAGAATATTTAGGGCAGCGAATAAATCATGAGGCTACCCTCACACGGTTTTATTCGAGCGTTCCTTAGGAAAAACTGCTTGTTTGAAGTGAATTGCACACCCCAGGGGAATAATTGAACTATGTTTTTGTACGGACTATGGGGGTGTTCCCGGATTTATCACCGGAAAAAGGGAATAATTTTATAGGTTTCAGGAATCCAGTTGTTTCAAGTATAAGTTATAGGTACCGGTATACTCAAATTCTTTACATAACGAAATCCATAATGGAACATATAATATAAGGAAAAAATTTTTACCGACTATCCCAGGAAAGAGGTAAATGTAGATTTCTATGTAAACGACTGTACAGATTTTGAAGTGCTAGATGACGTTCGATTTATCTAGATCCTCAAGTGTCATAGGAAAATTTTTTGGTAAAAAATCCAAAATGGCGTTTGCAAAATATGCTGTCGGAATTTTGGTTTATAAATACTTAAATTTTTATTATGACTATTTAATAAGTAAACAAAAGTGTTAACTAGACAGACGCGATAAATTGTTGAAGACGCAATCGGGACTTATCACACCCGAACCTGAACTTCACAAAGTATTGAAATCATCCGCTAATGTTTTTTTAAATCACCTAATTAGCTTTGATAAAGGTTATTTTCCAGAAATTAAAAATAGTGACCGTTTTTATCAATAATTTGAAATTCTCGAAAATCTCCGTAAAGCTAATTGGAGGCATTATTTATAATTAGCTTTTAGGTTTTCGAGTGCAGGTCAGAGCAATATTTTTTACTTAGGCTGTATTTAAAAAGAAATCTTTATTTACCCAATGGGGGCGCCACTGGACGGAATAAACCCTCTTAACTATCTTACTACTTATCTCAAACTATCTTATCTCAAACAGCCGTTCACTACAACGCAGGCTTTCAGTGAAGCTTCGAAATGAAGCACATAATAAACCGCAAAGTAATTGTTTTAAGTCTCTCCAACATACTTCTTCAATATTGCGTTTTCTGGCAAAATCCTCGGTAAAAATATGACGCAATTCTACTTAATATAATTTAATCCGACCAACTTCCTACTTAGTTGACCCTAAACTTGACAAGAGGAACTTACTCATAACTAAGTACACATAGTTCCAGCAACGGTCTCCGAGGCGAGGCTCGACGCGACAGCGTGTGGAAGGACATAATACGATTTATTAGTTTTTGCGTTATGTACACAACTGTACCTACATTTTTCGACAACGACCGTCCAAAATAGGTCTGTATAATCCAAGGGTCTGGTATTTTGTTCCTGTTTTTTTAACCCCCGACGAAAAACGATGGGAGTTAAGTGTTTGACAGCATTTGCGTATGTGTTCAGTCTTCGTCCGGACGTATTTCAGTAATGCGTGGACGGATATTAGCGCAGTTTTTTTATACAGGGTGTCCCTGGAAGTATGGATCAAATCGAACAGGGGCATGGGGAAGGTCATTCAAGTTTCAAGAAGGTCAAGAGCGAAAGTTTTATTGAATATGTTAGGCAATACTCGAAAATATTCAAGCGAGCTTGTGCCACAGCAAAATCAAATTTTATAAATAATAAAATAAAGAATAGCGCGGACATAGTAAAGACAACTTGGAAAGTTATAAATAGCGAAACTGGCAAATTTAAAACTCTTAACACTGATACGCGATTAAAAATTAATGATCGAATTCTAACTTCACAATTAGAAGTTGCAGAAGCTTTTGAAAAATTCTTTACTGATATCCCAATATTAACTACAAATTCTCTGAATTCATGTCCCACACTCGCTGAATCGCTACTTAAACAAAATGTGGAGATTTGTGACTCCCATTTTAAATTTTATCATGTAAGTCCTATAGACATCTTAAAAGCATTTCGTTCTTTAGACAAGAAAAAAACTGCCGACCTTCACGGTTTATCAGTAAAAATTATTAGTGCCGTAATTGATTGTATTTCACCACACTTAGCTTATATCTTTAATAAATGTACTGATGATGGCATATTTCCTGATCTGATGAAGCACAGTAAAGTCATACCTTTATTTAAAGCCGGTAGTACATCAGACCCCTCTAATTTTAGACCTATTTCAATACTACCGACTCTCAGCAAAATCTTTGAAAAAATTATATTAAATCAGATATCGAGTTATTTTTACAGTAACAATCTAATGTCATATAAACAATTCGGTTTTACAAGGGGCCGCTCGACAACCGATGCAGGTGTCGAGCTCTTACAATATATTTTTGAGGCTTGGGAAGATGCGCGGGATGCAATAGGAGTATTTTGCGACTTGTCCAAGGCCTTTGATTGCGTTCATCACGACACTTTAATCAGGAAATTACGTCATTATGGTGTAACCGGCCGAGCTCTCGACCTTCTGAATTCTTATTTGAGTAACCGAGTTCAGAGGGTTGATATCAGTGGTAATACATCGTCAGGGTCGACAGTCTGTATGGGCGTCCCACAAGGCTCCATTCTCGGACCATTTTTGTTTTTGGTTTACATAAATGACTTGCCAAACCTTGTAAACGATAAACATGAAATAGTATTGTTTGCTGACGATACCTCTGTAATGTTTAAAGTAAATAGACTAAAATTAAATTATGACGACGTGAACAATGCTATTTCTCAAATAGTAGAATGGTTTACGGCAAATAATTTGTTACTGAATGAGAAAAAAACTAAATGTGTAAAATTTGTACTGCCTAATGTCAGGGAGGTGCCCACAAATATAATGATAAAAAATGTCACTCTAGACCTTGTTGAGTCCACTGTATTTTTGGGCATTACTTTGGACGCCAAATTACAATGGGGTCCTCATATCCATAAATTGGCGAAGAAGCTCAGCTCTGCAGCGTATGCAGTCAAAAAAATTAGACAAATATCGGACGTAAATACTGCTAGATTAGTATATTTTAGTTATTTCCATAGCCTGATGTCTTACGGTATCTTGCTGTGGGGAAATGCCGCGGATATCAATACAATTTTTGTTTTACAAAAACGAGCCGTTCGCGCAATTTATCAATTGAGACCTGCAGTGTCACTTAGAGACAGATTTAAAGAGTATAATATTCTAACCTTTTCGTCACAGTACATTTTTGAAAATCTAATATATGTCAAAAAAAATATAGCATCATTTAGGAAAAATAGTGATAAACATGATGTCAATACAAGAAATAAAGATAAACTGGCAGGTCACATAAGTCGCCTCCACAAAGTCAGTAATTCATTCAAAGGGTTATGTATACGCTTTTTCAATAAAGTTCCTGTTGATATACAAAATCTTCCTTTCAATAAATTTAAAGATACTATAAAACAGAAACTTATTAAGAAAGCATATTATAAAATATCAGATTATTTAGATGATAAACAATCATGGACATAATCAGCCCGTTCGCATAACCAGGCTATTTCACAATTAATAATGAAATATTATAATATAAAATAATAATTTTGTAATATAAAAACCTTTTTTTAAAAAGAGCGACCTCTCGAGTTTCTTGCTTGTTCTTCTCAGGGGAAAATTGCCTTTTGAACAAGCAGTAGCTTTAAAAATGTAAAATCTGACTATTTTAAGTGTACCCTGTGTACCTACAAAATAAAGCATTTTTTGATTTTGATTTTGATTTTGATTCCCAAACTTAAGCTGAAAAAAAAAAAATAAAAAAAAAAAAAAAAAAAAAAAAAAAATAAGAAAAAAATAAATAATTATTTTTAATTAAAAAATTAAGCTGATAGCTTTGCTAGTTTTCTTTTAAAAATTTTTTTTGTATAAGCACTATTCGATAATATGAAAATGTAAAAAATTGATCATAATTTTTGAACCGTCAAAAATGGCACCGACATTCATAGGGTTAAAAAGTTTGGGAATGACCTTCCCCATGGCCCTGTTCGATTTGATCCATACTTCCAGGGACACCCTGTATATTAAAGACTATACGATGGGACAGAACGATAAGCATGGACATAGACCGCTCGGCGATATACAGTCTAATTATACAATACTATAATATACATATATATTTTTCCTGGATTTGTACAAATTGTAACTCAACACCTACTTAAAAAGAGCAACCAATGAGTTTCTTGCTCGTCTCTGGAGAGTCAGCAGTAGGTTTAAATTTAATCATCATCATATCAGCCATAGGACGTCCACTTATAAACATAGGCCTTCCCCCATAGGTTTAATATTAAGTTAAAAATGTAACGTTTTCAAGTGATATTTTTTTGCCTAAGAAAGGGAAAATGTTTGTGTCATTATGTATACGAATGTTGTAACATTGTTATGTTCCGGTTGTCAAAGATAAGATTGCCAGAAATAAGAAGGGGTTTCCGGGTCAGTTCTCTTCCACCTTCGGCCTCATCTTCACTTAACATCAGGTGTGATTGAGGTCTAGAGCTAGACCCGTTGTGCATAAAAAAAATCTCGAGTCATGCATGTTTGCTATAATATGGTCTGAATATTTATGTATGTTTATCCGTTATAGTATCCATAGTAGAAGCGTTACTTAGGCCCGTATTAATAAATCAATCTCAATAGAAGTCTTGAGGCTGTATCAACCGAGATGCGTCTTGAGCAGTTGACGCTATCTCAAGCTCCGTGCTAATTTATAAACCAATGTTGGGGTCTACTCAGCTGATATCACTTCTTAAGTTTTAGCCTCAGCGGCGAATGAATGATAGTCTTGAGTTTCGTTTTTTAATACGCGCACCTCTCAAGTGAGTACTGCTTGAGTATGCACGTGCTTTTCAGGTCTCAAGTTAGGTTTATTAATCAACACGTTTACTTGAGACCGGTCACAAGACTGTTCTCAATCTTGAGAATGGTTTATTAATACGGGCCTTAGTTTGGGACTAGATGATTGGTGTGTCTGAAATATTTATTATTATTATTGGCGATGGGAAGTAACGTCATAGGGTGGCTCTCAAAATTCTGTGACGCCCAGAGAGCGTGGCGATTAGGGCATACCCTCTCATGGAAATTGATAAACATAGCGACATACGCCATGGGAGTATGGGAAAGGCTACTCGTCCAATAGTGGACTTATTTAGGCTGTTGAATTGTTAAAAGTTTACTATTTTGCTTCCATATACAAACTATCTACAAAGGTTTTCTCTTACATTTAGAAACGTCGCTTGAGGGTGACCGTAAAAAATAAGAGGCCGTAACGAAGGAGGCCGTAACATGTCCGTATCGGTCACGACGGGCGATTTATCGGGGTTCCGTCATGTTGTGCACCAAAATATATAGCCATGGAAATGTGTGAGGATCCCTCTTATAACACAAGCTAGTGTCGGTAAGTTTCGGCAAGTCAATTTACCTATGCAAAGTTTTTGACTTCATTGCACACACAATGTCCTTGGAAAATCCCTTTTGTCCTTATTAAACTTCAAAATCCTCTACAGAGAATGAAACATGTATTTTTTGGCATAATAAGAATAAGAATCGTTTATTTGACCCATTTAGCGACACACATATTATTTTTACATAAAGTGTGAAAATATATACAGTGAGTTTGGGACCGAGTGAGATAAAAGTAGTTTCATGTGTTAGAATAGGTACCTACTCCTATCTCATAATGTAGTTTACAGTATACAATAAAAAAATAGCTAAGCAGTTTCCCTTATAGACTAAAGTTCTTAAAAATTTATTTTCGGTGGCGCAAAGTGGTATCAAAGAAGGTCTCCTTCTCAGCATAAGTTGCAGTCTAGAAGTTAGACTACAACGCTGGTTTTCAGTGGAGCCTAAGGTGAAAACACGGACGCGCATACTTTACTCTTTCATTTTTCAGTTCACCGCTTATTGTAATAGTCATTACGACCGTCCGAGGTTATAAATTCCGTCGTTAATCTATCGCTATCTGCGACATATATAATTACTGCCGCCATTTCAAGATATACCATATGCTCATCATCATCAGCCTTACACGCATAGCCTCTTCTCACTAGGAGAGGTTATCGCACATTGAATTTTGACTAGTGGCCAGCAGTCAGAAACATTCGTATTAAAATGCCGCTACTGATCACCCATCCAAGACCATTGCTCAACTTCGCTAATCGATAACGAATATCTTATATCAATAAATTTCAAAGTCTTTTGAATCTTTCATGAGTTAGATACTTATCTAGTTAGAATTCTCTGCCCACGTCTTGCCCTTTAAGAAAAGGTTATCACATGCGAATGAATGAAATATGTAAATCAATTTAGCTAATGTAACATATCTAACGAGGCGTCTAATTTGATAATCAGATCAAGTTGGTATTTAATTAACGACACCGTTTAATTTGTAGTTAAGACATTGGAAACGTTGTGAGAGGCTGGTAATTAAGGTGGGTTAATTAGTTTAACATACACAACCTGGTATTCGTAAGCGGCAGGTTCCGCGACGCGACATCTGTATGCGCCAATTTTAGGTGCTCCCACACAGAAGTTAGGTATATAACCTTATATTGAGTCTTTACCTATGAAATTGGAGTTTTTTTTCTTCGTTAATCATATGTACCAACTAGCTTTCCTCCCGCGACTTCGTCCGCGTGGAAGATTTTATCAAAATACAAACAACAAACTTTCATCCCCTGTTTTATCCCCTTGGGGGTAGAATTTATCAAAATCCTTTCTTAGCGGATGCCTACGTCATAACATCTACCTGCATGCCAAATTTCAGCGCGATCCGTCCAGTTGTTTGGGCTGGGCGTTGATAGATCACTATGTCAGTCACCTTTGAGTTATATATATTTAGATTCCTGCGATTTTCAAAGCTATATCCAAATTTGTTTTTTATTTGGAAAATGGAATATTATTTTTTTTTTTTTTTTTTTATTAAAAACTGGATTCGCGTTTGGCCACATTTCAATTTTTTTTCAAACATTTCAAGGTTTCACATGAAATATTTTTTAATTTCTGGGCTAAATCACATAATAAAAAAAATCTTTTCATGTGCTTCCCATAATCATTTCTTAGATTGCTGAAACTTTTATAAAGCGGTTACTTTTAAAAATTAACACTGCCTATACTATCCGATAATACACACAATGTTTGTATTGGGAAAACAGTCTTAATGAAATTCTTCATACAAAACGCCAATTTCATAGGTAAGGACCTAATATATCACTGTGTAGCACAACATTCCTTAACATTACCCCCTTTTGGCTTGTCCGTAGTCGGGTTCTTTTATTCTTTTATACAACCCTTCTCTTCCAGTGGGTGTTATAAAACGCGTCTATGGGTCTTTCCACTAAAAAACATCTACGTTTTGCGGCGATGGGTTCACCTGTGTGTGTATATTTTTAAAGGTGAACCGTGTAATGTTGTTTCAAGTATGTAACTTGTAATATTTGAAACGCCCAAACGCCAATCTTTGGGATATCTCTCATCACGAGTTAAGCCACATATTAATAATTAGTTCTGTTTTTTTCGATGGAAACTTGACTTTGGTACGACGTCATTTATTTTCAGCCGTGGAAACATTCGTTTCATTCTTTATTGAATTATCAACCTGAAATCTCTAGGTTTCTTCAAAATTAGCTTTCCACGGCTCTATTACAGAGCACATTATCCCAAATATACCAACCACATGAACTAAAGTACAAGCATAGGAGTGTGGTCACCACTCGTATCGTTGTCGCCCTGAAAACCTTTCATTATAGCTTTCCTCAAAATAAGCTTTCCACGATTCTATTGCAGTTTACACCATCGCAAATAGATTAACCACAAAAACCAAAGCACTAGCATAGGAGTATGATCTCCACTTGTATCTACTACATAGTACAAACCAAACCATATTCATGGCAGTTTAAACCACAAATCATGCGCGGATATCGTAAATATATTCGAAATGAATGAACGCCATTACCAGCTCAGAAACTCGGATAACCAAATGTAGCCGGCCGCGTATTACACTGTACCGTAATCTGGTGTTTTCGTAGGGAAGTTCATATTCCTATTCATTTATTTCTTTGTGATACACAGCTACAATAATGATGGTAAGGATATAAAATAGCTGGATCACTGTGATTTACCAAATGGCATACAAAAAGAAAAATAAATAATACAAGTCATAACATACATCGTTTGTTAGTTTTGTTATGTATCACACAATTTACAATTTGCCTGAAAAACTTTTTACCTGTGATGGATGTATTCATCACACAAACGAAATTAATGAATAATTATAATAAAATTAATTTACAATAAAACTTTGAGGTCCTAATTTTCCGAATGTCATTTTATAATAAATCCATACAATAATTAAATAAATAACAATAATAATAGATTACAGGCGAATGTCAATGTGTAATATATAAGACACATTAATTTATTTTTTCTAAATTATTCTTTATAATTTAAGTACTGTACCGGACGCATTCTGCATTCTGGTCTAGGGCACCAAATTGTACCAAACCCAAGTTGTAAGAATTATTTTTTTATTATAAATAAGTACTACTTATTTTGAGTTGTTATAAAATAATTTACTAAGCCCTAAAGTAGGGGTATTAGTGTAGTAGATAAAATAATATAAATATTCTTTATTATAAAGGCCACCGTAATCATCATAGTGGTAGGACTATTTAAACTAATATATGTTGTGTTTCCGTTAAACCAAATTCTTTAATGGAAGATAGAGAAGAAATAGATTCGTTTCAGACTCAATACATCCCTATCCGTTGAATAAAAGATAAATTGATTGAGGATATTTATTACTTTATTTATTTAAAGGGAAAATAGTTCACATAAAATACATCGGATACACACGGGTCTATTCTCGTGATAATCACCAGGTTCTCCACTAATTATTTATCCAAAAAAATTTAATCGAACAAAAATTTATTCATTCGATTTCTTTGAGTTTGAGAAATTTTGCGGTTCTATATATTAATATATCGATATACCTTATATATCGACATCGATATATCTTTTCTCAAATAAATAAACTACGCTGGTGGTGGAAGTTGTTTTTTTTTAGAACCAATAAAGTTACTTTGTATGAATATCCCAACTACGCACTGTCGAAAATCTCACTTTATGTCTGAACAGTAGTTTGATCTCGTGCGGTGATCATTTTCGCAAATGATTGCAAATACTGCCACTTTAAAAAAAAGTTAGTATTTAGTGCATTCGATAATTATAAGAAGGAATACGTAATCTCACTTTTACTAGCCCGTTTTTTAAATGAACGAACGAATGTGTTGGTGAAATTCGCGGTCGCTTCACTCGCCTTATCGATACGGTGTAAGACAAACTCCTTCATCATATTACAGAAACGTATTTCACGATTTGACCGCGCGCTGCGTTTAGGCCTTTCAGACTCGCGCTCGCGCGCAATTTGTGGAATTCACACCTGCTTTCACAATTTAACTTGCTGAAATACTACGGCATTCGTCTAAATGGGACGTCAGGAAGACATATGACGGCGCGCGATGTAGCCAGCCGGTGTGGGAGTTTTGAAATATCTGTGCAAATAGGTTTTGGTTATTTTTAGGTGCAACACAGCTAGGGACCTACAACGTATATTGGTTTATAAAACTACTGTTACTAAAAAAATTAAAGATCGCTGTCATGTCGTATGTCAGTCAAGAGCATGGTTCTTCAGTCGTTGAATGAATGAAACTACTTTGTTGTTTTAAGAATATTATTATTTATAATATTATTGTATAAGTTACCAAATTGCTTACCCGTCATGGATTATGCTGTAGAAAGTTGAAGTACAGAGTTACTGAACCGCGGTCTTTTGACACAAGTTTTGGAGTGAAGAACGCGCAGCTTGAGCTGCATGCACAGATTACTGCATGTCACTCAACTAATTCTGTTCTTAAAATGAAATAGAATAACATGAAGAATTGTTGTTTCTTAACATGGCGCCCCGGTCTTGCTAAATTTTGCTATGTTAAAGTTGTTTTTAACGAAAGGTTATTCAAGAAAAAAAATGGTAAAGTGGCGCCCCGGTCCAGCTTAGTACTATTCGCTCTTCTACGTAAAGTTTTCGTAAAGTTGTATAAATATTTAGCATCTTTAAGCTGCCGTTGCACTGCGAGTTTGAAGCGAGTGAGCAAGCTATGAGAAGTAATCCCGTGTCATAAATGTCGTATCACGAAATGACAAACCGTTTGAAATGTGAATTATTGCACCTTTTATCACTTTATTTTCCATTATAAGCAATTCACATTAAACATTATGTTCAATTTAAAAAGTTCCATGTCCACAGAAGCTATTAAGAGGTTGGATGGGGACTACCCGAGAAGCCGGCGGGCGGCGCGTCGTCCAACGCTCTTCGCCACAATCCCGGGTGGCACGAACACATACTTTGCGCCATTACATGGCCGAAGCGAATAAAAGACAATAAATAAAGTGCCCTGTTATGTTAGACTATAAAATAACTACATGCTGATAGCTAAGCGCAGTGTCACGGCAACCTAACTTAAAGTACAAAACGAAGTCTTCGTACAATTCCCATCCGTTCTTCACAGAATTATGCAATATTTTTCAAGTTATGCAAAGAGAGCGACGTCCCACCCTGTCATTGCGGGTGCTTGACTCCGACGTGATACATTTTAGATGCATTCGTATTCTGCTTAAAGTTTTACAAACATTTGGAACAAGAAAATCCTGTATAAAACGTTTTAGAAAACCATGAAAATGTAACGTGACGTAAGTTTCTTTACATTCCTGTTACCTATGTATAATAGATTTCCTTTGAATATATGAGTAGATCAAATCGAACAAGGAAAAGATGTCGTTTCCAAACTTTTGAACTTAATGTGTGTTTTTTATTTTTTTTTATGTTCGAGACGCGTTCAACCTCAATCTCACCTTGTTGAAGTACTGTTAGTAATCTACGAGTAACAGACAAGATCTGTGACCGATCTGCCAGTAGACCCAGATCACTGGCATAGTCTACTCTATATATAATCGCTGGAGTTCTAGAAGCAGCTAGATGAAGTGGCAATCTTTGTAGGCGACTGGAAGTTACTATGGCTAAGTAAACCCCAAGCAGCAGTGAACTAGTATGGGTTGATGATTCACTCATCATTTTCCTGCCCTTAACCCACTCTAGGTGGGGTCGGCACAACATGTCTTCCTCTTTCACTCTCCTCTATCAGCCACAATCTCCGCCCCTTTCAAACACATATGACGTACGCAGTCTACACACACCTTCTTCGGTCTTTCTCTACCTCTGTATCCCTCCACATTCATACTTAGCACTCGTATCGTTACTTGCGTTTCATCTCTCCTCATAATGTGTCTAAACCATGCTAACATATTACTCCTCAACTTTCTTGTTATTGGTGCCACTTTCAGACTTCCTCTGATATATTCATTTCTGATCTTATCCATTCTAGTCACACCACACATCCATCCTATCATTCTCATCTCTGCCACATATAATACCCGCTGCTCAATTTAACCATTACACTTCTCGCCGAAAATTAAAATTCCATCCACATCACCTGGATGAGTGGAAGTCTACCACACTGTACGTTTCTCAAGAAACTTCCTACCACGTACGACCAACCTGTGGAACGGACTTCCTGCAGCGGTATTCCCGAACGAGTACGACATTGGAACCTTCAAGAAACAAGCCTACACCTTCCTCAAAGGCCGGCAACGCATCTGTGACCCTTTTGGTGTTGCGGGTGTCCATGGGCGGCGGTGATTGCTTTCCATCAGGTGACCCGCATGCTCGTTTGCCGCCCTCTCATATAAAAAAAAACATGCATTCTACTTTCATTCGTCTCTTTCATTGCCCAACACTCAGATCCATACATGGTTGATATTCACTAATAACCATAAATAAACAAGCAGCTCACGTCATCCTCATATCAGCTATACAGGATGTCCACTGCTGAACATAGGCCTTCCCTATAGGGATGGCACTAGTGCCATGTTTCATAGGCTACACTCCCATTTCCCAAGGGGGGAAGTGGGAAACTTTTCTTACTTACACACCCAATTTCTTTCTTTAATTAGCCTGGGGTCCAAGGTAGCAATAGAGTCACGTAGGGCACCGTCTACCTTCAGTAGGCGCCGTGTCGAGTACCACTGTCGATCCTAGCTTATAGGAGTTACAGTGGGAGGAGTGTGGAGGTGGGATTGCTTGCTGAACTTAGGCCACCCCCATAGATTTCGGTCGAGTATGTTGTTAAGACTATAGAGATGAAAATATCAACCACAAATTCACTCACTTATACTTAGATATAAGACTTATGGAAAAAATATTTACTCAATTCGCTTATTCTATGACACTCATGGGAAATTCCTTTTCATTCTTAAAGACACTTATGCAAAATTGAATAACATTGTGACATTCTTCCGTAGATGTATTAATGTATTTTTATTGTCTCGTACAAGTGTAAACTAGTCTTCTGAAGATGTATAATCTCTATAGCTCTTGTAAATAAATCTGTTAGCTAATAGCTGCCTTCGACAAGCCAAAGGACTCATATGATCAGAAATCTATGGTTGCTAAATTGTAGAACCTTGAAGGTCGTAAGATCTTATTAATATGGACAGAATGCATTTCTATGAATATACATACGTCACGATCTTAATACCAAATGCGGTGATCACAGATATCCTAAACAAGCCTTTGGGTGTTCCAAACAATAAAAATGTGATGTTTGAAACATCATCTACGATTCACCCTTCAAAATAGAAATTCACACGCAACAGGAGATAAGCCCAATTCCGTCCAAATTTGCAGGTCTTTAATTGCTTTGGTGTAAAATTGCCTTAAAAGGAAATGCCGTCTGAACAAGCGGTAGTTCAAGAAATAAGTGTACCCTGAGTACATAGCGACCAGCTATTCGATATGCAGGCACTATAGTGTAGTTAAAGAAATATAGCTAACAACGCCATCTATTATCAACAATTTTCACCATTTCTACCTAGTTCAGTTGGATTTTTTGCTCAAATTACAAAATCCGAGATAATTTTTTGAACTCTGTTAAAAATCTCGTAAAATTTATAGTTTGACCATAACAAGGATTCGCCAGTTAAGATATATTGGTTGTGGTTCTCGGCAGTGTAGAGTAGGAAAATGGATGTCGTAATAGGCGATTAAATGATCCTGATAGACCAGTGTTGGCCAGCGCCATTGTGATCCGCAACTCCCAGAATAAATCTGCGATTACGAATCGGCTTACCCAGCGTTGCGATTAGGACAAATCCGCCAAGGAAAAATGATATAATTCGCTCCATATGAGAATTTAAAGTATAGTAGTGAACTTTTATAGCTTATTATTGTGATACACACTTGGTAATTGCTACAAACAGCAAATATCTCAAAGGCAATATGTCCATCTTGCTTAGAAAACAAACAGAATAAAGTGCAATAGTCAACAGACGTTCGGAGAGATGAACAAACAAAACTACAGCCAAGTTGGCAAACTGACTTCATTGCTACTTCCCGACGAGTTTGTCAGCTCAATGCAAACACTTTAAAACAACACACTGCCACTGGACTTGGGTTTTATTTTTCGTTTGATTTCCGATCGCTTTTGGTTGCGAATTGAATTTAAATTCCGATTTTGAGAGAAGTGCGAAGGGAGCTTTCGATTTGTCGATGTCAATTATTCCTCTTAGAATTGTGCAAGTTCAGGCGCGGGAACGGTTTTCTCATCCATATCCTATTATGCCATATTCCTGTCGGGCATAGACAGCAATTACTAGATTTAAAAGATTATAGCCATCATCACATATCAGCCACAGGATGCCCAATGAGCGACCGGTTTTTCGCTTTGTCCCATGGAGACCAGCCAAAGGGGCTATCAATCTTCAATCTTCATGAAATTATTTTAACGTAAGATTTGTCGAACGTCAATTTAAATCTACTGTAAATAATAATAGGGCTATTGCATCTATTTATCAGTCAGTATTTACAAGCTACTACAGCTTCGGATAGGGAAATTATTCGTGGGAAAAGCAGCGTCGTAAGAAACAATGGTAATGAGAACAATCGTCAACTATGAAATTGCACTAGGGTTTGAACAATCAAAATTGTGCAAAGAAGTTAAGATTAGATATTAGCTCCCCAGGTGTTTTATGCCGCCTAAACTAGCAGCAGTCAGCCATGCTCTTCAAATGATCGGTCCACTTAGTTTGGAACCGTTCAAAGGTACTCCCACCGTTCGTGGTCGCTTCTTAATAACATTCCTTCCCCAACTAGCATCACTATGATGAGCGATATTAATAATAGTTTAACTTAGTCATAAAAATAATCCGAAGTCGTCAAATTTGTGGTTTCTGCCCTTAAAAAGAATAGAACTCAACCTGTCGCATCCCATGGGTGGCGTACATCAGGTTCTAACAAAGGTGAACTGTAGATGCTGTTTCAAGCATTAATCGTCTAATGTTTGGGATATATCTGACTACTCTGTAATTGGAATTAAGCTCGTGACGTATGTATGACATACCTATATTACCGTTCATTCACTATAGGCTGACTCTAGAGAAGAATGAGTAAGAAAGTCAATGATTGCTGTTTTAAATAAGTACTAGTGTCACACAATAGGCAATATAATGTGATCGAACCAAAAAAAGGACTGAATAACGGTTCAGGTCCGTGCTTGTTTATCTATCTATAGTCTGATGTATAGTCAGAAATGTTGTAATAAGGTTTTGCACAGTTTCTGTTGTATATAGTAATTATGACTTTATAAATATGGTCTACCCACCGCCCGAACCCACTGATTCTCAGAATATGTGAATCGTACATTTAAATTAGAACTGTACAATGAAACTACTTCTCCTTCTCTTACATACAAACACAACCTTATCAGCGCAAAAGATATAACTTCAACACGAAAGTACAAGTAAACCCGTAAATCCGAGAAACAATAAACACTCCATATCTTTTGTAAAAGCCACGCGATCCTCAGATATAATAGTTCATACTTCCGTCCGAGTCGACTTGACCCGACACGCTGGGGGAAATTATGACAAAAAGCCGGCACTAAATCAAGTACTGCGTTGAACGCTTAAGTTTTCTTGAGTTGTTAACTCTGTTGAGTTTAATCTATAAAGTGAAGAGATTAGTGTAACATGTGTATGACCTGACGACTGATGACCTGTTTGGTGACTGCTATACTAAAAGGTCGCGGTTGCGAATCCCGATAGGGGCATTTGTTTGTGTGAGGAATACGGACATGTGTACCCAAGTTATGGGTGTTTTTCAATCAGATATGTATTTATTATTTTTTTTTTATGGAATTTGTGTATTATATCAACCAACTGAAATCCATAATACAAGCCTAGTTGCTTAGTGTGGAACTCAATGGCGATATGTGTATGTCTAAGGATATTTATTTATTATTATTTGTATATCGTTCAAACATGACGTCTAAACCTTTGTCCTAAATTCTAACTAATAATAATAACAAATGCAATGCTAAATATGATCTGTGAACCATCTAATTCAAAAATCATATATTTCGAAATGTATCTGATATGACAAATTTAAATTTGCAGTTTACATAACCTAGCATCAACTTAACTATGCATTAATAATTTTCAGTTTGAAATGTTTGTCAATAGTCATGTGTGTGCGCCCACGACCGACTTTTTGTAGGACCGACAATCTTCGTCCATACTTTTATCTTTGATATTGTGACCGATTTTTTGTAGGACGCGGGCATTGAAATATTGCAATCAGTATACGTTCCATTTTTCTTTTCTCCTACAAAAAATCGGTCATCCATTGTCGGCTGCGGGCGGGCAGCCTTAGGCCCGTATTAATAAATCGTTCTTGAGATTGAGATCGCGTCTCAGTCTCAATACCATTTTTTCAGATGCTATATACAGCAGCTTCTCAAGCGTCAACTTGAGGCCATGTCAATCTTGAGAACGGTTTATTAATACGGGCCTTAGAGTGGATTAGGACGGAACTCTCAGATTACGAGTCATTGTCAGTTTTTGAATCTGGCAACCCTAGTCCAAGCCAAATTTCAAATGTAGTAAAACTTTCCAGTTTTATTGTTAAAACCATCGCTTGAAAATATTTGCGAACGCATCCTGTATCCAATAGAAACAACCAAACGATTCGGAATATAGTTTCTGAACATTTTCCTATTCGAGGTAAACTTTCAGAGAGATAACGATGTAGAAGTCGACCGTCAAGATCTAGCCTTGTTTCAACAAGTAAGTACCGCCCACGAACTTGCTATCTCAAGCTATTGTTCTTTTGAAGCTGCTAATGGCTTTCTTTGCTTGGTCCGGCACACAGCTGGTCGAGAAATGGTTTAAATTAAATGGCATTTTTAAAATAAAGATTTTGAGACGTCTGTCCTGATGATGACGACGTAAATGAAAGGTAAGTCGGACATAAAGCACGCCGTTGCTACATTTTCCCACAAACACGAAACGCTTGGATAATAAATTGTCTAAAATAAAAGGTTAGGCAAGTATTAAAAATTGCCTTTGAAATGTCAGACTTCGCCTGTCAGGTGGCAACAATTTCTGTAACGATAAACGCTGACGCTTCGACTCTCGCAATTGATTGGCTGCCATCTGTTTGCGGGTTACAGATAGCCAATCAACTGCGAGAAGTGAATCGATAGTATGTGTAACATAGAAACCTTTATCACTTGTCTGGGGGCTTGTGCTCCGGGCGAATAAGTCCCTCCAATGTCATGGGCCAAGATACAGTAAACAAGGTGTGCTTATGTACTTGCTGAACTCCTTGGTGTAGGTATATACAATTTATTTTTATACCTAAACAACCTTTTGGAAAAAAATATGCGAAACCTGCCAAGTGCGTGTCAGACTAAAACTGTATTTTTTAAATTTATTGTTGTACCAGTACATTTTGTATGGAGGTTTTGTATAAACTATTGACAGCCAAATAAGCCATGTCATAGGGTTTTTTGGCGGGAACTCGGCGAGTGAAGTAGCATTTTTCTTTATAATTCTTATAATTTGTGCATTCTAACTTTTGAAGCTTAATAATGGCAGAATATTGTGCAGCAAACGTTAGTGATGGTGTACAAGTGAAGGGAAGTGTAAATTAAAGTGCGTAACGGAGCTTTCGGGTTCCCACAAGAAGCCGCCAAAATCTTTTGTAAAGCATTCTGCCACTTTACTGAAGAATGACTTGACCGTGACTAGACTCTGTATACGCCAAGTATACGACGAATTACTTGTTTTGACTGAGACTGACTTACAAACTGAAGAAATAAGAGAAATAAGACATGGCTGTTATGGGCTAGATCCCTTTGCCTTCTCCTAGAGGAGAGAATGAAACGGGAAAAAAAAGCCATGTCATAGTTGATTGCTCGTAAACTAGCAAGCTAAAGTTCGTTGAGATAATTTTGATTCATTATGTTTCAAAAATGATAGGTATTATATAAAGAGAAAATTGGAAATTTAGAAAACAGCCAAGAACTTGTCCCCTCGTTTGGTCTTTAATATAAAAAACCACACTGAAATCGAACCACGCATGATACCTGACAAACACGACACACACATACAACGCCGTGAAACACATCACACCCGTCGATCTTCATCGGGGATAAAAAAGAAGTATATAAGGTCTAACAAAATTAACCCGGCAAACGTTGCAGAGTGTATGTATAGGATGTACTTATTATGAAAAAAATAAAAAATAAAACATTAAATTTAACAGATTTTATTTAAAAAAAAAATTAGAAATGTAAATTTTGTGAAATGGACATTAATGGCCGCGCGCTCTAAGTACTTTGCCACAACACACAAACACATGCCGCGGTATCTTTGAAGATGCGGAAAGGCGACCACTCGCCGCTCGCCGCCGGCCGCCGCGACTTGCTGTGATTGGTTGCGCCATGTGCCCTGCCACCCGCCACCCCCTTTAGCGTTTAGCGTCTTCCATATCAATGGACCGTTGCCTGTGTTTTCTCATTGATAAAACAAGGTACAATCGAAATGATGTGAGTCTGTTAATGTGTATTTTCATTTGCACTTACATTTAATTTTTTACTCAGAAACAAAATTTTTAAGGCTAGTTTTTTTAATGAATATATTATTTTATTGTCATGTACGTGCAATTGCCAAATCATGTGAACCAAAACTTGCAGGTATGCAGCAATGTCATTACTAGGACTTAACATATCTATACTTTGTAATAACCACTCCCATAGACCTAGCTACCTATACGCTTTCGGGTAACCGTGACTTCAGCTATCTCAGCTTTCTCAAAAACCCTCCGAAAAACTCGCAAAATTATCCATCATCGACAAAAGGCCCCGCGGTCTCTCTTACGCCCATACTTATAATGGAGTTTTGAATAGCACACTTCGCTGTCGATAATGTATAGGCGTAATTAATCATCTTATTTCATGATGGATGATACCGCGGCAAGGCTGTAAACAAGGAGCCGGCCGCTTTTTATTAAAAACCAAAGGAAATTTTGTTTACAGATATCGCGGGAGATTTTTGGGAACTCAAACAAAAGAGGAATGTGTTGCGTTTTAAGTAACTAAGGTGTCATCATCATCCTATCAGCCCCAAAACTTTCCTGGCTGAAGATAGGTCCTCTCCAAAGATTACCAGAGCGACCAGCGATTCACTGATTGATAACTAGGTCACCCGTCCACTTTGCCGAAGCGTCGTCTCCACTCTAGAATTTTCCACTCAACGGCTATAATTTCTGTTCACGGCCACTTCAACTTACTACTAATATGCTGGGCTATGTCGGTAACGTTAAGATGAAGGAAAGATACATGATTTCAATGGTTGAGCGTCAATTTACATCTACTGATAATAATAATGGTTTATGTATTTATCTGCAGTCAGTATGTCCAAGCTACTACCGCTTCGGATAGGGCAATCATCTGTGGGAAAAGAACCGGTGCAAGAAACCATTTCATTCTTTATTTTTGAATCACCACCTGAACAGCTACTATCATATGATCTAAGTCTGCCGCAGGTTTGATATCAGATAATTCTCGATCACTCGACTCTGTGGAACGATGTGCCATAAGACTCATTGGTGACCCTTCGATCACTGCTAAATTGCAGAGCCTCGAATACCGTCGCAAGGTCGCGTCTCTCTCAGTCTTTTACAGGATGCACTTCGGTGAGTGTGCGTTGGAATTACACAATCTTATTCCACCATCGCCATTTCATCTTCGGACTACTAGGCGTGGGGAGGCATTCCACCCGTATGTAGTTAACATACCGAACTTTCGCACAAAGAGGTTCGATTCTTTATTCATAATGCGAACAGCCAAGGGCATGGAACCCCCTTCCGGCGTCAGTCTTTCCTGAATCCTACAACCTTGGGATATGCAAGAGCAAGCATAGGCATCTTAAGATCACGTGCTTCATCTTCGGCCACATCGTCACTTCCCATTAGGTGAGATTGTGGTCAAACGCGTATCCAGTTAATCATGATAAAAACGAAAAAAAAATTAGTCCCGCAAATTGTGGGGACCGCATGAGCGCGCTTGGCGACCTCATTTTCACTTGACATCAGGTGTGATTAAAGTCAAGGTGAACATAAAAATTAATAAAAAGAAAAGCATGGAGACGGTCCGAATCCGAAAAATGCCTTTGCTGGTCTTAAAACCACGTTCCGCCTCTTAAACCGACGTAAGAATGTCAGGATTGGAAACGTTGACATAAGATGTGTCCGCTGTCGTAGGTACAAGTTCTTAAATTAGCCAATACGGCCTCCAAAACGAGTCATCACAAAGCTACTTCACAAAGTTAAGCTCCTTTCGTTTATTCTTTACGGACCTTTTAAAAAAGTAACGCGACAGACAGACACGGAGTTAGGAAGCCCTGGGGCCAGTTCAAAAACTTGCTTTGTCTATTTCGATTGTTATGATTAAGGGGAAGGCACAAGAACTTATTAAATTATCTTTATTCTCTAGTTTAGAGTACAGCACTCCAGTTTTACCTATATTTTGGAATAAGTACCTAAGCATAGTGCTGTGTGGTTTCGGTATACACACCCGTCTCTTCCCGTGGGTATCGTAAAAAGCGACTAAGCGACTTCCCACCAAAAAACCGGCTATAGTTTTGCATTGCATACAACCGATTGGTGTAATGGATAGTGACCCTGTCAGCAAAACCAACGGTTGCCGGTGCGATTCCCGCGACGGGTAACTGTTTATGTGATGAATACGAACATTTATTCCCGAGTCATGATGTTTTTATAAATATTTATGTATGTTTATCCGTTATCTAGTACTCATAGTACAAGCTTTGCTTAGTTTGGGACTAGATGATTGGTGTAAGTGTCCTAAATACCTATTTATTTATTATTATGTTTCAACGATGATGGCCTCACCCCTGTCACGTGTGCTTTTCAGTATATTTCATAACGTGAATCGTGGATGTTGTTCCAATCATTAAACTTTTAATGTATGGAACACCCAAACACTATTGTTTGGGATATGGATTGTATGGGATAAATGGGGTGGCCATTTGGGATAAAGGTCGTGAAATGTATGCACAGCGGATTAGCGCTTGACTTCAGTCAATTCTGATGTTAAGTGAAGATGAAGCCCAAGATGAAAGCGCGCTCACCCTAAACTCCCAACTTATTTGGGTGACTGGCCATAAGATAGATAAGATATTATCTCGAACAGCCAGTATACAACATTGCTGCTTGACGGCAGACTTATACAAGATGGTGGTAGCTGGTCAGGAGGACATTTAAAAATTCCGTATCCGTGCTGTTAACCGTTAAGGAGTTCCTCTTGTGAGGAGACGATCCTGGCTTCTGCATCAGTTCATGAGTATCATCTAAAGGTATAGTCATCAGAAGTGAACGAGTAGGTATGCAGAATTTCAGCTCCTTAGGTAAACAGGAAATGATTGTAATTTGACCTGCAAATTATGAAATTTTTTGCGGAAATACTTACTTATATACGAAGTAAGCTAAAAAATAATAAGCTTATAATAAAAATGCACTACCACTAGTCATTCGGAGGTCGTGGGTTCGATCCCCAGCGGGGTACATGTGTAGTACTTTGTTGGGTAGGCCATTTTAAATGAAAAATAAGATAGCCAGTTCCTCAAATACGTTGGAGCTTCCGGGTCAGTACGCTTCCACCTTCGGCCTCATCTTCACTTCTTCTAAGCGAGTCGATGGCAAAAATATCAAATTCTTGAGGACCAGAATGTGGCCACGCGTACAGCATTGTCTGTGGCATCGTAGAGGTCTTGTAGCGTACAAGTGTCGGGACACGCAGGGCAGCATAGAAGATGGGGTTTCCGGGTCAGTACGCTTCCACCTTTAACCTTATCTTCATTTAACATTAGGTGTGATTGAGGTCAAGTCCAAACCCGTTGCGCAGAAAAAAAAGAAGAAACTATTTGCATGTAAAAGTTGGTGTGTTTACGGCAATATACAGGGCGTCCCAAAGTTATGGGACATGAAGGGGAAGTACCTTAAATATCGTAGATAGTGAATTTTGCTCAAAGAAGACTTTATGTTATTTTTAAAAGTTAGTAATTCTGCATTCATAGATTTTCTAAAAATTATTTGCTTCGGCTGGGAATCGAACCGACTCAAATGTGAAAAAAAAAACACCCTACTTTTATGATGCCAATCGAAAGAATAGCTAAAAAATAATAACTCTGCCTAAGTAACATAGTATTTTAAAAGAAAGGAACAACGTGAAATTAATCATTTTAATCAAATAAAAAACATACATGAAACTGCCGTAGTCAATTAAGTAGGTATTTTTTTGTAAATTAATTAATTAAATGCTCAAAATGTGATCCCTCTTGTCTTACGCAAATCGCCAATCTTTTAATGAGCCCGCTGCCTGTTGATTTTCTAATCATTTTATGGTGAACACTCGATGTGATATGGCACAATTCTGTTTGCAACTCGCCTACGTTCTCGTATCGCTTTTTGTATAGCATATCTTTCACGTATCCCCAAAAGAAGAAATCTAATGGTGTGAGGTCCGGGGATCTGGCCGGCCATCTAATCGGTCCATTTGTACCAATCCATGTAGGAAAACATTCATTTAGAAAATCTGCTGCTCTCCGACTATTATTTGGAATGATAATATCGCTACTTTTCGAACGTCGTCGGCAATAAATAACTTTCTTGAAATTTGACTCAATCATTTTATGTTGTTCCTTTCTTTTAAAATACTATGTTACTTAGGCAGAGTTATTATTTTTTAGCTATTCTTTCGATTGGCATCATAAAAGTAGGGTGTTTTTTTTTTCACATTTGAGTCGGTTCGATTCCCAGCCGAAGCAAATAATTTTTAGAAAATCTATGAATGCAGAATTACTAACTTTTAAAAATAACATAAAGTCTTCTTTGAGCAAAATTCACTATCTACGATATTTAAGGTACTTCCCCTTCATGTCCCATAACTTTGGGACGCCCTGTATAATTAATTATTTACATAGGTACTGGATATGAAAAAGCTCTAATAGAAGCGTGACCGACTATTTAATACGTCCCTGTAAATTACAAAGGAAAGGAGCTTTTAGTGGATTGAATCGTCAAGGAGGCATTTCGTCTCCCGATTTCGTTTGTTATTCAGAATAGCCTCCCTATTTCATTGGCTGGCTGGTGAGATTGTTGTCGGCAAAATTAAGGCGCCGACAATGTGTATCGGGCGGTTTGTTGGAAGAGGCTTTTCATTTTTCATCGCTTTGTATCGAGTAAAGTTTGTAAGAGGATTGGAGTCTGGTTTCTATCAAAGAAATCAATTTTATATTACGACTGAATATTATTGGAGTATTGAAAAATTATTAGACAATCCTCTGAAATCATGTGTCCAAACTCCGATGAAAAATGTGCCAGTAAGGCGTGGTTCGATTGTGAGTGTAGTTTTTTTTATATTACAGACTAGATGAGGGGATAGGTTATCAGCCATGTTTGATAAAAATCGATTAATAATACTAAATATTTATGAATTTATTATCTTCTTTGTCACATTCACACACTGCACTATTACAATGACACAATACTTTCCCGCTACATAACAAGCATATATTTATTAATACAGACTCTTTTTTACACATTGCTTTCCTCTCGCAGGGTGGGACGGCAGTACAGCGCCCAGGTCCTGTAACTGAGAATAATGCTGAGTCCCATTCCCTTTTGCCATAGTAGCACTCAAAATTTGTTGTGTTTATCGTTATATGTTTTGTAGTTTGTTCTTTTTAATGTGTTATATGTTAAGTTTGTTTTCTACATTTAATGTGTGCCCACTTGTGGCGAATAAACTGTTATCTTTCTTTCTTTCTTTCATTAAGTCGTATAGAGATATTTAACTTTTAACACGGGTTTTTGGTGTATTTGGACGATACCATAGTCTACCCATTTAGGCTACTGGAGACAACATAGAAATCACATACATACCTGAAAAATATTAACCTCCTTCCTGGAGCAGTGAGTAATAAATATCAAAAAACCCGACAGCATATGTTGTATTTTGCGGACATCCTGTTGGATTTTTACCATAAAATGTATTCTATGACACTCCAGGGATCAGACGAATCTAACGACACCATGCACTTCGAAATCAGTCAAGCAGTTTAGGCTACAGGATACGCCAAAGTGTAACGGTGTCGTTCTTTTGAGCTGATACTCATGGTGGGTTTGGGTTATTGGAGTTCAAATTCGAAATTTTAAACTTGGCAACGAAATTTGGCACATTGATTTTTAGATTTCAACTCAGTCGCACCGTTATTCTAATCATTTTTTTACATCTCAATAGTTATTTTTTTAGTTTTAAGGCCCTTTCGATCCTCTGTACGACCTGTTTCATGCAATAAATAAGTTGGTGTGGTGATCCGTGTTCTGTTTTGACCCTGGCCAGAGCTGTTCCGCCCCATTCTGTACGTATACACCCCGTGACTCAACCCAGCTGGGCATAGGCGGGCTGGGAAGGTCACAAAGGAACGGCCGTATATACATTTTTGGACAACCGGGTAAAAAAGAAGGTTGACGTCTCTACAGAAAATGTAGAAAAATTGTGAAAAAAGAGGCGGGGTAGTTGAAAATATTATTCCAGTCGACTAACACGAAAACAGTGGATGGACATTGAATAATAGAGGGGAGAGAATCAAGGACCCAATGGGAATAACTGGAAAAGCGACTACTAAGAATTTATATACGGCGCAGTTCCACGGTTAAATCAGCCTTAAAACTGTACAGATATTTGTGTATAATTAAATAAAAATTGTATTTGGTCTCCCAACTATAAATTAAATATTTAGAAAACCCCCAAATAACAAAAGGTTATTCAAATTCAAAAAATATTTATTTCGTGAGATAAAATTATCACATTTTCACGTCACATTTTTTAAATAATACTGCTCGTCAGATAACTGACTCACCAGAGAAGAACGACTAAGATCTCAAAGGTTGCTCTTTTTAAATAAGTTATGGGTTACAATTATATTATATTGTATTCTTGGACTGAATATCGCTGAGAGGTCTATGTCCATGCTTGCTAATCATACAGATATTCAGGACTGTTATAATAGCCTTCTGTCTGTCAGTTTTATGATGGTTTTGAATTTGTTTAAAGGAAAATATTGAACACACACACAACGCCATCAAGCACATACATACATACATAATGTCACACCTGTTTCCCGTTGGGGTAGGCAGAGACCACAGACTTTCACTTGCTACGATCCTGACACACCTCTTTTGCTTCATTTACGCTGATAAGGTTGTTCATACATGCTCGCCGGTTTAGGGTACTCTTGACTTGGCCTTTCTTTAAGACGTCCCCGATTTGATCACGGTACGTTCGCCGTGGTCTTCCCTTATCAAGCACATAACACTCATAATTTTTCGTCGGGTGTTAAAAGATATGTTGTTATGGAGTTTCTCGTCGCTTCTTCTCTATAAACATGCCGCACAAACTTTCATTAACAAATTATATTTTTATATCCTAGATAGAAGAATAAATTTTTGATTTTGACTTGCTCGTAAAAATGTAATTATTCTTTAGCATTAGCAATTATATTTTTAATACATACTCAAGCATAAAGTTGCCATTAGAACTTCCATTTCACATTTTTGTCCTCCAAATCTAGGGGGGAAACGTTGTCATCAATCCATCGAGTAATTTTCCTACATCTAGATTCTTAACCTTGGAGTAGGTATTTTTCTGAACCCCGATTCGCCACAATTAATCAGTATACAAAGGCAAGTCAATAAAGACAATCAGAGATAAAGGACACAAAAAATAACCACCGAAATTACCTGTCGAATGTACACAAAGAATTTAGGGTGAATGTAAGGTGAAGGCAGTTGATGGATCGACTTCCGTTTCCGCACCTCACGGGTTCGCTTCTTTCCCCGATCCACCCCGAAATTCAGATAAGAATTCTTGTGATTCGGAAGAATAATGGGTCGGTATTGTTATGAAAAGTAAATGAAGGCTCCTTGGTGTTGGATGGATTATACACGGTGTTCCGGATACAGCGGCGTAAAACGTGTATTATTTATACAGGCGTTTATAAACTCTTTGATATTGAGGTGGTATTACAGATGGGACGTCTGCGTGCATTAGTGTAGCGACACACCTTCGGAAGGTACGGCACCGAGAATTCGGCTGAATATGCTCGCAGTGTTTTTCAAGTTAACTCAGCCGAAATTACGCGGTGTTCCGTTCGCGTATTGTCTGTCGCGTAACGCGCTGAACTAGACGCCGCGCGCCGCGTAACTCCGCGTTCGGTGCGTTTGGTGTGTCATGCCAACCGAATACTGCGACCGATAATTCAGTCGTACCTTCTGAAGGTGTGTCCCTACACTTAGAGGGATGATCGGTCCACTATATTACCTACTACTGCATTTCATTAAACTCAGAAATAAAAAGTTTCGGATTTTTTTCAAGTAAAAAACATCTTCCCGTGATATAAAAAAGTACTTCTTGTAGTTCCTTTTTACTTTTGTAAACCTTATTATTAACGTTGAGCCACTGTGGTAGTCATACCTTTAAACTCCGCCGAGAATCGAATCCATAACCTGTACAGCGCATACTGCTGCCAGACAGTTTTCCAATAACGTGTACTTCCTAAATAAAATAGCTTCAGATTCTCGGAAGAAAATATTTCCCTAAGACGGTTTTAAAAATTGCTTTCCATACACAATCTGCCACTCAGAGCGCCCCACTTGTGATGAAAAAATAAATCATACCAAAATATATTCTATTTTTACCACGATAGGCACTATTTTGGACTGTTGTTTACATAGCGCATGTATGATTTGATAGAGCTGCCATTTCTGCATTATAGACGTGTCATTTTCTTCGTAGAGATGTAGTTATCAACGAGCTATGAAGATGGCGCTCAGTGCTTCACTACTACGAATCAGGAATGAAGAGACCCGTAAAAGAAAGATAGTATATATCCCGGCCGATTAGTAAGTTGAAGTGGCAGTGGGCACGACAGTGTCTGCCGTAGTAATTCAAATCAAATCAAATCAAATCAAATCAAAAATGTTTTATTTCGTAAGTTATAAGAATTACATTTGAAATCGTCATGACATACAGTTATCGCTCATTCACTAGGCAGTCTCCCCAGAGACGAACAAGCAAGAAACTGCGGGGTTGCTGTTGGCCCGAGAATTGAGCCCTGTGGAACACCTATGCAAATTGGAGACCCTGACGATCTCTTACCATTGACATCAACCCTTTGAACTCGATTACATAAGTACGATTCCAAAAGGTCGAGGGCACGGCCCATAATGCCATAATGGCGTAATTTCCTGACCAGACCGTCATGATGAATGCTGTCAAAAGCCTTGGATAAATCACAGAAAATACCTATCGCAACCTGCGAATCTTCCCATGCTTCAAATATATATTCAATCCGGCATCGGTTGTTGAGCAACCCCGTGTGAATCCAAATTGTTTTGAAGTCATTAAATTATTAGTATTGAAGTAAGACAACAATTGAGTTAAAACTAGTTTTTCGAAAACTTTACTAAAATTAGTGCGGTCTAATTACATACTTAGTATTAAATTAAATTTATATTAAATTATCCTAAAGTACTCCACTAGTCAGTTACAATTCGGTAGATCCGCTGTGTAAAAAGTCGCTAAGGAATTTAACCTCACCAAAATGTCACGTCTACACCTTTATCCGTAGAAAGTCGGAAGTCACTAGCAACCAGTGGATTAGTAAATTGAAGAGGTAATGGACAGGGTACATAGCTCGAAAAATTGATGATTGGGCATTAAAGTTCTAGATTGGGGATGAGCGCGGAAAGGGCAGCGTGGGATGTCCACCTGTACAAAGTAAGCGAGGTAAGGTCGCGGGCAGCTGCTGAATGCAAACGAGTTGCTCTCGAAAACTGTGAAGGCTAGTGAAGTTCAGCAGTGAAGGTCTTGAGGCTAATATGATGAGGAGCTTTCTATTATTTTACATACCCTACAATGCTGAAGCCGAATGATGTTTTCACAGTGATCCCAGTCACGTTTCTCAAACTGTAGTTGAATTAGATTACGAATACGATGCTTTAAAGTAGGTACTGAGGAAAGGTTGTGTTGGAATTTAAAAAAAGGATATTTAAAAACCAAAAAACCCGACAGAATTTTTAGTATTTCGCGGGCGGTATGTAGGAGTTTAGACCATAAAATGTATCCTATGATACTCTAGGGATCAATCGAACGACACCTTGCACTTCAAAATCGATTAAGTTGTTTAGGCTACAGAAAGTGACATGGAAATCTACATATATACTTAGGTACATACATACATACATACACGCGAAAAACATTACCTTTTGGCGCTGTCGGGTAAAGAGAGCAATCCCACTTCCCTCTTCGGTAAATGGGCATATGGGCCAGCGTGGTGGACTATGGCCCATACTTCCTCATATACGAGGGAAGGTCTATATCCCTGCAGTGGGATGTTTACGGGATGATGATGAAATGGGAGTGTAAGAAAGAAAGAAAGAAATTATTTATTTGCCAGAATACAGTTTATAATACAGTGAATACAGAAATTGTAGCCAATCAAATACGAAAACTGTTGATATAATTTGTATTATGTATGCTTGACACAGCTGCGACACGATCCAAAAAAGCCAATCTAGTGACGCGTCGTGCGTATATCATATGCCAATGGCCGTGAGCAATACACCGTGACATGATGGTGATAAATGGGATATATAGGAGAAAGACAAATTTGGTGCGGTGTCCCCGCATCATTAGCCTGAGATTGGGTTTTGGACATGTCTTTTTTAGGTCAAGTTGTTGAGTTTTTTGAAATTGGCGCAACAAGGGAAGAACTGGTAGCTTCTTAGAAAAAATCTGTACTAAAATTTAAACTTTTTGGACTAATAAGCAAAGAATCAATAATATTTTGTTATAGTTAAGAAAATATTATTGATTCTTTGCTTATTAGTCCAAAAAGTTTAAATTTTAGTACAGATTTTTTCTAAGAAGCTACCAGTTCTTCCCTTGTTGCGCGATATTAAACATAGGAAACACTAGTTTCCTATGTTTAATATCAATAGCCTTAGGTAATCAGTGCTGGGATAAGGCTTCATCTCAGGTCGTTCATCTCTATTGTGTACATCCATTCACCACACGTTTAAGAATAAGAATAAGAATAAGAAAACTTTATTTGATCCATTTAGCGACACTTAAAAATACATTTGATTGTTACCTATGTACTATTATAACACAATTTAAAAATGTGGAACTTAATATAAGTAGGTATGCATTGGATAGTTTCAAAACTGGTTCTCCTGTGTGCTTTATGTAGTTTGTGATGGATAAATTCCTTTTATTTCAATCAATCAATCAATCAAATACTCTTTATTGCACAATTAACAAAAGCTACATGAAGAATACAGCGTACATCATTAATCGCACAAAAAGGCAGCCTTATCGCTAACAACGATCTCTACCAGGCAAACCTTAGGGTAAAGATACAAGCTACCAGTAGATGAGGTTTACACTAATAGTAGCAATACGGGTGTATTTTATAGTTGGTAATTATTATGTAACGTAAAGATAGAAATACATAAACTAGGCCTACAAACTATAACTACATAATTTAACTGCACTTAAAATATATAATATATTATTGACTACATAACACACATAAATTTATATATATATTACATATATTCATTTATTTATTCATTTATCTCACTAGGACCTCTATTAATAAAGCGATCTGCAAAATGAAGTATGTTGCAATATGTTGAGTTATGTATATGTTGAGGTCAAGTACCAACCTACCTTTGTGCATAAAAAAAAATAAAAGAATATATTATTTTTTGACATACCGCTTTAATAACATACAGTTATCTTGAGTGTTAACTTATGCTGATCTAAGTCTTGGGATTATTTCATTAATACGAGTTTAGAAGATAATGAGCAGCAAATATAAAGCACGACTGATTGAAGTATATGACTGCGGAAGCGCGCGTCGAAAGATTTAGCGGTGTGGTCTAAACCTTTCGCCGCGCGTTTCCGCAGTCATACGGCGGCGTATCTTTAGTCTCAGGTTTGTTTTTAAGGATCAAGTAGTTCTTCTATACTGCAATTGTTCGCTGGGTATTAGCCATATTCCAGCTTGGAGTCCAGTGTGGGTTAGTGAATTTCTGTCAGACTCACATAGAATGATTCAGCCAGCTGTGATGGCTAACTGAAATAGCCCCATTAATTAGCTGTGTTCTTGATGGCGCATTTCGTTTGTACACACTATATTGTTCTGAAACATAAACCACAGGTCTGCATCATACAAATTAAATTTTCTCAGGAAATCATGAACATTTTTCGTTAATTTTTGGTTTACCTACAGCAATTATTAAGTTTAACAATAAGCAAAATGTTCTATCTAAAAATATTCATGATTTTCTGAGCAGGACTGTAAAGGTTTATCTGTGTCTGACAGGACAACACAATAAGAATAATAACAAAAGGAATGCCTAAGTAGATTCAAAGACTAAATTAGGAATTTATTCCTGTCAATATTGGAGTAGCCAAAAGGATAGTGGTAAAGAAATTCGTTCACAAAGGAAGTCCATAAGCAGTGGCTGATTGAGGCGACGCCAACTTTGTCAATGCGACTAAAACACAAGCGTGTCTGTTTATCAGCAAACAAAGTCCATTCAAACTGAATCCGACTTTCCGAGATGTATCCATACCAATCTCTGACCATCTTAATCTATTTCTGGAGTTAACCTCCAACCTAATTTTTTGTGGCTTCATAGAGTCGAATGCTAGATAGCGGCTAATAAGCATGGCATCACACCGAAACAATTTTTGGTACTTTATCAGGCTCAGGTCCGCTTGTGCATGAATACTGTTATCACCATTGAGATGGTTCGACCAAGTAGCAACTGGCTGGATTCGACTCTTTGGAGCGACGTGCCAGAAGACTCATTTGACACCAGTCTATCAATGTTTCATAGGATGTATTACGGTGAGTGTGCGTTGGAATTAAAAATCTTATTCTACCATCGCAATCCATCATCGGGCTTGGGGAGAGTTTCCACCCGTATGTAGTTAACATTACCGAACATTCGCATTAAGCGGTTCGACTCTTCATTCATAATAGGAACAGCCAAGGCTTGAATCTCCCTTTCGGCGTTACTCTTTCCAAAATCCTACAATATTCGGATCTTCAAGAGCAGGCTGAATAAGCATCTATGAGATCGCGTGCATCATCTTTGCAAACATCGTTACATTCCATCAGGTCAGATTGTGGTCAAACGCGTATCTAGTTCATCATAAATGCTTATTTATTTATATCATTTGTAGGTGTTCATTGCTTAAGAAATAAGTACTGATAAAATTATGACACCAAAATATTTATTTCACTTCCTTGCATGACATGACAGCGATCTTTTATTTAGTGTGGCTCATGCAATTTGCCTCACGTAATTTAGTTCATGTATTTTGGCTTATGGCATGTGTTTGATAAAATTATAATACCTAAATAGTTGTCTTTTATTTCACTAACACACTGACATAAAATCGATCTTACTTTAAATTGGCTTGTGCCATTTACCTCATATAATTTGGCTTATGTATTTTGGCTTATGTGATGTATTTTTAATTTTTTCCCGGAGAAAAAGTAGCTTAGCCATATCTTTATCTGACTCCTGATTTTCAACTACCCTTGGTGATAATATTACATACTTTCGCATATGAAATATGAATGATAATGACCAGACGAGGATTTGCCTAACCCATATTCGACGTCAGATAAGAAGCCACAAAAACTATGTATTAGCTAACCGCACGGTCTAAACACGCCTTTATTATGCCCCTTAGTTCTCGCATCACTTAAGGCGGCACTAAACCCGTCCCGGGTTTCTCGGTAATATATCCCGCACCCGAATCCCGGGATGTCGACGTGTTCCGTACAGATACCGACACATAATGTCGATGGCCGTCGTTATCCTCCCCCTTTTTTTCTACGACCACGAAAAACTTTCATAATTCAATTAAGATGTTCTCCTGGTAGAGGGTGAAATAACGAGACAAAGTTTGTAGGTATGGTTTAGATTCTTTACAGGCACGTAGGCTTTATGCACGTTATCATAAGCTTTATAACGCCACTATTGGAGCACAGTCTCGTCAGTCAGTCAGTCGTCTCTCTGTGATCGCTCACTATGGGCCCCATAAGAAGGCTCAAGGTTACCCAAAGGGCACTGGAGAGAGCTATACCCGGAGTCTCCCTGCGGTATCGAATCAGAAATGAGGAGATCGCCCGAAGAATTGTCAAACTTAAGTGGCAGTGGGAGGGGCACATTGCTCTTAGAACCAACAGCCGTTGGGGTGGAAAAGTTCTCGCGTAGCGACCACACACCGGAAGACACGCGGGGCAGGCCCCTATGAGGTGGACCGACGATTTAGTACAGATCACGAGAATCAACGGGGTCTCTTTACGATATGTGTCTCTAGTGGCTACCTGGCAGTCAGTGTTTTAGGCCACTCCTGTAACTTAGCTCCTGCCTTCAGTTAATGAAACTGTTTAACTTGCACTATATATCGCATTCCATGGAAGAAGTTACCCAAATCTCTGGGCGGTCGGTTTGGCGAACGCAGATTTTACAGGGAGTTCTTGAATAATGACGCTGCGGTCGGTCGCATTCGCCACTGTGAAATGAAATGAAAAGTTCTTTATTTCATAGGACACAAAGTCAAATCCTCAACATTTTTAAACTTAAATTTACTGCCACAACGCTGTAACCCCTTAGAAGAACGAGCAAGAAACTCAAGAGTTGCTCTTTTAAGTCAAAATTAATACGTTATAAACGTATCCGATAAGTTTTGAGTTCAAGTTGTATTATCATCCAAGTAATCAGTTATTACATAAAAACCCCTTGTACTCAGCTGCTTCACGAATTTATCTAAATTCTGCCGCGGGCAGTCCGTGGATGGGTGACCACTAGTGCCATTTGAATGTTTCGTGCTTCGGAGGGCTCGTTAAATAGTCGGTCCCGGTTGTTTTCATTTGAAGACAGTCGCTTACAGGGCGGCTTATAGTCCAGTCAAGATATGCATATTTATATAGGGGTGTAACTTCCTATAATCTTAAAGGCCCTGATTTTTTGTACATATCAGTGATATTGTTAAATATATTTTCTAACGGATCAGGAGTTTGCTTTAGGTACAGTGTAGGTATTTAGTTATAAAACCTACAATATTAAATTAAAGTTACCACTGTGCACTTCATTGCGTTGTAGAAGATGCTAAGATCTTCTAAAACTATTTTCTAAAGAATTAATCAATAGCTACTTTATATTTTCTAAAAATAGTTTATTGAATCGTGATATATTTCATAATTGTAAAGAAGTTATTGCTCGATTTTTTTGAAAACAGTTTCTGGGGTTCTAAGTATATTCTCCGACGCATTGTTATTCACAATGGTAATTTTAATCATTATAGTCTATGTTTTATTACTAAATATGTATATTATAACTAAAGCAAGCTACCGATTTGTTAGAATTTTTTTTTATTCTATCACTGACAGGTACTCTATCCATGTGCAAAAAATCACGGCCTTTAAAATTATAGGAAGTTAAAAGTGTATCCTTACTGGACTATTAAAAAGAACAGTGGGGACGTGTAAGTCATCAGTAGATGACGCTGCTGTCTATTACTGGTTTATGCTATCATGCTCATTGTTGAGTCATTTTTTACGATATGCACGAGAAGAGTATTACTACACTTACTAGAAAGTTCAATTTTTAGCATACGCTTTTACAATAAAATACCAGAACATGTATTGAGTTTAACAGAGCAGAAATTTAAACGCCACATCAAAGATACTCTGTGTAAGACGGGTTATTACAGGATAGATGATTATTTAGGCGATAAGGAGGTCTGGTGTTAGCTAATTATGGGTTCACAGGATATAGGTAGAGAAAAGACTTTTAAGAATCCATGTGAACCTAATTTATTGTGAATTAAGTACACAAAATAATTAAACAGTAGTGCTCCTAAGAGCTAAAAATAGAGAATGAATGTCGCAGCGCGCCATGCAGCCGGGCGTTGGATGCGTTATCAATAGGAATTTGCTGACTTAGCGTCTCGGGCCCGCGGTGCAGTGGTCGAATGCACGAATTTATATCTGTTATCCAACTGCGATGTTCAGACGAGTAATGTGTTTAGCATAATACACTTAAAACTACTTATCATATCTAATTCACTGTGTATGTAAGATCATCACATAACACCTCCATTCTCAGACAGAGGTCCTTTCATTAGTGACACTGATGAAAGACCGAGGCAATGCAGGTTGTATCGTATTCGGTTGTTCTGTAGATAGTGCATTCTGTTTACGTTTCTTCAGCTTAACGTACGTGAAATATATTATTATCAGAACTAATATAATGTACAGTGGTGACGTCCAATAGATATGTTGAGGAGTTACAACCTCCTTTAATTCAATAGGTTTTTGTTCTCTCTCGATTAGCCCGATGTTGTTATGTAACTGATGTAAGGCTACATTGTCAATTTTCAATGGTTCCAAAGGGTTTTTTATGGTTATGTTTTTCATATCGAAGAACAGGAGTTTGATCGGTATTCCATTAAATGTGTTTCGTTGGTTAGCGTATGTAACTCGGCTTGTGGATGCTGAACAGTTTTCAGGAAGTTTCAGTAGATATGAACCATTGATCATTATGTATTCTTCCAGGTTACATTGCAGTCGAAACTTTGTAGGCTTTGGACAGCTGATGATGTAATATTCATTGTTGACTTTTTCAAAAATTTCTTGCAGTACACTGATACGGTGGTGCTGACAAGATTCAGACAAGGTTTGCCATTGTATTAAGGTATAGACACAATCAGGATTTGCGTGGATATTGTACAGCATTATTTCTTCGTGACAATAATACTTCTTGGCGAATGGTGTGCAGGGCTTTTCCATATACTGGTACGTGTTTTCATCCATAACCAGATAGGGTTTGGGGGATAATAGTATAGTATTATTCGAGGTGGGGATGGGGTACAATTGATAATATTTATATATTGACTTATACATTATAGGTATTCTAACAACAAACACTACTGTATTATCACTAAAATAAGAAACTACGTCTAATACACTATAATAAAGACGAAAATCTGTCACGTCTGTGGTCATTAACTGATCAGGAGTATAATATTTATTTAATATTTCTATGAAATATTCTAAGTTCGTAGATGTTAGCAGTAGACTATTAAAAGCAATGCGTTTTGTTGACAGACTTATTGCTGTTTCTAAATTTGATAAAGTTTCAAAAATTGTTTGTATATTTATGTCAAGTAGTTTATAAGAAGTATCGATTTTGATATAGTTAAATAACGCCTGTTCAGTTGAATTTTGTTCGCGGATTATTTCTGAAATTTTATTATGTATTTTGTTTTGATTGTTGGCTAAGGAAGATATTGTAGTATTATAGTCATTTAAAAACTGTTTATTTAATGTTAGAGCCCCATTAAAATGTTGAGCTATTTCAATCTGATTTTTCTGAAGTGTATTTATCGCGTTATTATATTTTATAGCGTCTGTTTGATCTAAGTTTCCTGTTATACTGCGAATTATAGAACCAAGACCGTCAATGAGACCTCGCTTAAATCTAGTCTTACTGAGAGAATTATATTTATCTATAATACTACTTAACTTATCACTAACATACTCATTTAATATACTAAACCTAAACTTATATTCTCTATTGTATTCTTTAGTTAAGGCTTCCAAAGTTTGAATTTGAATTTCGATCACATTTATTTGATCGTGCATATCATTTAGATCTATAAAATGTAAAAATTCGTGATCGAAATGTCGAATTTTAGCTGTTCCCAATTTGAAGGGTATGATGCCAGGATTATTTGTCATGGGTGTCAAGTTCGCTTCCTCGGCTTGTGCCAGGTTGCACACCATTAGTCTGTAACAAAGAGCGTTGCATTTTGAGGGGCCTTTTAATATTTCCTTTATGTTGTAATTGATTATTACTATCTGCTATTTTGATGTCTAAGTTTTTACAAACTTTTCGGGTCAAATATCGGGGTTGTTCTTTGCGACGGGCTGCTAGTGGATTTTTCAAATAGCATACTTTGTTCTCGTCATATGTCTGTGGTGGTTCTAAACTTTTGTTACGTTTGTCTATTAAAGTAAAGAGTCTGGAATTCAGTTTTTCGTTTATTTTTGTGTATAATATTTTAGTTATTTCTTTATGTTTATTTATGTAATTTTGAAGGCAAATCTTTTCTAATTGAAGATCAAAAGGGTCGCGGTTATCTAAATGTCCATTTATTATTTCGGCAGGTTTTTTATCTGTGCAAGAATGTATTGAATTATTGTAAGCCAGTACTGCATATAGCATTAAATGTGTGATAGGTGTTTGGGTATTTTCCGTCTGTAACAGTCGTATATGTTCCAAAATTGTTGAGTGGAATCTTTCAATTGCTCCATTCGATTGCGGATGGTTAACACTTGTAAAGTGCAAGTTGATTTTATGCAGGTCAGCGAATTCATTTAATGGTAAATTTTTGAATTCGGTTCCATGGTCAGCAGTTATACTCAAAGGTAGTCCGTGATGTGTCATAAATAAAGTCAGGGCATTAATAACACTCACAGCGGTGCAACTGTCTAATGGGTATGCTTGTGCGTATTTGGAGAATGTATCTATAATAGTTAAGAATTTTTGTGCTTTAACAGTAAAAGTGTCGATGTGTATCACTTCGAATGGCTTAGTAGGTAATGGAACAATTTGGAGGTATTGTTTGCTCGGTTGTCTTTCGTACTTATTTGCTTGACAAAGATTGCAATTATTAATATATTCTGTTACAGTTTTTAATAGGTTAGGCCAATAATAGTTCCGCTTTAGTTGTTTCTCTGTTTCTTGAATTCCTCTGTGATTAGATTTTCCTTCATGGTATCCTTTAACCAGTTTTATTTGCTCTTCAAAATCTGTTACATCCGTTACTTTATCTTTATGAAATATTAGATTATATGCGGTATTTCTGAAAGTTTCTTGCAAAACTTTTGTTATTTCAGGAATATATGTCGTGTCAGAAAGCCAAATACCGTAAGATATATTAGGTTTAATATATTCTTTAAATAGATCAATAATATTTTCTTGTAGCGTATTTTGTCCAATTTGTGCCAGAATTTGCTTTTTACCTGGAAATATTTCTTCCAGTTTTGGTTTTCGAGGAGAATGCAATACAAACTGAAGTAAAATTTGGTTTTTTTGTGTGTTCAAAATTTTTTCAGATATCGGTATTTCTAATATAGGTTCTTCAAGACTTGTATGAATTGTTTCAGAGTTATCATGATAATCAATAGGGGATTGTGGTGTAAATGTTTCTGAAATGTTTGCTATCATCGATAGATCATCTCCTCTATTTATTTGTTCTATTATGTGCTCCATGTCGGTGTTATTAATTTCAACTCTTGAAAGTGTATCAGCATTTGTATTAGCCTTCCCTTTTTTGTAAATTACTTTGTAGTCGAACTCTTCAAGTTTTAAACGCCATCTGATCAAGCGGGAATTTGGTTCTTTTAAAGACATAAGCCACTGAAGGGGTTTGTGATCAGTAATTATATTGAATGTGCGTCCGAAAAGATATGGTCGGAAATATTTCGTAGCCCAAACTATCGCAAGAAGTTCCTTTTCAATTACACTGTAATTTAGTTCACTGTCATTTAGAGTTCTAGATGCATAGGCGACGGGTTTATCAGAGCCGATTGGTCCCTGTGACAGTACCGCTCCAATCGCATATTGGGAGGCATCTGTCGTCAAATGGAATTCTTTCTCAAAATTGGGGTATTGGAGAATAGGATCGTTCATCAATATTTCCTGGCACAATTTAAAAGAGTTCACATACTTTTGATTGAAGTTAATATTGACACCTTTTTTTAGGCATGTCGTAAGGGGTTTCGTTAATTGTGAGAAATTTGGAATGAATTTTCTATAGTATCCGATGAGTCCAAGAAAGCATTTTATTTCTTTTTGAGTTTTTGGCATAGGGAAATTTTTGATAGCATGAATTTTATCTGGATTTGGTTTAATTCCATCGGGTGTTACTATATGACCCAAAAATGCTGTTTCGTGTTTCAAAAACTCCGACTTATCGAGTTGTATCTTAAAATTTGCTTCGCGTAGACGTTGGAATACAATTTCTATGTTACAAATATGTTCTTGTAATGACGTGGAGAAAATGATAATGTCATCTAAATAGACAATACAAATTACATTGATTAGACCCCGAAGTACATTTTCCATCACTCTTTGGAACGTAGATGGTGCATTTTTAAGACCAAAGGGCATTCTACAGTATTCATAATGACCATTTTCAACATTAAATGCAGTTTTTTGAATATCGTCTGGGTGCATTTGTATTTGGTGGAATCCACTTGCTAAATCGATGGTAGTAAAATACTGACAACGGCCAAGCTTATCCAAAATATCACTGATGTTAGGGATCGGATATTTGTCACTAATAGTCTTCTCGTTGAGCTTCCGGAAATCGACAACAAGCCGCCACTTTTGTTTTCCAGATGCGTCAGGTTTTTTGGGGACGATCCAAATAGGGGAAGACCAAGGCGAGTCCGAGGGTTGAATGATCTTTTGTTCAAGCATTTTCGAAATTTGTGTCTTTACTTCTTGTTTATGTATATATGGGTACCTGTATGATTTAGAGTAGATAGGTATTTCATCAGTGGTTTTGATTCTATGTTTCAGTTTATTTGAAAAAGTGAGTGGGCAACCCTCATAATAGAAGATATCGCTAAATTCTTTACACAAATGTATAATTTTGGCTTTCTCTTCCAAATTCATGTGATTAGTACGAATTAAATCTTCTATTTTAAGAGCATTGTGAGAAAATGGAGTCTCAATGTTAAAGCATTCAAAATTATTTTTTAGAGACCACGAATTTACTGGGGCGGTAAGACTAACTATTATGTCATTATTACTTGGATTGCTAATTTCTACAAATGCATAACCTTGTTTAGATGTAGTAATCAAGGCAGGTAAAATGCACTGGTTGATTTTAGTTTCCGGTATAAAAATTTCACCATTTTGTATTTTTACTGGAACTTTCAATGTAGTTGTGTCTTTTGATTTGACTAGTGCTTCAAATAGGTTGTGAGCACCCGTATCCATCATGTGGATCTTATTTAATGCATGGTCTGTTTTTAATTGTTTTGTTGATAAATCAACCGAAGCCTTTAATTTTTCTAAAAGATCCAGTCCAATTAAACCATCAAATACATTATGAAATTTGTAAACAAAAAATTTACTAAACTCCTTCACATTGAACTCCTCGAAAAGTGGGATGTCGATTGTATATTTATGATTTGTCGTACAATGTATATTTGTAACAGAAAATGGTTCATATGTCATTAGGTACTGCGTATAGTATCGTTTTATGGTATCTGGTGATAAAAATGATTGATTTGATCCAGTATCAACTAAGAGCTTTAGGGGGGGATTATTAATTTGAATATAGGGAAGTTGTCTTCGTGAATGTGTGTTTATTTGTATCATGTTTCGTTTTGGGTAACTCGAAGTAATGGAAAATTTTCAGGATACTGCTGTTGAACATGAATATCTTCTTCAATTTCGTCATTAGTCATGTCAGAAGATGAGGTAGGGTCTTCCGAGTAGTATTCATAGTTGTCAGGGTTTATTTCATTGTGATTGAGTTCCTCTACAACAAGGTCAGGGTATACACCTATATTTCCAACAAGATTTGGTTCATTTGGATTACGTTGTGGTATGTAGTTATTATTTGGGATGAATCGATATTGAGCATTAGCAACACGACTAGGTTGCCTACTGTTAATGTTGTTATTTGGTGAAGGGTGATTATTAGGTTTAGAATAAGAAATGCCACTCATTGGTGTTGGTTTGGAATATTGTGGTCTAGAATTTTGATTAAAATTGTTTACATTATCGTGTCTTAGCTTATTATTTTGATTGTAGTTAAAGTTTCTTTGATTTTGGTTCGAGTTATTTTGTTGCCAGTTTGAATTAACAAATCTTGGGTTATATGTTGGTGTGTTTTTAGATCTCTGACCAAAATTCATTGCTTTATTATTACTTTGACCAGTAAATGAACCTTGAACACGTTTTTGCAAATATTGTATGTTCAACTCTTCTTTAATAAATTGCAATGCCATGGGTAATGAATGCGGACGCATTGCTCGAATAGTTGAACCTAATGGCTCCTTTAGACCTGCCAAAAACGTTTTCAATGTTTGTGTCGTGAAAAATTCTCTTTTACATATAATAACACTATGATCAACATTATGCAGATTTATGTAATTAATAATTGTGTTTAGAATAGTCATGCAACGATCATAGAATTGTTGCGGTGTTTCATTTCCTTGAACCATATTATTAAGATCTCGATTCAAAGAGTTTTCATCTCTTTGATCAGCAAAATTCTGAATCAATACGTTCTTAATATCAGTCCAGGTGTTTGCAGCATTAATATCGATAACTTCAAGAGCTTTGTCGCGTAATTTACCAATAATTCCATTAATTACAATAACATTTTGAAAATTTGCTGCATTTACTTCATCATAGTATTGAGTTATGATCGATTGAGTGGTAGATATAAATCTGTATAATGCATTAGGATTACCATCATAAGTTGGAACGATTTTTAAAGCAATGTCAAACAACTGTAGCTGATCCATGTTATTTAACAGAACGCCGTGAAATTCAAAACACTTTTTAGTAAAACAATAAAAAAATTGTAAAAAAAAAAATTCAATGTATATAAAAAAAAAATATAAGTATAAGAACACAAATTCGCAAAAACTTATTTTTTTTTTTGATTAAACGAAAAAAAAACAATCGTACAGAAAAAGAATGGGCATTCACTTAGATTTCTTATTTTTTATAATTAATATATTTTTTGTTTATTTATTTATCTGATAATTATATTGCATCAGTGCAATCTATAATATTCACAAGATTTCGTAGATTTTAAAAGGTATATTCATTTATTTAATATTTAATTAAATATTAAAAAACATTACACTCTTCGAAATTGAAAAACTAAATCTTATTTCTCTCGATTTATGTAGAAAAACAAGAAATTTTTCTTAAAGACTCTAAACTCGTTTAATTCACATTAATTAAATTCAAAAAAAAACATTCAAAACACATATTAGTAATAATTTTACGAGTATATCTTAATTAATAGAATATTTTAACAAAATTCAGGGTTTGGGAAGGATTATCTGGTTATTTAAAAGAATATCCAAACGTACTCACAGTATCAGCCACATTTTCTTACTTAATTAGTCCCGATGAAGAAGAAGTTATTCTCCAGGGCGTCACAGTGTCCAAAACTTGACGATACAAATTAGGGAACGCGGTGCGCTGATAAATCGTAAAAACGAAAACTGGAAACTTCTATGTTCTGAAGCCCAGGTTCAGCGCTACTGCAGACTGCGCCAATTATGGGTTCACAGGATATAGGTAGAGAAAAGACTTTTAAGAATCCATGTGAACCTAATTTATTGTGAATTAAGTACACAAAATAATTAAACAGTAGTGCTCCTAAGAGCTAAAAATAGAGAATGAATGTCGCAGCGCGCCATGCAGCCGGGCGTTGGATGCGTTATCAATAGGAATTTGCTGACTTAGCGTCTCGGGCCCGCGGTGCAGTGGTCGAATGCACGAATTTATATCTGTTATCCAACTGCGATGTTCAGACGAGTAATGTGTTTAGCATAATACACTTAAAACTACTTATCATATCTAATTCACTGTGTATGTAAGATCATCACATAACAAGCTGGTCGTTATGTTAATTGCTATTGTTTTGTAATATGTTATATAAAATGTAATATTATTGTAAAGATGGAAACAAATTGAAAAGAGGTGTTGTTGCGGAGTTTCTTGTCGCTTCTTCTCCCTAACCATAACACCTTGCGAAGCGATGTAGTTTAAAAAAAAAATAACATGTTGACTTTCAATAAGTGATATTTTTGTATCCTACATTGAATAAAATATTTTTGATTTTGATCAAGAAAAAAGTTTAGTGTTGAAATTTGATATTTTGAAAAGCACTAAACACTTCATTTCAGACAGATCTATCTTAGAAAACCCAAACATTTAACCACCCTAACTTCCATGTCCTTTCACGCTTTTTACAATAACCACTGGAGTGGAAAATTCCGCTGTTATAACAAGCACCTTCGCTTGGAACAACTCAATAAATCTGTTCTATCGCCTTTGGAACGTATTAAGGGTTTTATGGCCTGATAAAGTCTGAGGCCGGTAGAGGCCACAAGTTAATATAATAATATACTAATCGTACTTAATATTAAAATTTATTTACACTAAATATGGTATGTGCAGATGAAAGTATTTATATTAGGATTATCTCATATTTAGGCATTATTTAGGAACAATTTTATTCATACAAATTAAAAAATCTGATACTAATACAATATTTTGTTCACGTGTCGGTATCTCGTAGGCATCGTAGCTGTTAAGTAGCACACGTAGCAGATGTTGTAGGCTATAGCTGCTACGGAAATGTGCTTCCACACTTTGTAGTTATTCTACGATTTAACTCGTTGGCATTAGTGCATTCTATTCTATAAATTAATAATAATATAACCAACTCTTACGAGTACATGTGAAAAAATACGAAATAATAGTAACGAACTAACTTTGACGCTTTCACTTCTATCAAACTTCATTGACCTTATATCGGTAAAGTTCAATCAGCAATTCAAGGTCTTTTTCAATAATAATCCTACCTCCACGCTTTTCCACTGAAACTTCTATAAGCTGGGATCGACAGTAGTACTCGACATGGCGCCTACTGAAGGTTGCTACCTTGGACCCTTGATTAATTAAAGACAGAAATAGGGTAAAATAGGGTAAACAAAAGGGAGGGAGTAAACAAAAGTGTAAGCAAAGAAATGCAAAGCGGCAATGACCCTATGGCGAAGGAGTTCGGTCGAGAGGTTTTAATCAATATAGATTATTCTTTAATATAAAAAACATGCACTCAGATGAAACTATAATTAATACATATTTTTACTTAATAAATACACCCGTCATAGATAAAAAAATAAGTCTAGTGCTTCTTATCGAGGCGGCATAGTGGCCATCAGGCAAGCAGCGTTCCCGCGCTGAATAGCGAGACTTGTTCTCTGAGCTAGAAAGCTCGATGAGATGCGCCGACAGGTCTTCCAACCAAATCGGTGCGAAAATACAGAATAGATTATTATTTATTATTGAGGACTCTTAACTTGAGACACAGGATTTATCCTATTTCAGGTATCAGTCCACCATGATCTTACCTTTAAAATGTTGCTAAACCTTCTTTAGTACAATTGATTTTTATTTACTTTGGTTAGTATGTAAGTTGAATGTTAACCGCCTCCGTGGCTCAATGTAAACAATATTGGGTTTACGATTCGGAGGTCGCGGGTTCGATCTCCAGCGGGGTACATGTTGGTGGTAGGGCATTTTAAATGTCCGCCTGGCTAGCTACACCATCTTACGTAAATCTGCCGCCAAGCAGATGTTAATAGCGTTGTTGTGTTCCGGTTGTCAGAGATAAGATAGTCAGTCCCCCAAGTGTGTTGGGGTATTCGGGTCAGTACGCTTCCACCTACGACCTCATCTTCACTTAACATCAGGTGTGATTGAGGTCAAGTACGAAACCGTCGTGAATAAAAAAAATGTACATTTTGGATAGATTTTGGTGAGCAATAAAGATATAATAATGTAATTTATTTAAATATTCCTTAAAAATGTTTTTGAGGCCACCATAGCTGTCACTTAGTCGGTCCCTGTCCTGGCTGCTGGAAAACCGGCACTATTGTAATTTTTGTCACATTTTTCGGTTACGGCCTCGAGGGTCGCCATTCAGTGTACCGAAAAAAATGCCGACATTTTGGATATAGCGGTATTTATAGATTTTTTGTTACTCAATAAATTTTGTGATGGCACTTCTTAATTGAGTTCCATTTTAATCCAGACGGAATGGTATAGATCTGCAAAGGTTGCTAGGTAATAGTGCGACGTTAATTCTTCCCTCTCTAAAATAATAATAAGCATCATCAACAGAGAGAGGAAGAGAGTATAATTTGGTGTTGGCCCATGGACACCCGTCCATGGGCGGCGGTGATTGCTTTCCATCAGGTGACCCGCATGCTCGTTTGCCGCCCTCTCATATAAAAAAAATAAAAATAAGCTGACGACCTGTTTGGTGTAGTGGTTAGCATCGCTGACCACTATACCAAAAGGTTGCGGGTTCGAATCCCGCTGGGGGCATATGTTTGTGTGATGAATACGGACATGTGTACCCGAGTTATGGATGTTTTCATTTATAATAAGTATTTATTTACAAAAAAAAATGTATTTATGTAGTATATCAACCATCTGGTATCCACAACACAAGCCTATAGTTGCTTAGTGTGGAACTAGATAGCGCTGTGTGTATGGCTAAGGATATTTTATTTATTTATAAGCTATAATGCAGCCCGTGGACTCAGTGTGGATTGGTGGATTTGTATTGTTTTTTACAATTTTTAGTTTTTTTTTATGCACAACGGGTTTGTACTTGACCTCAATCACACCTGATGTTAAGTGAAGATGAGGTCGATGGTGGAAGCGTACTGACCCGGAAACCCCAACATATTTGGGGGACTGGCTATCTTATCTTTGACAACCGGGAACACAACAATGCTATTAACATTGCTGCTTGGCGGCAGATTTAGATAAGATGGTGGTAGCTAGCCAGGCGGACATTTAAAATGCCCTACCACCAACCAAACCGAGTACATGTTTAAATGTACCCCGCTGGGGATCGAACCCGCGACCCCCGAATCGTAAACCCAGTGTTGTTTACATTGAACCACGGAGGCAGCGTTTTAGTGGTAGTTTACATTCTTCTTCTTTTCGAGTCGAGGCAAATTTCAACTTTTATTGGACCAAAACTTAGCCACTCTAACAGCACTCTCTGTGGCGTTAAGGAGGTCGTTAAAGGTGCAGGTGTCATGTTTGCATTAAGGCAAGGAGGCGGTTAAATATGTATATTTCTCATCAACTGACTTCTCCCGCCCAACACTATTAATCCGCTTTCTCCTCTACAAAAACGCAATCTCTCTAAATGGCCTCAACTCATTACATAAGCAACCAGGAGGTAATTGAATTGATATTATTTATTCATTCACGTATATAGCACAAGGTAGAGTAAGTACAGTCAAATTTATCTGAAAAATATCAAATCTCGCTGTTCAAAGAATAATAAATAAATAAATAAATAAATAAATAATAAATATCTTTGGACATACACAGCACAGCGCCATCTAGTTCCACTTTAAGCAACTATAGGCTTGTGTTGTGGATACCAGGTGGTTTATCTTAAATATATAAAGGAAGAAGCTGACTGACTGACTGACTGACTGACTGACATATCAACGCACAGGCCAAACCGCTGAGTCTAGAGTTTCCAAATTTGGCACGTAGGTTCCTTACGAGGTCTAGGGGAGCACTAAGAAAGGATTTTTCAAAATTCACCCTTTAAGGGGGTGAAACAGGGGTGGGAAGTTTGTATGAAGAAACAGTATAACTTGGACATTTCGACTATTTTCGACTCGAAACTTCGCAAGAGTACTCCTAGAAACAAATAAGCTAATACGTGTTTTGAGATTTTTCGAAAAACAACCCCCTGGGTTGTGAAATGGGGGTTAAAACCGTAAAATCGATATTGGTGTCGTTATTTAGGTTTTATGGGATGTTGATTTTGAAAATGACATTTATTTTAAGTTAACCCTCTAGGGTTGAGATAGGGGTGGGGGTTGATACCAAAAAAGTCAATATTGGTGTCATTATTTAGGTTTTTTGGGACGTTGATTACGAAAATGCCATTTGTTTTGAAGCTAACCCCTTGGGGTTAAAGAATGCGATAAGGGTGAGTTGAGATTTTTCGAAAAACAGCCCCCTGGGGTGTGAAATGGGGGTTGAAACCATAAAATCGATATTGGTGTCGTTATTTAGGTTTTTTGGGATGTTGATTATGAAAATGACATTTATATTAAGCCAACCCTCTAGGGGTGAGATAGGGGTGGGGGATGATACCAAAAAAGTCTATATTAGTGTCGTTATTTAGGTTTTTTGGGACGTTGATTGCGAAAATGACATTTATTTTGAAGCTAACCCCTTACGGGTTGCGATAGTGGTAGGGGTTGAAATCACAAATTCAAATCGCACAGGCCAAACCGCTGGGTTTAGAGTTTCCAAATTTGGCACGTAGGTTCCTTACGAGGTCTAGGGGAGCACTAAGAAAGGATTTTTCAAAATTCACCCTTTAAGGGGGTGAAACAGGGGTGGGAAGCTTGTATGAAGAAACAGTATAACTTGGACATTTCGACTATTTTCGACTCGAAATTTCCCAAGAGTTCTCCTAGGAACAAATAAGCTAATAAGTGTTTTGAGATTTTTCGAAAAACAACCCCCTGTGTTGTGTAATGGGGGTTAAAACCATAAAATCGATATTGGTGTCGTTATTTAGGTTTTATGGGATGTTAATTATGAAACTGACATTTATTTTAAGTTAACCCTCTAGGGTTGAGATACGGGTGGGGGTTGCTACCAAAAAAGTCTATATTGGACAACCCCCTGGGGTGTGAAATGGGGGTTAAAACCATATAATCGATAATGGTGTCGTTATTTAGATTTTATGGGATGTTGATTATGAATATGACATTTATTTTAAGTTAACCCTCTAGGGTTGAGATAGGGGTGGGGGTTGATACCAAAAAAGTCAATATTGGTGTCATTATTTAGGTTTTTTGGGACGTTGATTACGAAAGTGCCATTTGTTTTGAAGCTAACCCCTTGGGGTTAGAGAATGAGATAAGGGTGAGTTGAGATTTTTCGAAAAACAGCCCTCTGGGGTGTGAAATGGGGGTTAAAACCATAAAATCGATATTGGTGTCGTTATTTAGGTTTTTTGGGATGTTGATTAAGAAAATGACATTTATTTTAAGCCAACCCTCTAGGGGTGAGATAGGGGTGGGGGTGTGAGACCAAAAAAGTCTATATTGGTGTCGTTATTTAGGTTTTTTGGGACGTTGATTGCGAAAATGACATTTATTTTGAAGCTAAGCCCTTACGGGTTGCGATAGTGGTAGGGGTTGAAATCACAATTTCAAATTGGTGTCGAAGTCGAAGAGTCAATGTCGAAGATTCAAAGTCGAAGGCTCAAAGTCGAAGGCTCAAATTCAAAGGCTCAAAGTCGAAGGCTCAAAGTCGAAGACTCAAAGTCGAAGGCTCAAAGTCGAAGGCTCAAAGTCAAAGGCTCAAAGACGAAGGCTCAAATTCGAAGGCTCAAAGTCGAAGGCTCAAAGTCGAAGGCTCAAAGTCGAAGGCTCAAAGTCAAAGACTCAAAGTCGAAGACTCAAAGTCGAAAAGTAAAATTCATAGTCAAAGTCATGTCAAAGTCATGTCAAAGTCATAGTCAAAATCATAGCCAAAGTCATAGTCATAGTCAAAGTCACAGTCATAGGCAAAGTCATAGTCAAAGTCAATGTCAATGTCAATGTCAATGTCAATGTCAATGTCAATGTCAAAGTCATAGTCAAAGTCAAAGTCAAAGTCATAGTCAGAGTCAAAGTCAAAGTCAAAGTCAAAGTCAAAGTCAAAGTCAAAGTCAAAGTCAAAGTCAAAGTCAAAGTCAAAGTCAAAGTCAAAGTCAAAGTCAAAGTCAAAGTCAAAGTCAAAGTCAAAGTCGTAGTCAATGTCATAGTCGAAGTCATAGTCAAAGTCATAGTCAAAGTTTTAGTCAAAGTCATAGTCATAGTCAAAGGGGTGAATAGAGTTTCCAAATTTGGCATGTAGGTTCCTTACGAGGTCTAGGTGAGCACTAAGAAAGGATTTTTAAAAATTCACCCTTTAGGGGGTGAAACAGGGGTGGGAAGTTTGTATGAAGAAACAGTATAACTTGGACATTTCGACTATTTTCGACTCGAAACTTCGCAAGAGTACTCCTAGGAACAAATAAGCTAATACGTGTTTTGAGATTTTTCGAAAAACAACCCCCTGGGTTGTGAAATGGGGGTTAAAACCATAAAATCGATATTGGTGTCGTTATTTAGGTTTTATGGGATGTTGATTATGAAAATGACATTTATTTTATTTTATTTAACCCTCTAGGGTTGAGATAGGGGTGGGGGTTGATACCAAAAAAGTCAATATTGATGTCATTATTGGGACGTTGATTACGAAAATGTCATTTGTTTTGAAGCTAACCCCTCGGGGTTAGAGAATGAGATAAGGGTGAGTTGAGATTTTTCGAAAAACAGCCCCCTGGGGTATGAAATGGGGGTTGAAACCATAAAATCGATATTGGTGTCGTTATTTAGGTTTTTTGGGATGTTGATTATGAAAATGACATTTATTTTAAGCCAACCCTCTAGGGGTGAGATAGGGGTGGGGGATGATACCAAAAAAGTCTATATTGGTGTCGTTATTTAGAATTCGAAATTCATTTCGCCATTTCGAAAGAACGACCAAGCAGCGGTCATCAATGACATATTATTGAACTCTTTTGAAGGACAACAGATTATTCATAGCTCAATAGATACCGTGGTAAACACCGACGATGCCGTTAATTATCCCGTAGAATTTTTAAACACTTTGAACCCACCGGGTATGCCATATCACAGACTTTTACTACGTGTGGGTGCACCTGTTATGTTATTGAGAAATTTAAAGCCACCCAAACTTTGTAACGGTACTAGGTTGCAAGTCAAGGCTTTGCACCGGAACGTAGTAGAGGCCACTATTTTAACAGGACCTGCTCAGGGGAAACAGTGTTTGTACCGCGTATTCCATTAATACCAAATGATCTTCCCTTTGAATTCAAAAGGCTTCAGTTTCCACTAAAGGTCTGTTTTGCCATGACAATAAATAAGTCGCAGGGGCAAACTCTCAAATTCGCCGGAGTAGACCTACGACAGGACTGTTTCTCTCACGGTCAGTTCTATGTGGCATGCTCCCGTGTAAGTTCACCTCAAAGTTTGGTTCTATTGCTACCACCTTCAAACATGGCAAAGAATGTTGTTTATAAGGAAGTACTTTAATAAATATAAACCAGAATTTTTCAGAAAGGTCTTTTAATGGATCCCTGTCTTAATTCATTTACCTGGCAAAACACCAACATGGTTCCACATACCTGTTATCTGCCCAGGGTCTTTTCCTGTTTGAGATAAACTCTACATGGTAATTTTTCTGCTGAATGTATTCCCGTGGGAAAGTAATAAAGTGTTGATTCATGTAGTCTACGCGGACGAAGTCGCGGGCAGCTGCTAGTATACTACATAAATAAAGAAGATTTGGTCCAGCTAGATCTGAAACAACAGTGCTATTTTCTGAATAACATTTGAATGTGGGTCAAAGTACAGGTAATTATATACTGATCATCGTGTGTACATGTTTCGAGTTTGACCAGTTTCGTAGGATGAAGACTATTCGTTGCAATCCCCACCCCAAAATAATTCTAGCAGATCGGTGAGCTATAGTCGCTAGAGATGTGTTTAGTATGGAACGGATTCACGTAATTATTCACGAATAATTGGGGTTGTCAAAGGCGAGCGCCCGATTGGTGCCCCAAATGCTGACGCCCTTCGATAGACAACGACGTGTCGAATGTTGTGACGTATTAGTGAGAAATAGAGAAGAAGAAATTATGTCAAAAATATGGATTCGCCAATGGGACCCCGGACGCAAACAAGAATCGTTACAGTGGAAATTTAAACACGAGAAAGCACCGAGCAAGTTCACGGTTTGCTCATCACCAGGCAAGCTTATGCCGACAATTTTTTGGAATGTATTACTACGATGAACGCCGCGTACTATGCCAGTTTCCTTGACCGACTGCGAGAAGTACTTAAAGGAAAAAGAAGAGGCAAACAGTAAAGGAATTTTAGTTTTGCATGACAACGCGCCGGTCCATACAACTGTCCTTGCAAGGTTGGTGTTAGACAAGAATGGCTTCATGGAAATTAATCATCTAGCCTAAAGTCTAGATTTGGCGTCTAAAATTATTTTCTTTGTAGAAATTCGAAGAAAAGCTTAGGGGAAGGAGATTTTCGACCGATGAGGAAATGAAGGCCGCTGTGGACGAACATTTTGACGAACAAATTTCTATTTGTTCGTCAAAATGTTATATTTTTTTTACGGTTTAATGTCTTTTTTTACGGTTATTATTTTATACGGATATTTTTTTTTACGGTTTAATGTCTTTCATTGACAAATGTAAATATATTAGAGTTGCAGGGGACTATATTGAAAATAAAAAAATATTAGCTTCCTACGTCCTTTCTTTCTATGTTACGTAGATAACTTTCCAGACATCTTACGTACGTATTTTTTTGTCGCTATAGCTGTTAGTTTACCAGATATGAAGGTTTTTATTAATAACTATACCGTGCGCGCAGCACAAAAGAGTGACCGCGCGAAGCTGGACAGTTGACTGGACGTTGGACCGCGCGGGCAGGACGGTTGACTGGTTATATTAAAGACTAAACGAAGGCACAGGTTCTTCGTCATGTTTGATGAAAATCGGTTATGACGTTTCGAAGACATTTAGCTTTTATAACAGATTTTTTGGTGTATTTCGAATATTTAAGATTCAGATTAAACTCGAGGATAGGTTCTTAGCCACATTTCTAAGATATTCGTGTAGTGGATAGTGAGTAGTGGATGAATTGTCATGAATTGTCAGCGACACCAACGGTTGCGGGTTCGTATCCCGCGACGGGTGAATGTTTGTGTGATGAATATGTACATTTATTCCTGAGTCATGGATGTTTATATAAATATTTATGTATGTTTATCCGTTATCTAGTATCCATAGTACAAGCTTTGCTTAGTTTGGGACTAGATGATTGGTGTAAGTGTCCGAAATATTTATTTATTAATTATTCGTATATTTATCTTACAGCACAGTTGTACTAGCTTATCTAAATGATACAACCATTTGAAAGAAAGGAAGAGTTGGTAAAGTTCGACCAAGAACGATGCACGCCAATCGTCTGACGTACTCGCACATGGTCGGGTGTGATCAACCGCTAACGGACGAGCGTGTATGAAGCAATTGATGAGGGTGGAAGAAGCAAAAGTAGTATGTCAGAATCGTTGCAAGTGGAAATCAATAGTCTCTGCCGACTCCAACGGGAAACAAGCGTGAGCAGTATATAAATACATAAATTTATATTTGTGATAAATTACAATAACTTTCCTGACCTAAGACCCTAACCTATGAAGACACAGTCTACTTATCTTTCACAAGTACACATCTTTTATACTCAATTACACTGATGCAAACACACACACTAGTTAGTGGAAGCTGTAATGCAGCTTTTAGAGATAAGTTTAAGGAAGTTAATATCTTAACAATGGCATCTCAATACATTTATGAGAATTTGTTATATGCAAAAAAATATAACCTTATTCGTTAGAAATAGTGATAGGCACAATGTTAATACAAGGAATAAGAACCAGTTATCTGTTTATGTTAGCCGACTTCATAAAGTCAGTAAATCCTTCAAAGGCCAATGTATACGCTTTTATAATAAGGTTCCAGTAGACATTCAAAATTTGCCTTTAAATAAATTTAAAGCAATCATAAAACAGAAATTATTAGCAAAAGGCTATTATAAAATCACTGACTATTTAAATGATAAGCAAGCATGGACATAGCTGTTTTATTATTCATATAATTACAATTACAAATTGTACCCCATAATCTGTTTAAAAGAGCAACCCTAGAGTTTCTTGTTCGTTCTTCTCTGGGGAGTCAGCTTTGTGAATGAGCAGTAAATTTAAATGTAATATTAATGTTAATAGTGACGTTTTCAATTGATAATTTTATGCTATAAAATAAAATATTTTGATTTGATTGGACTTCCGACCCCAAGACACCGTTACAGGGCTATCATCACACACAAATAACACACATTCACACATAATATACTACACTTGTATATTTTATAATTCCATATTATTTCAACAATCAAATACTGTTAACTATGGTTATGCAATAAATCATTTTCATATCGTGTATAATGATTTGTTTTCTCGGGGGTTTTCTAAATTGTGAATTTTCATGAACCATGATTGTTGTGTTGTATTTCCGTGATATATTGCAAGTACGTGTATCATCATGGGTTTTGGTACTAAATGTTAGGTCACATGAATTAGTTATGTCATTGTGGTATGGTATGTTAACCCTAAATGCCATCAACTATTGAATAATGACGTCCTTCCTATTATAGCGGCAGCTATTATCGTAAATCGAAATCACTATTTCAGTATAAGTCATAGGATTCAGCTTTCAATGCCATTTGCATTTAAACAAAATATATTTATATAAATAGCTATACCTCGGGAATAAATGTTCGTATTCATCACACAAACATTTATCCGACGCGGGATTCGAACCCGCAACCGTTGGTTTCGCTGACAGGGCCACTATCCACTACACCAATCGGTCGTCGAATGGAACGATAAGTGTCTTTGTCTCCCCAGCATAATGAGTTCTGAAATTTTCTGAATGTGGGAACATGTTCGCATATTCATAAGAAATCGCTTTAGCTTGTAAATTAAATATATACATGTTGAAACATTTCATGTCCATTAACTCCTCGATATCAAATTTATGTTACACATGTATTATCGAAGGCGAGGTTTACTTAACATGTCTATTTTGTCACATGATCTTAAAATATCCCAACGCAATCAGATTACTAATAAATTCTTTAATGCCGAAACTAGGACCAATGAAGTGCATCCGAATCGTATCCCTTTCTTGACATACATAGATGATTAATTTAAGCGAAATCTCTAAAAATGTAATTAGATAAATGTAAGATACAAAGACATATGGTACAACATTTGTGATACTTCTTGTCGCTTCTTCTCCCTAACCATAGCACTGTGAGCGATGTCGTTTAAAAGTGTTTACTTTATTTTTAAGTGCTGTTTTTATTTGAATAAATATTTTATTCAATGTATGATATAAAATAAAATATTTTTGTATTGTGTATTCGTAGATGCATTGGTTTCCGCAATTCGTCTCTATGCCTATTTTGCGTGGGTTTGGAAAAACCGCCTCCGTGACTCAGTGTAAACAACATACGGTTTACAAATCGAAGGTCGCGGGTTCGATCCCCAGCGGGGTGCATGTTTAGTACTCGGTTTGGTTGGTGGGAGATTATCTGCTGGGTCTACGAATACGTTTTCTAATCCTAATAATCATAAATGTGACGTTTGCTTCATTATTGGTTAGCATATTATGTGACGCTCAGTTTCTATCTTTAATACCTTCTGCTCTTTGACGTTAGTCATTGTTTTTGTACTATTTAATGTATATATAATATTTTGTGTATAATATAATATTCGACTATTTGCAGAAATTGGCAACACAGCTTTCAAATTCGAAACGACACTAAGAAAGACAGAAAGAAAGAAAACATTTATACAGACAATAATAAATTGAAAATTTAGAAAATCCCCGACAAACCGAATAATTATATCATCCAGATAAACCAAACCAACTGTGTTAAAAGCTATGAATGTATCCCCGAGTTTCATCTTTAATATAAGAATAAGTAAAATTAGAAAACCCTCCAAAGACTACGATATCAATATCAATGTGGTCAAACGCGTATCGTAACGGTTAACTAACCATAAAAAAAAAATACACAAACAATTATATTAAAAGCTAAATGACTAAGAACCTGTCCCGTGGTGTAAGTCTTTAATTTAAAAAAATCACACTCAAATCAGACCACACATTAATTAGATACGTCCGGACACACACACACACACACACACACACACACACACATAAACACATCTATTTTCTAACATAACCAACATAAGCTTATTTTCAATGTAACATTTAGATGGTATGGAAGAGCGGGACCTCCTGGCAAATAGGAGATCCCAACCTTAGTCTATAGTTTATACCTACTAAAGTCGAAAATAAACTTTTAATAAAACTAAAAGATACACAATTACAAACAACGCCGTCAAATACATAACAGCCGTGGTTTTTCCTCGGGGTTCAAAAACAGTCGCACGAGGAATTATATACTCCAGAACTCCTGCAAGAATCTAAGGCGCCTGAATATTGCCATAAGCTTCAAGAAGTGTCTCGTCTGACATAGTATCCCGATGTGTGACCAGCCGATCTTACTTGAGTTGTCTATATCAAAGATATGTTTGTTATTATGGCCGTAAGTTGTGTCATACGCAATATGGATGGATGTTCATCGAACAGCCTTACACGTCCCCAGTGTTGGGACACAGCCTCCTCTCACTAAGGGAGAGTATGGGCCATAATGCACCACGCGGGCCCAGAGCGGACTCGTAGATTTGTATTAGACTATAGTGGCCCCATGACAGTCAATGTTTTTAAGCCACCCGCTTTGGCTTAAGGACTGCCTTCAATTGAAAACAACAATTGCACGCTAAAACCACGGAAACACTAGTACTAAAATGCCTCTAGTGGTCACCCATCCAAGGACGAGACATTGCTTAACTTCGTTAATCGGAAACCAATAGCCAATGTGATTGCGCCACGAGTGCTCTTTATAATCCATTATTCCAAATTAGTCTCAAATATAAATCATACAGCAACAGTTTATTAGTAGTTTATAGTCAAAGAGCGCGCGACAAAACATCCTATTATTTTATCGCCACAATCTAGTGACGATTAAGCTCTCATAATAAATTTATACATTGCGTTTTTTGTTCCGCACAATACATTGTTCATTTCGGCTAACCGGGCAACAGTATCGGGCATACAATCGTGAACAAATAGCGCAATTTGTCTTGTTTTTTGCCTGCCACAGTGTTGTGATACACACGGCTGTTATGTTTGTCAAACATCATTCATTACTAATTTACACTAAAAAGACGAGTAGAAAAGTGTAAAATACGATTGAGGGATCGTGAGGAGCTCTGAAATCATCTGTCCGCCTGCTCAGCATAGTGATTAGAGTAAGTCCTCAAAGGCTTAAGGATTCCGAAAGATTGTGGATTATGCATGAAGTTTCACTGGTTCTCTCACCTCATGTCATCATGGACATCTCACGTCGTAATACAATAATGCGGGCATTGATGTTTGAAGACAGAAATAGATATAACTCGGCCTCCTTACAAACCTAGTTTGCTCTGGGCTCCAAAATTTTTTTAGTAGGTTATAAACAAACGAGCATTGTTTTGATATACGTCAATTCGATTGTGTGAGTGCCAATTAGATCGTTAGATTGAGTCTACACAAAACACACACAAACACAAGACTGCTTTAAAAGCGGCGACACAAAAATCCGTATTAATTTACAAAGTCTTATAATTTTTGGAAAAATATGCTAAAAATTTATTTGACGTTCAAATTACGTCATCAGATATATCACGATAATTGAGGAGACTATTTTCTCTACGCACTGACTATTTGTTCTACGTTATATTGTAATGTAACGACTATAAGTTCCCCGAAAATAAATAAATAAATAAAAAATAAACAAATGCCTTTACCTTGTTGGGTGCAATTAAAACATAAAAGTGTCTGTCAGTGTCATAAGTCATAAAACTTTATTCTGAATGGTAGATACCTTTACACTTTACATAAGCTATGCGATGCTAGCGATGCGAGCGTATGACAGTTTTTCTTAAAATGACAAATCAATCAATCAAATGTCTTTCTTTAATCTAAAATCAATCTTTATTGCACAAGTAACAAAAACTACATACATTATTACAGGAACATCATTAATCGCACAAAAAGGCGGCCTCATCACCTTATTATTTGTCAATTTTTAGACCGTGCCCATGTTAGATACAATCTATTCGCCATTCTTCGTGTCCTTATGTCACGGTCACCAAACGATGGCGCAGGATACAACGGGAAAAAGCCTTTTGATTGTCGCTGCGTCATGAATATGTATGCATCGATATGTATCAAAGGGCTGCATGTTCACACCGCAGCCGAGCTTAGTGGGAGGTGTGCTAGTGCGGACAGGTTGCCTTTTATTTTTTGGGTTACAACACGATTTACCAATCTGCGCTGGGTTTGCGAGGAAGATTAACTCACATAGTGAGAGGGGGTCGTCACCTCTGTTTTAGTGTGGACGAAAAAACTGTTAATAATCTAGAAAGACTAGAGGACACCAAACACGTAATACCTACTTCTATGTATGTATATGTTCCGTGGCGTGGATTCACGTTTCGCCCTTCGTAATCCGCCAAAATATACTTAGTACATATCAGTTTTATGTTAATTTAAAGTCACCAGATTGCCTATCGTATTGTTACGCTGCCTACCTTATCTCAGTAATTCCAGATACACTCCAGTAATAAATTTAAATGAAACTTGCAACACGAAATACACACACATACACAAAAGAGTCTGCCATAAAGCAATTTCACGTGGGCGAAGTGGCGGGGGGAAAGCTAGTCTAGAATACTAAGCCGAATGTCGGTTGAAAGAGGAAACGAAAGAAAAATGAAAAAAACTATAAAAATCTCTCAACTTCAATTCAAACTCAACATACAAATTATAAGAAATAGGAACAAATAAAAGTAAATTAAAAAAAAGTCTCGACTACATATGATATTAAAAAAAAATTGTATCCGACAAAAGTGATGACTAACGGCGGTCATATTTATTTCTCTTAAAAAATATACATCCTCAAACACTTCCTCAATTATGACGAAGCCGAGGACACCTCATTTAGTTAAATCCGTCACCTTTAGGCTACAGGATGCGCCAAAGAAATGGACGGACATACTTATTACATCGAAAAATATTACCCGCCTGGGGCATTTCGCCGTCTTTTTTTTATCAACAACTAAACTAAACCTTAGATCGACATAAAAATGTGGACAAGGTGACGACCTTCCCTTCCCTCGCCAAATGCGACCGGGTGCAGATAAAAAATAGAATTCTGTTCTTGCGCAAGAAGTATTTGAACGTGATATTCAAGCGCGTCAAGCCTCTGGTACAGGTCTTCCGTTGAAAATGGTTTACTTTAAAGTGATATATAACATAGATCAATTTCCTGCAGCGCCGAGGAGCTTAGAGATCGTACATCATTTCAGTGAGACATGTGAACAAAATACCCGCGCTTAATATAAACCAGCGTGCTGCAAATATCGGTAATATTCAACAACCTCGGTTATTCGCAATTTTAAATCGGTATGATATAGCGGGCTTATGTAATGCAACAAATAACACACTTGAGAAAGTGTATGAGGGGTCTTGTAGTAGCCAAAAAGAAAAAGAAAGAAGGAGCTGGTGCATTATGATTTGGAACGTGGTGTTGTGAAAGCAAGCAGGTTGTCGACATGTAAATGTCGAGACGAGGACGGGGCAGGGTAAGGAAGTTATAGCAGCATGCTGCAATCTAAGGCCCTTATTATAGAATGTTACTCAAACAGAAATCTTCACTTGAGGACAGTTAACAGGGGACAGCTTTATGTAACTTGTATATCGGCATCTCTAATTATGCTCAAGCGCTGATTTAAGCTTGAGCAACATTCTGAAATACGGGCCCAAAAGGTCGCATTAGCAATACATCAGGAAAGAATCAACACTTACAAAAACCGAAATTTACAAAAATCCAACAGATGTAAAAGTTTTTTCAGCGGCCAAATGTTAGAGGTGTTCTATATGCAAATTCTTCTATAAAGAAACTTCGAGTTTTATATACAAATTCCATAAATTCTTAAAAATATTTTGTAATGTGCACTGTGAGATCAATCCCTGTAACTTTACCACTGATGTGTCGATGTTGCTACACTAGTTCACAGATGGGATCGAACATGGTGGCCAGAGCGAGCTGCATCTTAGAGTGTAAACACTTCCAGACTGAAAACTCCATTTTAAGCTACCCTTACTGACACAGGATTAGATCCACAAACGGCATAATTTTCTTGCGGCTTCAGTAGTGTTTATTCATTTTTAATAATAGAATTTTAAAATTCGTATTTGCACTCATTTTCATCGACTGAGAAACAACGAAAAAATGTCGGGAAGTATTTCATTTCCAGAATGTTAACTTCTAAAGGTATCAAAATCAGTCAAGTACAAACAGTACAACTAAAAAGATTTAATTACAACAGATTGTACGTAAAATACGAAAAATCCCGATCTTATAATCATGCATTTCATTTATTATCAGTTTGTCCATGAAAAATTATTTAGAACGCTTAGTTAAAACCGCTACTCTGAGTCAATAGAAACATCCCTAGTTCTGATCGAAGAGAAAAACGTCTGGTCAATAAACGCTTCAAAAAAAAATAGCAAATCACCCCATTATTATGCAAAAAACATCGTTCTACATGATTCATTTCATACAGTTATCTCACACTCCTCGCAATAACGAAAACGTCTACAAAGAACGACATAAAACTAAGGTCGGGGAACAAAAAACATTTTAGCGAAATAAAATAACAGAAATATGATGCCAAAAACAAATGAGACGCTATTCAAACAAAATCTTGGCCAAAATGGATTGTTGAACTTTTGTTCGCAATCTGTGCATCTATCAACTGGCCTCCTTAATTGTTCCGGAATAAAAACCCAATTAGTTTAACTGCTTGAACCTCAGGAATGCTTGTTAACCAAGATATAGCTAAATACTTGTCTGGAAAGGACTAGACAATTATTTTAAGGGAAGGTTTCGCTAAGATGTTTGACGTTTCGTCTAACTCGTGAAGCATGTGGGGGCGTCCAAAAAGTTGATGAAAAATTAAGTCGGCTAAAAAGTGCTCATACTTTAGTATTACTATATTATCTTCTCGTCCAAAACATTTTAGGGCTTAAAGGCGAAAGTGACGTGTGTTACCAGTGACGTCTTATGTCACTAAAACGCGGTCTCTGACCATGAGTCTCATAAGAAAGCTCAAGGTTACACAAGGAATTATGAGAGGGCGATGCTGGGTTTTTTATAAAATCGAATCAGGAATATAGGAATTCATAAAAGAACGCAAGTGGCAGTGGGTACATAGCCCGTAGAATTGTTCTAGAATGGAGACCAAGCACCAGCAAGATCAGCAAGGTGAATGGATGACTTAATACAGGAAAGCAGGTTACTTCAACCGATCGCGCTGGAAATCAATGAGAGAGGCATAGTTTTGAACCGCATGCTAACCGCCCTCAATGCTCTCCTGAAGGCAGTCCCTGACTGTGATGTGTTTGTAGATGGATGGAAAAGTATATTGTCTGATTGCCTGAATTTCTGTGAGCGAGATGTATGAATGGAGATATTTTTTTTTTTTTTTTTAAGAATATCATAATTGCATTGTGTTGTTTTCTGACATACCTATAATTTGTATTATTCTCTTTGATTTTTATCTTTATTTTTTCTTATCTTTTGTATAATTAATTATTGATATAGACTTTATTTTATTTTTCTGTTTGCATTTTTGTTGTTTTAACTTTAACCTATTTGTATTATTTGTATTATCTTATAGACATTTTTATTAGCTCTTTTAACTCTTTTAATTTTTTATTGTAATTTATTTGTATTCTCTCATTTTGTATTATCCTGTTGACATTTAATTATTTCTATTTAACTATTAATTATGTAATTGGGAACCCTCCCGTGTAATTAATTAAATTAAATTAAAATTAAAATTAAATTGAAGTGGACAGCTTATGGCTGATATGACGATAATGATTTTAAATGATTGTTGATTGTTGTGATTACGTATAGTGGACTTATACTCATCGACGTCTCTCGTTCTGGGTTGGAAGGTGATTGAGATGCCATTATATTTTGTAATTTCTTTCAGTGTTGCCGCGATTATTCGTGAACAAAGTGATTCGGGATTCACCCGTTAGATCTTGAAGAATTCTATGTAAAGAAGCGTTGAAAAGCGCACAAGTATGTGCAAATATTAGCAAAGTCACCAGTTTTCGTAGAATTTCTGACATTTTGTGGCAAAATTGCTTACGATTTTCCCATGTGGCCAATTTAAAGGTTTTTACAATTTTTGATTTTTCAGTCTGCATATTTTGGTGGACCAATGGCTCAATAAATATTTTAATTTTGTATTTATATAAATACAGTCTCAAACTGTATTATATAATATGTGCTTTCATAGTACATACACTCAAATTTTTATTTCATTTCACTTTTGTAAGTATTTTCATTCGTTTTTATTGTTTTACAGTATTGCAAATTAGTAAAAAGCGTCTCATAACTTGAACCCAGTTTCGAATAAAGTCTTCACACCTCCGTGGTGTAAATTTGAGGCCCCCTCGAACAGGGCTAACCACTACATATCCCGCTAATTACTATAGGATGGGTCGGTTTGCTAATCACTTGTACACCTGACCCGTTAACCACATCTGGCGGGGCCTCATCTTCGTCACGTTCAGAAGCGGTTTCTTTGCAGTCTAATTAAAAAGCCCGGGTTAAGCAAATTGCCAGCATTATGGTTTCATCAGGCCATTATTACTTCCACCCTAATGGCTAGCCTTACTAAAAACGGTACAATTATATTTTATGTCCGTCCATTGTTTACGAGATCAGCAAAATGATTTCCCTTTCCAAAGTGGTGGTAGCTTGGACATACTGACTGATAGACAAACTGTATAGGAAGTTTACCATCATCTAAAGATGTTATTTTAATTCTGTTATAACAGAATTATCCAATTGCAGTTGATCTGTACTGCAACTGGCTACTTCTGTAAAAGATTTTGAGTCTGAAATAGAATCGTCTGATTTCGTACCATCCTCTCCAAAAATATCCATAACTTGGGAACACATGTCTGTATTCATCATACAAACATATGCCCCTAGCGGGATTCGAACCCGCGACCCTTTGGTATAGCAATCAGAGTTTCTAACCACTACACCAAACAGGTCGTCGTAAATATGAACTTGTATTTAATAAAAACAATACAAAGTTCACATTAACAGTAAATGTTTCTATGAATTTAATAACGACATTTACTTCTAAGTAGTACAAAACATTAGAATTGAATTTGGCAATTAATTATAATTTTACCAACAAACCTTGTATATACTCGTATTTGTATGAGGAAAATCTCGTATTTCACCAGCTCTAATGACGTCATTCCAGGACATAATTATGGACAAACTAACGAGGGAAGCGAATGAATGCCTATTCCGTGATCTATAATTTGATTTGCTGGTAAAACGCGAATCCGATGTTGGTTCATCTAATTCAGTCCGATCAAATGTCAAATGCAGTATTATTAGTAATGACTAGCTTCCCGCCCGCAGCTTCGCCTGCGTACAATAACTTTTTAATCCCGCGGGCACTACCCAATTTATGGGGATAAAAATACTGCCTGTAAGGGACAAGTCGCCATTCCTTCAAACAGGTAGTTAGGTACCTCGATACAATAACTTTAGCCGATTTTTCATGTTGCTAGAAAAAATAAAAAATAAGTTATTTTTGTAGTATAGTAGATGGTTTCAGAATGGTTTACTTTGTATGGGTAATCGAAATTTTTTTGATCGAATGAATAAAACGCGAATCCGATGTTGATTCATCTAATTCAGTCGGATCAAATGTCAAATGCAGTATTATTAGTAATGACTAGCTTCCCGCCCGCAGCTTTGCCTGCGTGGAATAACTTTTTAATACCGCGGGTACTACCCAATTTATCGGGATAAAAATACTGCATGTAAGGGACAAGTCGTCATTCCTTCAAACAGGTAGTTAGGTACCTCGATACAATAACTTTAGCCGATTTTTCATGTTGCTAGAAAAAATAAAAAATAAGTTATTTTTGTAGTATAGTAGATGGTTTCAGAATGGTTTACTTTGTATGGGTAATCGAAATTTTTTTGATCGAATGAATAAAACGCGAATCCGATGTTGATTCATCTAATTCAGTCGGATCAAATGTCAAATGCAGTATTATTAGTAATGACTAGCTTCCCGCCCGCAGCTTCGTCTGCGTACAATAACTTTTTAAAAATAAACTTTTTAATTTAAACTCTCCAATTTATCGGGATAAAAATACTGCCTGTAAGGGAAGGGTAACTTTTTAATACCGCGGGTACTACCCAATTTATCGGGATAAAAATACTGCCTGTAAGGGACAAGTCGCCATTCCTTCAAACAGGTAGTTAGGTACCTCGATACAATAACTTTAGCCGATTTCTTATGTTAATAGAAAAAATAATAAATAAGTTATTTTTGTAGTATAGTAGATGGTTTCAGAATGGTTTACTTTGTATGGGTAATCGAAACAATGGGTCAGGAGTAGAGTCACCAGTTAATGGGAATTACACGAATTCAAATTCACCCTGTATAGTGTCAAAATATAGTTTGACTTGAGTACATTTCATTCAATCCATAAACCTGTCTTTCACAAATACTTAATTGATTGGTAAATTAATAGTGATCTATATTATCCACTTTAATATATGGGCAATATTATCTAATGTTATAGTATGTCCATCAATAGTATTACTAATTCTGCGCTAAGTATAGATAAAATTGGCAAAATATTTATACGGCGAATAGTTTTCGAGGGGGTGTGAGATATGCTTAAAATAGTTTTTTTTTTAAAGCACTAGTTTTGTGTAAGAAATATCTGTCAAAATCAATCGATCAATCCCAGCTCACATCCACCCACTACTGTGTATAGCCTATATGTATGTATGTAATATATTTTCATCGGTGTGTGTGTTCTTTGCAACACCGAAGAAAATATGTTTGAGTATTCGAAGTCTGGTACCTATTTTGTTTGTCATTAATTTACCTCGAAGTTGGTACTTGACCGCAATCACAACTGATGTTAAGTGAAGATGAGGTCGAAGGTGGAACCGTACTGACCCGATACTTACTTGGGTATGTTAAAATTATTTGAAATGTTAGTTATACCGGATGAGTTTTTTTACCGTCAGGAAAAAAATTGGGCATATTATTATTAGGTAACTATAATAGAAGGTATTGGCATAGGTAGTTCAATTTTTTCAAAACCATAATCGACCCCCATGATATGCGACTGGCGGGATTCCTAGGGTTCCTATCACGCGAATTTTAATTGGAACTCATATATTCTACAACTTTTTATATTTAATTTAATGATGTAATTATCTGCAATAGGCTACATACCGTCAAATGCCACAACGTTTTATTATATTTTATGGTTTTGAAGAATGGTTTTTCATTATGGTAAAAATGCCTTATTATAAGTTATACTTTGTTATTTGACCTACGTATGGTATATCGAATTACACTACTCCGAAACACGTTTGACCGAAGAACGGTTGATCGGAATTCCGTGTACATTGCGGAGTATGTTCATCATTAAATTTTTTAATTAAAACCAACTCCGCAATGTACTCGGAATGCGATCAACCGTTCTTCGGACAAATGAGTTTCGGAGTAGTATAATTCGATATACCACAGCAACTCCTTGTTATTTTGCATGTCGTTTATTGGGTCAAACAAAAATCTATTCTATTCTTCTCCCATTACACCAAATCTCAGGGTCCTGTGTATGATGTCATTAGACCAACAAATGCCGGGCGGCGGCGGTTAGCTCACTTGTCACTCACTCTGTCAAGAACTGAAAATGACTTATGTGAAAGTTCATAAAATAGATTCGGTTTCAGGCATCCCAAATTGTATTTTTTATCTTTTGTTATGTGTGCCGTGTTGGTTCGGCACGTGAAAAGAACAGAACCAATCCGTCTCTTCCCGTGGGTGTCGTGAAAGGCGACTAAGGGACTTTACACCTAAAACTTGCACGTTTCAATGGCGATGATGAACCCCCGTGGTGTGTACATTTCTGTATATTTCGAAAAGTGAATCGTGGATGTTGTTTCAACTTTCAAATATTAAAATTTTAATAACTATATCTCTGACAACCCCATTTGGTATAAAAGTCGTGACGTTATGTATGCATGTTTTGTTTCGTTTGTTTTTATTACCTTTATCACCAGGGCAGAGAAGACACTACGTAAAATACGAATAAAATATTTTTACCTAGTTTGGACACTGGAAGTATCACCCTGTACTTTTGAATTGAATACACTTCATAAATTGTAATATTTTGTTTGACTTTATTAGTGAAAAATATACTATTTTGTATATTAATTAATTTGTAATAGGTTACAAGTTACAATCGACAATTTTAGGCTCGTATTACAGAGCAGAAATCTCCGCTCGAGGACAGTAAAAAGGGACAGCCATATGTAACTTGTATAGCAGCACCTCTTTCTATGCTCAAGCGCAGATTTACGCTTGAGCAACAATCTGAAATTCGGGCCTTAGTATCGTCGTGCAGCACTATCCTAAACGGCCCCAATAAGAGATGGGTCGTCCAAACTTTACTCCCTTAATTACCAGCTTAGTGTATATATAAAAGCACCTCAACAAAACCATTTTGTAACGTTAGGTTGAAATATTGTACAGCTTCCTTGCTTAATAGCTCCCTAAGTACGGTCTTCTTCAATCTTCAAAAGCCTATTAATGTCATATTGGAGGGCGAAGGCGGCCATAGTCGGGACGAGTTTTGATCGCAATTGTGAGGGAAAAGTGGAACAAAGGTGATATTTATAGAAACTTCTGATTGTTATCATATTATGTAATCAATTTAAGAGGGTTGTTAACCGCCTCCGTGGCTCAATGTAAACAACGTAGGGTTTACGAATCGGAGGTCGCGGGGTCGATCCCCATGCCCGAATACATGTTTAGTACTAGGTTTGGTTGGTGGTAGAGCATTTTAAATGTCCGTTTGGCTAGCTACCACCATCTTATCTAAATCTGCCGCCAAGCAGCAATGTTAATAGCATTGGTGTGTTCCGGTTGTCAGAGATAACATAGCCAGTCCCCCAAATGTGTTGGGGTTTCCGGGTCAGTACGCCTCCACCTTCGGCCTCATGTTCACTTAACATCAGGTGTGATTGAGGTCAAGTACCAACCCGTTATGCATAAAAAAAACCCAAACACAAAACCATCGATACGTAAAGCACTGCTACCGCTATAGCGAAGGCTATGGGTACTAATAAGACCATTTGGTAGTGGCCCAATATAAACAACATAGGGTTGACGAATCGGAGATCTACTATTTAGATATTTCTTATAATTATGTTTAGGCTTCTCGAGGCAGGTGAGAACGATTTTTTTAATTTTTTTGTTTACATTGAGCCACGGAGGCGGGTTATCCCTGATCATCACATTTGGGATAAAGATCATGACGTTATGTGTTATAAAAATCGTACATTTCCCGTATGTGTGCATGGGTTGTTCGCACGTAAAATCATTTAAAAAATCGTAAAAATACGATTTAAATCACAAGTAGGTAGCCCTGTACATATTATTTAGAAGTGAAATAAGTCCATGGCTCCATTGTGCTGAATCCATTCACTCATATTTAATTAACACGATTAGGTATTTCTCTCCCTTTTACCTATAAGAAGTTGAAAGAAGAGGTCTATTGTTACCCTGTATCGATGATTAAGTTTTCTCACGTAACACGCACAAATCTGGTAACAAAATTGACCAAGAGTTGGAAGGGGTCTATGCGTGTTTGACAAGCCCAATTATATCAATTATCTGCATGATTGAGTGAGTTTCATCATCAACAGCCTTACGCGTCCCTACTGATGGGGCCAGCCTCCTATCACTGAGAGAGGGCTAAGACACCATTTTTTTTATGGTTAACTGGATACGCATTTGACCACAATCTCATCATCAACCTGATGGGAAGTGACGATGTGGCCGTAGATGAAGCACGCGATCTCAGTAGATGCCTATTCACCCTGCTCTTGAAGATCCCAAGGTTGTAGAATTGAGGAAAGACTGACGCCGGAAGGGAGTTCCATGCCTTGGCTTGCATACGGGCCCAGTGCAGATTAGAGGATTTGTAAGACTACTCGTAGTGGCCACTTGACAGTCAGTGTCAATCCGCCCCTGTATAGCCCAGGGAAAAAATGGTTTGACCTCGGAAAAACAAATAACCGCGATTTTCTTGAAATATTTAATAAAGTGTTGTAAATGTAGTAGTAACTAAATAAGCTAAAGTTGAAAAATGTGTTTCTTTATAAAAAATGCTCAATTGATGGGTATTTCATTAAATTCAAAACATTTAGGGAAAGTACTCGTTACAAAATAGTTGTTCTCATTTTTATTTCTTAAGTAATGCAGCTCGACGACATTTTCAGCTAAAACCCATGCATGCCTAACTATAACATGCTTAGTTTTTTATCCATCAATAAGTTAACGGTGTTTAACAAAAGTCTACCTAATGAAATTTTATTGTTATTAAGATATAAATTAAAAATAGAGTTTCTAAAAAAATCTAGACTAAGCGCTCGTTTTTTTTTAGGCTTAATTATTCAAAATTACATCTCTAATATACCTCTATAAGATAGCAATTATATAAGTCGGTTCTGAATTATGTCTAGCTAAGCTAATTTTTTACCGTATTTTCCTTGGGCTAGTAGGCCACCGACTGCCTTCAATTGAAAACAAACGGGACGCACGGTAACACCGTATTAAAATGCCACTAGTGGTCACCCATCCAAGGACAGATCGCGCCAGACATTCTGAAACCACTTTTTAGTAAGGCAGTCCAACAATTTTCGGCTGAATTCGGCAATGGAAAGTTATCAGGAGTGGAGTAACCAACCGAAATTGTTGGTGTCCACACTCAAAATCAAAAAATCAAAAATCAAAATATTTTATTTCTTTAACAAAGATTTTACATAATTAATATTTGGGTGGAAAACACCTAGTAAGTACCTAAGTACCTGTATCAGGTGCTTTCGCTCTGCCATAACAATTAACACACTCAAGGTGGTTTCAGAATGGTATACTTTGTATAATTTTTTGATCCAATTCGACTATGGTTCCTTCGGCAAAGTTGTTCGTAATTAAGAGTGCCGTCACCAGCTAATGGGAATTACACGAATTCAAAATCACCCTGTATATTTCCTACATATGATTACAAAAGTTTCATATATTTAATATAATATCTCTTTAGAACTCTTTTACAGTTGTTAACACCATCATTTAAACTCTCCATGGTTTTTATACGATTTAGATTTTTAAGTCTGCCTCTCAACGTTGTGTCCCGGAATGTGTTAAGACGGACTGACGACCGCGTTCGACCACAATCACACTTGACGGAAAATAATGATGTAATCGAAGATTAAGTATGAAGCAAGCAGTAAAAGTAATTATGTAATCGACGATGAAGTATGAAGCAAGCAGTAAAAGTAATGATGTAATCGAAGATGAAGTATGAAGCAAGCATTAAAAGTAATGATGTAATCGTAGATGAAGTATGAAGCAAGCAGTAAAAATAATGGTGTAATCGAAGATGAAGTATGAAGCAAGCAGTTAAAGTAATGATGTAATCGACGATGAAGATGAACCTAGCAGTAAAAGTAATGGTGTAATCGAAGATGAAGTACGAAGCAAGCAGTAAAAGTAATCGACGATGAAGTATGAAGCAAACAGTAAAAGTAATGGTGTAATCGAAGATGAAGTATGAAGCAAGCGGTAAAAGTAATGATGTAATCGACGATGAAGTATGAAGCAAGCAGTAAAAATAATGGTGTAATCGAAGATGAAGTATGAAGCAAGCAGTTAAAGTAATGATGTAATCGACGATGAAGATGAACCTAGCAGTAAAAGTAATGGTGTAATCGAAGATGAAGTACGAAGCAAGCAGTAAAAGTAATCGACGATGAAGTATGAAGCAAACAGTAAAAGTAATGGTGTAATCGAAGATGAAGTATGAAGCAAGCGGTAAAAGTAATGATGTAATCGACGATGAAGTATGAAGCAAGCAGTAAAAATAATGGTGTAATCGAAGATGAAGTATGAAGCAAGCAGTTAAAGTAATGATGTAATCGACGATGAAGATGAACCTAGCAGTAAAAGTAATGGTGTAATCGAAGATGAAGTACGAAGCAAGCAGTAAAAGTAATCGACGATGAAGTATGAAGCAAACAGTAAAAGTAATGGTGTAATCGAAGATGAAGTATGAAGCAAGCGGTAAAAGTAATGATGTAATCGACGATGAAGTATGAAGCAAGCAGTAAAAATAATGGTGTAATCGAAGATGAAGTATGAAGCAAGCAGTTAAAGTAATGATGTAATCGACGATGAAGATGAACCTAGCAGTAAAAGTAATGGTGTAATCGAACATGAAGTTTACTGGGTGCGCGTGATACATCTTCGGCTACATCGTCACTTTCCATCAGGTGACATTGTAGCCAAACGCGAGTCCAGTTTTTAATAAAAAAAAATAAAAAAAAAGTATGAAGCAAGCAGTAAAAGTAATGATGTAATCGAAGATGAAGTATGAAGCAAGCAGTAAAAACCTATTCATGACTTGAAGATCCCAAGACTGAAATTACATTTAAATTCCTCAACCATAGCACAGACCATAGTCCAGTTATCCAAATATTTTTTACAAAGAACAACAAGACTGCACTGCACGAAAGCGTCCCACACGCAGTAGTAGCAATCTGACGTCACACTGTACGCTGTGACTATTAACAAGGGCGCGGGCTGTCAAAATTTATCATTACAATAATAAAAAAAAAACATTTTACATGACCGACATATTGCAAATGAAGAAATTGACTTCCTCGACTTTAGAGCTAACTTTAAAAAAGGAGGTAATTTTTCCCAAAACCAACATCCATCAAATGTCGCGGCCAGGTAAGCGCTTCCACCTTCAATTGTGAACTCTTTGGTGGGCGGAAAGTTCCAGTCATTTCTCAAAATGACAGAATACTCCCTTATAAATCCACGTCGTGGGCAAACCGTTCGAATCGCCGCGTGATTTATTTACTTGATTTTTTTTTGGCACGGTAAAAGGAGGCGTGATATGAATAATGTTTAGCTACCTATTGGGTATTAATGTTTTACCTATAGTTACCTATTACAGTCAAGATAACCAAAGATAATAACCAAATATAATATAGATTCAAAGTAAACATTAAGAGGGGTTATACCGCACGGTTTTCCATATACAGGGCGTCCCACGGCTATGCCACATGGGGGGAAAGTACCTTGAATTTTGTAGATGGAACATTTTACTGAAAGAAGACATTATTTTAATTTCAAAAACAATTTAAACTGCATTCATAGATTTTTAACATTAGATGTGCAATTTTGTTCAGAAAAATGAAAAGCTGACATTGCCGTAAGGACATACAACTGACATTATCCATACTAATACTAATTACCCACTCGAGAAGTATGCATCATTTCCCTATTATAATTTAAGTTCATGATAAAATGATAAAGAGATACGTAATTAGTAAGTAGGTACCTGGTTGTATGCCTGGTTATTACACTGCAAAACAAAGTGAAATAGTTTAGCAACTGTAGACATTTATATTACGCCCGGTGTTGCCAGATCACAAATGTTTTTTTTATGCACAACGGCTTGATACTTGACCTCAGTTACACCTGATGTTATGTGAAGATGAGGTCGAAGGTGAAAGCATATCTACTGACCCGGAAACCCCAATAGATTTGGGGCATCTTATCTCTGACAAGCAGAACACAACAATGCTATTAACAACTGTTTGGCGGCAGATTTAGATAAGATAGTGGTAGCTAGCCAGGCGGACATTTAAAATGCCCTAACACCAACTAAACCGAATACTTAAACATGTACCCCGCTGGTGATTGAACCCGCGACCTCCGAATCGTAAACCCAATGTTGTTTACATTAAGCCACGAAGTCGGTTATACATAAGACATAATGTGGATATTGGATACTTGTCGACCGGCTCGGACGTACTTGTTAGAACGTGTTGGTATATAGTACGTAAGTACTGGATTAACTGTATTGGTAAATTTTACGGTAATTAACGAGTCTGTTAACATTCTTTAAAGTTAACATTTATTTATTTATATTAAATTTTATACAAACTTTATACTTATTTATTACTTAGAATTAAATGACATACCTTTTTATTAAGCCAATTATAAAGTTTGATTTATGGCTTCCATCATCAATAAGGCTGTGTAAAAAGCGGTACATCTGGTAACACTGATTGCCCCTATGGCCCAGCGCGTGGTCGAACTACGCAGTTTGTATGCGTTAAAGCAACACCCTCATTATGTTAACTGTTGATTTTGCGGATCCAATAATTTAATTAGTTATGATATTGACTGATTATATTTGTTCTTTGAAATTAAAATCAACGCAATGATTACCGAAGCTCGGCAATCATTGTGAATTATTTATCTCCAAATGTAATTCGCAAACAACATTAAACTGATTTCTTAACCCCCGACGAAAAACGATGGGTTCTAAGGGCCGCATTAATAAACCGTTCTCAATATTGACATGGCCTTGAGTTCACGCTTGAGAACTGTTGCATAAAAAATTATTGTAAATTATTTTGCGCAATAAAGAGTACTTGTATTGTATTGTATTGTATTAAAACAGCATCAGAAAAAATGGTCTTGAAACTGAGATGCGATCTCAATCTCAAGAACCATTTATTAATACGGGCCTAAGTGTTTGATGTCGTTGTGTGTGAGAGTGTGTATCCGTATTTGAGTGCGTTTAATATTAAAGACTAAATTTTTGATGACAATCGGTATATTCGGAGGTATATCTAACTTGTGGTATACAGGGCGTCCCAAAGTTATGGGACATGAAGGGGAAGTACCTTAAATATCGTAGATAGTGAATTTTGCTCAAAGAAGACTTTATGTTATTTTTAAAAGTTAGTAATTCTGCATTCATAGATTTTCTAAAAATTATTTGCTTCGGCTGGGAATCGAACCGACTCAAATGTGAAAAAAAAAACACCCTACTTTTATGATGCCAATCGAAAGAATAGCTAAAAAATAATAACTCTGCCTAAGTAACATAGTATTTTAAAAGAAAGGAACAACGTGAAATTAATCATTTTAATCAAATAAAAAACATACATGAAACTGCCGTAGTCAATTAAGTAGGTATTTTTTTGTAAATTAATTAATTAAATGCTCAAAATGTGATCCCTCTTGTCTTACGCAAATCGCCAATCTTTTAATGAGCCCGCTGCCTGTTGATTTTCTAATCATTTTATGGTGAACACTCGATGTGATATGGCACAATTCTGTTTGCAACTCGCCTACGTTCTCGTATCGCTTTTTGTATAGCATATCTATTTATGAAGTGGGTACTTATTTACGAATAATCAATGCTATCTTTGGAATGATAATATCGCTACTTTTCGAACGTCGTCGGCAATAAATAACTTTCTTGAAATTTGACTCAATCATTTTATGTTGTTCCTTTCTTTTAAAATACTATGTTACTTAGGCAGAGTTATTATTTTTTAGCTATTCTTTCGATTGGCATCATAAAAGTAGGGTGTTTTTTTTTTCACATTTAAGTCGGTTCCATTCCCAGCCGAAGCAAGTAATTTTTAGAAAATCTATGAATGCAGAATTACTAACTTTTAAAAATAACATAAAGTCTTCTTTGAGCAAAATTCACTATCTACAATATTTAAGGTACTTCCCCTTCATGTCCCATAACTTTGGGACGCCCTGTATATGAATGTGAAAGTTTGGATGTTTGTTTGCCTATTGCTCAATCACCGCAAAACGGATGAACGGATTTGGATGAAATTTGGTATATAGGTAGTAACCCTAGATTGAGACATAGGTTATTTTTTATCCCGATAAAGTGAGTAGTTCTCACGGGATAAACAAATTTCCGCGATAAAACTATTCCACGCAGGCGATGCCGCGGGCGGAAAGCTAGTATTTTATAAAGGAAGGAAGGAAATTGATACGTGTGGAGGAAAGATCTTCCACCGGGCTGTTTGTATAGCGCAGGAACCGCGGTTTAACCGACATTAGTGGCATCTTGGCTATATGCAATATCTTGAGAAAACTTCGTAGGATTCGCGCTATGATTGGTCGGCTTAGTAATGACACTTGAACATATTTTCAACGGATTTTCTTTTGGTATAGTATCGCCATAGTCCACGTTGGGGACTTCACATGCCTTTGAATTTTTATTTCTCAGACATGCAGGTTTCCTCACGATATTTTCCTTCACCGTTTAAGAGAGCAGTCGTCTAAATTCACATAAGTAATTAAATTAAATTTAAAAACTCATTGGTACATGGCCTGCCTGGGAATCGAATCCGGACCTCCTAAATTGGGAGACCGCGTCTTAACGCTCCTGCGCACCGCGACTTTTTATATAAATCTAATTAATATTATAAATGCGAAAGTTTGGATGTTTATTTGTTCTCTCTAAAGTGTCTACTTAAGCGTAAGTCAGAAAGGGATGTCGAATTATCGATTAGCGAATCGTTCATCGTTGAAAAGTTGTACGACGAATGTTTGTTTCACGAAGTGTCATGTCGAAGAAATGTACGCTGGAGAAAGATACAATAGAGAAAGGTTTTATAGTCGAAATGGTGATATACGAAATGTCGTGGTAACGAGCAGCCCTATGAAGAAACGAGTGTCGAAGACCAGTTCCGGGTTCGTAAATCCCTTCACCACATAATCCTAGACCAGTAACAAAGCGTAACGTCCTCGATTATATCAAATAATTGCAATATATTCCACAATGAATGTCCATAGCATCCTATATTTTCCGCTCCACTTTTATTTCGTAAGAGGTGCCACTATTTCGATCAGAGTGTTTACACCCGTTAAATAGAGTACGGGGCAATAGTATAGATAGATATAGTAGGGTTTCTTCAAGAGTACAAGTATTTATTTAAAACCTGACGAATAATTTCGGTTGTTATGTCTTTGACGGCGTGGATCGAGTGGAATTGAGTGCGGTTTTTGACATATATTTAAAAGCGTATCGTATAGATACAAAGATTAAATAAAGACGCTCTGGAATTTAGCTAGATCACTATATTGATTAACTTGCTTAAATTAAGTACGGAGCTCTTTTGTGTAGATATGTTAAAAGGTATGCAATGGCTGACAGTGTATAGCGAGTGGGGTGTACCTACCGGCCAATACAAGAGTCATACGTCATTGTAATTGGATATGTAAATGTGTGTGTGCCCAACAGTGTACCTGCACAGTATGTATGCATGTGTGTGTGTAGTAAATTTGTCTGTCGAAGCACTAGCGTAGACAAATAGGGTTTATCATGCAAGGTATTTCATACATACTTCCAAGTCCATTTTTTTCGAAATGAATAAACCAATTCTAAGATTTATATTTTATTCGTTTCGTTTTATTATAATAATATAGGTTAGTAGGTAATTGTAACAACGTTTTTCTTGTAAATTAAATCAGTGAACCGAAAGCAGCGTTTTTCCTTTGCTCCCGATAAAATAGTAACACATGATTACATCTATACATTATATTCATGAATTCCAAAATAAAAACGACCTAAAAAATAACAATAACTTATCACGCGGCAAAATATTCATTTGTTTTTTTTATTAAATATATTTCTATGCTATTATTAAGTATATGCTAAGGGCAGTGTTTATTTTCTGATACAATTATTACTGCATGTGTAGTTTAAGCTGTGAGACGAGAAAGACAAATTGTGCGGAGGAACACTGACTCCCAAAGCACATGTTCTCTCACCTAGTTTGGGAGTCAGGGGACCAACGCTTCCGTTTTGATAGATATAAGTATCTACTTATTTATGCCTAAGTTTGATACGTGATTCTATTCAAGTGAAATCTTATCCCTAAGTTTGATATGTAATTCTATTCAAGAGAAATCTTATCCCTAAGTTCGATATGTAATTCTATTCAAGAGAAATCTTATCCCTAAGTTTGATATGTAATTATATTCAAGAGAAATCTTATGCCTAAGTTTGATATGTAATTATGTTCAAGAGAAATTGTCATTGTTTTTAATAAATAAATTATCTTACCTATCTTATCTCTTATTCGCAAGCCAGTTCGAAATTTAAATAAAACCTTCGATAACTTATCTCCGTGCTGTCATGTTTCGGCGTAACAAGTATAGTTCCATTTTTAAATAACACATCAGATAAGAGTTTTCGCAGTTATTTATTCGTCGCTAAACACGATAGATAAGGATTTCTATACAATTTAACTAGTACAGCATTTTCGATTTATCTCGAAAAATGTTTCTTTTCTTTTTATTTGCTTTATTATTCGTTGCAGTTTTTTTGATTTGCACACAATTTGGTGCTAAACCCCAAATTTACTCCGTTTCCTACTACAATGCTCAGGTTGACTGGAAGAGATCTCTTAAAGAGATAACTCTCACCTTTGTACATGGACCAATTATTTATACTCTGTTATATGTAATTTTTTGGTGCAATAAAGAATATAAAGGTTGTCAAAATAATGGTCAAATTTCCAAGTATATTTGAGCAAAACTGTTAGTGTCCAACCTAATAGTCTATACTGCAGGCTGAAGCGAACTCAGCCAAGTGCGTATGAAAACGATGAGGCGGGTTTGAGCGGGGTCGACGCGGGAATCTAATCTCGGGATGGAATCCGCCGATGTCACAGCGTCGAAACATGCACGCCCTGCTACACAGCCGTGTGCGCACCAATTGGGCATCTGAAAACGAAGCACAAAACACGGTTTTTAAATTAAGAACGGACACGAAAAGGACCGGCAATACACTATAGTGTATAGCTATTGTTTAAATCTAGGTGTCAGTGTATTCTGCAGATGTGGAGGGAAGTGGCGAAATTTTCACTGCTAGCTTTTGAACCGAAGGATGACATCAGTAGGGCATGTGCAGACACCAGCTAGTACCCATCACTTTACAAAATAACTAATTTATCTCTGCAGATAGCTAAATTCGGAAATTGTATCCTTCACTTTTTGTACCTTATGGCAATTCCTTACTCACTAATAATTTAAAACAAAATACTCACACGCACACACACACACACACATAAACACACACACATATAAACACACACACGCACGCACACAAACACATATCTGACCAAGTAACTTTTGAACTGAACAAGTAAGTTACGTAAGTAAAAGTAAAGATATAAGATAGCCAGTCCCCCAAATAAGATGGGGTTTCCGGGTCAGTGCGCTAGCACCTTCGGCCTCATCTTCACTTAACATCAGGTGTGATTGAGGTCAATTGCTAACCCGTTGTGGATAAAAAAAACTCATATTATATTTACAACTCACATAAGCACTAACCAAACTAATACAGGTTTTTCAATTTCAATTACGCATAAAGTAAAAATCTTATCTAAATAATACAAGAAGGGAGAGCAGATTAACCTAACACAAGTTTTAAGAAGTTAACAAAGATTGTTATACTTGAATGAAAATAAATATTTTGTAATTTGAATTTTTTTGAATTGTAAAGCACTTCTGGCTTCCGGCTTAGGAAAGGACAGGAAGAAGCTTTAATACACAAAACTATCAATACGTTAAGCACTGCTACCTCTATGGCGAATGCTATGGTAGTTCTAATAAGAGCACTTGACAGTGGCTCAATGTAAACAATATAGGGTTTACAAATGCGGAGGCCGCGGTTCGATCCCCAGTACATGTTTCGCTTAGGTTGGTGGTGGGATTTTATTAAATGTCCGCCATCTTATCTAACTTTGCCGCCAAACAGCAGTTAGCATTGTTGTGTTCCGGTTGTCAAAGATAAGATTGTCAGTCTCCAAATACGATGGGGTGTTCGGCACTTCTTCACTGACCATCATGTGTGATTGAGGTTAACTGATAAGCCGTTGTGCATAAAAAAAAGAAAGGACACGAAAAAGGTAACCGTCAAAACATAATAACAAAGCACTAGCTAACGGTATGGTGGCTGTATAAGGCCACTTTGAGCAATTCAATTCAATTTGACCGCCTCCGTGGCTCAATGTAAACAACATTGGGTTTACGATTCGGAAGTCGCGGGTTGCATCCCCAGCGGGGTACATGTTTAAGTACTCGGTTTAGTTGGTGGTAGGGCATTTTAAATGTACGCCTGGCTAGCTACCACCATCTTATCTAAATTTGCCGCCAAGCAGCAATGTTAATAGCATTGTTGTGTTCCGGTTGTCAGAGATAAGATAGCCAGTCCCCCAAATGTGTTGGGGTTTCCGGGTCAGCACGCTTCCACCTTCGACCTCATCTTCACTTAACATCAGGTGTGATTGAGGTCAAGTAACAGCCCTTGTGCATAAAAAAAAATCATTCGAATGCAATTCATTTCTGGAGTTGTCAGAATTCGTTGACAGTTTATGTTTTGCGGGCATTTTACAAATCTCTAAACAGATAAATTGTTCAATGGAGTCAATCATATAATAAATGTTTCAGACCCTTACACCGATTGTTTAGTAGGTAAAATACTACTATAGTATACTACATAACAAATACATATACAGTATTTACCCCTAGCGGGATTCGAACCCGCAATCATTGGTTTCGAAGGCACTACCCACCAGCCCAATAGGCCTTCAATAACCTTACTGTGTCTTTGTAATGTTCGTTTATGAGTCATCCAAAATAACGTTTTCGGAGTCAAGTTACTTGTCATTACAGTAGAGATTAATGCATCCGTTAGTCGGGGCACCGTATAACTAATTTGCTAACGCAAACAGAATGCTCACGCCGCCATAGTGCATTCTATGCTTAATTCTTCAAACTGGCATAGCTAATTTATTACTTCTTAAATTACAACAGATGCCGCGTTAATATTTCAACTATCGTGCACTTTCATAAAGCACTAGACGTTTATGGCTGACGCTGATAGATGTCGCTAGTTTAGAACACTTTCAAAGGAAACTAGACTCCAAGGCCAAATATTAAGAAATACTTTTTAATTTGATATGTTCATTACATTTAGAACAATAACGACTGTTATGGAATACATAACTTTTACTCTAATTAAAATAAATTTAGGATAATAAGCAGGCATCTAAGCATGAAGGATTTTCTCATTATCAAAAAAAAAGTTGGGTTTATCTTTAGTTTCTAATGATTATTATGGCGTTAACACCTGTTTGAATTAAATATTACACTGGCAATTTATACTCTCTCCTTGTCCAAGACGGTTATACATATGTATGTATACGTGTCCATGCAATTGTCATCACTATAGTATCCAAGCCTCCTAAAAAAAAAAGAAGCAAGCATCCAAGCCCCGAACGCATCTGTCGACATCATTATGTTTTTTGTGTAATAAAATATATCGTATAATAAAATATACGTATTTTATTATAAAATCCCTATTTCCTACTTAAATATTATGTGGTTTAAAACTTAAAATGTAACCTATCGGTTAATGAATATTATTATTTAGAAAACGAATTGCCATAGATAATAAACATATACACTTTGTCAATTTAAGGCGGGACGCTAACAGCTTTTTAATATTCACATGGTTGTCAACAACGTTGGTCGGCTTGAATATTTAACAACCATTTAATGCATACCTATCACGAAATCTGAAAGGTATCAAACATGGAACTCGTTACCGGAATATTAACACGCTGATGGGTTTTTTATAGCTTTTCTATAACTTTGTATATGTTGTGTATGTGCACTTTGATTTGTTAGTTGTGTGAATGGTAACTTAGAATATTTGATACTTTTAGTGGACTATTTCTGAAATAGCACTAATTATTACAATCAGGCACCATATTGCACTAATAAGGCCACAGATTAATAAGGCACTAAACATTGGAATATTTACAATTTAAAAATCCGGTTGTGAGATATAAGATAGCCAGTCCCCCAAATGTGTTGGGGTTTCCGGGTCGGTACGCTTCCACCTTCGACCTCATCTTCACTTATGTGTGATGGAGGTCAAGTATTTTTAGGTAGAGGGACAAACTTTGCAGAGATGTGTTATTGTTGATGGTGTTCTATCTTCGCATTTTATTAATAGTCTGGTAAAAATACGTAATTCTTCTTCCTATAGCCTTAATTTAAGTTGCTGATTAAAAAATCAGCAACTTAAATACCCATCAGTAATAGAATAAAAATGTTTTTTAACAATTCTATAGCTTACTTTAGTATAGGTATTTCGTTATAAAACTTAAAATTTGAAATACATCATCGAGATCTTAATCAAATTTATATGGGCCTCAAATAAAAACTCAATCATCAAAATCGGTTAACATAACGTCACTACCTTTATCCCAAATAAGGTGGTCAGAGATATCCCAAACAATAGTGTTTGGGTAAAGATAAAGATATTTTATTTGTAAAAACATCCGTAAGAACGTGTAAGGGTGTTTTAAGGGTCTAATGATTCACCTTATGAAATATACAATATTGCACACGCGACAGGGGGTGAGCCCATCGCCGTTGAAACGTACAAATCTATAGATGTTTTTTGGTGGAAAGTACCTTAGTCGCCTTTTACGACACCTATGGGAAGAGACGGGACGGTTCTGTTCTATTTGAGTGCCGAAAAATTCGGGTAACAATAGACGAAATATGGATGAACATACATACATATATAAATTGAGAAATTTTGATTTTGTCTATCAAATATCTAGTATCCATAGCGCAAGCTTTGCTTGGTTTGGGACTAGATGATTGGTGTAAGTGTCCGAAATATTATTTAATTATCTATTTATTTATTATTCCTTATTGGAGATGAATCAAACTTCATATAAACTTCAGAGATGAAGTGCTCAACAAAACCCTTCCGGAGCAGAGCATTCAATTTGTTTTATGAAATTTACAGTTTACGGCCTACTTTACTGCAGCATATATTTTCGATTTTATTGTTACCTGCCGTAATAAAAATACTCGGCGGTCCGGAAATATCCGGAACAGTTCCGGGTTTCTCAATGTTTTTGTTGAATATTTCTTCGTGTGTAAATTTGGTGAAATTGGAGCAGGCGCGTCCGATACAGGGTACAGAATTGTCTCTCTGAAAATGTCAGAACGCAAATTGGTTGAATGATATGAATATATAGATTGTACAAGACTGTTTCCCTTTAACCTGTAACACAACTCAATAAAAATATTCACAAATGTTATTTGTGTGAAAGCGAAAGGGGTCAAATAAACGTTAACAGGGTTCCTTCCAACTATTCATAATATTCATTGGATAAATTAAGATTTCGTTTTAACATACATAACGTTACGACCTATATCCCAAATGGGGTGGGTAGATAGAGATATCCCAAACAATACGACCTGTTTGGTGTAGTGGTTAGCAACTCTGGCCACCAAAATGTTGCGGGTTCGAATCTCGCTAGGGGCATATGTTTGTGTGACGAATACGGACATGTGTACCCGAGTTATGGATGTTTTCATTTATAATAAGTATTTATTTACAAAAAAAAAATGTATTTATTTATTTATTTATTTTTATTTATAGTTTATTGTACACTAACCATAAAAACAGTACAGCAATAAAGAGGATGTACAATGGTGCAAGCTTATCTCTAAAAAGAGATTTCTTCCAGCAAGACCGTGAGTGACAAGAGTGTAGACAAGATTTATGTAGTATATCAACCATCTGGTACCTATCCACAACACAAGCCTATAGTTGCTTAGTGTGGAAATAGATGGCGCTGTGTGTATGTCCAAGGATATTTTATTTATTTATTATTTATTTATTTAATAGTGTTTGGATGTCCCAAACATTAAGAGCTTACTGATTGAAACAACATCCACGGTTCACCTTAAGAAATATACAGAAATGCACACGTGACATGGGGTAAGCCATCACCGTTGAAACGTGTAAATAGATAGATGTTTTCTGGTGGAAAGTCTCTTAGTCGCCTTTTACGACGGGGAGAGACGGATTGGTTATATTCTATTTAAGGCCGAAACCACAAATACAGAATATTTTTTAAAAAATCGCTTCTGACCGGCACTCGAAGCTAATTATAAATAAATAGCTTTAATTACGGTTATATTCAAAAATTTCAAATCATTAATAAAAACGGACACTTTTTTTATAATCGTGAATTTTGGATAATAAAAAAATTTAATAAAATTTAAATCATAGCTTTTTAGGTAGTATTTATAATTAGCTTATAAGCTTCTCGACTGCAGGTCAGAGCGATTTTTTTGGTTTATTCTGTATTTAAAAAGTAATCTAATTTATCCAATGAGGGCGCCACTGGACGGGACAAACCGTGTTAAAGAGAATAATTCCTGATACTGATAACTCGAAGAACTGATGGTTGCTCGGGGCATTGACGAGTGAAGACCGCGCATCCGCAAGCGCAGCGTACGGGCTCCCACAAGACATACTGACGACCTAATTGAGTACCAGTCCCGTCATCCCGGATCCATCATCAGATCAGCTAATGGTATCATAATATTGCATTGTCACTGAAGCTGTCAACTCAATCAGATACCATATATACCACGTTACAATTTTTAAATGGACAACTTCCATACATACGAACATTGCAAGCTAAGTAAAGGCTTGAAATAACAATATAAGTTTAAAAACCAAAATCCCGACAGCATATTTTGCATTTCGCGGGCGCCATGTTGGATTTTTTATCATAAAATGTATCCTATGACACTCCAGGGATCATGACGAATCAAACAACACTATGCATTTCAAAATCGGTCAAGCCGTATAGGCTACAGGAGGTAACATAGAAATCTACATACATACATACATACTTATTTAATTAAACTGTAATAAATTGTTATTAGACGTTATTTCTCTGAATTAATTAACTAGAAAATTTATTTAATCACGAATGACTGACATGGTATTTCTATTGATTATATAACGAAGGACATGCTAATTGTGTAATTTAATTTGTATTTTTATTGTTTAACGAAGGACAGGCTAATTATAATTTTGCATACATGTATATGGGTGATTTAGGTATGAATTTATACTATTTCACCAACTATTTTACTTACCCTAATCATTGCAAATAAATGTATTCTATTCTATTCTTACATATATACCTAAATACACTCGAAAAACATTACCCATTCATCCTTCATTCATCATCCGAACAGCCAAGACATGGAACTTCCCTCCGGCGTCATAGTCTTTCCTGAATCCTACAACCTTGGGATCTTCAAGAGCAGAGTGAATAGGCATATACTGGGATCGCGTGCTTCATCTTCGACCACATCGCCACTTTCCATCAGGTGAGATTGTGAGCAAACGCGAATCCAGTCAATCATAAAAAAATCCTCATTCCTTGGACAGTCGGGTGAAAAGTAATTTGCTTTAGGAGTGTTTCTTCCCTTTATTGAACTCTCCCCGAACATTTGTATAGGTACCTACCACTATTTAAATCATTTCACGAATAACTCTTCCATCCATTTCTGATGCAAACTGTACTAGCGAACTGAACCTAAATCTAGGTCACAGAGACGCATGCGTAAAACATTTCAGATTAACCAAGTGAATATTTCACCAACGCTTTAAGCATCCGTACTTAACATACCGGCGCTTTAACCTTGGGCTGTTCATTACAGAAAGAAGTTAGTCAAGGAATCAGAATGTACTGTAAGTCAAAGTTAAGTTAAAATAAGTGAGTTTTAAGTTGGGTAAGAGAGGCGCAGTTTCGTTTGTGTGGTTTAAGCTATAGGATATTGCTTAAGGCTGTATCGACTACGGGCTGGCAAGGTCACAATGGTGTCGATTCGGATGTACACCAATTAAACTAAACTAAAACCAGTTTTGGAGTGGTACCGTGGCATCGTACTGTTCCAGGGAGAAAGAGACATTACCATTTTAAAACTGGTTTAGGTTTAGTTTAGTTGGTGTACATCCGAATCGATACCAATGTCATTGTCAATTTATAGTTGTTAAATTAACTTTGAGGTGAAAATACCTTTTATTTATTTATTTTATAATACACTAGCGTTCCGCCAGCGGTTTTTCCTATTTGCTTAACCCGCGGGAACTACTTTCTATATCGGGATAAAAAAATATCCTATGTCTTAATCCAGGGTACATTCTATCTATATACCAAATTTCATCCAAATCAGTTCATTCGTTTCGCCGTGATTGAGCAACAAACAAACAAACATCAAAACTTTCACAATTATAACATTAGATAACGACCGATTAGTGTAGTAGATAGCGACCCTGCCAGCGAAACCAAGAGTTGCACCAACCAACAAGTCAATGCAATGGTTGCATCAACCAACAAATGAAGCCAACAGTTGCAAAAACCAACAAGTCAAAGCAATGGTTGCATGAACCAACAAATGAAACCAACAGTTGCACCAACCAACAATTCAAAGCAATGGTTGCATCAACCAACAAATGAAGCCAACAGTTGCACCAACCATCAAGTCAAAGCAATGGTTGCATCAACCAACAAATGAAACCAACGGTTGCACCAACCAACAAATGAAACCAACGGTGCACCAACCAACAAATGAAACCAACAGTTCCACCAACCAACAATTCAAAGCAATGGTTGCATCAACCAACAAATGAAGCCAACAGTTGCACCAACCATCAAGTCAAAGCAATGGTTGCATCAACCAACAAATGAAACCAACGGTGCACCAACCAACAAATGAAACCAACAGTTGCACCAACCAACAATTCAAAGCAATGGTTGCATCAACCAACAAATGAAGCCAACAGTTGCACCAACCATCAAGTCAAAGCAATGGTTGCATCAACCAACAAATGAAACCAACAACCAACGGTTGCACCAACCAACAAATGAAACCAACAGATGCACCAACCAACAAGTGAAACATTTTTGGATATACATTCAGTGTACTAAGTATCGGGAATTTGTCAATAAAACAAAAAATACAAATTATTCATCTAAATTTATTTTATCGCCTTCAAAGTAGGCCCCATCGCTTGCAATACAACATCTCCACCGCTTCACCCAGTCTTCCATACATTTTTCATAGGCTATTTGCGGTATGGCCTTTAGCTCATTCAGCGAATTTTCTTTTATGGCTTCTATCGACTCAAAACGTTTTCCTCGAAGTGGTAATTTTAACTTGGGAAATAAAAAAAAGTCAGACGGAGCCATATCAGGTGAATACGGTGCTTGGTCGAGAACTTTTGTTGAATTTTTCGCTAAAAACTCTTTCACTATAATGGCTGTGTGTGATGGTGCATTATCATGGTGCAGCATCCATGAGTTGTGTTGCCACAAATCTGGACGTTTTCGGCGGATACTCTCACGCAAACGCTTCATGACGCCTAAATAATATTCTTTATTCACTGTTTCTCCCTCTGGAAGGAATTCGGAGTGAACCACACCACGGTAGTCAAAAAAAACTGTCAGCATCACCTTGATTTTGGAGCGACTTTGCCGCGGTTTTTTGGGTTTCGGCTCGTTTTCGAGACGCCATTCTGAAGACTGTTGGCTTGTTTGCATGTCGTACTCATAAACCCATGTCTCGTCGCCAGTTATTATACGTTTCATAAAGGTCGGATCCGTAGAAGCTCGGGAAACCATGTCTTCAGCGACATGCTTTCGCTGCGCTTTTTGAACAAAATTGAGCTCTTTTGGAACTAGTCGAACGGCGACGCGTTTCATGCCTAAAATGTCAATGAGAATGTTGTGGACGGACTTAAAAGATATGTTCACCTCACTAGCCAACTCTCTCAGACTCATACGTCGATTTTCGAGCACTAGCTTCTTGATTCTGTCGATGTTTTCTTTGGTCGTAGCGGTTGAAGGTCTACCAGAACGAGGCAAGTCTACTACTACTTCTCGGCCTTCTTTAAAAGCCTTATACCATTCATAAGCCCTTGTTTTCGATATACACGATTCGCCGTAGGTATTTCGCAACATTTTTAGTGATTCACCACATGAAATATCATTTGAAACACAAAATTTAAGGCACACCCTTTGTTCAACAATATTTTCCATTGTAAAAATCGCCGAGGACTCAAAACTATGACCAACAAAAAGTGTAGTTTAAAACAAATTAAATGACAGATCCCGCTCAAATTTTGCGCGCTAAATCAGTACAGTGCTACCAACATGCAGTAAAAAAATTAGAACGACCTCTTTTACGCGGGTCTTTTTATTGACATATTCCCGATACTTTTTACACAGAGTAGTATGTATGTACTCGTCTCCGCTACCGCTCATCACCTACAACTACCTACAAGTTCCTCCCCGTACGATTCTGTTTTCGTAAGAAGCTCCAACTTAAATTAGAGAGGCCTTAACCCGGCTAAATCTCACACACAAGTGAAATTGGCAGTTAATATGTTTTTAACTTGATTGGTTATGTTTATCACACGTTACAATAGTTTATACAAGACCATCAATCGTTGAGGGGTGTGAGACAGGAGTATTGCCTTTATGAAAATATACGTTATCGTTTCGTATGACAAGATCAAATGTAGACCTTAGGTGTAGGTTTAACCGCCTCCGTGGCTCAATGTAAACAACATTGGGTTTACGATTCGGAGGTCGCGGGTTCGATCACCAGCGGGGTACATGTTTAAGTACTCGGTTTGGTTGGTGGTAGGGCATTTTAAATGTCCGCCTGGTTAGCTACCACCATTATACAAGCAGCAATGTTAATAGCATTGTTGTGTTCCGGTTGTCAGAGATAAGATAGCCAGTCCCCCAAATAAGATGGGGTTTCCACGCTTCCCCATCTTCACTTACCATCAGGTGTGATTGAGATCAAGTGCTAACCCGCTGTTAATAAAAAAAATACCATAAAATATGTCTTATGACACTCCAGGTATCAAGACAAATCTAACGACGACATTACTTCGAAATCGGTCAACGGACGGACATACATCAGTGGCGTGCCTAGAGTTTCAGAGTAGGGCAACCCCGAGTAATATTTGATGAATGATTTGTGGTTTTTACACAATTAATGAAGCTAAAAACATCTTGTTGCCTTTCTGTTCAATCTGTAGTCATTTGCAAATTCCTGTACTGTTTTAAAGATTAATAAAGTTTTTTATTTTTTTTTTATTAAAAACTGGTTTCGCGTTTGACTACAATCTCACCTGATGGAAAGTTTGAAGTTGATGTTCATAATCCAGTGTTTTATTAAGGCAAAGGCATGCCGGGCTTTTAGGCTTATATCAAGGTACCGCCACTGCATACATAGATACATACTTACATAGATTGTGTAGGTACTACTGTTTGGTGTAGTGGTTAGCAACTCTGACCACTATACCAAAAGTTTGCGGGTTCGAATTCCGCTAGGGGCATATGTTTGTGTGATGAATACGGACATGTGTCCGAGTTAAAGATGTTTTCATTTATAAAAAGTATTTATTTACAAAAAAAAAATATTTATGTAGTATATTAACCATCTGGTATCCAAAACACAAGCCTATAGTTGCTTACTGTGGAACTAGATGGCGCTGTGTGTATGTCTAAGGATATTTATTTATTATTTATTATACATACCATCGAAAAACATTACCCTCCTTTCTTGGGCAGTCAGGTAAAAACAGCAAATAACAAAACCGCTCATGCATAGAATTTAGCGATAGAATTTCAACTACTAAACAAGGTTCTCGCTGCATTGGCTATCAATCAGCGCGGGAACGAATCGACGCCCATTTGAATTCTAAATTCGAACCGAACGTTGCAGTTGGACGTCGTTAAAGCGGGATTACTAGATTGAAAATTTCCCTAAAATTGAGGATTTTACATTCATTGTGCGGTGGGAATATAAGTGATTTTTATCCCATTGCAAATATGAATGGAAAATTGAAAATTCTACAACTGAATCTAAAGAAATATATAAAATGTGATTTATGGCTTGAAAACGAAAATGTATTTAACTATATTATCACCATTTTAATTTAAAATCATCAAAAACTTTTTTATTATGTTGTAAAAGTTGTCAGATTCTGTTTCATACCGTAGAATATAAAAGACTTTATTGGAGTTCAATGAATAGGGTCATCATCATCAGCTCCTCCCCAGTGTTGGGGCACAATCTCCTCTCACTGAAAGAGTAACGGCCATAATCAACCATGCCATAGTGGATTTGTATCAGACTAGGGACCACCAGTCAGTGTTTTAGGCCGCCACTGAAGGCCACCCTATCTTCATTTGTAAATGCATCCATAATATAACGTGCCCTCCGTAGCATGAATACATTCAAATTAAAATGCCTCAAGTGATTACCCATCAAAGGATAGACTACGTCAAATATTGCTTATCTTCGCTAACATGCAACTGCACTACAATGAATATGGCAATATAACAATAACCAAAAATTGAAAATTTAGAAAACCCCCGCGAAAACAAATGTTTATTGTTATCTAAATTGAAAAGCCAACATTTGTTAAAACCTGAAAGATAACCATCAAACATGGCTAAGAACCTAACTTTAATCTTAATATGAAAAAAACGAAATTTAGACAACGGTCGAAAAACTGTGATATCATCTAAATACACTAAATAAAACTGCGTATAAAGTTATCTTCGATGCGAGACCCTGTTCCCCTAGTTTAGTCTTTGATATAAAAAAAACCACCTCTAAAAAAAATCAGACCACGCATTACTAGATATGACTCCTTACATCCCTATGTAAAGCGGTGAAATTACCCTGGTAAAACACAGTAAAAAACAATATCTTACGTAAAATACGGTATTGTAATTAAATTATAATACAGGAAAATGTGGGGGCAACATTGTGTATTCACTTTATAAAAGTTCCGGGTCCATGCAACAGATGGCGCTAAGATTTCGTGCCATATTTTTACAAACAAGGTAGTTTTTTTTCACAAACATTATGATTACTCTTGCGCGCGTAGTCTGCTGGACAATTATTATTAGGAGCCCATACTGTCCTACTACTGGGCAAAGGCCTCCCTCCTCTCTCTCCACGGCTCTCTGTCCCGGGCCTCCTCCGACCATTTGGCTAGGGACTTATCCAACTCATCCCTTACTTCTTTTCGGTCTGCCGCGACGCCTTCTTTCTAACGGTAGGTGGTGGTGGTGGCGATTTTAGCCCACATGTCATGTCTGCCGGACAAAACCAAGTCAATTAATCGCCGGTTGCTCAGTCGCCCACCAACAGCGCAACATTATGCCGCACAATATGGTGGACTGCACTAATCGGCTACGTCGCATAATGATTTTGCAACATTAAAAATGTTGATACCCATAGCTTCTTTTGCCTTGCACGATATTATTAACACAATAAATTTAGTGGGTTTGGGGTATACTTTTAGCTGCAGCTGACTGTACAATGGGAAGAATGTTATAAGAAATGTTCTAATGAAAAACCACGATTTTGTTTCTATCTGCCAAAGGATTTTTAAATTTCCCGCTGGTCACACTTGCTCCCGATTGAAATACACTGCATCGAAAGTGGCTAGTTTACACGGAGAGCACGCTGTTAAATAAATATTTCCTCGCGTCTAAAGTTGAGACATTATTGTTTGTCCAGAGACAAACTGAATGGAAAATAAAACGAGAATTTTCAAGAGACGAGACGTGAAATAACAATCCTTTGTGTTATTCGGAAAACAACATGCATGTTTGTTTTGCGAGAGTGACAAAAGATTCTATAAACTTGTTTATGACGCAATTAGTTATTATGGGCATTGTCGAAGACTTCTACATAAACTGGCGTAGACGTGATCTACTCTAATAAATGACATAATACACAGTGTAACAATAATAATAAATCTACATTTAATAAACTTATTACATATCATCATAATAATATGTAGTTACAATGGTGTCGATTCGGATGTACACCAATTAAACTAAAACCAATTTTAAAGTAGTCTGTATCTTTCTCCCCGGAACAGTACGATGCGACGGCACCACTCCAAAACTGGTTTTAGTTTAGTTTAGTTAGTGTACATCCGAATTGACACCATTATTTGATAATTGAATAAAATATCACACTATTTGGATGATAATCATCCATGGACGTAACATACTCGTTCGTTCGCATACTAGGCTATTTTACAATCTAATAAAGAAATAAATTGTATACCTTTTGTAATATAACAACCAGTTTCAAAAGTGCAAGCCTCCGAGTTAATTGACCTAAGAAGGAGGGTAATGTTTACTAAAGGTGTTTGCTAAGGTTCTAAATGTTTATTCACTTGTGCAGGTTGTTATTTTTTTAACGAGACGTATGAAGACGAAGCCATTGATCAGTGTGTGTTGCCAGTGATGACATATGGACAAGCAACGTGGTTGCTCATTATGGGCCTCATAAGAAGGCTCAAGATCATCCAAGGCCAATGGAGAGAGCTGTACTCGGAGTCTCCCTGTGGGATTGAATTAGAAATGAGAAGATCCGCAGGAGACTCAAAGTGACCGAGTTCGTAGAAATGCAGCATTTTTTTTTGCAGTACGTTCAAAAAAAAAGTTGACAAACAAGAGGACAAAAATTCAAATCGAAAACGATGCATTCATTCGTCATGTGCAAATGCAGTTAATAAACGGCTAAATTATTTTGCTGCCATTTTGGAAAAACTTCGTGTAAATAAAATAAAAAATGAAACCAGGTGCAAAAGCTAGTCTTATTTGCAACTGAATAAACGAGAAAAAAAGTTTCACTAGTCCAGTTAACTGAACTGGTCAACTGAACTAGTGGGAATAGAGGGCTCGTAGGACCAACGGGTGGAAAGCTTTTGGTAAAGATAGCGGGAAGCCGCTGGATGTGGGCAGCGCAAGACCGATCGTTGTGGAGATCTTTGTGTAGCAGTCGTCTTTCGACTGATATGATGATGATGAATGTAAGCTATCGATTTTTGTTTTAATTTTAAAACAACATAATAGTATACCGCAGTATCTTTAATTTGAACATAATGGATATGTACTATTCGCACGGAGAAATTTGGACTCTCACTGATTAAATAAAATTAATAACACTTCGTAGGTGTTAGGAAAATATTAGAAAATGTAGTGGCGTCTTTAAAAAACTATATTACTCTGCTTAGGCTATATACGAGAGCGTCTATGGTCTGGTTAGAAATACAGGAATGTTCTCAAGTCGAAGAATTTTTCTACAATTATATCTTCCTAAAACTCTGCTGCTCTCCACTAAACCCGTTCAAGTAGGTTATAAAATACAAACGATTAAAAATAGCTATTGATTCTCAATATTGCAATATAAGTTTTGACAATGACATCATCGAATTACATCAAAACGATTGTGTTCAAAGCTAAATATCTTCGAAACGGGTTAACCGATTTTCATCAGGCTAAGATTCTTTTTTCTTTTTTCTTTCTTTCCTTCTAAACTCCACCGACAAGAGCAGAGGTCTTAAATAAATAACTAACCAAGATTCTTTCCCATCACTTAATCTTTCATATACAAAAAACCACATTCAAATCGGACCTCGCATTACTGTGATACATCCGGACAAAGACGAAAACATCACCCATCGTTTTTAGTCTGGGATTAAAAAAAATACACGACGAATTGACACGACAAGAATTTTTGTTTTTAATGACAATGCCGAATCAATGATCGCAGGAAAAGATCTCTGAGATAAGAGCAACAAACAAAACATTCAAAGATCCCAGTCCCACAGATAATCTATTATTCCCTCTGTATTTATCGGACATAATTGACTGGCTCTGGTATACAATCTACCGTTAATAGCCTTCGGTTCCAATCGACTATTGTACACAGAATTGTCTACAGAGGCTTGTGTCAATACTGTAATCTGGCTGACGTCTTCCCGATCACGTTTCTCCTATTGATTTATATTGATTCGTGTGTTGAGAATTGCTGTTAGTTTATTAGCACTGGCTGTGTGTTTGTTTGTTTCACCACGAGATGCTATTGGGTGGCGCAATTTACGGTTACAAAGATGGGGATCAAGAATTGGTTCCTTGGGAAAAACAAATAACATTTCTTCTTCTTCGATTTAAGAGCTATGTATGCTCTTGTCGGTGGAGTAACGACCATGTCTCTCTACTTTCCGCCCTCGTTTTCTTTCACCTTTTCTTTCACTTGGTCAAAGTAAATAACATTTAGTATTAATAAATTTTAGATAGGTGGAACATGATCACATTTGGAGCGAAAAGCACGAAAATTCTCTCACCCAATTTTTTTTACTTTAACTTATGAACATCACGTGTATTGTATTTTTGGATATCATGTGTATACTACAAATAGAAAAATAAACATAAGATAAAGAAGTTTATTTAGCGCAACAGTTATTCGTGACTACTTTCTAATATAGACAAGGTACCAGGTGGTAACCATCCTATTGTCAGGAAATCAGCTAGGTAGACCGACCGAGGAGGTAGCAGATGTTGACATCTGCACAGTGTTCGGTGTGAAGGGTTCTTATGTCACGTCAAAAAACTTTCGAGCGTGTGGACTACTATCCCAAAGAATCCACTTTTTTTAAAATGACGACATTCCCAAATGACAACTTTCCATAACAAGATTCAGTTTTCATAACCAGTCCACTTTCCCAAAATAACGACTTTCTCAAATGTCCACTTTCCAAAAAAAAATCAGTTTCCTAAAAGTCAACTTTCCCAAAATATCATCTCAATATGTCCACTATGACGACCGATTGGTGTAGTGGATAGTGACCCTGTCAGTGAAACCAACGGTTGCGGGTTCGAATCCCGCGACGGGTAAATGTTTGTGTGATGAATATGAACATTTATTCCTGAGTCATGGATGTTTATATAAATAATTATGTATGTTTATCCGTTATCTAGTATCCATAGTACAAGCTTTGCTTAGTTTGGGACTAGATGATTGGTGAAAGTGTCCGAAATATTTATTATTATTATTACTATCTAAAATGTACTTTCCAAAAAATAATACTTTTCTTAAGAGTCCACTTTACCTAAAGTATCCAATTCTCAAAATGTCCACACTCTCAAAATATGCACTTTCTCAAAATAAAGGAGATATTTTGTTATTTTAAATTAGCGTTGATAATTATAAAATTTTCCGTACACTCATGTCAGTTCGGAAAGACCATGGAAAACTCCATTGGAATAATGTACCTTATGCCACTGTAATAGCTAATTGAGTAAAAAAAAATACGTTTGCTCCAATTGGTTGATTAAATAAATTGTTCGTACTCAATCTCCTCCAAGGATACTTCTAACTAATTTTTGTTATTATATTGGCAAAAGGTGCATTGCTCTTACCATATTCTCTACGGACGTCGGACTCGGTATAACGGTCCATTTTTGTGGTGGGTTTTCACAATGAAAAATCTTTATTTAACCATGAGAGAAGTACTCTATTTTATTGAATTGCAAATGGTTTATGTGACAGACGCCAATAACATGTTTTACTGTATGTGTAATTCACAGACCATATAGTTGGTCTGTGGTGTAATTGGATCCATTTTTTTTTTTTTTTTTTATGTTGACCTGCTTTTTGCTCGAACAAATTAGTTACCATAGCAACAATTATTCACAAATTAGTAGTTAGTAAGAAAACTTACCAAACTGGATTTTTAAGTCAAATAACATTGAAACCTACCCAACGTGGTGATGATGGATACCCATGGACAGCATTGCATGCTTAGGAGAGTTTAGTAATGGACTTCTACAGGAACTCAATTTAATGTTGTATAAATCCCACCAAAAACATTACTGTAAAATAACTATTTAAGTATTTAAAAACCAAAAAAATCCGACAACATATTTTGTATTTTGCGGGCGCCATGTTGGATTTTTTACCATAAAATGTGGAATGGACCGGGTCGTTTAAACAATCGATGTGGCACCGCTTCATTGGTGTCAAAACGGGAGTTTGGAACTAATGGTAACGGGCACACCGACTTCGTTCGCAATCTGTCGTATCAAATACTGATTTATATTTAAATCTTATATTTAAAAAAATATAAAAAATGCATTATTTGCCACAGAAAAGGGACCAAAAACATGCGAGTAAAGTAAAGAGTATTTTATAAGTATTTATAATAAACATAATGTTACTCGTAAAAAGTATACTATTGTAATTATTTCTTGCACTTTTATGTGACAGATTTAACCGTTTAGACTAAAAAATATTTGTGGTTCTGGCCCTTAATTATCAGCAGTCCTATTACTTCTCGAGGATTCTAAGAGATGGCGCTGTTTTATCTACTAAGAAAAGCGCGAAAAGATTTGTTCGTGCGATCATATCCATAGCATATAAATGAATGATTCTCGTCTTTATTTGGACAGCCTGTAACCTGTTTCCTATATAACCACTTGTACAAATTCCGTGCCCGATCGAACGGCGGAAGTTTTAATTAGTTTACATTAAATATTAGTTATCAACGGCGAGCGAGCGTTCCCAATCCAACTGACAAACTAAACAGTTAGTTGGGGAGCGGCTAATTGTCCTGGATGCAGATAGGTTTAAGTTAAATATTGCGAATAGCAGGAATTACGATTTTCAATTTGTAGTTCAGAGACCACGACGACATGGTCATCGGCCAACTGATCTAGTGTGAAGCTTCGAAGTATGAAATACCAGCGTCGTGATTGCTCCAATCCGACACATGCTGAATGGAGACCTTTTTGGATTTAGTATAGGTATTGTAAACTTATGTATAAAATACTCTTATAACAGAAATCCAAATAAATACTTTTCTTTCTTTCTTCTTTCTTTAAATGCCGCCAATGGTGGACAGACCTCGCTAAACGTTGCTTATATAAATAATAATTATATTTCAGATCATACAATCCATAGCAGCAGGATCGAATCACGCTAGGAGTACAATACAATACAAATACACTTTATTGCACAAAAGGAGAATATACATTTTACAAAGCACAATACTGGAAATAGTACAATTAGGCGGTCTTAGGAATTAGGAGTAAATGTTTGTGTGATGAATATGAACAAAATTTGTTCCCGAATCAAGGATGATTTTATCAATATTGATATGTTTATCTGTTGTATTATCTATGGTAACATTTTTGCCTAGTTTAGGGCTAGGTGTAAGTGTCCAAAGGTGTAGCGTAGTTAATTTAAGGCTTGAAAGAGAGGTCATACGCGTAAGCGCATTCAAATCTGTCTTATCCATGCAGCCAAAATACAACACAATATTGTGGTGGTAGCGACTCAGACGGATATTTAAAAAAATACAGTTTCATCATTCAACATACACGAACACACAACGTCACGAGCTTGATCTGTTTCGTCCTTGATACTTGATGGTGGGCTCCCTTTTCCGCATTTAGACTCCTATTCGGTCCATTATGCGTGGGAATGCCAGCTAGCTCAGCCAGCCCAGCTCCTTCCAGAAGAAGTCTCCTGGGACGTTCACAGGCCTCTCGGAGCGCCCTCGGCGATTTGAGGATTTGTACCCGTTGTGATGCCACTCCCTCGCACTCCAGGGTAACGTGGGCGGCTGTTTCCTCAGCATTAAGACAGCCTCTGCATATAGGGCTGTCGGTAAAGCTCATTGTATACAAGTGTTTGTTCAGGGGGCAGTGGCCAGTAACCACGCCAACAACCATTTTAAGGTCCTGACGGTTAAGGCTGAGTAGACGTCGTGTTAGTGTAGGCGATAGAGAAGATACCGCCTCCTTTGACTGTCTACAGCTGGTGATATTAGTCCATAGGGTATTGTGTTTGTCCTGGGTAATTTTACGCATCCATGTCCTTAACTGACTGTAAGGAATGGGCAGAAATGGTGCAGGGCCTACGGCTGGGCTCTTCGAGCCCCGCCTGGCTAATTCGTCTGCAGCATCATTACCCAGTGAGCCGCTATGCCCCTTTATCCATTGTAATGTTACTCGATTTAATACCGAGGCACATTCCAGAGCAAGGTGACATTCTTGTATCAGCCCAGAGGTAAAGGTATTACTCTCTAGTGCTCGGAGTACGGCCATACTGTCAGAAAGTATTCTGATATTGTAATCAGATATCCCTTTCCGAAGGACCGCATTGGCTGCATTAGTAATAGCAATGCATTCACATTGAAAAATAGAGCTATGCTTTCCTAATGCTAGTGATAGATTAATATTTAGATCATACGAGAACACACCAGCCCTACTACCGTTGCAGGTTTTGGAGCCATCCGTATAAATCCGGACTTCATGGATGCCCGAGTGATCTTGTTCGCTTTCATGTAATTGTATTCGGTAGCTTCTACCATACACTTGTGTCTTGGGGATTCTATCGCAAGGTGCCCCGAAGAGAGGTTGAATTTCAACAAATCTTCCAAGCACTCTACAGTGTGGTCCCTCGCGGTGATGCCACAGACCTAACTTTTTAAGCCTTATGGCTGACATAGCTGCTTCCTGTTGGATATGCAAATCCAGAGGCGACATTCCAAGTAGGACTTCCAAGGCTGCTGTCGGTGTCGTGCGCATGCAGCCCGTCACCGCACAGCAGGCGAGTCTTTGGAATTTCTGCAGCTTGTTGATAACAGTGCTTAATTCGGTTCTGGGCCACCAAACTATGGTACCATAGATTAATATTGGTCTGATTACGGCAGTGTACAGCCATAGGGTGATTTTGGGTGTAAGACCCCAGTTTTTACCTATTAGCCTCTTACATTGCCAAAAGGTGATACAAGCCTTTTCCAGCTTGTGGTCAATATGTCTGTGCCAATTAAGCTTACTGTCAAGTATTATGCCCAGATACTTGACTTCCTGTGCTAGGGTCAGACTGGTGTTGAACAATTTAGGTAATCTCAAGTTACCCAAGTTGCGTTTGTTTGTGAACATGACTAATTCAGTTTTAGACGGGTTCACTGTTAGTTCGTGCTTGTTGCACCATTGTTCGACGATTTTTAAGGCACTGTCCATAATGTCACAGAGTGCGCCGTCAACTGGGCCGCTGACTAGGATGGCCAAATCGTCTGCATAGCCCACTGTATATATCCCTCGGGTATTTAGTTGACGAATTAGTTCATCAACTACTATATTCCACAGGAGTGGTGATAGAACCCCTCCTTGTGGACAACCCCGAGAGACTACTCTCTTCACGGTTGTGTTTACAGTGAGTTGAATGGCTCTGTACCGCAGCATACTGTCGATAAAACCGGCAATCGCGCGATCCACTCCATGATGTTTTAGGGCCATTCCTATGCTCGTGAAACTAGTTTTGTCAAAGGCTCCCTCTACATCAATGAAGCAGCTTAAGGTTGATTGTTTACTTGATAATCCGTTCTCGATATATGACACGACACTATGTAGAGCGGATTCGGTTGATTTGCCCATACAGTAGGCGTGTTGGTAAGGGTGTAGTGGATTACAAGCTAGGGAGTGCGTTCTAATGTCCCTATCACATAGCCTCTCCAAAGTCTTTAATAGAAACGATGTGAGGCTAATGGGTCTAAATGATTTAGGTTGCGTGTAATCACTCTTACCTGGTTTTGGTATAAAAACTATCTTGATTTCTCTCCATTGAAGTGGTATGTGACGATACGCGATACATCCCCTATACAGGGTTACCAGATGTACCACGATCGCCTCGTCACACCACTTGAGCAGGCCAGTCCAGTACCATCCAGGCCAGTTGATTTAAATGGGAGAAAGCTGTTAATTGCCCATTTGACCTTGTCGTAATCGACAACTCTACGGGCTGTAGTCCAGTCCGAGGGCTCGGGATTGTGACTTAGTTGGTCTGCCCGACTTGGGTTATCCATAATAAGGCACCCCGGAAAATGCGTTTGAAGTAATAACGCACTAGTCTCGGCATCTGTGTTGGTGAAGGCGCCATCTTGTTTTTTAAGACATCCTATGCTGCGCTCAGGTTCGCTAGAAAGGATATTCTTAACTCTGGCTGCTTGGTTGGTTGTTTCTATGTTCGTACAGAAGTGCCTCCAGCATTCGCTCTTCCTGAGTCTAATGCGGTTTTTATGTTGCTTTCGGGTCTGTACGTAGTGGTCCCAGTCTTGTTCTAGTCGAGAGTTTTTTGCTTTGTTAAAAAGTTTTCTGACCTCGCGACGAAGCCTCTCCAATTCCGGGCCCCACCAACTGTGACCAGTCCGGGAGGGTGCCTGTCGTGGGGTCACGAGGGGACATGTCTGTTCAAAGCAGTTTGTAAGTGTTGATACAAGTTGGTTTAAGTGAGAATCAATCGCCGCGGTGTTGTCATACATGGCTGGACTGGTTACCTCGCGCAAGGATTCCCTCGTGAGCCTCCTGTATTCTTGCCGGTTCAGCCTACGAGGGATACGGCGCGGTTCCGCGGGTTTAATGGTGATATTCATCTTGTACCTGATCCATCTGTGGTCCGAACATTATGCTTCTCCGGATACATGCCAATCAGAGATGTAGTGTGCCGCATGTTCTGTCGCTAGAGTGAGATCAATGATAGTTTGGGCTCGTCGCGTAACAAAGGTAGGCTCAGAGCCTCTGTTTAAAATACGAAGGTTAGTGGAAAATAAAAAGGTCAGTAATTCCTCACCTCGTACGTTGGTATTACCACAACCCCAAATGGTGTGGTGCGCGTTGGAGTCGGTTGATAGCACTAGTTCTGATCCTTCTCGCTCGCAGTAATCCACAAGTGCGATCAGCTCAGACGTGGGCACATCAGCATCGCCCGGCAGGTTTCGTCCTTTCTATAGCTTGAAACGTTGTTCAGAAAACTAGAATTCGTGTTTTTTGACATCACTGAGTCCTGCATAATCAACGTATTAGCCTTACTGTAAAACACGCAAATACACTCTGAATTTAACGTACCACGGGTCAATTTAGGAGACATTATATATCTTGATTAACAATACCCGAAAGTTTGTTTATGTTGTAAATAAACAGCGATGGTAACACCGAAAAAACTTTTGTTTCAAATTGCAGTTGGAATTTATTATTTTGTTTCGTATAATGCTTCTTGCAAAGTTGTTTGATACACCTGAAATCCTCTTTATGCTTGCTATATATTTTAAGCTGTACAGTTTCAGACATTCAATCTGGTAAATACGTGTCTTTCTCTCTTAACGTGTAATTATCTATAAAAGGGGTCCGTCAAATTTTCACAAAAGTTTCACAAGAATAATTAAATAATAATAATAATTTCGTAGGATAAAATTATCACTTGAAAACGTCGCTATTAATATTACATTTAAATTTACATTGCTCATTCACAAAGCTGACTCCCCAGAGAAGAACGAGCAAGAAACTCTAGGGTTGCTCTTTTAAACAGATTATGGGTTACAATTTGTGATTTGATAATTATATGAATAATAAGACAGCGATATCGATGCTTGCTTATCATTCAAATAGTCAGTGATTTGTTTTATGATTGCTTTAAATTTATTTACAGGCAAGTTTTGAATGTCTACTGGAACCTTATTGTAAAAGCGTATACCATTGCCCTTTGAAGGATTTACTGACTTTGTGAAGTCGGCTAACATAAACAGATAACTGATTCTTATTCCTTGTATTAACATTGTGCCTATCACTATTTTTAGCGAATAAGGTTATTTTTTTTTGCATATAACAAATTCTCATAAATGTATTGAGATGCCATTTTTAAGATATTAATTTCCTTAAAATTATCTCTAAGAGACACTCTAGGTCCTAATTTATAAATGGCACCAATAGCACGCTAATAGGAACCTGATTATAGCTGAACTTTTAAAACCTCATGTCAATTCAATCAATTCAATCAATGTTAGAATATCAATGGCATACCGCTAGATACCACCAAATTTTAAATTAGCACACTTGATACCTCTAGCTTTACTGAGGAAAAGGGTTTTGACAAACGGAAAGGCAGACGGACAAATGAACAACATAGAGATTCAATTAGGGTCCCGATAAAGTACGAAACCTTAAAAGCAATCTTACAGCTTGCTATGGTTACCTAGAAGCTACAGTAGTAAGGATGTATACAAACAGTACTTTCATTACAAAGAAAATTAAAGTAAAAAAACGCACTCAAGAAGTTTCCAAATTAAAAATTAATAGTTCCATTAACAAAATCAAATTATGTACAAAGGCCAAGTCCGATAACCGTAAGTTGAAAACCAACTTTACGATTCTGGCGAAGTTCTGTTTCGTAATGAAACTCCGTTTAGAAGTAACCAGGACTCAAGTTAAAAGCTTCAAGCGGTGGCAATCCAAGATAGGGATAGTAATTTTGCAATAATATTTTTTTTTAATTATCACTCCTAAGTACTCTATCCATTTGCAAAAAAAACATAGGAAGTTTAACATTATTGGAAAGGTCCAAAAAGATCTTATAAAGTCTGCCTCGATCCTTGCAGATAGCGCTCGTCTCTTCGCTTCTTCCTCGCTTGAGTCTGGGTATTGGCTGCATGCCGTGCCTTCATTTAACATTGGAACCTACCTAGAGCGTACTACTCTTTCTGTGGCCATCTGTCTGGATGGAGGAAGGAAGATTGAACCTCATTTATGTGAATGTGGAGCCGCCGTCGTCAAGCTCGGCCACCATGGGCTCTCTTGTCAGCGTAGTGCCGGTCGTCTTTCTCGTCATGCAAGCCTGAACGATGTTATTCGTCGGGCTCTTACCACCGTCAATGCGCCGGCTATCCTTGAGCCCAATGGAATTGCGCGCGTTGATGGTAAGAGACCAGACGGCATGACCCTAGTTCCGTGGGCGCATGGCTGAACTATGGTATGGGACGTTACCTGCGTGGACACCGTAGCTCCGTCCCACCTCCAAGGTACTTCCAGGTCGCAGCGGTCGCTACTGCCGAGGGCTCTAAGCGGCGCAAATATGCAAACCCTGGTATAAGGATATCCAAGGATGTTTATTTATTTATTATTGGTATATTGGCTTGCCTGGGAATCGAACCCGGACTTCCTAAATTGGGAGACCGCGTCTTACCCCCTGAGCCACCGACGCTCCATAACAAACAATTACAATTAATATTTTTACTTGTTAAATTTATTATATTTTTGACACGATTTTTAATTTTCGAAATGTGGTGTATTAGAGCTAAGAAATACTTAGCCATGTTTAATGAAACTTGATTTAGCGGTTGCGAATATATTTAGTTATTAACACTATTGGATTTTGTTTGTTTGATTGTTTATGTAGACGCCACTTTCACAGTTTCTCGAAGATTTCCAACCTTTTTTTTTATCGCGGGGAACCGCATTACGCGCACCGCTCGCCTGGGGGACGGCGAGACGGTTATTGTGGGACTCCCCTCCCTAACGGTCACGGATACCCACTAAAACCCCGACCTTCTTCGGCAGTAGGGAGGACCTGGGAACGCATAAGCCCCCCCCCCCCCCCCCCCTCTCCCCATCACAAGTCTAGCGCACCCTCCGTAGGGCACCTTCCAACCTACTCTTAGTTGTACCTAAAGTTTTACCAAGTCTACCATAACATAAGAAATAATATTATTACTTATTAATTTAAGTGACACTTCGCATAACACTTATCCCTTGGGCCCGCGTTAACGCTTGGATGAAGTTTAGAAGTTACGCGTCATTAGCCAGGGGTATCATAGAAAAGAATTAATGGTTTCCGATGGGAATCTACCTAATAATAAATTATCCGCGATTTATTAAAATATTCTCCTCTAGGTTGGCCTACAATTTTATTACTTTGATAGAATATCATTTTCATGTAGAGAATTTAGAATGTAGACCACATTGTCGTGACGTTATTGACAATTAACCGCCTCCGTGGCTCAATGTAAAACAACATTGGGTTTACGATTCGGAGGTCGCGGGTTCCATCCCCAGCGGGGTACATGTTTAGTACTCGGTTTGGTTGGTGGTAGGGCATTTTAAATGTCCACCTGGCTAGCTACCACCATCTTATCTAAATCTGCCGCCAAGCAGCAATGTTAATAGCATTGTTGTGTTCCGGTTGTCAGAGATAAGATAGCCAGTCCTCCAAATGTGTTGGGATTTCCGGGTCAGTACGCTTCCACCTTCGATCTCATCTTCACTAAACATCAGTTGTGCATAAAAAAATAGAATGTATACAACAAATTGTTGACAATTTGTTGTATAGCGCTCGGTGGTGCAGGCGCTTTCGCTATTATAGTCTTCAAATATCTGTGGAAAAATTGGTATATTTATTAGTACGAATCCCATGATGAAAGGTACGAACTCCTTTGTGTGGAAGCCCAAAAAACTCAATTTTATTGTATTAATATAAATCAAAGAAATAACTTGAGAAATAGAATAAAAAAGTTTTCTAACAATTCTGTAGTTTGTTTTAGATATAGTACAGGTATTTAGTTATAAAACCTACAATATTAATTAAAGTAACCACTGTGAACTTCATTGCGTTGTAGAAGATGCTAAGATCCCTTAAAATATATTTTTTTAATTTCTCAATGGCTACTTTATATTTCCTAAAAATAATTTAGTGTGATATTTGCCCTCGGTGAAATTTTTCATTAATATAAAGAAACTATTGTTAGATTTTTTTTTGAAAATTGTTACATGAGTTCTAAGTATATTCTCCGATGCAATGAAATTTAAAGTGCTAATTTTAATCTAATAGCCTATGTTTTATTACTAAATACATATACTATATCTAAAGCAAGTTACCGTTTTCTTAGAAAATATTTTTATTATATCACTATCAGACACTATTATCAATGTGCAAAAAATCACGGCCTTTAAGATTATAGGAAGTTAAAAGTGTATCCTTACTGGAATAAATAGGAATATTTTATAATAGCACAGTTTGCGTTTAATAACGTACATTTTAATATACTTGAGGCTAACCAAGTAACTTGTATCTTTAATACTTGGTTTACGTAGGTACACAACAGCTTTTATGCTGCAGAAGCTACTCATGTCGTTATTAAGCTTTCAGACGGTGCTTAATATGATTGGATGCCTCCATCTTCCCGTCTCCTTCGTCTATTAGTCAGCTCTTTAAACAATGTAAAATAAGTTATTATCGATGCAGATAAAGTCGATAAAACCATTAGCTCGTTTGATGAACAAGTAATAATACATGCAAACACAATTACTAAACGTGAAGCAGACGTACACACACAATGCACAATTATTCAGACACACGCACGCATATACTTCATTTGTGTATACATTAAATATAAAAACAACCAATATAAGTATAACTTGTGGTGAAAAATGTTGATGCAATAGAAAATTAGCGGCGACCACGCACCGGAAGACGTGGGCAGGCCCCCCACGAGGTGGACCGACGATTTGGTAAAGATCGAAAGACCGATCGTTGTGGAGATCATTGGGGGAGGCCTTTGTCCAGCAGTAAATGTCTTTCGGCTGATATGATGATGATGAATAGAAAATTGATCAAGGGAAAACAAAGACTTTTTTAACTCAGGTGAATACCGGGATCCGAGTATTCGATAGCTAGACCTACGGCTGGTTTCCAAAGACGACACCACATTTTGTGACACTTGTAGACACTAGAGCAACACTCCACATACAAATTTGGACAGATTATAGAGATTTTAATAATTTTCAAAAGGACAACCGACGCGGCGCGTTTCTATAGTAGCGAGATAAATTTTAGAAGAACAAGAGCTGAATGATCCGTCTGAATGAATTGCTTGAACAATTGCTTCTACGATGCGCTCGATGATGTGAAGATTTAATCACCTTGTTTTCAAGGGAATTATAACAGATATAGTACATAAACTTATGTATATTTATATTGCGTGTAATATATATGATATGAATGGTGTTAACCTTTAGGCGGACGCTGGCACCGATCGGTGCCAAAAAAACTTTTATACCGACAACACTCGCGGACACCGATCGGTGCCAACGGACACCCGACTTTCAACTCTCAATTGTAATGATTATAGAGTTCCAATTCCTTTGGACTGTGTTTGAACTTGTTCTCTATTAAATTCCGCATCCAATAATGTGCGCCATGTCATGTTAGCTAAGATATTTAGTCTGTATTTGCGAAAATATTTTTTTTCCCTTTGGGTGGGAGTATAGGCATAGAATTCCAACTACTGTTTTTTATTAGAACAGGCTTAGGAACCTGCCATAGAGCTTCCAATTCTCATAACAATTTATTGAATTACCCGTTTTTTTAAGAAAAACATGAAATAAATCTGTACTTTCCGTAAAAATACCAATTATATCGTGGATATAGGTATACCTACATATTACAACTCGTAACATTTTTCTGATTTTTTGTATTATAGCTGTAGTAGTGTTCATTCATTATATCCATAGATAATATATTCCCGTAGCTATTGCTTTTCACAGATTACAAATACACCCAGTAGAAGAGTATCTATAAACGTTTTTAACACCGCAGGTACTTGACCCGCGGAGTTAAAAAAAGGAAAGAGAGGACAGAGAGGTAGACTAAACAAAGCGTGTTTAGTGTAAATCGATAAAGCCACTCCGAAGATACATAGGTTTTTGTTGTATTCGGATGATATAGTCATATGTTTGAACGGGGGTTTTCTAAATTTTCAAGTTGTTAACCTCTAAAAAAGCTCCCGAAGACTATGATATGCTTCGTGCATTATTCCGCCAAATAGAATGGAATGGAATAGAATACCTTTATCGAGATAATCTTACAAATTATAGATTGAAAACGACATATCATATCACTTTTATGTAATAATGTAAATGGCTCAATGTAAACAACATTGGGTTTACGATTCGGAGGTCGCGGGTTCGATCCCCAGCGGGGTACATATTTAGTACTCGGTTTGGTTGGTGGTAGGGCATTTTAAAATGTCCGTCTGGCTAGCTACCACCATCTTATCTAAATCTGCCGCCAAGCAGCAATGTTAATAGCATTGTTGTGTTCCGGTTGTCAGAGATAAGGTAGCCAGTCCCCCAAATGTGTTGGGGTTTCCGGGTCAGTACGCTTCCACCTTCGACCTCATCTTCACTTAACATCAGGTGTGACTGAGGTCAAGTACGAACCCGTCGTGCATAAAAAAAAAAAAAAAAAAAAAAAAAAAGGACAAAAATAGGACATATTTGTTAAGTGAACGCAAGGTCGTGCCGTAGTTATTGTTATAATAATAATGATCTTATTGGTGTATGTGCGTAACAGGGGAGTTATGGAAGTTTTTCACTTAATGTATTTATTTACAAAAAAAAAAATGTGTTTGTGTAGTTTATCAACTATCTGGTATCCATGATACAAGCCTATAGTTGCTTAGTGTGGAGCTAGATGGCGCTGTGTGTATGCCAACATATTTATTTATATTATTATGCAATTGTGCGTATCACGCGAATACTCAGCATTATTTGCAACGTTGTCTCAATGTCCGTAAAGCTACCCATTACGTGGTTCCTAACTACTTAGCTTGAACTTCAAAAAAAAAACAATAATAGTTTATATGATGAAACGTGTAATTTGCCTTATTTTTTGGATTCGTACTTTGTAATATTTATACACATCTGTAACGCTGTTGGTTTCTTTAATAAATAAATAAATAGACAGCAGTCAGCTGTATTTTCAATGCCCAGCATGACCTACGGCTCTCTTGATGTTACAATATGCAAGGATTGGGGCAGCTACAGTTTTCTAATATTGTATCCCCTAAACATTTACTGTATTATAACATTTTATATTCCGTCACGTACTACTATGCCAAAGAAAATTCCAAATACTTTGTTTATAAAAAAAATAACTTCCCCACAGAGTTTATCGAATAAGAAAGGACAGAGAGACCGTTAAACTAATCTTACACGCGATCGGGTCCGCATAAATCAAGAGAGTGTATAAAATGTTTTTGTAGGACGAACTGACACTTCTTATCCGAGTAACCCTGATACCCTCAAAGATTCTAAGGCTAGCCCAAACTTTGATAAACAAAGTCAACTCCAAGATATTTTCATTGATATTGTAGTTCAGAAATTGCAATCATCAACTGCTTTTCTTCCCAGGATTCGTTCCTTATTAGCGACACTATCGAATAGTGTAATAATACATTGTGGTTTTTTTTTTCAAGTGTACGGGTTTGATTGATTTTTCAAAAATCCAATGATGCAATTTTAGTGTTTATTAAAATTTTGAGTTTTTTAATTTCATGACCCAAAAAAAAATCATTTTAGAAATTAGAAAGTGGGGAAACTGACGCAAGATAAGAATATCTGTTTTGATTTTATAAAATCCGATATAAGCCATCACCACCTGCAGTACGTCGCACTAATTCCGGGACACCCTGTATATTGTTTCTCCAGCCCAGGACTGGCCTCGCCAGAGGTTGGTGAGATTCGCTAATCGAAGTCGAATAACGAAGCTCCCGTGGCGCAGCGGCATTCGCTATTCATTTTCGATTAGCACATTTGGGTGACACAAGTGTCATTTTCATACGAGTGTTACCGTGCTTCTTAGGTTATGGAAATATTGCTTTTTTTATACACGGTTACTGGTTAGCTCTTGACATCAACATACCGTTTAGACTACAGGAGGTAACATAGAAATCTACATACATACTTACATATATACATTCAAAAAACATTACCCTGCTTCCTTGGGCAGTTAGGTAAAGATAAACTGGCTGTTCGTGTCCATCGTTTAAATAAGGTTAATTTTTGTATGCACGACGGGTTCCTAATTGACCTCAATCACACCCGATGTTAAGTGAAGATGAGGTCGAAGGTGGAAGCGTACTGACCCGGAAACCCCAACACATTTGGGGGACTGGCTATCTTATCTCTGATAACCGGAACACAACAATGCTATTAACATTGCTGCTTGGCGGCAGATTTAGATGAGATGGTGGTAGCTAGCCAGGCGGACATTTAAAATGCCTTACCACCAACAAAATCGAGTACTTAAATATGTATCCCGCTGGGGATCGAACCCGCGACCTCCGAAACGTAAACCCAATGTTGTTTATTGAGGTTATAATCGGTCATTTGCCTTTAAATAAATTTTAAACAATTATAAAACAGGAATCATTTACAATGGCTATTATAATTTTTTTGACTATTTAGAATAATTTAGATGATGAGACATAGATATTTAATGTAATTATAGAATATTATACATATTTTTCCTTGTTTTGTTGTATTACACATAGTAACCCAACTCAACTTAAAGACCAACGGAGTTTATTACTCGTTCTTCTCTGCGGAGTCAACTTTTTGAATGTACAATAATATTAGTAATTTTATAATTAAGCTAATAAATGTAACATTTTCAAGTGATTATTTTTTCCTATGAAGTAAATCTTCTTGACTACTATTCTTAATTCGAGTAAAAATACGTAATTTTTGTGGTATAATTTCCTATGATATTAAAATTCCCGATTTTTTGTAGAATAAAAATGTTTCTTACTTGCTTTGCTTGCTTGCTTTAGGTATAACTTAGGTATATAGTTATAAAACCTACAATATTAAATTAAAGTCAGTACTGTGAACTTCATTGCGTTGTAGAAGATGCTATAAGATCTTCTAAAACATTTTTCTAAAACAATAATTAATGGGTACTTTATATTTTCTAAGAACAGTTTACTGTGTCGTGATTTTGCTCTCGGTGAAATTTGTCATAAATGTAAAGAAGTTATTAAGTTAGTTATTATTATTAGGAAGAATTGAGGGGAAAAGAAAAAGAGGAAGACCGAGAATAAGCTACATGCAGCAGATAAAAGAGAAGTTGAACGTCGTTTCGTAGCAGGAGGTCAAGAGGAAGGCGGAGAGCAGAGAGATATGGAAAAATCTCCACCGACAAGAGCATGGCTCTTAAATCAGATGATGACGATAAAGAAGTTATTAATCGGTGTTTCTGAAAATAGTTACAAGAGTTCTATGTATATTCTCCGACGCAATGAACGCAATAAATTTTAATTTAATTTTAGTCTATGTTTTAAAATCAAAAATATTTTATTCAATATAGGATACAAAAATATCACCTATTGAAAGTCAACATGTTATTTTTTTTTAAACTACATCATCGCTTCACAAGGTGTTATGGTTAGGGAGAAGAAGCGACAAGAAACTCGGCAACAACACATCTTTTCAATTAGATTCCATCTTTACAATAATATTACATATTACAAAACAATAGCAATTAACATAACGACCAGCTAACACACCTCCATATCGCCTAAATAATCATCTATCCTGTAATAACCCTTCTTACACAGAGTTTCTTTAATGTGGCGTTTAAATTTCTGCTCTGTTAAACTCAATACATGTTCTCGTATTTTATTGTAAAGGCGTATGGTGTGTCCCACAAAGGATGTGCTAACCTATAATATATAATATAATACTAAATACCTATATTATATCTAAAGCAAGCTACCGATTTTTTAGAAAACATTCTTATTCTATCACTGGCAGTACTCTATCCATGTGTAAAAAATCACGGCCTTTAAGATCATAGGAAGTTAAAAGTGTACCCTCACTGGAATAAAATCTTAAGTCATGAAAACTCAAATTTCAGATGTACTTAACAATTATTTTTGACGACCTGTTTGGTGTAGTGGTTAGAAACGATACCAAAAGGTCGCGGGTTCGAATTCCGCTAGGGGCATATGTTTGTATGATGAATACAGACATGTGTTCCCGAGTTATGGATTTACGAATACACATTATTTATTTACAAAATTAAGTGTATTTGTGTAGTTTATCGACCATCTGGTATCCATAACACAAGCCTAGATGCTTACCTATACTGCGGACCTAAATGGCGCTGTGTGTATATGCAAAGATATTTATTTAGTTATTTATTATTTAATTAGGAAATTATTCGTGCTAACCCACTTAATTACTCGTATTAAATTCCGAGATTAGATGTTAGATAAGGCCGCCTAACTTGTAGTTTCTATAAGATATTTAAATGTACCTTCCTTATTTAAACAATAAAGCGTATTTCATTGATTGATTGATTGCATTCTAGTTCAGGGAAGGAACACAAAATTCATAAATTGCAGAAGAGTAGCTTTCGACGCTTTTATGTCTTAAGGTTATTCGTTTCAACCCATCAGTACAACCCCGTCCGTTTGGGGCTCCCGTTACACGCCTATAACGCACATTTACATGTCCCTCCCTGATCCCCAAACGCTGTCAGAAGCGTTAGAGGCATTATAAGCAAGAACGGCCTCGGGGCCGACTTAAGGTGTTTGTGAAAAACGATTTATGTCCTTGGCGGTATATGTAATGTCTAAATTATTTTTGGAGCGCCAAGGATTTACAAGTGAATTTTTACATAGTATTTGTACGATCAGAAAATACTGCCTGTTTGCTGTAATAATAAATAAATAAATATATTATTACCACATTAGCACAAAACATAATTACCGACATAATCAGTTATGGGCAATAGAAGATGAACTCTGCATTTCGCTGGCTGGTCCTCCTCAGAGTTCACTGCAAACGTGCCACTATTAAATTTAAATTCTATTTAAAGAAAGGCAAAGTCAAGCGTGACTTTATATATGTTCTTTATGTATACTCAGTAAAATACATAATATTATTATGTATTAAAATACATATTATATTATACGTAAGTATTTATTAATATGTATTTTAGTATAATTCTTAATCTTTGGTCTTTTGTGCATTGTGTTCCTATAACAGTGACGTTTTGTTGATGTAGATATTGTTCTATATTTTAAGTTTCCCTCTTTGTCTGCAATAAAAAAACTTTAAATTGGTTTATCCTTCCGAGATAATCAAAAATACAGAGATAAGCTCGCGTTTTGTGTATTGTAATTTCTGTCCAAAGTATGTTTATATGCGTATATGCAATAAAATGTTAATTAAATAAATAAAAATTTGTTAATAAAAAAAATCAAAAATTTGTAGATTGTGTATCTTTAAAGCTCTCTTTTCTTTCCTTTCCTTTTTCCTTGTTTAACTTTCGCAATTGTACTAATTCTAGTAAATTATTAAGTAATTTTAAAATAGGTACCTATATCAAATTCATTCAGCATTCCCTTGCAATCTTACTAAGATGAATAACATTGTCTGCCGGGTCTCCAACCCACACCGATTGATTACCATTCACACATCATTAAACAGAAGCGAAGGGAGGCGGGGTAGGTTGATGCATTAACACTATCTCTTAAGGAGATGAGGGCAGTGTAATGGAAAAAGGAAATGGCTTCTTTCAGGTATTTTTAGCGAAATTGAAGGGTGGAATGAAATGGAAAGGTGTTAAAGACCTGTGGGAAATGAGTGGCAGATGGTTAAAATGGGTCTGTACCTGGGTTAAAATGGTTCTTTCTGTAAAGAATGTGGTGTCTAGCAGTTGACATTATATTGTTTTGATATGTATGACGGCGGCTGCGATACGTTAGCGACAGCATCGTCGTCATCAGGGTTTAGTGGTACAGGATTCATGGCGTAGGTACTCAATAATAATCAGGATGGTACGTTCACTAATTTATTTCAGAATCACAAAATTGTAAATTAGACGAACCGACAGATCGATCATCTCAACAGTCAAAGTAAGACTGCCCGGTGGCACCTCGCACCCCCACTTAACGACTCCGCCCACGTGCCGTCACGTCACGGTCGTTCGCATCCCTTTCACAACTTAGGTACTACAATATTCTATTGTCAATTTTTTTGATTTGAAATTGTCGCTAATCACGACATATATATTTAAACCAATATCAAGTGTCAACTGCTAGACGTAGGCTACTGCCTATCGCAAATTTGTGAGAGTTTCATTGCAATGACGCTAGTGTCTATCGTAAATTTGTGAGTGTTTCGCAACAATAATGCTACTGCGTATAGCAGATTTTTTCACACAATGTCACTGCTGCGATACTTATTGTAGATCTGTCAGAATTTCGCACCAATGACGTTTCTGCCTACCAGAGAGCAAGTATTGAGAAAACCGAAAGACCAGTGCCAAAAATGATTTATTTCCAATTTAGAATTTGTTCGTTCTTAAAACGATAATATGAACAATGGGTGTCCACGCTGTTCGCGTGATCTGCGGTGTCCATGGCCTCCATCGCCACCACTGCCTATAACATATTTGTGAGTTTCAAACCAATGGCATTGCTGCCTGTCGCATATATGTGAAAGTTTCGCACTAGTGACCTCTGCTGTCAATAATTATAATAGGGTTTATTTATTTTTCACCTTGAACACACTTACCTTATTTTTTTGCTTACTTTGTAAATATATAAAACTAGATTATTATCTCGCCGATTGTGATGATTTTATCACTGATTTATGAGAATTCCGCACCAGTGACGCAGTTGTCTATCGCAGATTGGTGAGAACTCGCATTAACGACTCTTTGGTCTATCGCAAACTGTGCCAATGACGCTGCTGCATATCGTCTGTAAACTATGTTAAATTGTCCAAAAAATCTATCCACAAAACTTTATATTACATTTAGTTAAAAAATCAAGCGAAATCCATGTATAGAAGTGGGCCCTGACATTAACATTCAAAAAGGGCACCTAAATTTCGCTTTGAAGTATGTTTCTCACATTTTTCTTCCAATCGCCCAGATCGGAGTGGGGCCCCGAAAAACGCAACGTCCAACTTGATGGATTGATTGCTAAACCCTTGCGCGGACAAAAACGGTCAACCAGAAACCATTGTCCAACGACCCCTGCTGTGCAATTTGCAAAGTGAGCCGTTCCTTTGTGGGCACGAAACATAATAGTGATCGTTGACCCGTTGACCTCCTTAAGTTTTTTGACCCTTGGGCATGCATTTTTCCTTTTAAAGATTTCAGTTTTGGCGGTTGGTAGCAGTCATACTTTGGCCTCTGGCTTTATTAAATTTCATATCTGTTAGTGTTGTAAAATCTTGACGTATGGTTTTAGCACGTAAAAAGAGTAACAGGCAACTAAGAGACATCTAACATCTAGTCTTGCACATTTTAACGGCGCTAGGCTCACCCCATGTCACGTGTGCATTTCTGTATACTTCGAACGGTGAACCGTGGATGATGTTGTCTGGAAGAAATCGCTATCAGCGATAAGACCGCCTTTGTGCACTTCATCATTTATGTTAAATGGTCTTTGTATTTTATTTTTGTGTGCAATAATGAATTTAATAATAATAATAATAAAGTAGGTAAACCATTCTGAAACCATTATTATGGAAAACATTATGGAAGTCCAAAAATTTTCGGTTGATTTCGTCTATAATTCCTAGTGGAAAGTTGTTCATAATCACGAGTGGACTCACCAGCCGTAAATTGTTGGACTTCCATACTAAAGGTGATTTCAGAATGGTTTATGTTGTAGATAGAGGTAATCGAATTTTTTTTTGATCGAATCCCACTATGGTTCCTTGGGGAACGTTGTTCGTAATCAAGAGTGGCGTCACCAGTTAATGGAAATTTAACGAATTAAATTTCACCCTGTATACTGACGGAAGCTAGGATGACAGACCATGACTGCGGCATCAACATTCAGTGCTGATAATATGTCCTGGAAGATCAACATCTTCTCGATTTAAATCAAATCAAAAATCAAATCAAAAATGTTTTTATTTCGTAAGTTATAAGAATAACATTTGAAATCGTCATGACATACAGTTATCGCTCATTCACTAGGCAGTCTCCCCAGAGAAGAACGAGCAAGAAACTCAAGGGTTGCACTTTTTAAATAAGTCAATACAAATACAATTTGAGATACCTAATTGTAAAATTTATGATTCGACAAAGAAAAATAAGAATAAAATATACTGGATAATGGCGAGCGGTTCATCTCCACGCATTCTTATCATCCAGATAGTCAGAAATTTTATAATAGCCTTTGGCACATAGTTTCCGTTTAATGGTTGTTTTAAATTTATTTAAAGGCAAATTTTGAATGTCTACCGGAACCTTATTGTAAAAGCGTATACATTGTCCCTTGAATGACTTAGTGACTTTGTATAATCCTAGACTTCCCATAATCGAGCGTCTTTCAGTTTCACTCTTGACGAAAACGACTTTGTCGCAAACTTCGCAATTAGGGGATTTCTTTCTTCATCATAAATGAAAAATATCTTGATGGAATTTGTAAAGAGCTAACCGTCGCCAATCACTTTGGTTTTGGGCGGTTAGCCTTCGATTGCACACTTATACCATGAATCAGTATCAGATCGAAGGGGTAAGTATATAGGTTTACATAAAAATACAGAAAAATAAATTGATGAAACGTATACCACCTTTCTATTGCATCGGAGGTTAAAACATTTCTTTAAACAGTTAAAGACATTCTAATGTGGTGATGGATTAAATCAATAAAAGAGCAACCCTAGAGTTTCTTCCTTGTTCTTCTCTGGGGAATCAGCTTTGTGAATGAGCAGTAAATTTAAATGTAATATTGGGTCTTTACCTATGAAATTGGAGTTTTTTTTCTTCGTTAATCATATGTACCAATACCTGCGATTTTCAAAGCTATATCCAAATTTGTTATTTATTTGGAAAATGGAATATTATTTTAAGGTTTCACATGAAATATTTTTTAATTTCTGGGCTAAATCACATAATAAAAAAATTTGAACAGAGCTCTTTTCATGTGCTTCCCATAATCATTTCTTAGATTCGCTGAAACTTTAAAAAATTAACGCAGCCTGTATACTTAACTTAATGTTATTCGATAATACACGCAAAGTTTAGCTAAATTTGGATTTGCCGTTCCCAAAAAAAATCAAAAATGTTTGTTTGTATTAAGACTGTTTAATGAAATTCTTCATACAAAACGCCAATTTCATAGGTAATTTTTCTTTTCATACCTAATATTAATATTGATAGTGACGTTTTCAAGTGATCTTTTTATCCTATGAAATAAAATATTTTAATTTAATTTGATTTGAATCCTTATTACAAAGCGTGCAAGACTGACTTTGTTATTGTAAGTTTAAGCTGGAATATTGGTAACACAGACATGGTCTCGCCAACGGAGGCGAAAATCCAGTAGATTCATAAATTCCTCGGACGGAAACTAGAACAAAGAGCCGAGAGATTGGCCTGTAACGACTATCGGCTTCAGCCTCAACAACCTCTTCGACGTAATATCATTGTATCGTGAAGCCTTTTACACAAGACGGCGATGTAAAGAAAATATAGAAGTAAGGTTAACAGACTTACAATACTTGCGTCCATAGGGTTATTATATCAGCCACTTCTAAACATAGGCCTCCTCCCATAGATTTCTAGAGTGAATGGTTGGAACCGGCCTGTATCCAGCGACTTCCTGCGACTATTATTATGTTTCTTATTGTTGTACAATAAAGAATATTTTGTTGTTGTTGTTGTTATCTTATGTCGTCGGTCCACCTTGTGAGTAGACGTCTTCACTCGAAAACTTTAATGGCCAAACGATCAGGGGTTCCATTATGTAATGGCATCGATATCGTCAGCCACTACGTTCTGACGTGTGATTGGTTGGCCCATCGGTCGTTCGGCAATTTGACGGTTTGTCATTGGTTAACGTTATCGATGACGATACCGATGAAGTTACGTAATTCAGGGGCAGTTCTTCGAGCTATTTACCCTGCCCACTGCCACTTACACTTACTAATCCGCTGGGCAATCTCAGTGACCTTTGTTGGTCTACGGATTTCTTCAATCCTGATCTTTCATGTAGTGAAACGTCAAGCATCGGGTCCCTATAGGGTGAATCCCTTAAACCTGCATAATCGAAAGATCGGTGATTTGGATCAACGTCAATATAGATCGTCCAATGATCGATCAAAATCATTGATGTCGATTCTGATGTAAATTCTGTAATAGAATAAAATAGAATAAAAAAAAATTATTTGACCCAATAAAAGACACCCAAACTAACATGATACAACTTATATATAAATAAACGTTTCAAATATTTTTTTACAGACCCAAATAAATAATTTCAAGGTAAATGAAAAACACAAAGGAAAATAGGCTTCGATATCTTAGACATATTTTCTGGTGTCGCAGTCGCAAATACTATCGAGTCTCATTATTCCAGGAAGAAAAAGATTGTAATGCATTAAAACTGATTTCAGTTTAGTTTAGAGAGGTCACATCACCATTATCAGCATTTATCAAAACATAAACTCAAATCATAATACACAAACTAGTCAGTAGCAGCTTTATTCATTGCACATTTTATTATTGTGATGATCACTAATGGATACCAATGTTATGTATCACCCAGTTGGCAATCAGCAACTACTAATATACAGTTGACGCTATAGTACAGGTTTAGACCCATTTCTTGGCCTCAGATTACTCTCTAATGTTATTAATACATACATTGTAAAATATTATTAACAGATTGTACTTTTAAGTAGGCTTTCAGGAAATAAACATTATTATTATTAATATTATATTTATTTACTCAACTATAAATAAATGTTAGCTCTTTAAAATTATAAAGTATCCAATAAACGAACTAATTGAATTATCTCAAAAATGTAATCTACGCTTCATCTTCACTTTGCATCAGGTATTGAGGTCAAGCCACCCATTGTACATAAAAGAAAATAAAAGAACACAAACATCACAAACGAGTTCAAAATTGCCAAGGCAAACATACTTTCCTCCAAACTTTTATCATAAGATATTAAATATTCTTTTCTCTTCCACTATGAAAATTCATTTTGGAATTCCACGTCGTGGCGTATAAACAAGATTCCAGGTAGGGCATTGTCACATTTTATTATACGACTAGCCAATATTAGCGATGTCATAAAATATTTGCGGCAATCTGCTTTTAGATTCGATCTTGCTCGAGTAGCTTCGTTATCTGTGCATGGTAATGTCTGGATTAGGTGTAGTGTTGAAGATAAGTTCTGAGATTGTTTCAACTTTGCTACTGCACTGACTAGTCTATGTAGATAAATTATTAGATAAGGTAGTGACTTTGTATAGCAGAAACCACACGGTAAATCCATGGTGCTAGTGTTTCGATAGATAAAAAATATATTTATTCAGAATAGAATATTCATTTATTTACCACAACAAAATTAAATAATATTACATTGAGAAAGTTTTCTTACTACTGTTTTGTGGGGGTCTGACACTGAATTGGAGGTCGCGGGTTCGATCCCTAGCGGGGTATATTGGTGGTAGGACATTTTAAAATGTCCGCTTAGCTAGCTACCACCATCTTATCTATAAGTCTGTCGCCAAACAGCTATGTTAATAGCATTGTTGTGTTCCGGTTGTCCGAGATAAGATAGCCAGTCTGCCAACTAGGATAGGGTTACGAGGTCAGTACGCTTCCACCTTCGGCCTCATCTTCACTTAACATCAGGCGTGATTGAGGTCAAGTGCTAAAAAAACGGACATGTAGGCTTTAAACTTACATCACCCCTATCTGAGTGGATCTTTTAAAATATTTAAACGATGAAAAGCAAAAATAAACCGAACAGAGAGCAGATGCCATGTCAACAAGTCAACACCACGCATCACAGGTTCAACTTTACGAGTATTTCATTCTCTTGATACGTGGAAAGGCTGAAATGAAATATTTGTTAAATTAGCGAGGCACATTGCTCCGAATATTTTATTGGGGTCGAAGAGGTGAAATGTCGTCTGTTAAATTTATGAAACGAAACAAAAGGACAATACATTAATGTTTCACTGCTCTAAAAACAGAATAGACTAATTGATTTCCCGACTTAAATCTTAAATGGTATAATTCATTTATGTTAATAATTAGTTTCGTTAGGAGATCGTGTCACGAATGCAGAAATCCGTAAAAGATGAACTGACAACCGTCGGGGCATTGAAGTTCTAGAGAGCAAGCGCAGCGTGAGACGTCGCTGCTTCCGTTCCGCAAAATATTTTTCGTCAAATTTTACTTTCCAAAAAACTAATCGCACTAGTTTCATTTCCCAAAAGAATCTTTGTCAAATTTCGCATTTTAATCACTTGGTCAAATATTAATTTGGCAACTTTTTACTTGCTCAAGTTTATTAAGTTTTTTTTTTTTTTATGCATAACGGGTTGGTACTTGACCTCAATCACACCTGATGTTAAGTGAAGATGAGGTCGAAGATGGAAGCGTACTGACCCGGAAACCCCAACACATTTGGGGGACTGGCTATCTTATCTCTGACAACCGGAACACGACAATGCTATTGACGTTGCTGCTTGGCGGCAGATTTAGATAAGATGGTGGTAGCTAGCCAGGCGGATATTTAAAATGCCCTACCACCAACCAAACCGAGTACTTAAACATGTACCCCGCTGGGGATCGAACCCGCGACCTCCGAATCGTAAACCCAATGTTGTTTACATTGAGCCACGGAGGCGGTTAAGTCAAATATACATTAAGCAAATGCTTTATTTTTTTAAGAATTATATTCCAAAAATAAGTTCCTTCAAAATGATTTCATAAAGGTTACGTAGGCTAGATTAGAACTGCTACAACAGTGGGTTGGGATAGGTTAGAACTGTGACCCCAACAGAGGAATTGATTTGTATAGTAACAATATAATTATTATAGAAGTTCTTACCTGTAAATTATTTGTCCAAGGTGAAACCAAGGTTTTTAATGCAGTGAATTTAGACTCTTAAGTAAATCATAATTGATATGCAATATTTTGGGAAGAGCATGTTAAGCCAAACCATATTTGACTACATAATACTTGGTAAAATGAAACATTGCCATGTAAATAAATTGCCGAAAATAGTGTTGCTAACTGTAAAATTGTGAAAAGTTGTTTTGCCAAATGAAAATTTGGGAAACATACCTTGGTATGTGATACTTTGGGAAACGTTTTTTGCCCAAAAATTTGTAATCCCGCTCCACAACATGGACGGATTCTTGAAATAATAAAGGTCGCGGAAATCTTCGGTCGCTCTGCAAGTCTTATGGGGGAGGCCTATATTCGGCAGTGGACATCCTATGGCTGACATGATGATGTTGTTAATTATAAATCTGATATATTATTCTTAATTAATAGCTATACCTATGTACGCAAGCAAAAACCAATTCTAGGCAATTAAAACACAAAATTAATTTATAATATGAAAAATTGCGCGAAGTATGAGCTAATATTGTGTCTCCGGTCAGTGGGGTACCCTCTCTAAGTAACGATTGTACGATGAAAATGTTTTTTTTTTTTTATTTAGCAAACAGTGACCATTGTGATGTGACATTCGATAGAATGATTTCATTTAGTCACAAGTTTGGAAAAAAAAAGATATCCTATACATATTGCAAACCACTTTAGTTTTACCATCGTTTCAGTAAATTATGGAGAAGTTTTTATAGACCCACGTGAACTGACGTAGTTCAATAACCTTTCACAAAACAAAACATTAAATCATTGATGCCAGCTTGTTGGTGTCCTATATCAGCCAAAGCGATTAAACTAAATGAATACACAACAAATACCTAACTATAATTCATATTTTCTTCAAGATTTATTTATTTAATTTCATTATGTAATTATGTGGAATATGCTACAAACGCGACCGTCAAATGACACAATGCTTTATTCGATGATGGTTTTGAAAAAAAAATATGCCAATAACTTCTATTTCACTTACCTAATCTATTTGTTTCTTTACAGTTAAGAAACTCATCCGGTATATTTTTTTTTTTTATCTGATTAGTTTTAGGAGGGTTTTTTTCTAATAAGAAAATGTCACCCTCATTGACATTGCAAAGAGAGGTTATCAACTACCTTAATGTCTACGTTTTTCTGCTACTGTCGCTAATTTGTAAAGAGCTGCTGCGCCTCGGCTCGGGTGACATTTGTCGGAACTCTTTGCAATGACAGGCTTTCCGCACTTGTATTGAAATATACTATATACCTCTCAGCCTCGTTTCGGACACATACCATTATAATATGGTACACATCCTCAATACTGTCACATTCACTACAATTTGGTGAAGTAACTTTCTTCATCATGAAAGCAAACGAATTAATGGAAAAAAAATTATGTCAATAACTTCTATTTCACTTACTTAATCTATTTGTTTCTTTACAGTTAAGAAACTCATCCGGTATATTGTAAAACCCCAGAGGATATTAAAATATCATTTGGTTATACAAAACAACGTTAAAAGCTAAATATCTTGGAAACTGCTGCTGCTGCAGACCCTATCCAAAACACCACCTTCTATTCACCGGTTATGGCATCTATGGCCACAGACATAGGCTTCAAAAGTTTAACAACCCTCTTTCCGTTGTTGGTAAAAAAAACAGCAACTATCGTATAATCACTAAGAATAACTCCTTTCTGTAGGAAACTGTCACACCAAATTACTTGCAAGCCGAGCAGTAAGCAATTCTGACGTTTAATATCTAGGCCACGCGCCGTGGAGAATTACGAGCGAAATTGCACAAAATAATGTCCATAACAGAAATAGCTTACGTTCAAGTTTTCATTACTATTTTCATTCCCTCTTTAAAATGCTCAGCTTTGAAAGATATCTGACAAATAACATTCCTTACAACGCCTTCTGTTACCGTGCACTTAAAACATGTAATTTTCTTCTTATGACATTAAGATCCGTTTGAAATGTCACACATTGCACCCATGTTATGTATATTCATTCATTACAGCTTTCACTCTTTGCATCGCCTTTTTAATACTAACAAGTACCAGGAGAGCAGAAACTAAGAGGTTGGATGACGACTTGCTTATTTGATGTTTAAAGCAAAAGTCTTGTATCATCATCAGCCCGTAAACATCCCACTGCAGGGATATAGGCCTTCCCTCGTATATGAGGGAGTATGGGCCATATTCCACCACGCTGGCCCAATGCGGGTTCACATGCCTTTGAATTATTATTTCTCAAGCATGCAGGTTTCCTCACGATGTTTTCCTTTACCGTTTAAGAGCAGTCTGATAAATGCACATAAGTAATTAAATATAAAAACTCATTGGTACATGGCCTGCCTGGGAATCGAACACGGATCTCCCAAATTGGGAGACCGCGTCTTAACCGCTGAGCTACAGAAGTCTTGTATAAGGTTACCAAATATCGCCCAATGATGACAAAACTTGTCATCAAAGTTTTTGCAATACCTACTTTCTGATTACTTGTTGCTTAAAAACAAAATCAAATCAATAATGTTCTATTTTGATTTCAAAATTTACACTTGAAAATAGTCAGTTTTTGAAGCTACCAGGCGTTACAAATATATGTCCTTTGAGAAGAAGCCCAAGTAATAAAATATTGATCTTTTTTATATGTTCAATAGTTATTATTCTTTGAATACAAATCAAAGAAATAACTTGACAATCGAATGGCTAGTTCCAAACATTTTTATCACTCAAGTAATTGGATATTTTATAATAGCCCATCGCGCACATTTTGCGATTAATAATAGTCCCATAAATCCAAAACTAGGCCTTGGCTAAACAAATAGTGTTTCCAAACATGGAACATAAAATCTTCAGCTCTACCCATTCATTAACAAACTAAAGTATGTCAAACAAACTGCCATTACTTTTAAGCTTGCACGTAATATGAAAAAATTGCTATTTTTCTCAATACCCAGTAGTTTATCCTCGATCTCCAAGGTTTTAATTAATAAAAATCAAGATTTTGAGTTTTAGTGACAATTGCAGTAATTCATACCGCAAGATAAAGCTATTTCCAGAGCTTGATGTCATATGGCATATTGTTGTGGGGAAACGCTGCTGACATACCTATCATTGTTGTTCTGCAGAAGCGTGCTATTCGTGCCATTTATAAATTAGGACCTAGAGTGTCTCTTAGAGATAAGTTTAAAGAAATTAATATCTTAACAATGACTTATAAATACATTTAAGAGAATTTGTTATATGCAAAAAAAATATAACCTTATTCGCTAAAAATAGTGATAGGCACAATGTTAATACAAGGAATAAGAATCAGTTATCTGTTTATGTTAGCCGACTTCACAAAGTCAGTAAATCCTTCAAAGGGCAATGTATACGCTTTTATAATAAGGTTCCAGTAGACATTCAATATTTGCCTTTAAATAAATTTAAAGCAATCATAAAACAGAAATTATTAGCAAAAGGCTATATAAAATCACTGACTATTTGAATGATAAGCAAGCATGATAGCTGTCTTATTATTCATATAATTATCACATCACGAATTGTACCCATAATCTGTTTAAAAGAGCAACCCTCGAGTTTCTTGCTCGTTCTTCTCTGGGGAGTCAGCTTTGTGAATGAGCAGTAAATTTAATAAAATATTAATATTAATAGTGACGTTTTCAAGTGATAATTTTATCTTATGAAATAAAATGTTTTGATTTGATTTGTAAATCGAAAAAGGAAGCAACTTAGCGATTTTGTTTATCGAGACAAGTTTTGCTATTTCGTTTCAGTTTTGACATCACCTTCAACATTTAGTTTACTTACGTTTACGTTTATTAGTAAAAGTGTTACCAAGTGAAATAGTTGATCCGAAATTAGTACTTTGCTTTATACCCCTCTTAACTAAATGAACTAATTCGGATCTTGATGGCGACGAGACGCTGAGTCGACATCGTTAGAGGAGAAACTCGCTGAATCAACCCAAATTTCCTGGATACCGGATCCACTGGCTAACCTATTAACTAATGGCTAAGTTTGTTTTGGTTCGGCACATAAAAGCTGTTTGTTTCAAAGAGCTGGAAATGTCTGTGCGGATTTCCCAGGAGCTGTCGCAATTTTATGAGGCATTCAGTTGCTCAGCGACCAACGTAACGGTTTCAAGTTTTTCACTCGCAACTACGGACAATTTCAGATTCAATTTCTTAAAAACGGCTTGTTTATTTTCCATTTAATTGTCAATAGTATAAAAAACTAAGTATCATTTGAAAACATTACATTTTAACTCAATATTAAAATAACTAAATCTAAATCTGCTGCCAAACAGCAATGTTTATAGCATTGTTGTGTCCCTGTGTCAAAGATAAGATAGCCAGTTGCCCAAATGTTGGGGTTTCCGGGTCAGTTACGCTTCCACCTTCGGCCACATCTTCACTTAACATCAGGTGTGATTGAGGTCAAGTGTTAACCCCGATGTGCATAAAAAAAATGGGGTGGTCAGAGATATCCCAAGATAAGGTAAGATAAGATGAGACGTTTAAAATGCCCTACCACCAACCAAACCGAGTACTTGAATGTTACTACCGACTTATTAACGAGTATTAACCTAGTACTACCATTTGGGATAAAGGTCGTGACGTTATCTATGATGATGTTATGACGACTATTGACTAAATCCAACATGGCGTCCGCAAAATACAAAATATGCGGTCGGGTTTTATGGTTTTTAAATACTTCTTAATAGAAGAAGAAGAAGAAAACGGTTTATTCGCCACAAGTGGGCACACATTAAATGTACAAAACAAACTTAACATATAAAACATTAAAAAGAAAAAACTACAAAACATATAATGATAAACACAACAAATTTCGAGTGCCACTGTGGCAAAGAGGAGTGGGACTCAGCATTATGCTCAGTTCCAGGAACTGGGCGCTGTTCTTCCGTCCCACCCTGGGAGAGGAAAGCAGAGTGTAAAAAGAGTGTGTATTACTAATATGAGCTTGTTATGTAGCGGGAAAGTATTGTGTCATTGTAATAGTGCAGTGTGTGAAAGTGACAAAGAAGATAATAAATACATAAATATTTAGTATACAAGTATAACATAAATATGAATATTTACTGTTATTAAATTACTACACAAATACCACCATAACAACAAACATAACGACTACATAATCGCCCTCGAAGTATTATATGAAATCTTTTTGTTCTTCTGAAAGATACTTTTTATATCGTGTCTTGACGGTATATTTCGATTAATCGACTTCATTAAGAAATAGAATTTCAAGTTTTCTGTGTTGCGAGTGAACGAGAATGTCCAGTATAAGAGGTCAAAAGAAATAATTTGTCGTATGAAATTTGGTAATGGATTATTCCCCTTCATCATCATCATCTTAACCTGACTCCCAATTTATTTGGGGTCGGCGCAGTCCTTCTTTTTCTTCCAATCTCCTCCATCAGCCGTTACCTCACTATTCACGCCTTATTCGTTCATATCACCCTTCACCTAATCCGTCCATCTCTTCCTTTCCAACCATCGACATCCATATTCATCACTCTCTTAGTAAAATGCGTTTCATCCCTCCTCATAACATGTCCATACCAAGCCAAACTGTCTCCCTATGGATAGCTTTATTACTCCCCTTAATAAATCTATTAAAGAAATGTCCATGAGGTCTCTAGCTGTTGTGGATTAAAAAGGTCCGGGAGAATTTTACGCCAGTATTGTTGCAAATAAATATCCATGTAGACCGTACATGGTCTAATGAATACGAATCTTGAGCCGACCAACACAATACCTACAGAGGTTTATCTTAATGTGAACTGTGATACCCTTCAAATGAAGTTCTCGTAATAAAAACTTTGGCTGCCTCTTGAGAATCTCGGGACATTCTCAGGATTATTGTAGTCCAAATCTCGGTTTCGGTACGTTATGAAAGTAAATTATTAATAACCATTAAGTATTTATAAGGCCAAGAAAACCCCACAACATATTTTGTATTTTACGGACGCCATGTTGGATTTTCGAGCCGTTTAGGCCACAGGATGCGCCAAAGCAACGGACATATATACATAAATACATACACTGGAAAAACAGTACCCTCCTTCCTTGGACAGTTGGGTAAATTTAATTTATATAATAACATTGTTGTATTCCGGTTGTCAGAGATAAGATAGTTAGTCCCCCAAATAGGATGAGGTTTCCGGGTCAGTATGCTGCCACGTTCGGCCTCATCTTCACTTAATATCAGGTGTGATTGAGATCAAGTGCTAATCCGTTGGTATAAAAAAATATATTAAATGCAAGTGTTTCAAGATGCACGATGTTTCCGGACATACCGCGCAAAGTCTGACGTCTGTGACACGTATTGCGGGACATTTTCTCCCTTAGTGAATACGCGTCTTCATACTTACAGGAAGCTAAGGTCTTAAACAAAACACAACTTTATATAATCTTAAAAAGGATTTGTTTTGAATGAAAAATATTCGTATTCAACGTATGAAAAAATGTCTCCGTGAATAGAAGATGCTTTTCACTAGAAAATAAAATCCACGGGAGCCTTTTTAAGCACAATGCATGCAATCTCCCGTCCTTGGTATATGCGAAATTTAAATAACTCTCCGTGGACCACTTAAACCCTCTCCAGGTAGAAAGCCACCGACACGAGCAAAATTTTCCTTTGTATTTAATTTTAAAATATTGCCGGTAGGTACTATATTATCGCCACAGATTATGCTTACAATATTTCCCTTTAACCCCCGACGAATAACGACGGGTGTTATGTGTTCGGCATTATGTGTATGTGTGTGTGTGTGTCCAGTCTTTGTCTGGACGTATCTCAGGAATTGATTGGTTCGATTTAAGTGCGGTTTTGAGGTGCCAGGTTCCTAGCTAATTTTCAATTTTAAGTTTTATACCGGGGCTTATACAAATCTAGCGACACCTCATTTGTCCAAATGGTAACATACTTACCAGCTACCTGTTCTGGTGAGAAAGTCTCCCTCGCTTGAATCTTTTAGAACGAATATTAGAAACATATGGAGTTTCGATTCTTTCGCAAATTGAGCTAATAATATTATCTATGTCATTACTTCAATACTACCTTTATCTTAGTGTAGGGACAGACCTGCGGAAGGTACTGCGCCGACACTTCGGCGACTGAATTATCGGTCGTACCAAACACACCGAACGCGCAATTACGCGGCGCGCGGCGTCTAGTTCAGCGCGTTACGCGACGGACAATACGTGGCGTCGTCGTCTTCTGAATCGGTGTGGTCACTAAAAGATACCAAAGGCACATGCACTAAAAGAGAAGTCATTGCTGAAAAGGAACGTGACGTTGCCGCTCTTCGCTTTTTGAAAGCGCGCGCTGAACGTTCAACTACGCTGACCGAACATGCGGTCGCGTAATGCGTCGCGTGATGTGTCGCTTGCTATGCTAAATATATTGAAGAAGTTTTCACGGAAACAGTCGCTAGGCGAAGGGTTCGGGAGTATTACGCTGAACGCCGTGTAATTTCGGCTGATGTGTCATAGGTTACTTAAAAACACTGCGAGCGTTTTCAGCCGAATTCTCGGTACCGTACCTTCCGCAGTTGTGTCGCTACTTTTATACCAGCTTTCCGCCCGTGGTTTCGCCTGTGTGGGATAACTTTATCGCGGAAATTTGTTTATCCCGCGGGAACTACTCACTTTGTAGGAATAAAAAATATCATATGTCTTAATCCGGGGTATATTCTACCTATATACCAAATTTCATCCAAATATGTTCATCCGTTTCCCCGTGATTGAGCAACAAACAGACAAACATCCAAACTTTCGCATTTATAATATTAGTTAGATTACACTGTTAAATATATATAGATTTCAACGGTGAATAGATATAACACATGTATATTAAGTATTGTATAAGTATTTTGTTTATGTATGTATCTAATTATGTAAGTATACATATCTATTGTAGTATAGTATACATGTAGTATTTAGGTCCCATGTTGTAATTGTTTAGCTTTGTGCACGCCCAGTCATTGTGTTCTTTGGCATCTACCACCCAAAGAGAACCCTTTATGGGATAAGTAGGCGTTTGTACTGAATTTAGAGTTAAACTTAATTTATTAGTTTGTGTATAGCGTTTACAACAAACAAACATACATACAGACACGGTGGTCCTTTTGGCTTTGGCTAAAAAATGCGAGTGTAATCCACCTTCGACCTCAACTTCACTTAACATCAGGTGTGTAATCTGTGTAAGCACTGTACTGTGGTGTGTAATCATTCAAGACTCCTGTCTTGTTACGTTTCTAGTATGGTGTTTCACTAAATTTATATCTATATACAACATTATCCTACAAACCAACACTCATAGAGACGCTACAAAACTAATCAACTTTCCTTTGACTTCCAAATTGCGGATAAGAGTTCTATTTGATGCTTTAAACAATTCTTTGCCGGGAAACAGTTGGTCTCGGCTTAACGAGATGATTAAATTCGTTATACTTTTGCAAGTTAATATTTATGAATTGTTTAGAAGTTGGGGCATTGAGGTTCTGGAAAGGACGCCACGCACAGGGTAGCGCAGCGTGAGGTATCCATCCACAAGGTGGGCCGACGACCTGTAGTCGTACCAATATTTATTTTTTACGTTTGATCGCTAAAATTGTTTTTATTTATGTCGCTTGCAATTGCAATGCAATGCAATACAAATACGATACGATACGATTCGATTCGATACGATACGATTCGATACGATACGATACGATACGATACGATACAATACAATGCAACACAACACAATACAAATACACTTTATTGTACAACAGAAAAGAAAATACACTTACAGAAAGTGGTAGGGTAGGAGTAGCTGCGTTCGAAAACTAAGTTAGGTACTACAATAGTGTCCTAGAAGTAAATTATGGTAGTTCGATACGTCTATCTATTAGACGTTTATCCCCTTATTCTTACTTCTAGGACGCTTACTATGGTACCAAGCGCAAGCGAGCTAAACGGCAAATTATTTGCGATCGAATGCAAAAATTTTTCCGCGGTACGACAGCTGGATGTCGTCGGAAGTCGCTGGGTGCAGGTCGCTTCCAATCGGTCGCTCTGTAAATCTATAAAGGTGGCCTATGTACAGCAGTGGACGTTCTATGTCTGACTAGTCATCCATCACACCAGCAACTTATATTGACATCCACTGTTGCACATAAATCTCTCCCACGGCGCGATTTGCATCACAATCCAAAGGAGGATTTGCCCTGTAATTGTCACAATTTTTGGGAACTTCGTATTGGTATACCTCATTGGACTTTGCTGATAGCTCGTGATCCCTTAGATCCCTTATAAGACACCCACGGGAAGAGACTGGTTGGTCCTATTATACTCTGCTGGGAACCGGCAGTGTTAATCCAAAAAGACCTATTATTCTCTTCCTTTTGAATAGTCATTAAAAATCATTAAATGAACAATATTTGATTACAGTTTAGAACTCTGATGAGACGTAATGAAGTAGCTATTTACTTCACTATATATATACGAGTACATACTACGTTGCTAATGTAACTTATGATGCCCTTGAGATCGCCAGGTCCAGTGTACGTCAGATAATAGTAGGGACACTGGTGTCGATTTTTGCGTGCACTCGCTAAACTAACCTATATCTAAAAATTTCTAATTTTAAATGCATAATTTTAAATACACTATTCTGAACTGACAAAATTGACATATCTTACGAACGCCTAAATTGAATTGAAGTACTGTATTGCCATAGTCAATAATATAATCAGATATTTTTATTCAGAACAAGTTTTTAAATGTTTGTTAATCAATAATTTAATATATGGGATTCCTTTACCGCAATTTATAATTTATGTTGACTTTGTTTTTGACTCAAAATATGCCTAATAGGCTTTACTCAATTACGTTTCTTTATCGATAAGGTTACTGGGAAAATGGCAACGTTCTTTTAAAAATGATATCTTCTATCAAAATAAAACTTGTTTTATAGTACAATCAAAGAATAATTGTTTGATACTATTGATACTTAAGAGTTATTAGAATTAAGTCTTATCTTGAAAAAATTAAATTAAAAATAAATATTTTTCACCCCGGCTTGGAATTCAGAACAAAACATGTTGGAAAATCTTTTTTACTTTTATAGCAAGTTCACAATTTTTGGGCGGTAGATAGCCCAATAAGTCTGAAAAAACCTACACTCTAATTTTAAATGTGATATTTTTAGGTGGCGATTAAATTTCGCTAATAATATGTCTTATAGCTTTCTGGAATAGGTTTTGATCTCTAAAACCTAAATTGAATTGATTAGCGTAAACTTCAAATTTTAGAAACGTCAAAATTTTAGATATACGACGTAGAATAGGAAATCAGTTTAGAGCACTCTAAATTCAAATTTAACTTCCCATTAAAAATGTTAATGTAATAATATCTAACTATAAATTGTTTGCATCAAACATAGTTAAGAAAAATCTTGCAACCTTCAGCTTTCGAGAAAAATAATTCGTCAAGAAATTGGTTCAGCCATTTTGGAGTTATATATAGCTATGGAGTTAGCTATGCCACAGACATACAAAGGTTTCAAACTTATAACACTCTACGTCAGAAGTTAAAAAATCAGGAGATTTGCATAAGAATCTCTTGAATAATCGTGAAAATCCGTATGTCCATCAAATAAAATTTAAATTAGTATATCTGTAATCATACCACAAATTCTGTACATTTCCTGCACAATTAGTAGACCTGGCAACACTGGAAGTTGCTCTCTATACAAATGTTTACCGCCTCTAAACCTCAGACTATTGCCATGACTAATATGTTGTGGTCACTGTAAAGAACTTAGTCTGCACGTTTTATTAATTCATCGTATTTGAAAATATTTTCAGTTTAGGATTTGCAACGTCATGATCATCATCATATCAGCTGAAAGACGATCACTGCTGGACAAAGGCCTCCACAATATCCCGCGATCTTTATCAAATCGTCCCATCGAACCATTCTGCCCCAACGGCCGTCGTCGTTCGGTCGTGCATACAAAATTTAAAATTTATTTTTCAACTATGAGACATACAAAAAAAATAAAACGTGCAAAGGTAAAGGTATTCATCATCTATAATATAATAAAAAATAATGGCAATAGTTTAATATGTAGGTCGTAGAAAAGGTTTTCTCCATTTGTATGACATTAGTATCCACTGGACTTACCTCAAGCATTTCCTATGTCCATCCATATACTGAGTCTGCACAAACGAGGCAAGTTGCCCAAATGACGCCACTAGCGGCGACACCTGGCTAACTACCCACATATTGGAGATTACACTTTTGATGGCAGTTTCACTTTCTACCCTGAAATTATTTACTGTCTCAAATTAATTTGGATTTAATAAAATTGTAATAGACTACTTTACAAAGTTGTGACCGCATGGTTTACCTAGTTAAACCACTGTTGGTGTACCTACCATGAAGTAACTGTTATTTATAATGTGGATAGGTACATTATACAAGGACAAGACGGCCAACTCAATGGAAAGTCAATGCGGGACATTTGACCATTTCTGCATATTTTTGTGGGAGTCACCAGCTAATGGAGGTAGGAATGGTTGCACTGAAATTACAAAATAAAATTTATACGTGTTTAATCAATTATATGGATTTTTGAAATCATACTATCCCACAAGCCTTTAACCGCCTCCGTGGCTTAATGTAAACAACGTTGGGTGTACGACTCGGAGGTCGTGGGTTCGATCCCCAGCGGGGTACATGTTTAAGTACTCGGTTTGGTTGGTGGTAGGGCATTTTAAATATCCGCCTGGCTAGCTACCACCATCTTATCTAAATCTGCCGCCAAGCAACAATGTTAATAGCATTGTTGTGTTCCGGTTGTCAGAGATAAGACAGCCAGTCCCCCAAATGCGTTGGGGTTTCCGGGTCAGTACGCTTCCACCTTCGACCTCATCTTCACTTAACATCAGGTGTGACTGAGGTCAAGTACCAAACCGTTGTGTATAAAAAAAAACAAGAGTGAATTTATTCAGTAAATAAACAAGGCTAGGAATGCGGGACATCGGGACGCATTTGATGTTTTGCGGGACTATTTTACTTATGATTTCAATGCGGAATTACAACTACAATATCGCGATGGCCCCGTCTTACCTTACCGCAGAAGGAACAATTCGAACAAAATATTCCGTAACCTACCTACATAGTTATTTTGATTTACATCTTATATTTCAACTATTAAATGGTCATAGCACTCGTGACGCAGCCGCAACCACTATTCGTTTTCATATATAGAAGTTAGGCAAGTGACCCAGGATTAGTGACCATTAGTAGAATTTTCTTTGTAGTATTTCCTTGCTTTCAGTTGAAGACAGTAATTATACCAAGTCTGCCAACTTGGTTGTCGGGTCTGGACGACAGCGACGCCAAAGTGGGTCCGGGAAGAGATTTCTTTTATTGACAGAAGAAATCCGTCAAAGGATAAGCGACATTTTGTACTTGCGTCGTCTTAGAATGAACAAACATTCAAAGATTCTATTAAAATATTAAACTCGAAAAGAAGAAACAATAAATGATTGTAGTGGCAGGCCGCATGGATGGGCCATTCATGAAGCACTGGTTGTCGTTGCATGCACCAGTGCCCCAGATCACACGCAATAGTTGAATTTTACTTACATAATAATTTTGACATACACATTCTACACTTTCTATAATAATAATTCAATTTTCTAAATAATTTCAAACTAATATAATTTACTTTCCATGTTTCAATTTTCATTTTCCTTTATGTTTTAATTTTTCAATTGACATTTGAATTCACAATTGTTATTTTAAATTTTCAATGTCTACCACTGTTTATTAACATAGTTATAGGTGACTGTACTAACAAAGATGGACCTTATTGTCTGGAAAAATAAATGATTTATTATCTTATTTTTCAACCTGTTCATAAAAGGGATTGGCAAAATGGCCTTATGTTGTTAATTTACACTGATGATGATGGTGATGCTTCCGACCGATTTCGGTCATGGCGATCACTTCGATTCCTAAACCGGTTTGGCGCTGGTGCGCTCAATGATGGCTAACATAGCCGATCTATACATAAATTTATACTACTATAAATTCCTATAAGTAAAGCGTATAGGGAAAATGTAAAAGACAACAATGAAAGAAAAAAACATGTGGTATCATAGAAAAAAACACACAATGCGAAAACAAAGGCAAAATGATAAATAATACTCATATAAACGCGACGCAAGTTTGTGCTGTTTGCGTGATAATAAGAAAACGTCTGTTGGTTCGTTCTTTTGGCTTTGTTTTAATGAGTTTTTGAATTCGGTTGTTGACTTGCGGCGATGGAATCTCCTTACCGGTAAGGACTTTTTGCATTACGGCGGAAAAATTTGGAAAATATAACGAAAAATATACAAATTGTAACATAATTTCGTTACACGAATGTTCAGAAACATTCTATGTATAGGTGGCGTATATTTTCGAGAACATGTGAAATAACAAAATTGAACTTGTGCTTTATTACTAAAATAATTACCTACATTATAATTTTATTACGGTATAGGAATTAGCATTAAAACAACCGACTTTAGTTTCTAGAGTTCATCATGTGATTTTCACAAAAACAAATGTACGGTCGGCAACATAATTAAGGTAGCAGGCTTAATTTGAGTGTAAATCATAGTTGCGAAGTTCATTACTGCGATGTACGTTACTGCGAAAGTATATCATTGCGAAGTACGTTGTCGCGAAAGTTCTTTACTGCGATATTCGTTACTGCGAAAGTATATCATTGCGAAGTACGTTGTCGCGAAAGTTCTTTACTGCGATATACGTTACTGCGAAAGTATATCATTGCGAAGTACGTTGTCGCGAAAGTTCTTTACTGCGATATACGTTACTGCGAAAGTTCACCATTGCGAAGTACGTTGTCGCGAAAGTTCTTTACTGCGATGTAAGTTACTGCGAAAGTTCACAATATAACATTGTTTAGGATCTTGGTTGGATATTGTCATATTCCTCTACACCTATCATGTCATCATGTGATAGATAAATTTAATTTAAACTTGAGTAACAATTTCCCTTTACACTTTCTCCTACATCTAACTAATATATTTATAAATAAAGATTTGCTACCTTATGATGGTTTATTTCGTCCAGTGGCGCCCTCGTCGGATAAATGATTTGACTGACCTGCAGTCGAGAAGCCTAAAAGCTAAAAGCCTAAAAGCTAATAATACCTAAATAGTTTTCCAGAATTCACGATTATAAATAACAATATGAGTTTAAAAATCAAAAAACCCGACAGAATATTTTGTATTTGGCGGACGCCATTGCAAAAAAATTTACCTTTACGATTTTAATCCAATATTTTTTTTTATGCACAACGGGTTAGCTGTCCTCAATCACACCTGATGTTAAGTGAAGATGAGGCCGTGGTTGTCAGAGATAAAATAGCCAGTTCCCCAAATATTTGGGTATCCGGGTGGATAATACAGGTATCTTCACTTACTCCCATAATTACTTACGTACGTGGCCCAGTAGGTTAGAAGTTGAGCAATCTCTTGTCTTTGCCTTTTGCGCATAGTTTAAGTCTTCAAGGAAATATTCATGAACCTCTATCGTACTTAAGCGATCAAAGCTCTATGCTTCGGTTAGTCAAAGACTGAGTCTGCTTTCAGTTAGTCCCCTCTGTTAAAAGTTTCCAGACTTCCTAGTACCTCGTTACCAAGTGGGTCGTACTGTACTATTTTATATACGGGTACAGTCTGTATCAGAAAAACCTTTACAGGCCTCATAATACAAATTAAATTTACTGAGTAAGTTTTTTACTTTAATATCTTAGCCATATGGTTCCACTTCAACAACTTCGTGTAATTCCTATTAACTGGTGACGTCACTCTTGATTACGAACAACTTTCCCCACGGAACTATAGTCGAATTCGATAAAAAAAATTTCAATTACCCATACAAACCTTTAGTAGTAAACGTGCTATTCGTGCCATTTATAAATTAGAACCTAGAGTGTCTCTTAGAGATAACTTAAAGGAAATTAATATCTTAACAATGACTTCTCAATACATTTATGAGAATTTGTTATATGCAAAAAAAAATATAACATTATTCGCTAAAACTAGTGATAGGCACAATGTTAATACAAGGAATAAGAACCAGTTATCTGTTTATGTTAGCCGACTTCACAAAGTTAGTAAAACCTTCAGAGGGCAATGTATACGCTTTTATAATAAGGTTTCAGTGGACATTCAAAATTTGCCTTTAAATAAATTTCAAGCAATCATAAAACAGAAATTATTAGCAAAAGGCTATTATAAAATCACTGACTATTTGAATGATAAGCAAGCATGGACATAGCTGTCTTATTATTCTTATAATTATCAAATCACAAATTGTAATCCATAATCTGTTTAAAAGAGCAACCCTAGAGTTTCTTGCTCGTTCTTCTCTGGGGAGTCAGCTTTGTGAATGAGCCGTAAATTTAAATGTAATATTAATAGTGACGTTTTCAAGTGATAATTTTATCCTATGAAATAAAATATTTTGATTTGATTTGGTTTGAGTATGGAAGTCCAACAATTAACGTCTGGGCACTCCACTCCTGATTACGAATAACTTTCCACTAGCAATAGCAGAGTTTAGGCGAAAATTGTGGGACTTGCATACTAAAGGTGGTTTCAGAATAGTCTACTTTGTATGTGATCGAAAATTTTTTGATCGAATTCGGCTATGATTCCCAGTAGTAATTTGCTCCTAATCAGGAGTGGAGTTACCAGTAGACAGGAATTACAGGCATTAGATTTTACCCTGTAGAACTAGTATATTCTGAAAATATCATTAAAAAACTAAATCTTTAAACAAAGCTATAAAACGTAAAGCCAGCAAACAAAACTAGTGAACAACTGGCCAGCAGCGATCTCAGAAATTCTTTCATTAGCCAAATACAAAGGACTAGCAAGCAAGGAGGCAGTATTTTCCCTCCACAAATTGCCTATAAATTTTTATTATGGCCACTCTTATTTGAGGTACAGAGGTTTTCCAGATAAATAGGTTTACTTTATTATGTAAGGATGGTCATATTTGATTGTAGAGAGAATGATTTAGGGGTAATGGCTACAGGGGTGAAGTCAAGCATGAATTTGAATTATTATTATCTCCTTGAGACGGTTAGCTTTTCTGCGTAGTAGTAACGGTATCCTGTTTTTCTCAAATGTTCAAAGGTAGTTTATTATGTTGAAGTAGATAATAATGGAGGAAAGGTTAAAGATATCGAAAGTACGTCGTCTATATAGTGAGCAAAGTAATATTAACAACCTTTCAAAAAACAAACGCAAACACTGTCGCAACAGATGCAAGAATGATGCAAACCAATCTATTTAGAAAGCAATTGTTTGCATGGCTCATTTGCAATTCCTTTTATTCCCTAAAAGAATATTTTGATTACAAAGCTTGACAATTATACTACTTATTCTGGGGTGGACACCTTCCTCAAAGGCCGGCAACGCATCTGTGACCCTTTTGGTGTTGCGGGTGTCCATGGGTGGCGGTGATTGCTTTCCATCAGGTGACCCGCATGCTTGTTTGCCGCCCTCTCAGATAAAAAAAAAAAAAAAAAAAAAACAATTATTAATAAATAAATTTTATAAATGACATAAGCAAAACTCACAAGTTTACATATTCCTTGACATGTACTTAATTTAATTTTTTAATTCACATAATATCCACATACATATTAAGTAAGCAATATGTATGTGGATAAATTAATTTGATATGATAAGTGTAACATTATTATTATTATTATATAACTTAATTTAAATTCCGATGGCATCTCCCTTTACTAAGACATTCACCTAAATAGTATTTAAATTATGATGTTTAATGGACAATAATATGAAATGACAAGTAGGTATCAAATATTATGTAAATGTAATATAAATTATAGTATTTAGCAATAAGTTACCTAAAATGTTGCATGCCGGTATAAAGGTAATAAATGTAAAAAAAAAAAAAAAACACCCTTTTTCGGGTGTGTGCTGCGCTAACTTGGCACTGAACATATTATTGTGATGTAATTGTACACATTTTCCAGCTTCATCATCAGACCAACTCAGTGACACCATATTATCCATTGCGTTATCCATTGCACATACCATGTACAACATAGCTGTATTTAATAAACCATTAAGGAGTTCCCTTGCAAGGACACGATCCTGGCTGAAGCACCAGGTCGCTAAAACCATGTTATTATTACATTGTTTTCAGATTTCTGTAGGCATACAAAATTTAAATTCGATTGAATACCTAGAAGTGGGCCAAAATTCACTTGCAAAATTTTACTTAAAAGCTTGTATTACTCTAATATAGTATTTATTCATATATCGTGACTAACAAAATGCAAATACTTGCAACGATACAGTGCAAACTAGCGTTGCGGGTATATTACACCTTGTTATAAACTGGCCTATGACTAAATTAATTAATTAATTGATGAAATGGATTAATTAATTAATTAATTATAATCTTTTATTTCTTTTAATTTAGTTTCCTTACCTACTAGATTGTATGGTATATCTGAGATGCCCCGTGCGACAGGGCTGTACCTGTGCGGGACTCAAAAGGTCTCGCTGATCGATGAGCAATAATGTATATATTTTTTTTATTAATATGTATTTTAGTATATAGGCTTTTATACTATGTATAAAATACTATTTTATATGTATCTATTGTGTGTAATATGTATCCATTATTGCTATAAATCTTAATGTTTTGTCTTTTGTCAATTGTGTTCCTATAACAGTGATGTTTTTTTAAATGTATTGTTCTATATTTTAAGTATCGCTCTTTGTCTGCAATAAAAAACTTTATATTCGTTTTTCCTTCCGAGGGTTAGCTGGAAGAAATCTCTTACAGAGATAAGCTCGCCTTTTGTGTAGTGTAATTTCTATCCTATGTTTGTTCAATGTATGTTTGTATACTTTTATATATGCAATAAAGTGTTAAATAAATAAAATAGAATTATTACAAAAATATATTTTTATTCAATTAATATTATTCATACTCTTTCTATATTCCTATTCAGTTACTAAATTAGTTAACAATCTAGAATTCTAGTCGAAAGCAACGGCAAGATTTCTCTAAAGACTCGAAAAGGTCTCTATACACGGTTGAGTATTGCTTGATGTCTCTTGGGGCATATAAATCGTTCCAACAAAGTTTGAATTAGGTCTATCCTGTATCGTTTAGGGAACCCTAACACTATTCTACTATATTACTTGGCATATCTACTTCTAAAACTAAGTATTGTAACAGCAATGCTAAATTGCGTTCACGCTGCGGTATCGAGCCATTGTGGAGAAAATGAAGGTTTATTGTTTGCGTTCTTCAATTTTTGTTGAATGTACTGTGCAGTGAATAAATATGTTATCTATCTTGTATAGTATTCAACTAAATATAAATGCCTAATGATACTTAACGAACACACCGACAAAATCATACAAATCATTCACCCGGGTAAAAAAATCCGACACCGATGCGTGGCAATTGCGATGTCATCGTCATCGGTACCTACAAACATATGGGATTTAAAAATTGGTGGAATTTTAAAAAGTATGAAATACGAATCCAATTATAAAAGGTCAGAACGGATAGGAATCAGGGTCCAAAATTTAATCAAATTCATCAAACACCCGCACGTGTTCTAATAATGGCAGTGCCTTGCAAACCTAATTGCTGAGCATTGAAATTTCATATTTATTCTGTGCAATAAAATGTATATTATATCAATGGTGTCTGCTGTCGGATCGTTCTGCTCCAGGGAGAAAGAGACAGTACTACTTTAAAACTGGTTTTAGTTTAGTTTAGTTGGTGTACATCCGAATCGACACCATTGTCATAATTTTTCGATTTACGTAATACTGCTTTCTTTTCGTATATCAATAGTCACGAGCAATAGACCTCATCATCACTTAACATCAGGTGAGATTGAGGTCAAATACCAACCCGTTGTGCTTAAAAAAAAACAAAAACCAGTCCTCACTGCTGGAGCACAACCTGCTCTCACTGGGACCAACTGGTGTACATCCGAATCGACACCAATATGGAAGGAAAATAAAATAAATAATGTGTTCCGCGCTTTATCCACATATAATTCCATTTCACAAGTGCTGACTTGGCGACATCCGACTAACAGACGCTAATAACTAATCAATTAAAATTTACTATTTTATTGAAATGGAAGAAAAATGGAATAGTCCAGTAAGAATACACTTTTAACTTCCTATAATCTTAAAGGCCGTGATTTTTTGCACATGGGGAGAGTAACAGTCAGTAATAGAATAAAAAAAATCTAAGAAATTGGTAGCGTGCTATAGATATTTAGTAATAAAATTGAGAATTTCATAGCGTCGGAGAATATGCTTAGTTCCCCTTTAACAATTTTCGAAAAAATCGATCGATAACTTCTTTACATTTACGAAAAATTTCACCGAAGACAAATATCACGACTCGATAAACTATTTTTAGAACATAATATAAAGTAGCCATGGATTAATTTTTTAGAAAATTGTTTTGAGGAGATCCTAACATCTTCTACAACGCAATGATGTTCACAGTGGTAACTTTAATATAGTAGGTTCTATAACTGAATAGCTATACTATACCTGAGGCAAGCTACAGATGCAGACAGCTACTTTTTATTTGATTACTCATGGGTACTCTAACCTTCTACAAAAACTCAGGAACTTTAAAATTATAGGAAGTTACACCACAAAAATTGTTTATTATAACACATCATCTTTCTCGTCACACTCTCCCTAAATACAAGTAATCTGGAGAGAGCACTTTGACCAAAACAAAGCACAAGAAGAAGAAAAGTCGTAATCAACACTGTTACTATACCCAAGAATGTGTATATTTGTCACCAATGTGACTGGATGAGAATGCAAGTAAATGGTATTTTACATGACGATGGTAAAAGACCGAAGGTTACCATTTCTTTTCCTGATGTAGGTATGAATCTGACTTTAATGCTTATATTAAAGTATCTGTCTCGGTTGCATTCACCTAGATTACTTTGAGAGAGTACCTTAAGAGGAAGAAAACCACAAGAAGAAGAAAAGTCGTAACCAAGGCTCATACTCTAACCGAGAATGTGCATTTGTCACCAATGTGAATGGATTTTACATGACTAACTAGTATTTTACATGACGATGGTAAAGGCCGAACGTCATGTTCATCTGCTTATTTTAAGCACATCATTTTTCTCGTCATACTCTCCTAGATACAACTAATCTGGAGAGAACACAGACCAAAAAAAAATCACAAGAAAAAGAAAAGTCGCAACCAACACTGATACTATCCCCAAGAATGTATATATTTGTCACCAATGTGAATGGATGAGAATGCAAGTAAATGGTATTTTACATGACGATGGTAAAAGACCGAACGCTACCATTTCTTTTCTTTCTCGTTACATCCAGGTGGATGATTACCTTGCCTTTGATTTACCTTGAGAGAGTACCTTCAGAGGAAGATAACCTCAAGAAGAAGCAAAGTCGTAACCAACGCTGATACTCTAACCGAGAATGTGCATTTGTCACCAATGTGAATGGATGAGAATATAAATATTATTTTTCATGACGATGGTAAAGGCCGAACGTCATGTTCATCTGCTTATTTTAAGCACATCATTTTTCTCGTCACCCTCTCCTAGATACAACTAACCTTGACAAAAAACCACAAGAAGAAGAAAAGTCGTAACCAACACTGATACTCTACCCAAGAATGTGTATTCATCACCAAAGAGAATGGATGAGAATGTAAGTAAATGGTATTTCACATGACGATGGTAAAAGACCGAATTTTATATTCTTCTTTCCCTGGTGTACGGATTCGGCTTTAGTCTAGCCGAAAATGAGCATTTGTCACCAGTCACACGATGATGGTAAAAGACCGACGTTATGACACCTTTTCTGGGCGTACTGGGTGATTTAATGGTTCCAATAAAGAGCATTATCTTTCTCGTTACTTGCCTAGATACAGCCAATCTGGAGAGAGCACTTTGAGGAAAACCTACAACAAGAAGAAAAAGTCGTAACTAACCATAATACCCTAAAATGTGCATTTGTTACCAACGTGAATGTATGAGTACGTAAATGAATGATATTTACATATGGACCATAATCCTCCACGTGGATTTGTTTTAGATTTGTGGTCACCTGCCAGTCAATGTTTTCAAGCTGCCCCTGTATAAGCCACCGACTTACGTCCAATTAAATACAACAGGAAGCTTAATGTGCCTTCCGAAGCACGAAAAGAGTGGCTTAAAAATGGCATAGCGGTCACCCATCCGAAATTAACCGCGCCAGAAGCCTAACTTCGGTAGTCAAAAAGGATGCGCCAAGATTGCTTCCGTGAAAAATCCAATAATAGAATGGAACGTCAATAAAAATAAAAATCTTAATGAAAACTAAAGGAAGATTCCTTTTGAGTAGCAACTTTAATGATAGTGCTAAATTGCTCGTTACTTTTTTAATAGCTTTTAAGTCTTATTAGTAGAAACTAAAGAAATATTGCGTTATCGCATTGTGCCCGACAACTGTAGGGTCAATGTAATCTTTCATTTCCATTTAAATGCGACTGATTTTAACTTCGCTTAGCAATAGGTGTGATTGCGGTCAAGTGTTAACGCGTTGACATTAAAATAATATGTTTCTGTTAACGGAGAATTGCATGGAAATCAGAGATCACGTAAATAGGTACAGCATGATTTCCATTCCGATGGATATTTTGAAAATGCTCTATCACCAACAAAACACAGTACCCACTAAACATGTACCCAGTTGGGAATCGAAACCGTATGTGTAAACGCTACGATGATTTAAAAAGTCAGAGTGGGGTTAGGTTACCACTTATTTTTAATTCCCATATCGAAAATCCGTTTCATATTATCACATATTACAAACACGTTTTTGTGTTATTGATCAACACCCTTACTATTAAAATTACTTACCAGGGATTGCGTCTCACCTTCTCTTCACCGACACCCACAGGAAGAGAGGGTTGGTTCCAGGAGAGTAATTCTACTCATACTACAGATATTTATCTGTCGGGGTGTGGTTTCCGCACCTAAAAAGAATATAACCCACCCGTCTCTTCCCGTGGGATTTGTAAAACGCTACCAAAAAACATCTATTATCTTTATCTTATCTTTGCATATACACACAGCGCCATCTAGTCAGCTAGGCTTGTATTATGGATACCAGATGGTTATCCACCACACTAAATCAGCTAGGCTTGTATTTTATATTTGTAAATAAATACATAAATAAATGATGTTTTTAATTCAACTCGGGAACACATATTGCATTGTATTTCTGTATATTTCGTAAGGTGACCCGTGGGATTTTGTTTTAATCTTTTTTTTTATTTTATGCACAACAGGTTGGTACTTGACCTCAATCATACCGGATGTTAAGTGAAGATGAGGTCGAAGGTGTAAGCGTACTGACCCGGAAACCCCAACACATTTGGAGGACTGGCTATCTTATCTAAGAATGCTATTAACATTGCTGCTTGGCGGCAGATTTAGATAAGATGGTGGTAGCTAGACAGGCGGACATTTAAAATGCCCTACCACCAACCAAACCGAGTACTTAAACATGTACCCCGCTGGGAATCGAACCCGCGACCTCCGAATAGTAAGCCCAATTTTGTTTACATTGAGCCACGGAGGCGGTTAAATATGTTATACGTAGGCGGTTTAATCATTACACCTTTAATGTTTGAACACCCAAACACTAACGTTTGGGATGTATGAGTATGTATGTAACCACATAACAAGCCTTTAAATAACACAAATCAATACAAAGTCGCAAAATCTGCGGAAAACACGTTCGTCAGACTTTAAAAATCGGACACGAGCCAAGTCGTAAGTCGAAGCCAAGTTGCAGTTCTCTTGCTGAATCATTGGTTGCATAGCAATAGTAAAAGAATTATCAAACGAGTACCTACAGCATCGCCGAGATTACCATTGGTTTGTCTGTGGCATGGTGCGACAACAGGGCTAGACCGATTTGGAATCTGGATGGAATGGATATAGCGAAATGGATTTGACTCATGTTTTATGGAATCCGATTGAGGCATTTCTAAGATATTCAACTTTTAACCGGTTGTTTATACTAGACAATTTGAGATTTATCTAAATATTCCATGATATACGTTCAGTCTCGTAAATTGCAAGCTGTGAGCATATACAAGGCGATGATATACTTACGAAAACTTAATGTATGTAAGAAAGAATCTGCAATTATTTAGGAAAAATAGGGAAATACATAATGTAAATACAAGATATAAATATAAACTTGCTGTTTATAGCAGTCGCTTACATAATTAACTAAGTCACTCTCTTAAATGACTTAGTGTAAGCGACTACCATTGTATACGCTTGTATAATAAATACAAACAAACAAACAAATTATTCTTTATTGCACAACAATAAGAAAGATAACACAAAGATAAATAACAAAAAGGGGATATTACAATTTGGTGGCCGTATCACTAAAAGCGAAAGGGTGCATGGGTTTGGGTTAGGAAGCATTACGCACATGTTAGGTAGCGTGAGCGGTAAACTGATTTTAATAAAATAAATAAATTACCCATATAAATACATACGATAATTAAATACATACAAACATACATACATAATATATATATATAAAAAATAATAATATAGTTCCGGTGGACCAAAATTTGCCTTTAAAATAAATCTAAAACCACCATTATAAAATTTCTGACTATCTAGATAATAAGAATGCGTGGACATGAACCACCCGGCGATAATAACTCATGCCTTAAATTAATGTTCAGGGCCTGGATTCAGTCCACAGTCTGTACCAGGCCGCCGGAGTAATGTCTGCCGGGGCACTCATCCACAATATAGGCAATTGCCTCGCGATAAACTAATTTTAGCGCGCTGAAAGATAGTAAGTGCTATAAAACTAACAAAATGAAGATTAAAGTACTTCTTCAGTACATCAGTACAGTACATCTTCGGACCACTAGGCGTGGGGAGGGATTCCACCCGTATATAGTTAATATACCGAACATTCGCACTATTCCTAGTGCGAATGTTCGAACTTCTGTTCGATTCTTCATTCATCATCCGAACAGCCAAGGCATGGAACTCCCTTCCGGCGTCAGTCTTTCCTGAATCCTACAACCTTGGGATCTTCAAGAGCAGAGTGAATAGGCATTTACTGAGATCGCGTGCTTCATCTCCGACCACATCGTCACTTACCATCAGGTGAGATTGTGGTCAAACGCGAATCCAGTCAATCATAAAAAAAAAAAAAAAAAAAAAAAAACTCATTCTAAAAATATCAATGGACTTCCATGAAAACTCCATGATTTTTTGGACTTGTATTCCTGGAAAATTTTGGTTATTTACCTTATTATTCGTATATTGTAACTTCAACGGTCGAATTCTAAGAGTATTTAGACAAAATTATGTTTTTCTTTCATTCGATGTTTTTATTATTGTATTGTATCTATAAGGGAGGCCTATGTTCAGCAGTGGACGGTTGAATGATTATGATGATTGTACATGTTATGCAGATTGAACATTATCTTATTCCACTATCGACATTTCATCTTCGGACTAACTAGTAAGTCGAGGCGCCTACACGCGAGGTGAGTACGCCTAGGCGTGGAGAGGGATTCCACCCGCATGTAGTTAACATATCGAATATTCGCACTAAGCGGTTCGACTCTGCGTTCATAATACGAACAGCCAATGCATGGAAGTCCTTCCGGCGTCAGTCTTTTCTGAATCCTACAACCTTTGATCGTGACATTATCATAAATTTTACAGATCTACATCAAACAGATGTTCATTGTACGATGACATATTCCTATATGTGAACGGTGTATACTGGGTATTCAGATTCTCATTGCATTGTACGTATGTACAGTGAATACATAGTGAATAAATTGTAGTCATTATGACATTTTAAATATCAATAAAATGCTTTCTTTCGACTATTTTAGCCTTCGAACATAGCAAGCGCATGCAAAAGCAGAAATACGAGTCCGGTAACAGTGAATCGTGTAGAAAGAAGATTGGCAGGCGACCATGTATTTTCAGTACCGCATAAAAACTCTGCGTTTCTCTAAGTCAAAACTTGGATACTATTGCTTTGATTAAGTATAACAAAAAGTGTAATCGTAACATATGCCTAGAACTTGGGAAATATAGTTAAAAATATAATTAAATTACCTAACCTCAAAACACTCCACCTCGAAGCTAATACAAATATCAAGCAAATAAGTAGGTAGATGTAGGTAGATTTACTTATAGGTACCTAATTCCACGTATTTTCTGGTAGGTTTTTCTCGTCCCAAATACCTCAGTACTAAAAGACAAATCAATCTTAGCCGTACTGACTCATAGCATTGAAATGTGATCTCTCATTAAATGGTCTCAGCTTTATGTGTTTAAGCTTTCTTCTTACGGTCACGTATAAAGAGTTACAAATAGAGCGATGCTCGGCATTTCACTACGTGATCGAATGGCAACACTGTCTGCCCAATCCTTTTTTTTAGTTTATTCTCCAACAATGTTGGAAGGCAAAGGATCAAAGCCCATTCTGCCGAATACATTTTGAAAAAAAACGACGAATCATATTATTATTAAAAATAGATATAATTGCTGTAAATTGTTACAATGGAAACACTGACATTCTGACAGTTGTATGCATTTTGTTTTTGCAAGCATTGTGCACTATGCTCTGTAAGTCGCTCTATAAAATATCTCCAATGTATTTTCTTAATTATTTATTACCTCCATGTGCTATAAGGATATTTTAACTTGGTAAATACCTATATAACAATGATCTATAAAATGAATACAGCCCGATTACGAAACGTTACCGATTTCCCCGATTTCATAGGGTACCCCAACTACCAATCTTCTTTCAAGTCAGTTAAATTGGAAAGATATACGAAGGCGTAAAAACTCAAAACTATGAAATAAATGCTTGAAGTTTGATGATGACACACTATTTATATTCCATGACTACTGTAATAAATAAATGAACAAATATTTTCCTGTCCCATAGAATTCCAACGTGATTGGTTGGAAGCGGCCTGCATCCAGAGATTTCCCGCGACCTATCAGGTCGTCTGTCCACCTTGTGAGCGGGTGCGTGGTCTTCACTTGAGACCTCGACCGCCCCACCGACTATCTGTTCTTTGAACTATATGCCCTGCTCACTGTCACTTCAACTTCCCAATCCGCTGGGTCTTCGTTCGCCTATGTATTTCTTCATTACTGATTCGATCACGAACAAATGTTTGCAATATGGAAAACCTACAACCAACGATTGCAAATGATATTTGCTGGTACAAAAGTGTTACCTATGTAATACGTTATTGAAATACTGAAAAGCAATACTAGTTCAACAGTTCTATTCACAGTGAATGGATATCCAATCATCTAAAATAACTAGTACCTAAAACACCAAGTTATTAAAACTATTCATTCGACACACTAGCGAGATTTCATTGAAGCGATAATTATTAGCGGACCCTGATATTTGGCTAGCTAGGTGCTCTGCAAACAATTTAGGTAACGGTTAATTCGTGGATTGAAAATGTAAAGTATGAACTTAGCGCGTAGTGCTTAACTTTGATTACTGATGACGCAACAGTGGGACCGCTTCATTGATGTAGTTCTTGTTAATCAACTCTCGAATTTCGAAGGAGAGGAATACGGGAGGGTGCTGGGTGAGAGATGGGCGGAGACTTTTGTCCATTCCATCTTAAGATTGCTGCTGGTTATATCGACTCGCTACCATGCTACACATGCCAATCAGGCTATGCACTGAGAATATATACAGAATGAATTTTTCATGTGGACGTAGATGGCCAAATCCAAAACTATGAGGAATAGCAAAAAGTACTAAAAGGATTCTCGGGCCCGATTTTGATAAAAACTAAAATTGCAGCATTGGATTTTTGAAAAATCATTATTCCTAGCCAGGAATCGAACCCGATCATTTGAAAAAAAAAAAAACACAATGTATTATTACACCATTCGATAGTGTCGCTAATAAGGAACGAATCCTGGGAAGAAATATGAATATCAATGAAAATATCTTTGGAGTTGACTTTGTTTATGAATCAATCAATGTTGACTTTGTATATCTTTGTTTGGGCTAGCCTTAGAATTTAGAATAAACAATAATTCGATAGTGGTATCGTTTTGTATGTACACCAACTAAACTAAAACCAGTTTTAAAGTAGTACTGTCTCTTTCTCCCTGGTACGTCGGCACCACCCCAAAACTGGTTTTAGTTTAGTTTAGTTGGTGTACATTCGAATCGACACCATTGTCGCTAATAACGAACGAATTTCGGGAAGTAATGACATACGGCTAAATTAAAGAAAGTTCTAATTTAAACATTTTATTATCTCTTCGCGGTAACAGGTCACAGTAAAAGAAAAATGTAAGGATAATAATAATTGTATGGATTTACTGTTAGTCCCTTGACTTATTTAGATTTGGTTCATTCTCGCGCTGCGCTGTCAAAACTTCGCTTTTAAGGGGTGCTGTAAAAATCACACAAAAATTTATGGCCGCAGTTACACTCGGTTTGAACTGCACTGCGCCCACTATGTTGCGACTATAAAAACTACTCGCGAAGTCTACAATATCGTTTGTTCTGAACGGCTGCATTTTAGAAGTTTGTCGTACGCAAGAAGTTTATTTGGAAAATGTCATGCTTAAAATTTACTTCCGGAACTAGGACTTTGTGCTTAATAACGACTTAGGGCATGGATTGTGGATATAATCTGTAATCCCTCAGTCAGACGATTAGCTATTAATATGCGTAAGTACCATATTAGTGCTTGTACGTATGTCGTAGGCAGATTTTGCCATTCAATTGAATAAGATATTAACCTTGTCCTATATGACATTCATAAAAACAATTGTATATTCTGTAGCTTGCTGTAGGTATAGCATAGATATTAATATTCTATAAAATTTAGTTATAAAAGCTACAATATTAAATTAAAGTTACCTCTGTGAACGTCATTGCGTTGTGGAAGATGATAAGATCACCTAAAACAATTTTCTAAAATCAATGTGTATACTAAATAATTTTTAAAATTGAGTCGTGGATTTGCTCTCGGTGAAATTTTTCATAAATATAAAAGTTATTAATATTTTTTTTGAAAACAGTCACAGTTCCAATTATATTCTCCGACGCTATGAAATTCATAGTGATAATTTTAATCTAATAGTCTTTGTTTTATAACTAAATATACCTACTATAGCTAAAGTAAGCTACCGATTTCTTCTATCACTGACAGGTACTCTATCCATGTGCAAAAATTAAAAGTGTATCCTTACTGGACTAGTACGTGTTGATAGTATTTCAGATATGCTGTTGGAGAAGAAATGCAGAATTTTAGCTGGTTCTTGTTGGAAAGAGGACACGACTTAAAAGGTTCAATGACCGCCTCCGTGGCACAATGTAAACAACATAGGGTTTACGAATCGGAGGTCGCGGGTTCGATTCCCAGCGGGGTACATGTTTAGTGCTCGGTTTGGTTGGTGGTAGTGTCACCTTCGCAGTCAGCTGCTAAGGGAGCAAGTAAAAATAAAAAATAAGAAGTTAAGTGAGACCGGTATATTGTAAAAAAAAAACAACGAGTGAGGTCGTGGGTTTGAGGCCTAGGCGAGCAGGTTGGCAATATTGGTTTGATGGTACACGTGTACGTGACTCCCCTGGCTGGTAGGCTGCGGCTGCCGTCCACCTGGTCCACCGCTCCTCAGGTCACACGGTACAGTGTGGTGGCGAGAACTGGAGTACGCTCCTTTTCTTTTCCGATTTTGCGTTTTCTGACCCCTAAGGGTGTTCCTGCAACACGGTGAATAAACCGTGTGAGCATAACATGTAACATTCGAGGACCTGGACCGCCACAAGTGCTAACGTGCCAGGTAAGGAGTGCACGTATTACAATGATTAGCAACTGAAGCGATGTGGCAGTCTAGGCGCAAGGTACATCAAGAGGCATCTAAAAGCTAAGGTAAACGATACCACATACCAACTATGTGATCCAACATTAATTTATAACAAATAATTTAATTCACAAGCAACGACAGGGTCAAGGCATAGTATGCGGTACCGAGAGTACCTTTTAATGAGCGATGAGTTCCAATTAAAATCATCATATCACATATTGCAAATCAATATTTTAGGACATAAGTAAAGTATCAATTGTCGGCAAGCAAGGTCTGAGGTAAAGCGTAGTATGTGATATGACGAGGTGACACAGTTAATTTTGATGAAAAGTATGCATAAAGCAGGTGATAGTTCTAGTAATAATTCGTACATTGTGATTCGAAAGCATTAATGAAGATGGATTGCAGCTTAGTTGCTATTTTAAACTACATAGAAACATTTTAATTATCTACCTACATTAATAATTTTTTCTAAGTAAAATTTCTATTCTTGTTCAACGTATTAAATTTACAATAATCAGCATTAGTAAGCTTCAGGAAGGGTAATTATGGAACAATCAAAAGTATTATTTCATAAATTACAACCTACATTCGTTAAATAGTGGACACAGAACAATGGAATTCGCTAGACATACTAAGCAACTATGTACTACATAAAATCAATGCACAACTTACCCAGTATGGGATTTACGCACTTCACAATAGTTTTCCAGAATACGATTGATCAATATTCGATTATTAAGAACTGTAGTTACAGTTAGTTATTTCATTTAGTATTTAACGAGGTTCATGCCTTGGCGAATCTAGTGCGAGTGAGTTCCGAACGAACGAACCTACGAACGAATCTCCGAACGAACAAGCTACTTGTTTGTTCGCTCATCAATCCAGTCCGTTCTGAGATAATCCGTATATAAAATGTGGTGAAGTTGAATTAAGTTGTCTGTTTGTTTGTTGGAAATTTATTGTCAATGTTTATTATTTTAAGGAATTCAAGGTATTCATATATAACGGTATTATGACATTAGTTAGTTTAGTTATTTAGTAGATTTTAAGATATTTAGTTTGAAGTTTTATAAGTTAACAAATTATTTTGCATTTAGTTTTAAGTATTTATTTGATAGTTTTATTGTTTCTGTTATGAAAAACTATTTTATATGTTTTCATACAATTAGTTTTAACGTGTAACGTTACAGTACACCCCCTCCTAGAAAAAGGATTTTAGCTATCTGAAATCCGTAATAGAAGGCGTACCCAACCCAACGAGTAACCGAGGAAGTAACCAACTTACACAGTCATACATCAACTTTCTTCCATCTTCAATTAGATAATGTCATCACCACGTCTAGAGTAGTGGTGGGACACAAGGCCAAGGAACAAGCATATAAGAGATACAGCCTATTAGTGAAGGTGCACTCCGACAATCATAAATAGAGATGCGCCATTTTAGTCATGATGCACTCAATCAAGGTCAGTTTTTGTGGTAAGTACATACTTTGGTATATACTTCGTTGTTCAAGAGGGTTAAGTATCAAATGGGTACATTAGTGTGAATGTGTATACGCTAAAGAATTAGGACTAATTTTGGAGTTTAACTATAACAGTTTTTGAGTAATTAGATTTTTTTGTATGTGTCTAAGAATTCTTTGAATACAAGCTGAGGGGAAAAATTGCCAGTCTCTTAAAACAGGAAGTTACGAGTACAAGACAACACAAAACATATAATCTTAGCTAATACAGTCTACTGACACTTAATGCCGCTGGTTTTAGTAACAAGGCGACAGACTTTGTCAGGGTAGCAGAAAACTGCATTCTCGGTTAGTCGACTCTTACGACACGCTAGCCGGAAGCGGTAGGGATTAGTACTCTAATCCGTCCCTACACGGAGACGCACTATGGTTGTTACGGGTTATATAGTGGGTTACACAGTTTAAAATCTTTAATATGCCATTCTCCAAGATTATTGCCCGACATATCCTCCAAGGTATACACTAGAGGAGAACGTTTTGCTTTTATCCGGCATTTTTGATATTTTGGCGCTAACTTTTTGGTGAAATGTGCAGTCTTGTCGCTTTGGAAATAACAGCGTTTCCATATTATGTCGCCTACTTCAAATTCTGCGGCTTTTCTACGCGTATTATAACGGCTGGAATTTTTCACATGGCTGTGCCACATTGCTGCCTGCACACTATCAAAAATGCCTGACAAATGTCCCAAGCTCTCGGCATAAACATCTCGTGGCAAGAAAATCAGATCGTTTGGGTTATCGTTATCTATATAATGAGACCCGCACGTGACCAATTCTCTACCATGGACCAGGAAAGCAGGAGTATAGCCAGTCACCTCGTTCACCGAGTTGTTTATAGCAAACTGGATTTTCGGCAAATTAACGTCCCAAGACCTGTGATCCTCGTTAACAAATGTGGATACGGCTGTGACAATAGTCTTGTTGTACCTTTCGACGCTGTTAATTTGCGGGGTATATTTCGGGGTAAAATGTACATTTGGAATTTTATAGTTCGAGAATAATTTATTTAGTTCACGACTGATAAATTGACAGCCGTTGTCGAGGATAACCGTTTGGGGTATTCCGTGCACTAGAAAGACACCGTCCTCCAACAATTTAGCAATTACATCTGCCGTAGCACGCCTCAAAGGAAATACAAGGCAATATTTAGAGAAACAGCACGTGACTACGAATATGTAACAATTTTGTTTTCTAGTGTTGGGTAAGGGCCCTACCAGATCAATAGACAAGGTTTGAAACGGTCGACAGCATTCTTTAGGTCTACCCATTTTACCTAGTGTACCATGAGTTGGTAGTTTGTAAGCGAGACAGGTTTCGCAATTAGAGACGAATTTGACTACATCCGCATGCATTCCAGGCCAATAATAACGGAGAGACAATCGCTTGTATGTTTTAAAAATGCCCATGTGACCACACGTTGGCTCGGAATGGTTTTTAGCCATGATCTCTTCATGATTTTCTTCGTAAACTACCTCCTTCCACTCGAATTCAGTTGTAAGTGAATTTCTGCTTTTCATGAACCTATACAGAACACCATTAGTTATAACATAATTTGGAAAACTGGTCGGTGAATTTAAGCATCCCCTAAAAATATTGAGGTACCAGTCATCTTTAGTTCCAGGAAATGCAACGGAAGTGTTCGAGTTATCAGTCGAATCACGGGATATATCAGCTACTGGGACTATTCTAGAAAGACAATCCGGAATAACATTGTCTTTGCCCTTGCGATGTTTTATAACAAAATCAAAAGCCGACAGTCGTACGCCCCATCTAGCCAAGCGTCCAGTGGGATTAGATAGCGAGAGGAACCACTTTAAAGCTGCGTGGTCTGTGTAGACGGTGAAGGTCTGACCATTTTCCAAGTAACAGCGCCAGTGTTCCAGGGCTGTAAGAACGGCGAGGGCCTCTCTTTCAGTCACACTGTAATTGCGCTCGGCACCAGACAAAGATCGACTCATAAAAGCTACAGGGTGTTCCACACCGTCCACAGATTGACTGAGCATTGCTCCTACTCCATAATTGCTGGCATCCGTGTGTACTTCAAATGACAGATTGAAATTGGGACACAAAAGTACCGGTGCGCGAACTAAACAAGATTTTAATCGGAGAAACGCCCTGTCAGCCTCAGGCGTCCACTGAAAAGGTGGCGCGTTCTTCTTGGTCGAAGTCAGTCTATTCAAGGGGCCAGCGATTGTACTAAAATTTGGGACAAAGCGCCTGTACCAGGAAGCAGTACCTAAAAAGCGTTTCACTTCCTTTTTAGTAGTCGGTGTAGGATACTGCAAAATTGCTTCAACCTTCTCCGGGTCAGTGCGCAAGCCGCTGGCGTCTACCACGTAGCCTAAGTACCGCAACTGACTTCGAAAAAATTGGCACTTGTCGAAGTTTATGGATAGGTTGGCCTTCTTAAGTTTGTCTAGCACTCGTAGGAGGATAGACACGTGTTCCTGGAATGAACTGCTTACTATGATTATATCATCCAGATAACAGAAGACCTTTAACTCGAACTCTGGTCCGAATAATGAGTCCACTAACCTTTGTTGAGTGGCCGGGGCATTAGTAAGTCCAAAGGCAGTAACATTGAACATAAAAGATCCTTTCCCTGGCACATAAAAGGCAGTTTTCTCTTTATCATATTCAGAAATTGGGATCTGCCAAAAAGCTTTTGACAGATCGATGCTTGACAGATATTTGGCATCTTTAAGGTTGTCTAGAATTTCCGAGACATAGGGAAGACTATAAGCGTCCTTCTTAGTGACAGAGTTGAGCTTCCTACTGTCTAAACAGAAACGCGGCTTACCATCCTTCTTGCCCACGACTAGGACTGGAGATGACCAAGGGCTCTCACATGGCGATATAACTTTAAGGGACAACATCTCATCGACTTGCTCTGTTATTACGCGTTGTTTTTCAGGTGATAGGCGATAATAACGTTGCCTTATTGGTGCTGCATCGCCAGTATCGATTTTGTGAGAGATAAGAGAAGTTCTCCCTAAACCCATAGATTCAAAAGATATCGCTTTAAACTGGTCTATAACATTGTCAGCAGCAAGTTTCTGAGAATAATCTAGAGTCTCATAAGATTGTAGGAAAGTGTCTGAAGCGACAGTAGACACTTCAGTCAAGCTGGGGTCAGATGGGAGGAGAAAATCAATATTATCAATAAATTTTGGACAGATTTCGAACTTTTTCCAAAAATCAATGCCTAATATCAGCGACGTATCTATTTCCGGCATTACAAAGGCCTTCAAGATGTTTAATTTGTTTTGAAATATTACGGGTAGAAGAATATATCCTAAAAATTTGATCTTTTGGCCGCCTGCAGCTGTAACAGTAATTAAGTCATCAGTCTTCAAGGGCAAGCCATATTCTAGCAAATGTTCATGCGATCCGTTACCTAGGATAGTCACAGCAGAACCTGAATCTAACAGTCCATACATATTGAGATTGACATGGTTATTAATATTAACTTTGACATATGGTCGTGGATCATTACTCGGTTTTGTATTGAAAATAGTTGCAACTTTATAGGTATTAAAGAAATTTTTTACAGTAACAAGCCAGTTCTTCCAATCCGAGCTATCGAAATGACTGGGTGGGCTGCAACCATTTTCCGTAATTAGTTTTTTGAACGATTATCAGGTTTAGGATTACATGTAGGACAGTCGGGGGTACGTACGTCTTTATGACCACACCTAAAACAAAATATTTTACGTTCCGCCGTGCATTCTGGCATAGAATGAGTATCCACACGACAGCGATAACAATATCTATTGTAATTGCGATTAATAGCATACGTTTTGTAAGTTTTGTCCTGTTGCTTAAAAGTGCTTGGCTTGAAGGGTGAGGTGTATTGATTTGAATTCTGAGATGGTTTTTGTTGTTGGTGATTAAAATATGGCTTAGGATTAGATTTTAATAAATTCTTTGACTGATATGCAAAATCTGGGGCGAGAGTGCTAGAATTAACAGCAGGTGGGTCCTTAAAATTATCAGAACGAGCTTTTACTTGCTCGTAATTTTTACAAAGTCTACGCAAGGTGTCCACGGTGTCAATGTTCGGACTCGTGGCCAAAATGCCAGCATAGCAAGGGCGAATATTGTGTAGGATGATGTCGAGCTGATCTGCTTCGCTCAACTTTTTGCTCAACCTTGAGAACATTCCATGCATAATAGCCAAGTAAATTATGATGGATTCTGACTCACCTTGACTGCGGTTTCGGATCTCACTTAACATCCGATAGTCGTAGTCAACCACGTCAAAATCTTCTCTAAGTAAGATAAGCAGCTCCATCCAGGTTTTAATTGACTCTCTGACACTGCGAAACCAGTGCAAGGCATCCCCTATGAAAATGTCAGTAGCCAGACTTAACATTTTGTCTTCTGAAATTCCCCTAGCCTGGCGAAATTCTTCAATGCGTGAAATAAACGAGCGCACACAGGATTTTCCATCAAATTTAATTTTTGAGATTTCAGACGTTAATCCTCGTTCGCAAGTAACGCTGACTTTAACATCTGTATTAGGTGATGATTCTAGTTTAGGGACATTAGTAAGATTCGTGTCATGGGAGTCAGAAAAATCTGTCTCCACAGCTGTAATATTAGGGGGCGTAATTTTTGATCTGATTTTAAGGAATTTAGAGTAAATATCCTGAAAGTTTTGTTGTGTATCCACAAGTAGGGCCTTCTCATCAGCAGACTCAGGCAGCTCTATTCTTTGAAGCCTATAGAAAATGTGATGTAGGTAAGTTTGAGTGCGTTCAATAAGGTTCAGTTGGTTATGGTTTTCATCTAAGCTTGCTAAGTTAATGGAAACTTTAACCAAGGTGTGTTTAATGCCACTAATATCTTCCGCGACATCGTAACAAGAATCCAAGACTTCCTCTGAGGGGTACAGGGAGGACAGTTTAGTTATTTGCTGACGCAAGTCTTCTACCCTATCTTTAGGAGTCTCAGCTCGTATTCTAACCTCATAAGTCAGTTCATGTTTTGTTAGTTGTAAGTATTTTATAGGATAAGCCATTTTAATTAATTATTATTGATTTTAATTGTATTATTATTATTAAATTATTTGTAACTATTATATTTCAATAAGATTTATATGATATAAATTAATAAAAGTTATCATTAATTATAATAAGCAGTATTGATTCAAATTCAATTGAGCGTGAGTTCAATATAGAATTAAAACTTATTTAAGTTTACTTCCGACACTATACCTTACTAATACTGAGGTTAACCTAGGTATGTTGTGCACGGAGGTACCATAATTATTAAAATAAAAATTATAATGAGATTCCAATTATAAATATTTGGTAATTACAATTAGGGCTACATTTATTATAACTTATAGTTACGACATTGCCAAACACATGCACACACCGACACCAGTTTTTGCTACAAAATACCACCAAACCAACAATACCACCGGCTCAACCTATAAAACCACGTATATGGGCGCCATTGTCACCTTCGCAGTCAGCTGCTAAGGGAGCAAGTAAAAATAAAAAATAAGAAGTTAAGTGAGACCGGTATATTGTAAAAAAAAAACAACGAGTGAGGTCGTGGGTTTGAGGCCTAGGCGAGCAGGTTGGCAATATTGGTTTGATGGTACACGTGTACGTGACTCCCCTGGCTGGTAGGCTGCGGCTGCCGTCCACCTGGTCCACCGCTCCTCAGGTCACACGGTACAGTGTGGTGGCGAGAACTGGAGTACGCTCCTTTTCTTTTCCGATTTTGCGTTTTCTGACCCCTAAGGGTGTTCCTGCAACACGGTGAATAAACCGTGTGAGCATAACATGTAACATTCGAGGACCTGGACCGCCACAAGTGCTAACGTGCCAAGTAAGGAGTGCACGTATTACAATGATTAGCAACTGAAGCGATGTGGCAGTCTAGGCGCAAGGTACATCAAGAGGCATCTAAAAGCTAAGGTAAACGATACCACATACCAACTATGTGATCCAACATTAATTTATAACAAATAATTTAATTCACAAGCAACGACAGGGTCAAGGCATAGTATGCGGTACCGAGAGTACCTTTTAATGAGCGATGAGTTCCAATTAAAATCATCATATCACATATTGCAAATCAATATTTTAGGACATAAGTAAAGTATCAATTGTCGGCAAGCAAGGTCTGAGGTAAAGCGTAGTATGTGATATGACGAGGTGACACAGTTAATTTTGATGAAAAGTATGCATAAAGCAGGTGATAGTTCTAGTAATAATTCGTACATTGTGATTCGAAAGCATTAATGAAGATGGATTGCAGCTTAGTTGCTATTTTAAACTACATAGAAACATTTTAATTATCTACCTACATTAATAATTTTTTCTAAGTAAAATTTCTATTCTTGTTCAACGTATTAAATTTACAATAATCAGCATTAGTAAGCTTCAGGAAGGGTAATTATGGAACAATCAAAAGTATTATTTCATAAATTACAACCTACATTCGTTAAATAGTGGACACAGAACAATGGAATTCGCTAGACATACTAAGCAACTATGTACTACATAAAATCAATGCACAACTTACCCAGTATGGGATTTACGCACTTCACAATAGTTTTCCAGAATACGATTGATCAATATTCGATTATTAAGAACTGTAGTTACAGTTAGTTATTTCATTTAGTATTTAACGAGGTTCATGCCTTGGCGAATCTAGTGCGAGTGAGTTCCGAACGAACGAACCTACGAACGAATCTCCGAACGAACAAGCTACTTGTTTGTTCGCTCATCAATCCAGTCCGTTCTGAGATAATCCGTATATAAAATGTGGTGAAGTTGAATTAAGTTGTCTGTTTGTTTGTTGGAAATTTATTGTCAATGTTTATTATTTTAAGGAATTCAAGGTATTCATATATAACGGTATTATGACATTAGTTAGTTTAGTTATTTAGTAGATTTTAAGATATTTAGTTTGAAGTTTTATAAGTTAACAAATTATTTTGCATTTAGTTTTAAGTATTTATTTGATAGTTTTATTGTTTCTGTTATGAAAAACTATTTTATATGTTTTCATACAATTAGTTTTAACGTGTAACGTTACAGTAGGGCATTTTAAATGTCCGCCTGGCTAGCTACCACCATCTTAACTTAATCTGCCGCCAAACAGCAATGTTAATAGCACTGTTGTGTTCCGGTTGTCAAAGATAAGATAGTCAGTTCCCCAAATATTTGGGTTTCCGGGCCAGTACGCTTCCACCTTCGGCCTCATCTTCACTTAACATCAGGTGTGATTGAGGTCAAGTGCTAACCAGTTGTGCATAAAGAAAAAAAAATGAAAAATGAAAACTTGAAAACTTGAAAAATCTTTACGCGATCTGATATGGTGCAAACGTGCACATTGCCACCAGTGCCACTATGTATCCAAGTATATAGGAGTGGTAGTGGGAGGAGTATGGGGTCCATCATATCCTACGAGAACTAGATAGAGGTTACGTTGAGGGGAGAATTGGAGAGATTTGCATCAAATGCGACGTCAAGAGCACGTTCTTAAACTATTGAATGAATGAATATGAAATTGACATACAACGCATTTAGATTCACGAGTGGAATTATGCGAATTAGGAATTGGCAGAGAGAGATGATTGGGAAATATTCCATGTTAAATTTTATTTCTTGCTTTGATAACTATGATGCTTTGATATACATGGTGAAAAGTGATGGCAACCTGTTTGGTCTGTTTGGTGTAGTGGTTAGAAACTCTGCTGCTATACCAAAAGGTCGCGGGTTCGAATCCCGCTGGGGACATATGTTTGTATAATGAATACAGACATGTGTTCCCGAGTTATGGATGTTTTTTTTTACTGACCCGGAAAACCCCAACACATTTGGGGGACTGGCTATCTTATCTATGACAACCGGAACACAACAATGCTATTAACATTGCTGCTTGGCGGCAGATTTAGATAAGATGGTGGTAGCTAGGCGGACATTTTAAAATGCCCTACTACCAACCAAACCGAGTACTTAAACATGTACCCCGCTGGGGATCGAACCCGCGACCTCCGAATCGTAAACCCAATGTTGTTTACATTGAGCCACGGAAGCGATTAATAAATATTTATGTATTTATTTACACAAAAAAAATGTACTTGTGTAGTTTATCAACCAACTGCGTATCCATAACACAAGCCTAGTTGCTTAGTGTGGAACTAGATGGCGCTGTGTGTATGTGGAAAGATAAAAAAAAATGCCTCTTCACAAACATGAGTAGTGTATATACTGTTTAGCTCAATATTTTGTGTATTTTCACGTGTCTAGGCTCAAACTGTCAGGACGTCCACTGCTAGGCCATCTCCATAGATTTCCAGAGCGATCTGTTGGAAGCGACCTACATACAGCGACTTGCCGCGACCTTTATCTGTAAGTGCAATATGACAACTTGCGATATGTTTATCACACATTTTATCGCAGTCATCTGTCAAAATCAGAGACATAACAGTCGTACAGCAGCATTTTGCAGATATATCGTGGGAATAAGCTATTCGTCGACCACGACACAATAAAAATTAGCATGCACCATTGAAGCCTCGGTCTCTCTCATTTGCTACACCCTAAGGGGTACCTACACATGTGATATTGGGTCTTTACCTATGAAATTGGAGTTTTTTTTTCTTCGTTAATCATATGTACCTATTCCTGCGATTTTCATAGCTATACCAAATTTGTTTTTTATTTGGAAAATGGAATATTATTTCAAGGTTTCACATGAAATATTTTTCAATCTCTGGGCTAAATCACATAATAAAAAAAATTTGAAAAGAGCTCTTTTCATGTGCTTCCCATAAATATTGCTTAGATTAAATTCGCCCATGTCGTGCCCACACCAATATCAGTTGGGAACTGCATTTTCAAAGTTGTAACGACAACAGCTCCGATTAGATAGGTCCGCAACTTCGAGAAGGACGTCAATCCGTCTTCTCACTCAAACTACCTCAGTGTTGTAGAGCCCTCCCAGAACAATTTTTATTTCATTTAGACAAACCTTAGGGCTGCTATGGTTTATTTTTTTAAGACGTAACTTATCCTATGACACTTGGATTGTAACCTCATTAATTAATATCCATCCACATAATCCTCTCTTTAGTTGTGTAAAAAGGGAATTACATTCGTCATCAAACTGCTCAGCAGTTTGGCAGAAGTACAATATCAGTGATAACTTTGGTTGACTTCTTTTCATTGTCATTTTTAGGTGATTTATATTACATCAGGATTGATGACCAATTTCTCAATACATTTCTGTATTGAAATCCTGATTGTTTACATTCACATATAGAGCAATAAACTCACAATCGACATTGTTATTAAAATCCACAGCATTTCACACAAATCATCCTCCATTGTCCTCATGATTAGTAACATATTGTTTCTGTTTGTAATATAGTGGACCGGACTCGCGAGAATGCTTGAGAGCTCATTTTTGGCCGCCATTGTTGAAAACTGCTGTGGTTTTGTTTAAAAACTAACGTTTGTTTCAGTTTTTCTGCTACTGCTACCCTCGGCACTGGATTGAAGAATCAACGAATGTGGTATTTCGATACCACACACTAGAATCTGATAATCAGCAACAGCCAAAGCATAGACGTAAGCGTCAGTATTTCCGAAATATTACCATTTCGGAAATTCATCTTCGGCCACACCGTCATTTTCCCGCGTTGAAAATGACGTCATTTTTTTCCATCTTTTTTTCCACACATTAAATCAATTTTCTTTGTGATTTACTGGATACTTGTTTGCCCAATCGTAACGATGTGGTCGAAGATGAAGCACATGGTCTTAGTAACTGCCTATTCACCCCGTGCTTCAAGATCTCAAGATTGTAACATTTCGTAAAGCATGACTCCGGAATCACTTCTGTTTCATGCCTTGGCTGTTCGGATTATGAATCAGAGCCAAATCGATTAGTGGTGGGTTCACGGGTTCGCCGATAGATGGCCCCTGTCTTTATTACATTTTTGTGCCGTGCGAGGTTCTATACTGAACAGTTATTACTTCGTTAGGTTAAAAACTGTTTCTTTAAATATCAGTTAGCTTAGAAGTAAGTAAGTAAGGAAACTAAGACCTTTCTACTAATGTCATGTTAAATGTATTGGATTGTTTAAAGTTAAATTGATGTTATTTTACTCATTAGGTTACGTACCTACTTTCGATATCAGTTTTAAATTTTTTGGTATCTCCAATAGTTACGGAATATTCGCCTGTGCACACTTTACGATTACACCCTGTATATCCGGATAAAGTCTGGACATAGAGACAATTTCATCAAACACATGACACCCGTTATTTCTTACCGGGTATTAAAAACAAATCATTGCTGGTGTTAACATCTCTTGTCCTCAAGCACAAAATGAGAAGTACTTACCACCTACTACCAACAACATGTCATCTACAGGATTATTCAAACTTTGCAAGTTAACTAAGCTCCTTACAACAAAGTACATCGTAAATTTGGAGTTAAACTACATAAAATATTTTAGTCAAATCCTGTATATAACCTCATCTCTCTTGCTTATCTCTTTCGAGCTGTTGGCACACAAGTAAAAAGCATAATTTAAAAACGTGCTTGCTTGCCGTCTTTTTAAGCCACCGCCTGCACCCAATAAGGACTATCTTATGCCACGAGAAAACTACCCACTGTTTATGAAAGGAGATATAAAATTACAGAGTTATTATTTTTTAAACATCTTTGAAGGAAGACGGTCAGGTAATTATAAAGTGATAAGATATTGTATTACAGGAGTTGTGGAGAGCAGTCGCATTCTCTAGTCGTTTTAGATGAGTTATTTTGACGGCCTGTTTGGTGTAGTGGTTAAAAATTCTAACTGCTATACCAAAAGGTCGCGGGTTCGAATCCCGCTAGGGGCATATGTTTGTATGATGAATACAGACATGTGTTCCCGGGTTATGGATGTTTTTCATTTATTTATTTATTTACAAAAAAAATATGTATTTGTGTAGTTTATCAACCATCTGGTATCCATAATACAAGCCTAGATGCTTAGTGTGGAACTAGATGGCGCTGTGTGTATGTGCAAAGATATTTATTTATGCAACATTATTTCAGTTCTTGGATGGGTGATCACTAGATGGCATTTAGTGTTTCTAGCTTCGAGGTTCGCCCGGGGTTCAACAACTGAGATCTACTATGTAACCATAGTAGATCTCAGTTGTTGAACCCCGGGCGAAAACCGACTGGTGTAATGTGTGTGTGTCCTGTCTTTGTCCGGATGTATCTCAGTAATGCGTGCGTAGATAACTCGGCAATATTCGGGAATAAATGTTTGCATCAATCACACAAACATGTACCCCTCGCAGGATTCGAACCCGCACCATTGGTTTCGCTGACAGGGTCACTATCCACTGCACCAATCGGTCGTCAAACTTTGACCGCGGTTTTTTATATTAAACACTAAACACGGGATACGTTTTTTTTTTCAAATGGCGTCGCTAGCGGCTTAATGATAAAAATCAAATTAAATCATAAACCAGCCAAATATATACATGTCAGGCCACGCGCAATATAGGGTTACATACTTGCCATCACAATATGCGGACTTATAATAGGACTCTTTGTTGTTTGATAAATAATTTTCAACGTAAAGTAGATTTTATAAGTTTTTCGACTACGTCTGTAACTTGTAAAACCTACTTACCTGTAGGTAATAGTTTTCCTTTTAACTTCCCAAGTAACACGAGGGCCTATAATGGTTTACATCTACTCTACAAGCTGTATAAGTCAACTATATAAGACCTGTAGAGCAACCTATAGCCCTTATACGACCGATTTGGTCACAAATTATACACCCTTAAGTTCACAATAGCTGCACAGTAGCAGAATAACAGCATTTAAATAGCAGTATAAGAGGTCACAGTGGACTTTAAGCTAATTAACGACAGTATTTGGGAATCCATGTGATCAAACAAATCAGACAAGAGTGTAATAGGGAGTAAGATTAATTATACAGGGTGTAACGGTTAAATGTAGTCATATTTTAAGGGCTTGTTCTACCCATCAATACGAACAACTTTTACTATGGGGGCAACTTCGAAATCGCGAAAAAAAAATCAGCTGTTTCATACATTGCATCGGGAGGTTATTGAAATTTTCTATGGAACAGCTCATTTTTTTTTCGAGATTTCGAAGTTGCCCCCATAGTAAAAGTTGTTCGTATTGATGGGTAGAACAAGCCCTTAAAATATGACTACACTTAACCGTTACACGGTGTATAGCCTACACCGTAATAAATGCTCACAAGAACTACGTAAAGACCACGCATTCCCCAAAACACACTTTATATTGCTGTGATTTTTTTTTTGTTTTACTCGTTTATTTAGGAAAACAAACAGCTATACTATATATATATATATATAAACTACTGACAGTACAATATATATACTTAAGTAATAGCATAGCCAACATCGTTATCCATATTAAATCAATATTGGTAATTCATTTTTGGAGACTGATACACATTAGTACTCAAATGTATACATCGCTAATCTACTTTTAAGTTAATGTTGCTATTCCATATATACATATATATATAAGAACAACAACATACAATAAATCTATAATAAACAATAAAGCGTTTACAAACTAATCCAAAGAAACAAATGTTAGCAATGTTAGGCTCAAGATATTTATTATTTTTTATATTTTTTTTATTTTTTATTAATACTTATCATTATTTTTATTTCTTTTTAATTTATTGCAAAATTTCAATTGGTTCCAATTGGTATCCAACACCAACCGTTTAGCTTTTAGAGGTGACACTCGTCACTAACAAAAAATAGCACTTTAATGTTTAATATTTCTTGAACGGATCCCTAAATCGAAAAACTATATAATAAACCCTCTAATATTTTTAACGGCCTGTCCAATGACACCCTTATGCTAATCCAAGGTTGGTTCATCAAATTAATTAGTTTATCGCACACGCTACACTTAACGTGTTTGTGTCATGAGATGGGTTTAAATAAATTTTTCTTTCTTTCTTTCTAATGCTTCCTAACCCAAAGGTTGCCTGGAAGAGATCGCTTTTGGTGATAAGGCCGCCAAATTATACTGCCCCTTTTATGCTTATCCTTGTATTATGTTTGTTATTGTTGTGCTAAAGAATAATTTGTTAATTCCGATCAAATGTCAAACTGCTAAAAAAATTAACGTTTTCAAATGATAATTTTCAAATTAAATTTTTTGATTTGATTTAAGATTACATTTTTTTTATTAAAAATACCTAATTACTTCATATTAGCTGAAGGTAAAATCTTAGAAGGTATAGTGTTTTCTGCAGTGAAGTGTAGGCACACACTGTAGTACCTACTTGGGATCTTCAAGTCTAGAGTGAATAGGCATTTACTGGGTGCGCGTGATACATCTTCGGCTACATCGTCACTTTCCATCAGGTGAGATTGTGGCCAAACGCGAAACCAGTTTTTAATAAAAAAAAAAAAAAAAAAAACTTCTCCTGCCAATATTTTATTTACCTGAATGTTGTAAGACTTAACTACTATGTTATAAGACTAAGTTCGACTTAAAATATCCCAAACCAACCTTCCTTACCTTCAAGTATCACTCTCTTACGGCTTTGCATCGACCTCCTGTATAAATAAATTTATCACCTAATTCTTATCGATTCCACATAGCAGGTATATATTTTATATTCAATGCTTTTAGTTTGGCAAAATAGATAAAAGCAACATTGTTGTATATTGTGAAAAGAGAAATGTTTCCATTCCCATACATTTTATGTCTAATGGTAAAAGTGGATTTTAGATTTTACTGCCTTCACGGCTTTAATGCCACCACTCGGCACTCATGGTATACCTATTTGGAGTAAAACCATATCTATTTACTAGAGATGGGGAAAGGTAATTTTATTTGTTTATAGAGTAAATTTAGTTGTCTATAATTTTTGATATGATTTTTGGACAAGATGTTAGTCCAGAATAAAAACAAAAATATCCTTAGACATACACACAGCGCCATCTAGTTCACACTAAGCAACTATAGGCTTGTGTTGTGGATACCAGATGGTTGATATACTACATAAATACATTTTTTTTGTAAATAAATTCTCATTATAAATGAAAACATCCATAACTCGGGTACACATGTCCGTATTCATCACACAAACATATGACCAGAGTTGCTAACCACTACTAGTGTTGCTAACCACACTAGCAGGTCGTCAAAATAATGTTTAATAAATGTTAATGGTTCAATAAATGAATGTGCTTACTGAATCCATAAACAAAGATGAATCCTCTAAAATGGAGTCCAATTAAATCTGCCCATTGTTTTCCGTCGAGGTTCTATTGGATGCTTTGAAAGTCGCCCATTCCTTGGTGGCTACTACATGACAAAGACTAGACTGACACATATACATACAACCCCGTCAAATAAACACCCGTCGCTTTTCGTCGGGGGTTAATAAAATAAATAAATAAAATAAATAAATATTTCGGACACTTACACCAATCATCTAAACCCAAACTAAGCAAAAGCTTGTGCTATGGATACTAGATAACGGATAAACATACATAAATATCTATATAAACATCCATGACTAGGGGATAAATGTTCGTATTCATCACACAAACATTTACCCTTCGCGGGATTCGAACCCGCGACCGTTGGTTTCACTGACAGGGTCACTATCCACTGCAGCAACCGGTCGTTAAATACATATAAATTTTAGCCTACTTCACCCTCAGCACGTGGAATGTTACCGCGACTGTCCCTTCGTTTAAGTCTTTAATATAAAAATCGCACTGAAATCGGACCACGCATTACGCGGTAAACTATGGGAAAAAACCGATATTTTATTTAACATACGGTACTTTACGGTAAAATATCGTAATATACGTTAAAAAACGTAATAAAGTACTACAAAAAAAATATCGCGTTCCCACAGTTTTCACTTCATAAAAGTTCCGGATCCATGCAACAGATGGCGCTAAGATTTCGTGCCATAATTTTCACAAACAAGGTAGTTTTCGAATAAATATTATGATTACTCATGCGCGTATAGTCTGCCGGACAAAACCGAGTCAACAAATCGCCGGATGCTCAGTCGCTCACCAACAGCAGAACGGCATATGCCGCAGTATATGGTGGACTGCACTAATCGGCGACATCCCTAGGCGCGCGCGGGATTTAAAACAAATTAAAATTTAAAACGTCATAAGTCGCCGGTAATTTTACCGTAATTTATATAAATGACCGTAAAATACCCGCATTTTACCAGCGTTTTTTTGCATCACTAGTCCATACAAAGACTCAGCATACATACACACCAGTCGTTTTTCGTCGGGAGCTAAATATAAAAGAATTCCTCACCCTTTACCACGACAAAAAATTTACACAATTTATCAGAGATTTAAAATTCAGTCACGCAAAGGGCTGGATCGCAAAAAATTGGGGGTTACATTAAAAAAATATTCAATTCCCCGGGGCTTATTGAAAATTGATGTTAATTATACTTTCCCTTAATTAAGGGTATAACCGTTAGCTCTAAGTTATCGGTTTATTTGAATGGGGGTTGGATTTTTTTTGTTAAAAATTACTAACAATTAATCGAAGCGAGGCTCCAATATCAGTTGGGAAATCTATTACCGAATTACTGTCAGTGGCAATAATTTCTACACAAATGTTTAATTAGTAATAGAATAGGTAATTGTTTTGCATACAGTGTGGGTATACATAAGTTTCTAGTTTGTCACACAGGTGTCACTGTCACCGACGGCAAACGTCGGCTGACTGGCTTGAAGCAGATGCTTAATTACTTACGTTATACTAATCTTTCACCATATCCATATCCTGACGTATTTATCTATAATACTATAACGTAATTATTATATTATATATTTACACTACACTATACATACACTAACTACACACTATAATTATTTATTATTGTGCTCATTGTTATACTGACGTAGCGTTCGTATGTCACGGAAGGAACGGGGCCACTGAAAACCAGCGCTGTGATTCGTCGTAGCATGAGCTGAGAGCTAACCCTTTTTGCACGCCGCAACACGTGACAGCATTGTGCGCATTTTATTTAACATTGTATTTCTTTTTCGCTATAATTTACTACTTCTTTGTTCTGTATCGTGTTGTGGCGTTCATAATAAATTGTTCTTATTCAAATTAGATTAGTCCAACTTTGAGTAGGAGGCCAATCGACGAATCCAACTCGGGTGGCCAGCATTCGGAATACTGCGCAAAGCCTTCTCGTCTAAAATACCTTAGAAAAAGAAAACAAAACTGTAGGATACAATGTCACCTTATTTTCTTGCAAGACTGGCCTTTGACATTTCTCCATTCTCCTCAGAAAGGCTTGTTGGAAGGACATTTAGGTAACCCCCAATTTAACTTATTCCGGCCTTTCTCGCAAGTTTTCAACAATAAATTGATATATTACCGGTCTCTGGTGTGTTTTCGGTTCCATTACAAAAGTTTGCAGCTGCCGTCTGCAATAAATGTTGAGATCAGTATAGTTTAGCTAGCTGGCTCATTTTCAGTCACAATAAGGTTCGGCCAGGAGCTCTCTGATGTCATTGGGGCATTTCATGTCATCATTGCCGCGGGTTCATCCCCAGCCGGGTACATGTTTAGTTAGTACACGGTTTTGTTGGTGGTAGGGCATTTTAAAATGTCCGCCTGTCTAGCTACCACCATCTTATCTAAATCTGCCGCCAAACAGCAATGTTAATAGCATTGTTATGTTGTTGTCAGATATAAGATAGCCAGTTCCCCAAATATTTGGGTTTCCGGGTCAGTACGCTTCCACCCTCGGCCTCATCTTCACTTAACATCTGGTGTGATTGAGGTCAAGTGCTACCCCTTGTGCATAAAAAAATAGTGATTTTTACAAATATTAATTGAACTACCTACCTTGCTTGTTTATTATTATTAGCTTTTCGCGCGCGGATTCTAACTTAATAGCGGATATGTTTAATTTGCTTATCCCGCTGCAACTTTTCACTTTATACGGTTAAAATATATTGTATTTTAAATCCAGTGTATTGCCTTGCCTACCTATATACCAAACATCCAAATCTGTTTATCCGTTTTGCCGTGATGGAGCAAGAAACAAACATCTAAACTTTCGCATTTATAATATTAGCGTAATATTATATTATATTATATTATATTATATTATATTATATTATATTATATTATATTATATTATATTATATTATATTATATTATATTATATTATATTATATTATATTATATTATATTATATTATATTATATTATATTATATTATATTATATTATATTATATTATATTATATTATATTATATTATATTATATTATATTATATTATATTATATTATATTATATTATATTATATTATATTATATTATATTATATTATATTATATTATATTATATTATATTATATTATATTATATTATATTATATTATATTATATTATATTATATTATATTATATTATATTATATTATATTATATTATATTATATTATATTATATTATATTATATTATATTATATTATATTATATTATATTATATTATATTATATTATATTATATTATATTATATTATATTATATTATATTATATATATTATATTATATTATATTATATTATATTATATTATATTATATTATATTATATTATATTATATTATATTATATTATATTATATTATATTATATTATATTATATTATATTATATTATATTATATTATATTAATATGTTAAACATGCCCTCTATTGTTGTAATGGATACCTAGGAGTATTGCCTGTGATCCCCACACTAGGCGGACCTGTATCGTGAGGATCACCCACAAAAACTATTTTACAACAATATTAACCTCCGTCTTAACCCATAAATAAACAATGTTTTGGGAAAAAGAAAAAGTTACCTAATTAATACGGAGTATGATATTCTCAAAGATTCAACTTGATGAAATTTTAGTTTGCAATGAGGGTAACATACCATGATTAGTACAATAATTATAATAACAAACACTAGATTTATACAAATAATAAATAAAGAAAGCAAGAAATATCCTATAATATAAAATATGTAATAAGCATTTATAGCAAATAAATCTACATATAATGTATAATGATAAATAGATAAATATTATATTATATTATAATATATTATATTATATTATATTATATTATATTATATTATATTATATTATATTATATTATATTATATTATATTATATTATATTATATTATATTATATTATATTATATTATATTATATTATATTATATTATATTATATTATATTATATTATATTATATTATATTATATTATATTATATTATATTATATTATATTATATTATATTATATTATATTATATTATATTATATTATATTATATTATATTATATTATATTATATTATATTATATTATATTATATTATATTATATTATATTATATTATATTATATTATATTATATTATATTATATTATATTATATTATATTATATTATATTATATTATATTATATTATATTATATTATATTATATTATATTATATTATATTATATTATATTATATTATATTATATTATATTATATTATATTATATTATATTATATTATATTATATTATATTATATTATATTATATTATATTAGTTAAGACTCTCTGGTGTGTAATTGAATTTTGACGCAATTATTGTAGGTACTCAGATGAGTGAAGGAAGCAAAATAATTGTATCAGGATCGTAGCAAGTGGAAGTCTGTGGTCTCTGGCTACCCCTACGGAAAACAAGCGTGATATTATGTATATATTCAAATGAGAAGCTCGATGAACATGAAATAATATAGTAAACACCAGGGTGCTGCAGCCAGGATTCTTAAGAGGAAACTCTCCTACGTTCAATGACACTGATCTGCCATTTTGTACGTGTAGATTGTAGGTACTCAGATGAGTGAAGGAAGCAAAATAATTGTATCAGGATCGTAGCAAGTGGAAGTCTGTGGTCTCTGCCTACCCTTACGGAAAACAAGCGTGATATTATGTATATATTCAAATGAGAAGCTCGATGAACATGAAATAATATAGTAAACACCAGGGTGCTGCAGCCAGGATTCTTAAGAGGAAACTCTCCTACGTTCAATGACACTGATCTGCCATTTTGTACGTGTAGATATGTGCATTGTAACAATGCAATAGTATGGTGTCATTGGATCACCTAGTTTAATTTGGGTATCGTTTAACAGCTATTCGCACTATCCTGTGTAGCCCTCCGGCTGCTTCCGACATAGATGCGGCCAGACCACTGCTACATATTCCCACTATAACTTACTAAATGCATGAATTGATACCGTTCAGCCTGATTCCGAACATACTCCATCATAACGTGGTAACATCTCACATAACCTGTCACTCGCTAGAATTGGGTGACAAAACCATTCTCATTAAGAATGCAAAACTGTTTAATTAAATATTTCCGGCACGAAGTCTGAAAGCAGTGTTGAATACTTTAGTTTTATAGAACCACGGTGGTTTGAATTTTTAGACAATTTTAGTTTATTAACTTAGTAAAATCATGCGCCTCATATTTTGTTAGTAGCAAAATATCTTTATAACGTAGCAACTTATAATGAACTTGTTCGGTAGGCGACTAACAAAATTCACTACAATGTTTGGATGCGTTATAAATAACAATTAGGTACATATTTTTTCTCATTATCTCTTCGCAATAATATCTGACCTGACTGATTGGTTTTTTAATGGATAACCGCTTGTTTTTAAGAGGTCTTGTAACTATCCTGTGTAGGTACAAGATTATGACCTTTATTTTAATACACACAAGGACATAAATCATAATTGTAATGTATTCATCTTAGATTAATGATTGGTCTCCGCGCCGCTACGACTAGATACCGTCGGCGTACTCGAAAAATGCGGCAACAAATACTACGCCGTATTCGGCGTACCCGCGCAGTCACGCCACAAGTTCAAATTTCAAATTTTGGTTTAAGACTGAAGCAAAATGCCGGTTTGCGTAGTCAAACTATGTAATAACAATACTACAAAAAACAAGAAAGATACTGGCATCACATACCATCAGTAAGTACTGTATAAATCTACACACTACAATATTGAGTTGCCGCATTCAGGAACCTGTTTTTTCTTCATAGTGCGGTATCTAGTCGTAGCGGCGCGGAGACCAATCATTAATCTAAGGTATTCATAATATATTAAGTACCTACCCTATATTTGGCTTTAAAGTAAGTTGTCAATTATAGAAATATCGTAATTTTAGCCGTCGTCTATAGTAAAGTCACAGAATATTAATATCATCGTAATGGTTTAATTCTACTTATATTGAAATATAACAAAATAATACAATTATATTTGTTATTGTTGCGAAAGTATATTTGTTGCTTATGTTAAATATCAAAGGGCGTTCGTCGGTTTGTCGTTTCATACTAAACTTAAACTAACTAATAGACCGATTCTAATGAGATTTGCTATATGGACAGTTTGAAACCTGAAGAATGTAACAAGGTACTTTCTAGAACAAAATAAATAAATAAATAATTTTAGAATCTCTCGACCAAGCGTGCGAGTCAAAATATAGGTACCCATAGATATGACAGGGTGTCAGGAAGTACTTTGAATCCTTATATAACATTTAAATTCAATAAAGCAATACAATTAATTAAACCCAATTATACAGGGCGTCCCACGGCTATGCCACATGGAGGGAAAGTACCTTGAATTTTGTAGATGGAACATTTTACTGAAAGAAGACATTATTTTAATTTAAAAAACAATTTAAACTGCATTCATAGATTTTTAAATAAGTACATGGTTGAACCGGGAATCGAACCCTTTATTTATAAAAAAAAAATTACCATGTAGCTTTATCATACCGATCGAAAGGCTTCATCATAAGGATAATTTTTTGCTAAATAACATAGTGTCAGAAATAAAAGGAAGACCATGAATTTTAACATTTTTAATACAAAATTAATCAATTTATCAAATGCTCAAAATGAGCCCCTTCCTGTTCAATACAAAGTCGCACTCTTTTGATTATTTCGCTCCCTGTCGATTTTTTGATCATGTTGTGGTAGATATTTAGAATAATACGTCGAAGTTCTGTTTGTAGCTCGTGGACACTTTGATACTGGTTCTTGTAAACTAAATTTTTTACATAACCCCATAAAAAAAAATCTAATAATAAATCTATAATCTAATCTAATAAAAAAAAATTGCGATGGAGAAAATCATTTACGCGTCTTTTGGCAGATTCAGGATACGGCATACAACCAGGTACCTACTTACTAATTACGTATCTCTTTATCATTTTATCATGAACTTAAATTATAATAGGGAAATGATGCATACTTCTCGAGTGGGTAATTAGTATTAGTAATGATAATGTCAGTTGTATGTCCTTACGGCAATATCAGCTTTTCATTTTTCTGAACACAATTGCACATCTAATGTTAAAATTCATGGTCTTCCTTTTATTTCTGACACTATGTTATTTAGCAAAAAATAATCCTTATGATGAAGCCTTTCGATCGGTATGATAAAGCTACATGGTAATTTTTTTTTATAAATAAAGGGTTCGATTCCCGGTTCAACCATGTACTTATTTAAAAATCTATGAATGCAGTTTAAATTGTTTTTTAAATTAAAATAATGTCTTCTTTCAGTAAAATGTTTCATCTACAAAATTCAAGGTACTTTCCCTCCATGTGGCATAGCCGTGGGACGCCCTGTATACCTATAAAACCTATAAAAAAATTACATGAGTACAGTGTCCGAAAAATTTATTATTATATATTTATATATATATTGATCAGGTATAGACACTGCATACATTTGTAGATGTAAGCGTTAGATTAAATACGAACATCCAATTTAAATTAAGGAAAGACAAAGGTAATCTCAGTCTTACATAAATTTACTGGCGCGAAGTGCGCCCTTCATCCCTCTACACTGACGGAAATAATCCTTTGATATTAACAATCCACCTTAACACCAGCACCTTAAACTTCCTACAATTAAATAACCACATACCTACAGCAGAAGACACTTACAACCTTGGGATCTTCAAGTCTAGAGTGAATAGGCATTTACTGGGTGCGCGTGATACATCTTCGGCTACATCGTCACTTTCGATCAGGTGAGATTGTAGTCAAACGCGAAACCAATTTTTAATAAAAAAAAAAAGAAACAAACGTTATTTGCTTATTGCTTGATCATGATCTATAAAGCTTTCATCCTACAATATTTTGTAGGAATCCATAAAGTATTGAGTCGCGCCGCATGAGACGTACATGTCAGCATTTAAAAAACTAAAGCGTATAAAATTTTAGCAAAGTTTGTCCAGGGTAATCCAGCATTGTAGCACAGGCGCGATAAACGTTCATGTCGCGCGAGATGATCCTGCTCATTCGCTTGGACGAAATATACAACTATCCCTCTCTCACTTCTACGTCGCGCGCGACAAACGATGTCTTGCTTCTAGGCTGGTTTATTCAAGAAGCCACTGGGCAATCCCAGATTGCGTCTCAGGGACCCATTGTGTTTGGTGATGCCAATTTACAACGGCACACTTTATGGAAAATCTGTTATGGCTATCAAGATGTAGAATAGGATCCCGGAGGAAATTAGAGAACTACCTACAAGTGCTTTCTGGCTGGAATTAGCTGTTTCACAAGCTTTATATTCTTTATCAGATTTTTAAAATCATTTTAACAATGCAATGTACCACGTATCAATATTGACTTTGGAATTAGGCATATAAATGGAAATCCGCAAATATCAAATAACACAATAATTATACTTCGTCGTTACATCCTCGACATTTAAGTTCACCAGGTAGTCCACTCTTCTATGTACTAGGCATCAAGCACAATTTCAGAGCTGAAAATGCTAAAAAAAAAAGTACAAGTACCCTCCTCCCGCGCCCCCACCCGGCCCCGACTCGTGCGCCGAAACGTCATTCGCTTTTTTTGTGCGGGCATCAAAGCATCGAAATTTTTTTCCTTACCAAAATTTTAAGTGAATATCTGTTGTATCGTGCGATATTACCGCGTGTGATTGTGTGGAGGTTTTTTCCGGGATGGGGAAACGGAAACATAAGAATTTCGACGAACATATTAAAAGGAAAATAAGGCGCCTCGAAAGGCGACTTAGGATGCGTCATAAATCTAGTGACGAAGGTTAGTGACGTGATTATTCATACTTTGTATTAATTTACTGTTCTATTTATTCTTCCGACACACACGGAATCATCTCATATACTTATCTTGCGTAGTACATGAACTACAATAAGTAGTCATACTTGGTCACATCACCGGAATTACAGAAAATTTTTTTTTTTTTTTTTTTTAATCTACCGCCCAATAACATTGGATTTACATCGACTGTTTCTTTAATATTTTTCTGGATACTTTGTCCATTTTGAATTATTACGATATAGAAATATTTAACTTTACAATAGTATCTGAAGAATTTCAGCTCAGTTTTCCTATATTATAAAGAGAAATCTAGCTCGTTTGACTATGAACGATGTTGCAAATTGTACTATGGCGAGATCATGGTCGTATATTATATAGAACCAGTATAAATTATTACGCTATAGAAATATTTAACTTTACAATAGTATCTGAAGAATTTCAGCTCAGTTATGCTTTATTATAATGAGAAATTTAGCTCGTTTGACTGTGAACGATGATGCAAATCGTACTATGACGAGATCATGGTCGCATATTATATATAACCAGTATAAATTATTACGCTATAGAAATACTTAAATTTACAATAGTATCTGAAGAATTTCAGCTCAGTTATGCTATATTATAATGAGAAATTTAGCTCGTTTGACTATGAACGATGATGCAAATCGTACTATGGCGAGATCATGGTCGCATATTATATAGAACCAGTATAAATTATTACGCTATAGAAATACTTAACTTTACAATAGTATCTGAAGAATTTCAGCTCAGTTATGCTTTATTATAATGAGAAATTTAGCTCGTTTGACTGTGAACGATGATGCAAATCGTACTATGACGAGATCATGGTCGCATATTATATAGAACCAGTATAAATTATTACGCTATAGAAATACTTAACTTTACAATAGTATCTGAAGAATTTTAGCTCAGTTATGCTATATTATAATGAGAAATTTAGCTCATTTCACTATGAACGATGATGCAAATCGTACTATGGCGAGATCATGGTCGCATATTATATAGAACCAGTATAAATTTATTTAACGTGGTACTATGACGAGATTATAGTCAAACGTATTCTTACCAATGAATACTACGGCGCGACCGTAGTTGCATACTTTCCTATTTAGTACTGTGACGTGATTACAGTCAAAATGTCATGCCGTGATCATGACTTTGGTATCCTGTACTTACTGAATCAGGAAGTCCGAGGGCCTCTTGCTCAAGATATAGAAGTCCAAGTCCGGTACCCTTATCTATTAGCTCAGATAATGCGGGCTTAAGCCCTATCATGCGGTCAGCCATAACCGTGGTCGATTACGACATAAACAAGACGAGAGATGCCACAGGAGATCCACCCGACTTACCAGCTGGCCAAGCTCGCGTAACCGATCTCCCGGTGACAGCAGACCAGTCTTCAACTGAAAGACCGGTAGCCGCCTCAGTCGAGCCATCAACTTCTACGGCTTTACCAAGAAATATTTTAGAGGCGTTAGGCGATTCGAAGGTTAAACAGGAACTCTTCGGATCCAAAATCCATGATGACGTCTCTAAACGCTGGGGTCGGATATTATCGGAAGGTCTGAATAAGGACCAAAGTAAAGCAATTACAGATAAATTGCTGATACCGGAGAGTTTTCAGCTTGTGAAGGCGCCTAAATTGAATCCTGAAATTTCGGCTGTTCTAACAGAATCCGCTAGGAACAGGGATAAGCGCTTAGAGAAAGCTCAGCAACATCTGGGGCTAGGTATAGCCGGCCTTACTAGTGTCACGTCGAAGCTTATGGCGATGGCGACAATATAGAAAAAATCGAGCTTATTAAAAAGCTTTCCGAAATCGTTATCCGACTCCGTCGAAAGCAGCATTTCCCAAATCGACGCCCAAAACCCAATAGAGGTGAGCAGTCACATAGGCCGATTAAAATATTTTATTGATAATTGGAGATCCATTACAAGTGATCCTGTTATTTTACAGATCGTATCTGGTTATAAGATACCTTTTAATCGGCCAGTTACTCAAATAACAGAACCAGTTAATAATGAATTTTCACTTTCAGAGAAACATAATTTGAATTTAGAGATCTCAAAGTTAACCCAAACTAAAGCCATTTTGCCATGTGCTGATAAACCGGTCAGCTCATATCTAAGATATTTCTCACACCAAAAAGTGACGGTGAACATAGATGCATACTTAATTTGAAAGCATTAAATAAGTCTGTCGAAAGACAACACTTTAAAATGGAGGACATTCGTACAGTCACGAAATTAATGTCCCCGTCGTGTTTTATGGCAAATATCGATCTCAAAGATACATATTTTTTAATATCGGTGCATCCTTACTATCGGAAGTTTTTAAGATTTAAATTCAACGGCCAAACTTATGAATTTCAGTGCCTACCGTTTGGTCTACGATCAGCCCCATATGTCTTAACCAAGTTGCTGAAGCCGGTTGCATCTTTCCTTGGGAGTAAAGGGTTACTCTTAGTTGTATATTTGGATGATATTGTGTTTGGGGTATTCGTATAGGGATTGCCAAAATTGTGTTTCTGAAACAGAAACGTATTACACTTTCTGGGGCTGGCAATTAATACCGAAAGGAGCCACTTGTTACCAAGTCAAATTTGTACGTTCTTAGGATTCGAACTGAATTCAGTTGACATGAATATGGGCTTACCCTTAAACAAGCATAATAAAAATTTTATCTCTTGTTAAAGACATATCAAAAAAGAATATTTTGACGATTAGGGAGTTCGCTCAATTCGTCGGTGTCCTCACCTCAGCTTGTCCAGCCATTGCCTACGGTTGGGTATACACAAAACGTTTTGAAAGTGAGAAATATCGAGCATTACCTACAACGATCTAATGATGATTATGACAAGAAAATGGCCATTAGTAAAGCTTTACTACCTGATTTTACATGGTGGGAAGGACATAATATTATGTCTTCTAAGAATCCTTTGCGTCGCGGTCAAAAGGCTTTAGAAATTTTTTCAGACGCCTCCTTATCAGGGTGGGGCATAATGTGTAACAGGAAGCGCGCCAGCGGATTTCGGGAATATTCCATATAAATTTTTTAGAGCTTAAAGCTTATGGGTCTAAAATGTTCTGCAAGCGAAATGCACGATTCAGAAATTTTACTTCGTATCGATAACACTGTAGCTATTTCATATATTAACAGAATGGGTGACGTACAGTATAATCATTTAAATGATATTACACGCGAGATATAGTTATTTTGCGAAGAGCGTCGTCTGTACATTTTCACAGCATACATTAGATCGAAAGACAACACCGAAGCTGACGAGGAGTCGAGACGCACCAATATTGATGCGGAATGGCATCTCTCACAGACTGTCTTTAGAGACATCGTAAGCAACTTTGGGCAGCCTGAGATAGACCTCTTCGCATCTCGTTTGAACAACAAATGCTCTAAGTACATAACGTGGAAACGAGACCCGTCCGCCTTCAATATTGACGTGTTTACACTGGATTGGAGTAATTATTACTTTTACGCCTTCCCACCATTCTCACTTATTCTCAAATGTCTGCGTAAAATTGTCGATGACGAAGCCACAGGCATCATGGTTGTGCCTTTCTGGCCAAGTCAACCATGGTAGCCATTGCTCCATTCACTGGCGTGCAAAGACCCTGTGTATTTTCATCCCGACAATCAGTTACTGATGTCTCCTTTCAGAGAACCGCATCCCTTTTGGAGAACCCTTATCCTGGTGTCGTGCCAACTATCAGGGAAGCGTATAGGCGACGATCACTCAAGCCAGATACAGTAGATATTATGGTGTCTTCCCTTTCAGTAAATTCCCTAAAACAATACAATGTGGCACTGAAAAAGTGGTGGCAATTTTCCATTGCAGAAAATATTAACTGTTATAACGCAACCGTTCTTCAAATTCTTGAATTTCTAACAATTCAATATAATAAGGGAGCAAGCTACTCTAGCTTGAACACTTACCGTTCTGCCCTCCGTATAATATTTGGCAAACGGTTCAGTGAGAATGACCAAGTGATAAGGTTTATGAAAGGCGTCTTTAAGCAAAGACCTGCTTTTCCGAGGTATCAATTTACGTGGGATCCTAAGTTAGTTCTTGATTTTGTAGGAAGTCTATATCCAAACGATAGTTTGTCTTTAAATAGAATTTGTAAAAAGACAGCGTGTCTGCTTGCATTATCTTCAGGACAACGGGTCCAGACCCTATCCATTATTAAATTGTCTTGCATTACATTTAATCAAGACATTATTGAAATAATAATCTTTTATTATTATTTCAATAATTAAATAAATTTGATTAAACCTTCGGCACCTGGTCGGCTAATGCCACGTCTTATTATTCCTTTCTTCCCGATCAGGGAAGAGATTTGTCCTGCAAAGGCACTTACGTCATATATTGAGATTACGAAACAGTTCCGAATGAACTCTAATACTGACCGTTTATTCCTCACGACAAAAAAGCTTAAATACTTAACGCAAGTTCCTCAACCATCAGTCGATGGATCAAGGAGATAATGGAAGAAAGCGGCATAGATACTGACACCTTTTCTGCCCATAGCACTCGTCACGCTTCTACGTCGGCAGCCCACCGTAAAGACGTGTCTATCGAACTAATCAAGAGAACCGCAGGTTGGACGGGCACCTCCCTTGTTTTCGCAAAATTTTACAATCGGTCTCTCTTGATGAATGATGGAGAAAGTGCATTTGCAGAAGCAGTATTTGATTGTAATAATTAATATTATAATAATAATTAAGATATGTAATTTGATAAAATAAAAAGTTGATTGTCAAACGTATAACCAATGTTCTAATGTTATTTCGCAAACGCGCTAAACATCTACCTGGTGAACTTAAATGTCGAGGATGTAACGACGAAGTATAATTAAAGGTTAAACAAACTTACCTAAGTGAAGTTTGACCATAATTATATGAGTCGTTACATCCGAAGGCATTTAAGAACCCTCCCATAACCCATATCCCCCACATAAGTTTGCGAAATACCAGTAAACTCTAAAGAAATGACGTTTCGGCGCACGAGTCGGGGCCGGGTGGGGGCGCGGGAGGAGGGTACTTGTACTTTTTTTTTTAGCATTTTCAGCTCTGAAATTGTGCTTGATGCCTAGTACATAGAAGAGTGGACTACCTGGTGAACTTAAATGCCTTCGGATGTAACGACTCATATAATTATGGTCAAACTTCACTTAGGTAAGTTTGTTTAACCTTTAAATTTATTGCAATGACTTTGACTAATAATGTAATTAATTATAAATTATGATTGTGATTGGATGTAATTTTTATCCGACTCACACTTAACCATGAAAAGCACCGGCCTATCATTGACCTCAATCACACCTGACGTTTAATGAAGATGAGGCCGAAGGTGGAAGCGTATTGACCAGGAATCCCCATGTTATTTGGGGGACTGGCGATCTTATCTCTGACAACCGGAACACAATTGCTGTTTGGCGGCAGACTCAGATGAGATGGTGGTAGCTGGCAATGCGGACATTTAAAATGTTCTGCCACTAACCAAACCCATTCAAATCAAATCAGATCAAAAATGTTTTATTTCGTAAGTTATAAGAATAACATTTGAAATCGTCATGACATACAGTTATCACTCATTCACTAGGGAGACTTCCCCAGAGAAGAAAGAGCAAGAAACTCCGGGGTTGTTCTTTTTAAACATGTAATAAACATTATGCAATGTAATGCAATAAACATTACTAAACATGTACCCTGCTGGGTATCATACCCACGACCTCCCATTCGGAAACCCAATATTGTTTACATTGAGCAACGGAGGCGGAAAAAACCCACTCAGCGGACTCACACGGGATCAATTTTTTTTTTATTCCAAGATCACATATATTCGACTCTCTCGTAATAACTCAATATTTCCTTCTTCCGGAACAAGACAATCAATAATAACTATAATGAGTAAACTTGTTCGCCAAATAGGGAAAGTTTGGGAACCCTAGGGAGGTTACGTGTCACACCTTCGGTGGGGGGAGTTGTGTTGTTTTATTCGTGCAACCGCTGGCAATTATACTTAAATGTCACCTTTTCGAACAGATTATTTTTCGTGTGTTTATAAAATTGATAGTTATCGTAAAGAAGAAACCCGTCGTGCATAAAAAAAAAAAATAGAACTTGACCGCCCTTTCTTCTAATAATTTCAATTTCAGACATTGCAATTTCTATTTCAAATGCAAACAATAATGACATCTATGTGTTAAATTGACGTAACAAGGAAAATAATAAATAGCTCCTTTATATTATTATGAGTCAGGATCTTTAGTGGCCAGCATTACATATTTACATATGAGAGAATATCCTTTTTTCCAGGGACTATCACAGGGACCATGGTATATGTAGGTACTTATGTTTTATTTTATTGTTTCTTTAATAATATACAGTTAAGTTATTATACGTTTTTAAATTAGTTGGCTTATACAAAATTCAGGGACTATCACAGGGACCATGGGCAACAAAGGAATTTTAATCATAATTCACAAAGTATAAATATTCATTGCAAAAAATACATGGCGAAATATATGGGTTTTTGTTTGTTGCGTGTTAGTTACTGAAAAACCTTTGATATTTAAATTCAATTAAAAATTGATTTTTTTATGCACGACGGGATACCACTTGACCTCAATCACACCTGATGTTAAATGAAGATGAGGCCGAAGGTGGTAGCGTACATCTTATTTGAGGGACTGGCTATCTTATGTCTGACAACCGGAACACAACAATGCTATTAACATTGCTGTTTGGCGGCAGATTTAGATAAGATGGTGGTAGCTGGCCAGTTTATTCGGTAATGTTACATACATGTATAACGTCACGCCCTTTATCCTAAACGGGGTGGTCAGAGATATCCCAAGCATACGCGTTTGGGTGTACCTAATATTAAAACTTTAATGCTTGAAACAACATCGACGATTCACCTTTCGAAATACAGAAATGCACACGTGACAGGTGATGAGCCCATCGCCGTTGAAACGTGCAAAGCTATAATGTTTTTTGGTGGAAAGTTTCTTAGTCACCTTTTCCGACACCCACGGGAAGAGACGAATTGATTCTATTTACATTTAAAGCTACATACACATCAAAAACATTACCCTCCTTCCGGGCAATCGAGTAAAAATACAGCTGCTTTCTGGAAAATACATGAAAATACATTTACCTCGCTGAACACAACAACGCCATACAAAATCTTAATTTACGTCCCTCCACTTTTAGTCCAGTAAAAAAATAACTCATTTTTGTGCTATAACTTCCTATTTTTTGTAGAAGCATAGAGTAGGTACTCATCAGTAATAGAATACAAAAGTTTTGTAACCTTTGCGTAGCTTGCTTAGGGCATATAGGTATTAAGTAATAAAACTTACAATATTAACTGTGAACTTCATTGTGTTGTAGAAGTTGCTTTACTTCTGTTAAATATATATGGATTTCAATTGCGATTAGGTATATAGAATTATATATTATGTATTGTATACATAATATATAATTCTATATGCGCGGGAACGCCGCTTGCCTGTTGGGCACAATGCCGTCTCGAGGAGATGCTCTAGATGGAATTTTTTACCTGTGAATGTTTGTGTAAAAAAAAAAAACTATTTATTAATGTGTATTATATAATAATATATAATAATAATATAATAATAATAATAATAATGTTTATTCAGAAAATGTTACATAGTTGAAACTAAATATGTCAGGCTATACTTAGTACCACTAATACAAAAGCCATAGCTGCCGAACTAGGTTTATGCAACCTGTATTTCAGCATACAATGCCCTTCCCCTGGAGATTAAACAGGATTAGCCTAGCTCACATAAAAATCGTTAACAAATCAAATCTTGTAATAATTTGTAATAATTTTACTGATCTGTGTATGGGTGAATTTAAATCTAATATATATATATATATATGTGTGTGTGTGTGTGTGTGGTGTGTGGGGGGGGGGGGGGGGGGGGTGGAATGTGAGTGCAGTGTGGGGGTGCATGTGTGCGTGCGTGCTTTTTAACCTCTATTTTATTATGGTAAGTAGTTTTTCAGTGTCATCATAACTGAGAGTTTTCAGCCAAGAATTCAACCTGTATTTGCATTCATATGTGTTTAGCGGATGTATATTCAACGATTTATCAATTTTGCAGTAGAGTAATGGTCCAAGAAACTTATAAAATTTTTGAGCAAACGATGTCCTAACTTGCGCTCTGGATCCAGTCGCCACAACTATCTTACGCCGACCACAGGTGTATCGTTCATAATCATATGGTAAGTCGCAATGTTGTTTTAAGATAGTACTCATAATGAACATTTGTCTTACATTAAGTACATTACAGTCACGGTACAGAAGTGTTGTCGGATACAGAAACGGTCGGAAAGTGCAAACTTTTAGAACTGCTCGTTGTGCAATTTCCAGGGTCAACATACTTGTTTTGGATGCTCCACCCCATACCGAAATGCAGTAGGTGATCAATGATTGACATAACGCAAGGTAAGTGCGTTGTAATAAGCTAGGGTCGAGGGCGTGACGCAAGATTTTAAAGATCGTGGTCATCCTACGAATACGTCTGTTGAGAATTTCGATATGTTGTTTAAAATTTAGGTGTGCATCAAGTGTAACTCCCAGATATTTTATGCTCTCTACCAAGTTTAGTCTTTTGCAGTTGCAACTGGTTTTATTTGTATTCGGGTTACAGCGATGTAAGATGATCTGAAATTCATTATCCAATGTAGGTAGAGTACGAATAGAAAATGTGACAACTTTTGTTTTATCCTCATTTAGGGTAAGACTATTTTCACGAAGCCATTCTGTTACCAAGTTGAAGACAGACTGAGCCATTTCGAATGTTTCTTTCCAGGTATCAGCGGAAAATATTAAGACCGTGTCATCGGCATAGGATAGCAATTTAGCACTACGAATATCCATTAGGCAAAGGTCGTTTATGTAAGTTAGAAAGAGCGTGGGGCCCAGAATACTACCCTGCGGAACTCCATGTGTTACGGGAAGATCAGTGCTAACATATGTACCCACTCTAACGCATTGCATCCTGTTTTCAAGGTAACTGGTGAAGAGTTTTAGTTGGTTTTCTCTTACGCCTATTTTATAGAGCTTCTCAAGTAATTTGGGAATAGAAACCGTGTCAAAAGCCTTGGCCAAGTCTAGAAATATACCTAAACATTTTTGCCCTTTGTCCAAATTATCAGTAAGAAAATTTATGAGTGTATGAATCGCCTCCGACGTAGATTTGCCTCTACGGAAACCGAATTGATTTCCAGAAAGGATATTATTTTTTTCCAGGAAGTTTAAAAGACGATTATTAATAATTTTTTCCAACAATTTAGAAAACGACGGTAGGATCGATATAGGCCTATAGTTAGTGACTCGGTCTCTATTACCACCCTTGTGTATAGGTATTATAACCGACCTCTTTAGAACACTCGGAAAGACACCATAGCGTAAGCAGTTATTAAAAATGTATGATAAAGGAGGTGCAAGAAAGTCCCTATGGTCTTTAAGTAGTACGTTAGTTATACCATCCCAACCCGCTGAAGAATCGTTCTTTAACCCAGATATCAGGGCTTTTACCTCTTCCTCATCAGTATCTAGTAGCACTATAGAGTTTGAACTCATGTCTAATCGTTTATGGACAGGAGACATATTCTGATCAGCGGATTGTAATTTGTCAGCTAGATTTCTGCCCACGTTCACAAAATATTCATTGACAATATTGACAGATTGTTGAAAACAATTAGCCAAAGTTAAAAGCTCGCCAGAAAGGTGGTCAACTTTGGTAGTGTTTGTAATACTCTTAATGGCTTTCCATAATTTTTTTGAGTCCTTTCCCGCATTATTAATTTGTCCTTTCTCATATGCTCTTTTTGCCTTTTTCAATAAGAGATTACAGTAGTTCCTGTAGCGTTTATATGTCACCTGGATATCTCCATTGTCAGTATTATATTTGGCTTTCAGGTGGAGCTTGTCTCGATTACGCATACATCGCAACAAGCCTGGGGTGATCCAAGGTTTTAAAATAATTTTACGTCGAGATGTATTAATGGCAAGAGTGTTTTTGACAAATGCAGCCCTTATGGAATCAGTGAGATATGCCATACAAAACTCGGGATCACATGAACCATATAAGATAGTTAAGTCAATATTTTCAATATCATTCTTGAGATTTTCTGTGTCTATCTTAGTAAGAGTACGAGAAGGTTTAATACGTTTTACTTTAGTTTTTAGAAAGAAAACAACTGCTTTGTGATCTGTGAGTGAAGAATGCAACACTAAGGTAAGAGCATGATTATTTGTTTTTAAGAGAATATGATCAATGCAAGTTTCACTTAAGTCTCTGGTTATTAATGTATGTGCTGGCAGTAAACCATGAAATGCAGCGAGATTTAGATATCTTTCCGATCTGATGTCACTTTTTTCTATATTTATTGGTATATTTATATCTCCAACAATAAGAAGGTTTTTATATGATGATAATTGATGTAATAGATCATCTAATGATCTTAAAAAATTATCGATATTTATAAATGAAGGGGGACGATATATTGCAATTATGGCAGTTTCTGAGCCAATCCTTATTGTTAGACAGTTGCCTTCCTGGAAAGTCGGTTCATCAACACAGCAGGTTAATTCATTCCTCACATATACTACCACTCCATCGTTCTGATTAATATTATTTTTAGTTAAATAGCCATGGTAATTTTCTAACATCGGGATTGAAGGAGCATAAGAAAGCCAGCACTCAGTTAACACCATTATATCAAAATCTATTTTCAGTCTGGCCAGCAAAGTATCAAACTCAGAGGTGTTGCGATTTATGCTACGGATATTTTGAGTGATTAGAGAAAAACAAACTTGGGAGGGCGGAGCCAACGCATGAGCATCTTCAACTTCACAATATCGGGATTCAAACAATAGATTATTATCCAGATCATTATATATTTGATTTACGTTGTCCACTGAGAGATATTTAGGTAATTATGTGTCTTAGCTATACTGACAATAATGGTTGGCGAAGTCTGTAAAGATAGTTTGATGGAGGAACACGAGAGTCGAGGTATTAATACATGTGTTGTAAATATGGTGTGATGTAGTGTGCTGTGTGAGTGTTTAAGTGTGAGTGTTTTAATATAAAAACCTTGTACTTTTTGTATATGTGTATCATGAGTAAGTATATGGTGAAAATAATTAATGTATATTGGAATGGAGTAGTTTTGTATAAAGAAAGTATTATTGCCTAAAATTATAAAATTATATGAATGTTTTGATAAAAAATAACATGCACACTGTATTATAATATGATATAAATATAAAATCATTAACAAGTTGACCAAGACTAGTCATTCTCTTCTGCGCAATTTTTGAATATCAGCTTCAGAATCGATCCTTATTATGGGTTCGTTTTCTTTTTGACGAAGATAAACAACTCCCTTAGACGTCCAGCAATAGCCATAGGCATGGGACTTTTGGAAGTCTCTTGCAAGGTAGAACAGTCTTTGGGCTTTTAAAGTCAGGGTTTCTGCCACAAAAATTGGTTTTTCAGGAAGCTGCTTGAGGTTCAGATGAGACGTATTGAGTTTTTTGCCACTTTCTTTGTTTTTGTTAAAAGATTTCACCGCAGATAAAAAATTTTCTTTCAACAACACAGTGGTAAACTCGGCGATGATGGGTTTTGTTAACACGGTATCCTTAGACCTTATACGATATATGTCTTTTATATCGGAATTCTGTATGTGTACATCAAGGGTGGAACCCAGTTTTATGACGATATCACAGAGATCCTGTTTTGTTTCCTGCTTACGCTCTTCGATTATTTTAGGAACGTTACGAACCTCTATACCAGAGGAACGGCACTTACGTTCTAATAATTCGACTTTGTCCTCTAGAAGTTTTATATATATTTTGTCATCTTGTCGTTCCTTCTCGAGATTCGCAATCCGTGACAAAAATTCCTCATATTTATTTGCCATGTATTCCACACTTTTATTGATTTCAGTATATTGGTTGTCCATATGTTTTTGTAGATTGCTAAAACGGAAGTCTTGTTTTATAGAAAAACTCTCAAACATTTCCACTAACGTCGCCTTTAAAGAAGTCTCTTCCCCATCATGCTTACGTTTCTTACGTTCCGTTATGTTATCCGCAAGCTTAGAAAGGTCTGGCGCGGAGTAACAATGTTGTAGATTAGGATCCGATGTAGTTGACGCACCTTCGTCCGGCGACGGAGAGGGAGGCGCGCGGAGCGGTTGTGATTTGCCTGCTCTAGTATGTGGCTGCGGTCTCGGTGGGGTACGCTTCATTTTGAGTCGGAATGTACCAGGAATACAGCAAGTTGCAAGTAGTTACGTATGATTAATCCAGCGGATGGAGTAATGAGAGGTCAACTTAACTGGGTGCAGATCGATTCTCAGATACTTCCGTCCAATCTAATAAGACCCATCGAAGAATTATACAACAAAATTATATTTGTCTCATTCCGTTTCATTAGCTTCAAGTGAACGTTGAACAGCGACGCACACGCAGCACACACAGCTATTTCTTTGGATCACACTCGCAAAGATACGATGCTATTGCGTTTACTTACACAGTATCAAGGTCCAAGATAGAACGGGTTGGCAAACACGATACGTTGATGGTACGACTGCTGAATCTTCGTTACACTTATGCACTCCTATTATTTTCACTGGTATTAATTTTAAACATTTTATAAAATAAAGCCGAAAATAAATTTGTAAAGGTATAATTTACACGTCTACTCGTCACCGAGGTCCGGGGGAGGAGCATTATGATAAATAAATATAATCTTCAGTAAAGGATTGTTGTATATGTATGCATTATATTTGTGAATGTATCTAATTATGTAAGTAAGTATACATATCTACTGTAGTATAAACAGTAGGTATATAATATGTATATTCATAGTTTTAATGAAAATGTTTAGCTTTTTGTACGCCCAACTCAATGTGTTCTTTTATATTTACCAAGGTAGACTGGAAGAGATCCCTTTATGGGATAAGTCCGCTTTTGTACTTAATTTTAAGTTACATTTAATTTATCAATGTATATTTATTCATATGAAGTACAATAAAGCGTTTACAAACAAACAAACAAACAAAAGATGCTAATATCTCCTAAAACAATTTTCTAAAAAATTAATTCTTTATATTTTCTAAAAATACTTTATTGAGTCGTGATTATTTGCCTTAAACTTTTCATAAATATAAAGAAATTATTGGTCCTTTTTTTACAGGAGTTTTCAGTATATTCTGCGACACAATGAAATTCACAGGGGTCATTTTAATCTAATGATTTATATTTTATTACTAAATATACTATATCTAAAGCAAGCAACCGATTTGCTGGAAAACATTTTTATTCTATCAATAACAGGTACTGTATACATTTGCAAAAAATCGCAGCCTTTGAGATTAAGTGTATCCATACTGGACTATTTCTGTATCGTCAAATAAAGGGAAAAGAAATATACAGGTTGTTCTAAAAAAAATTAGGAAAAGTACCATGAAATTTCACGGGAAAACTTCAAAAACGATTTACATTCGTGATAATTGCTGTAGTTCCTACATTTAAAGGCCTCGTTTAGACGCAAAACAAGATAGTGAATCGCCTTCATGGTGTAATGTAGACATGTTACAGGGGAACATTAAGATACTTGGTTTGGTTAGTGATAGGGCGATTTAAATATACCATCAACTTGTCCAAATTTGCCGCCAAACAATGACATTGACAGAGTTGTTGATTTCCGGCTGTTAGAGATAAGATAGCCAGTCTCCAAAAATAAGTTGGGAGGTTTCCCTATCGGAGCGCTTACACCTTCGGCCTCATCTTCGCTTAACATGAGGTGTTTTTGAGGTCATGCAAAAGACAATCGTGACTAAGTAGCTGAAAGGACAAAATGCGGGCTTAGAGTCAACGCACACTTGGTGAATAGCAGCATAGCCCATTTTTCACTGACAAAAGAGATTAATATAAAACGGGAGTCGAAGTAATGTCGAAATAGCAGATTTCATTTTATTTAATAAGGTCAGTAAAACAGGTAATGCAATAAATATTTAAGTATCTCAAAACCCGACAGCATATTTTGTATTTTGTGGACGACATGTTGAATGGTAACCCATAAAACACTTCAGGTATTAAGACGAATCTAACGACACCATATGCACTTCGAAATTGGTCAAGCAGTTTAGGTTACATGAAGTAACATAGAAATACATACACACACACACCCGAAAAATCTTACCCTTTTTGGGGCAATAGTCTACAGTAGTCAGGTGAAACGGTGTATACATTGCCTTTAGTTAGATTTCTTTAACCTTTATTTACTAGCTTCAAGCAACTGGCATCATGTAAACGAGCCTTTCCTTAGATCGGCAATAGATTTATTTTTCATGCCGCATAGACATTAGATACGTTCCAATATGGTATGTTGCACGTACTACGTGTTATGTTGGACAGTTACGAAATTATTTACATCATACTAAGTTGCATTCCCTGCATAATTCAGAGAATGACCGACTGATAAAGACAGAATTTAATTATTACTTATTCAATAATATACGTGAAGCAATAAAGTAAGTTAATGCAACAAATCATGTGATATTATGAATAGCACGAGCAACAATGTAACCGTCACGTGGCACCTTGCACCGTTTCTTTTCCCACAGACGATTTTCCTTCTCCGAAGCGGTAGTAGTTTGGACATGGCATACTGACACGGTAAATATATAAGTCGCTATTTACTTCATCATTATCATAATCAGCCACAGCACGTCCACTAGAGGGCATAGGCATCCCCCATAATACAATGGCGACCGGTTGGAAGGGGCCTACATCTGTCGTCCTTCCGCCTTGTGAGGTGGATGTCCTACGCTGCGCTTGCCGGTGCGTGGTCTCCACTCGAGAACTTTAATGCCCCACTGGCCATCAGTTCTTCGAGCAATGTGCCCTGCCCACTGCTAGTTTGACTTACTAATGCGTAAAACCTGATTCCATCACGTGGTGAAACTTCGAGCATCTCCATCGCTCGTTGCGTGACCGCGCTGCTGGTTACTGTATTAAAGCCCTACTACCTTAAATATTTGCGAGGCAATGTTTTTTTTAGTAGTACAGTGGCAATAATAGGAATACAATTTGTTTTTAAACAGTTACAAAAAACTAGCCGCATGTCCCTGGTTGGTCGAATCGTAGCCAGAAGGCTGGCCGTATTTCCTGTACAGCGAGACTGATTCCTTATCCAATGATTGGCCAGCCCTCTGATCGTGCGACATACCTATACAATACAATTAGACTTTATTCACAAAAGGATTAATAAGTTTAACACTTTGTTTGGTATTAGGGCGTTTTAAATGTCCGCCTGGTTAGCTATACCACCATCTTATCTAAGTCTGCCGCCAAACAGCAATTGTTAATAGCATTGTTATGTATGTGTATATAAACAAAACAACAATAAAAAGTGTACAATTAGGCGGCCTTATCACTTAACACTTAACCTAACCTAACCTAACCTTTGCGTGTAGGAGTACAATTTTATAGAATAGGCATGTTGTGCAAAATACGGATGCAGATTTGAAATAGCTACATAATTAATTAAGTATTAACCCTTTTCTGAATAAAGTTTAATTGTATTGTATTACTGTTATATTGGATAACTCTTTATAGAGAGCATGAATACGGTCCCCTTGACCCAAGCGTCTACGCCAAATGGCGTAAATAGGTGATCTCCACTGACACCGGCATATTTGCGCCGACGCACAAAGTAATACAGACAAATATAAACATACTCAACTCATATCCCGACAGGACATGATTCGAAACGGGATTCATCAGATAAACAGGCAGTGCAATAGGACTCGCTATGTTTATTGGTGGCTGTTGGTAGCTGATCGGATCGCGGCCTTATTCAGAATTACTAATGCGATTGGTGTACTGGATCTCCTGTAGGCCGCTGAGGTGGTTTAATGAAACGACGGAAGCTGATAGACACGATGTTATAAGCTAGATAATAGAAATCACTATGCCATGCATGAGTGTCCGATGATGACATTTTTGTGACACCGGTAAATATATCTTTCTAACATTTTAGATAAATATAAAATAACAAATGCATTCGTCACAATATCCGGATCGCAAAGAGAGCGATACAATCAATTACAATAGTTTTTATAATAATAATGCTTACCTAACTTAACCTACTTAAGGCTACTTACACACACTACACTCCTCAGTCCGTATAGACATGGGTAATTAGTCACTTGGTCAGTGAAAAGGTGCGTCCTAATTTTATACAATAAATAACGCATAAAAAAGGAAATTGCAAAACTTTGCTTTGCTAAATTCAACTGAACACTTATCTAATGTCTTTAAAACTTGCCAATGGCAAATTGAAGTCAGTATATCATCATATTCATCATATTTTAATGAATATTTTGATTCTCCGATTAATATCAATCTATTATAAAAATGGACAGCTTAAAACAGAGTTATATAGATAAAGAAAACACCAGTAGTACTCTTGGGTTAGGTATCAGACGAGTGGAATCGATATATCAGACGAGTGGGTCGAATCCCGCTAGGGTCATATGTTTGTATGATGAATACAGACATGTGTTCCCGAGTTATGGATGTTTTACATTTATACATATATTTATGTATTTACAAAAAAAAATGTGTTTGTGTAGTTTATCAACCATCTGGTATCTATAATACAAGCCTAGTTGCTTAGTGTGGGACTAGATGGCGCTGTGTGTATGTGCAAAGATATTTATTTATTATTATTTTTATTTATTATTTATACTTGAAATGAGAAACATTTCTTCTGTTTCAAAAAAGTATACGAAAAGCTACGATTTTTACTAATACTTTGAAGTACTTTTTTAGGAAAAGATTATTTTTACATTGATTTATATGCTATAGATAATAGATATGGTCGCGCGAACAAATCTTTTTCGAGCTTTTCTTAGTAGATAAAACAGCGCCATCTTTTAACTCAACTGCTGAGAATTTAATGGCCCAAAAAAAAACCGAGCACACCTAAAATTTCTTTATAGTTCACAAGATATAAAAAGAAAAAGTTATAATGTACTATATATTATATACATAATACTTTGTTTTAAATGGTACTCTAGCAGAAGCAGAAGTTAGCCCCCCCTCTGTCACATTTGTTTAATAAGTGTACTGAGATCGGAATCTTTCCGGATCTAATGAAAATTAGTAAAGTAGTCCCATTGTTTAAATCAGAGGACAACAAGGACCCAGGTAATTTCAGACCAGTATCTGTGCTTCCAGTATTCAGTAAAAGATTTTTAACGTTTTTAAAACATTGCATGTGCTAAGTGTTTGTTAAAAAAGCGGAACGATAGATATTGACGACCTGTTTGGTGTAGTGGTTAGAAACTCTGCTGCTATACCAAAAGGTCGCGGGTTCGAATCCCGCTAGGGGCATATGTTTGTATGATGAATACAGACATGTGTTTCCCGAGTTATGGATGTTTTACATTTATACATATATTTATTTATTTACAAAAAAAGTTTGTGTAGTTTATCAACCATCTATAATACAAGCCTAGTTGCTTAGTGTGGAACTAGATGGCGCTGTGTGTATGTGCAAAGATATTTACATATTATTATTATTATATTGCGTTTCATACAAAAAATTGCAGTTGAATTTATTACACTAAATTTAATATCTTTTCTTTTCAAGAACTACTATACAAATCAAGCGCAGCTATCTTATATAAACCCCCCTCTCTCAGCTAGTCCCATACATCTGTCACTCGTTTTCACATCTCGCATGTCCGGAATAGTGGTACCTTGTTTACGTCATCATCGACCGAGTTTATTGCTCTGTGCCACATCCAAGTGCACGCAAAATTTCACAGTACACCCGCGTCTCTTGCGCTGCGCACGCGTCGATTCGAATCGATCGACATTCAAAAGTTCACACTTTTATCCGTTGACATATTCAAGTGAATTTAGGAATTATGACCGTGCCTTATGATCAGTAAGTGGTTTTTTTTACTGCTTTTACTTTTGTAAGTGTTTTTATGAGATGATTGTTTATGGAAACCATCAATGGAATGACGAGTGAGCGAATTAAGGGTGACGTCACAATTGTTTTTGTGTCTGTTGGTTTCGGTTGGCTGGATGTGGCATTTGTAAACATAGCCTTGACTCATTGTCAAGGGAAATGAAATCAAATTCACGAACTCGTGAGGCTTCCTCACCTGAGATACAAATTGCAGATCTTAACTTCTAATGCATCTGGACGATACCTTAAGCGCTTATTAAACTATCCTATTTTTAAGACATCTGATTAGGAAATAGGACGGTGTAATTGAAGTTAAAACAGTTAGATTCCGAATTAGTGGATTGGAAGGTTCCGAGCGCACTACCTCCTGATTAACGCGACATACATTGCTGGGAGGCTAGGTTCTGTTAATTCAAATATCCTTACTTAAATCAGCAATGTATGTCGAATTAGTCTTTTCATTTAGAATGGTGTAATAAACGCTTCGTAACTTCCGATTTCCTGATTATAGTGTTCCTAATTAGATTTCCTAAAAAGAGAAAAGTGCAATAAGAGCTTAAGAGATATAAAAAAATATAGGTAGGTTTTTTTATGCACAACGGATTGGTACTTCACCTCAATCACACCTGATGTTAAGTGAAGATGAGGTCGAAGGTGGAAGCGTACTGACCCGGAACGCCCAACACATTTGGGAGACTGTTTATCTTATCTCTGACAACTGGAACACAACAATTCTATTAACATTTAGATTTAGAAAAGATGGTGGTAGCTGACCAGGCGGACATTTAAAATGCCCTACCATCAACCAAATAGGTCACTATATTGCTTTAATTAACTTTGTAAAGCTGAGTGGTTTGTATATGTAAAACAATAGTACCAACCTGTCTCACCCCGTGGGTGTCGTAAAAGGTGACTAAGGGACTTTCCATGAAAAAACATCCATAGACTCTCAATTATAATTAGAAATAATAATATAGATGTTAATTATATATGAAGTTGTGATAAGTAAAGTGCGTGTTATCTAATAATGACTACATAATGTTTGCTTTTGCACACTCTCTGGTGAAATGTGAGAAACTATATGTATATTTTGTAACAATCTGGTTTGTACCACATTTCTGGGAATATAAAGTTATTCTATTCTGTTCGAAATTATTGAAGTTGTAAGTTAAATGGACGAATACATTACTTGTTTTATCGTCTCCTGACCTACGACTTCAGAGATAAGGAGCTACCAGTCAACACTGTTCGTACTTTGTTTTGCATATGAATAACATAAATTTTAGATAACTATTTTAATCTTCTTCTTAGCGAGTCGATGGCAAAAACATCAAACTCCTGAGGACCAGCCACAGGACAGTACCTCTATGATGCCACAGACAATGCTGTAGATAAATACCATAACAACCCAACACCATATTTTGATTTTGTGGGCGCCATGTTGGATGTTTTTGCCATAAAATGTATTCTATGACACTCCAGGGATCAAGACGAATCAAACAACACTATGCACTTCAAAATCGGTCCAGCCGTTTACAGGAGGTAACATAGAAATCTACATACATTCTTACCTACACTCAAAAACATTACCGTCCTTTTTGGGGCTATCGGGTAAAAATGCAGCACTAAATTTAATAATAAAAGCAACCGTGTTAAAACTCATACCTATCTCCGAGTCAAAAAACGCGAATTTATTTATTTATTTTTATTTGATATAGGTACTTCCGTTATTGAGATACATCCGGACCAAGGCTGTATACATACACGTTCGTTTTTCTTCGGGGGGTTAAATAAATGTAGTCTTACTTACCTGGATCTTATACTAAATATTATCATCATCTCAGTCCGCAAAACATCCCACTACAGAGATATAGGCCTTCCCTCGTATAATGTGGGAGTATGGGCCATTGTCCACCACGCTGGCCCAATGCGGGTTGGGGACTTCACATGCCTTAGAATTTTTCTCAGGCTTGCAGGTTTCCTCACGATGCTTTCCTTCACCGTTCAAGAGCAATCGGATGAATGCACATAATTAAATTAAATTTAAAACTCATTGGTACATGACCTGCCTGGGAATCGAACCCGGACCTCCCAAATTGGAAAACCGCGTCTTAACCGCTGAGCCACCGATGCTCTCCTATGTTATATCGAGTTGAAATGTCGTCCTTTCAACCGAATTCTCAATTCGACTGTACTTTTTTTATATTTGTTTCTTGAAATTTGGCAATCTGTTAACAACAGATTTTAATGATTTTTGTTTGATATGGTTTACCACCATTGTGGTCCCATATAAATTTGGTTAAGACCTGATGATGCACTCCGGAGATAGAAAGTGGAAACTTCCGAAATCGGTTGTTATGTCAATTTTAGCGGCTGAATTATGTCCTTTTAATTTGCCATTGGTGTCCATTCGGAAACCAGTTTTGGAGTAATGCCGTCGCATCGTACTGTACCAGGGAGAAAGAGACAGTACTACTCTAAAACTGGTTTTAGTTTAGTTGGTGTACTTCCGAATCGACATTGACACCGATTCGGATGTACACCAACTAAACTAAAACCAGTTTTGGAATGGTGCCGTCACATCGTACCTACTGTTCCAGGAAGAAAGAGACAGTACTACTTTAAAACTGGTTTTAGTTTACTTTAGTTTAGTTGGTGTACAGCCGAATCGACACCAATGTCGCATAATAAATAAAATATGGATAAATCAAAATGACCTTCATAGTTTACTATCGCTTTTAATTAAAACAACGTTTCTAATAATTATTTATACTTTCAGTTACGTTGCGACATTAAACATTAGGTACTCAAGTCAGACAATAAATAGTTTAATATTTAAAAATCAAAAACCCGACAGCATTATTTGAATTTAACGGATATATGCATTTTTATACATAAAATGTATTCTGTGACACTCTGGGGAACAAAACTAAGTACTCCAACGACATGATGCACTTCAAAATCAAAATATTATAAACTAGCTTTCCGTCCGCGGCTTCGCCTGAGTAGAATAACTTTAAAGTGAAAATTTGTTTATCCTGCGGGAATTACTCACTTCATCGGGATAAAAAGTCTATGTCTTAATTCTGGATTAAATTCTACCTATTTAACAAATTTTCCTCCAAATCCGTTAAGGCGTCGTCCAGGACGACCTGATGAAAGTCGCGGGAAGTCGCTGGATGTAGGCCGCTTCCTGTCGCTCTGTGGAAATTTATATGGAAGGCCTATGCTCGGCTGGGGACGGCCTGTGGCTAATAAGACGATTCCTCCTTGTGAATATTATAACCTATGCTTACTTATATATATTTTTTTGGCAAATCAAGTTCTTTTTTTTTTATGCACAACGTGTTGGTACTTGAATTCAATCACACCTGATGTTAAGTGTAGATGATGTCGAAGGTGGAAGCGTACTGACCCGGAAACCCCAACACATTTTGAGGACTGGCTACCTTATCTCTGACAACCGGAACACAACAATGCTATTAACTTTGCTGCTTGGCGGCAGATTCAGATAAGATGGTGGTAGCTAGCCAGGCGGACATTTAAAATGGGCATTTTTTGGCTACCACCAACCAAACCGAGTACTTAAACATGTACCCCGCTGGGGATCGAACCAGCGACCTCCGAATCATAAACCCAATGTTGTTTACATTGAGCCACGGAGGCGGTTAGAATATTACATATATTTTTATATATTTTTCTTGTCTAAAATTTATTCAATAACCCTAAATTTATTGGAATTTCACCGGTTAAATTCTTAGTGTATTTACACAAAATTATAAATAGCTGATTATGATGATGGTAACATAGAATTCTTGAGAATTATGAACTTGCTATTATGGGTATAAAATAAGCATATAAATTTCACAATAACGACACATCCGACTGCAATGACTACACGGTTTTTTGTCAACAACGCGTGTTTACAAACATCTGTCTGTCACACATAACACGAAATCTGAATGCTGACACCATTGTGATGCACGACCCGTTGGATATTTGTAAATATGCGTGAATATCGTATTGATTTGTCAGCGTATTTCTGAATTACGTGAGACAATTGCTTGAATAGGTTGTTTCCAACAGGTTTATAACTTGACCTCAATTATGATATTAATTTAGTAAATTATAACCTCAAACTTGCGTTTCCTGTCCACCTCCCTCGTACAATCATTTTCAGTGCAATCTGTAAGACTATGGAGCTAGCTGCCAGATGATGAAACAAAATTTTTTTGCCTATACAGGGTGACATTTAAGTAATGTAATTCCCGCTTATTGGTACCTCCACTCCAGATTACGAACAACTTTCCACTAGAAACCATAGCCAAATTCAGAAAAGAATATTTACAAATTGAGGAGTGTCGAGTCACTTTAAATCAGATGTGATTTATATACCTAATTTTTTATATTTTAACCGCCTCCGTGGCTCAATGTAAACAACATTGGGTTTACGATTCGGAGGTCGCGGGTTAGATCCCCAGCGGGGTATATGTTTAAGTACTCGGTTTGGTTGCTGGTAGGGCATTTTAAATGTCCGCCTGGCTAGCTACCACCATCTTATCTAAATCTGCCGCCAAATAGCAATGTTTATAGCAATGTTGTGTTCTGGTTGTCAGAGATAAGATAGCCAGTCCTCCAAATGTGTTGGGGTTTCCGGGTCAGTACGCTTCCACCTTCGACCTCATCTTCACTTAACATCAGGTGTGATTGAGGTCAAGTACCAAACCGTTGCGGGATCGAACCCGCGACCTCCGAATCGTAAACCCAATGTTGTTTACATTGAGCCACTGAGGCGGACAACTATACCACTCTCACGTCGCGTCGCAACGTCATGCTACGGGGGATGCTATACCTATCTAGCCATAAGTTATTTTTCTACGAAAGATCGACATATTTAGAAACGACTTCATAAAATTGAGTTCATTGTATTTTAGAAGTGAAAGTGACTGTGAAGTGAAATAAAATTAAGATAATATGAAGTGGTCCACCGTCGAGTATAACGAGGCATATTATTTCTCAAACAATGAAACCTCGTTTTTAGGGTTCCCTAATCAACAAGGAACCCTTTTAGTTTCGCCTTCTACGTCACTTAGTAAATACTAGAAAGCTGTAAGTTGGCGTGGATGTACATATTTATTATTGCGACAAAGTGGTAAAATCATGAAAAAATGATTTTTGTTTAGGGTACCTTCCCTACACCTAAAGTGGGGAATGATTTTTATTCGTACCTCATCACGTGGAATGTCATTGGATGCATTGCACAAAAATTTTAGAGGTTATCTTGAACAGTTAATCGATTCAGGGATCCGTTTGCGAAATATTAAGCTAAGTGCAAATTTTTGTTAAGACTTTTAATAATGCCCCACTGGTCATCAGCTCTTCGATCTAAGTGCCCTGCCCACTGCCACTTAACTTGCTAATCCGCTGGGCTATGTCATTGAACTCGTACACTATATTACTAATAAATTAAAGAGCCCTCAACAACAAAGTCATTTGGTAATACGATACTCCATCAGGTATTACTGTGGTCAAACCGTAGACATATAAAGACCGAATAGAAGGATTAAATAGCGTAGCCCGTTGTGTGATACAAAAGTGTCAGCTGAATTAAGGCTATGACGTATTAGTATCAACCGCCTCCGTGGCTCAATGTAAACAACATTGGGTTTACGATTCGGAGGTCGCGGGTTCGATCCCCAGCGGGGTACATGTTTAAGTACTCGGTTTGGTTGGTGGTAGGGCATTTTAAATGTCCGCCTGGCTAGCTACCACCATCTTAACTAAATCTGCCGCCAAGCAGCAATGTTAATAGCATTGTCGTGTTCCGGTTGTCAGAGATAAGATAGCCAGTCCCCCAAATGTGTCGGGGTTTCCGGGTCAGTACGCTTCCATCTTCGACCTCATCTTCACTTAACATCAGGTGTGATTGAGTACCAACCAAGTCAAGGACCAACCCGTTATGCATAAAAAAAAAAAAAAAAAAAAAGTATGAGGTAATGTTTATTTATTTATTTATGAAAGAAACCAACAGGTTTTATTATAATATTTTTTTTTTTTTTTTATGAAGTTCAAGCTAAGTAGTTAAGCACCAAGTAATGGGTAGCTTTACGGACATTGAGATAACGCTGCAAATAATGCCGAGTATTCGTATGATACGTGCAGCTGCAGATACGCACTATTGCATAATAATATAAATAAATATTTTGGCATATACACACAGCGCCATCTAGCTCCACACTAAGCAACTATAGGCTTGTATTATGGATACCAGATGGTTGATAAACTACACAATAACATTTTTTTGGTGAATAAATACATATATGTATAAGTGAAAATATTAGAAATATTCTAACTGTTTGGCTTATCAGATTACGAATTTATTAATTCCATAACTCGTAACTATTTTCTCTGGAAACAAGCAATATTTGTATAGTGACTTTGCTTAGGTACCTATTATCACCGATGCTGGGAAGGATCCGGTGAGCCGTTATTTACTAAGCTTGTTGATCATGACATTTGAGAAAGAAGGATTACAACGTCTTCTCATCTAAAATTACCCAACGCTTAAAGACGAAAGTCTGTGTATTATAAAAAATGTAGTTGTTGACATAAGCTGCGGGGTACGCGTAGACTTTATATTAATGTGCGGTCTATTATTATTTATAAGTCTGTGGGTCACATATCCGTATCCGTCTGTCATAAAAAAAAACAAAATAAATTGCCTAACTCGGCCAAATTATACCCCTATCGCGTGACGTAGAGTACATGTCGTAGACAGATAGCAACATTAGCCATTCAAATGAATACCTGGCGGATCGTTATGTATGGCGAACATTTCTAGCAATATATATGGAACTACCCAGAGCAATCCAAAGCAACTTTTTTTTTAGTTGACTGGGGATATCCTTTATGGACTTTTATGAAATGAAGTGTGTCTTGCCAGTGATGACATATGGAATGGAAACGTGGTCGCTCACTATGGGCCTCATAAGAAGGCTCAAGGTCATCCAAAGGACAAAGGAGAGAGCTATGCTCGATGATTCCGACCGATATAGCCCGAAGAATTGCCAAATTTCAGTGACATTGGGGGGCACATTGGGGGCGGAAAGGTGCTCGAGTGACGACCACGCACCGGCAGGCGCAGCATGGGCAAGCTAAGAGGTGGACCGACAAAACCGACGATTTGGTAAAGACCGCTGGAAGCCGCTGGATGGTTGTGGAGGTTTTTGGAGGAGGCCTTTGACAAGCAGTGGACGTCTTTCGGCTGATGATCATGCTTAATGGATAGGCTAGACGTCTTTCGGCCACCGGGCTGTATGGTTACGCCGGACTCTCGCTACCGACTAAAACCACTGGGGTATCCGCGCATTTGATGGGGTTACGGGTCCCAAAACGCCAGCGCTCCACCGCTTCCTTCAGCGATATAATCGTGCCACTAAAGATCGCAACTGCCATCAGGCCTCCACGCTGCCGAGCATGGCATTGACCAGGGCCGGGCAGGCAGGGCAGGGCGGCGCAGGGAGGCTGGGTACTTCCATGTCATGTCCACAGCACAACCCCCACATCGATATTCCTATTGTGACATGTTCCCAGCAATCTTTACTCAATGGTGGCACACCATCGATCAATACGCGTAGGCATTCGTATGCCTAAATTATTCATCTGCCTACAACATATCATAGATATTATATTCACGAACGATTCAACACAATAGGCAATAACAAACATTATCCAATTTTGTTACCAATTGAATGAAAATCATTGCAATTAGAATTATCAGCCTATACATAAATAATCACTATGTAGAAGGCTGTTCTATCATTATACGCGATAGTTTGGTTTGTTTTAACCTTCGAAGCAAAAGAGGAGTGTTGCAGATTTTAAGTTTATGTCTGTCTGTGGCGTTGTAGCGCTAAAGCGGCAGAACCGATTTGAAAAAGTTTTATTTTTTTTCCATAGCTGGTGTTTGCGAGATGATTCTCTATGTATCTCTTATAGAGATCATGTTCGGGTACAATTAAGATAGCATGGAAATTGGATCTTTATAATACTCGTATATTTATTTGAAAATGAAACATGTCAGCTCTTATTTACGGACCTATACGCGACCATCCAAATGTCTTGGCGACTGGTTTCTAGCCTGTCCTTTTTAAAATGATTTTTCGAATAAAAACATTTGCACTAAATTATTCGACTCTTCATACATAACTCTTTAATTCTTCATTCAAAACTTCCTTCCAGCATCAGTCTTTCCTGAATCCTACAACTTTGGGATCTTCAAGAGTAGGCTGAATAGGCATTTAGTGAGATCGCGTGCTTGCCACATCGTCACTTTCCATCAGGTGAGATTGTGGTCAAACGCGTATCCAGTTAATTACAAAAAAGCCTACCTATCTGGCTGAAAGCAACATAATCTCTTAAGTACAGGGGTCACAGACGTTTTGTCACCTTGAGTGTTGAGATGCCTTAGTTCTTAATTTAACTAGTTTTTTATCCTCTACATCACAACACGAACAATAGCCATTTGATGCTTTACAACAGAAAGAGATGAGAAGGTGGTAGTCACCCACCCGGCATCCTGACGACGGGAAGGAGGCCTAGCACCTGGTGGATGCTCTTGTAACACTAGTTTCATTTATTTCCAGCATGTCTTCTAGTTCACGGACGGAACCGCTGTTTACAAAATGCTGCTTTTGCATACCACTGAGGACTGGATGTTTCATATTGGGATATTTAAATTTGGTGAGTATTAAACGAAGAGCTGAAGCATGCCTTCATGCCTGCCTTTCATTCTGGGGTGTCTAAGAATTTTCTACGATCGCATGCGTCATCTTCCTATTCTCGCCTTGCAGGAGTCACAATACGTAAAATGAGATTATGGGATTCTATATCAGCTTGACTAAAATTACCATAGAATATGGACGGGAAGCAGCGTCTTTCGTGTCGAGCTCGTAAAAATCTGTGCCAAGCCTTAATATGCAATTCGCGTTTGAAGCTGCTTATATCGAGGCGGTATACTTATTAGGTTTCTTTAGGATTCATCTAGCGTCTGTTATTAAGCTTCTTTTAACGAGTTTGTAGTCCATTAAAATGACTAATTCTACCCTCTTACGTCCACTTAGATATATTTAGGGTAAAATGATCCTTGGGATTTAGTGCTAATATATCTAATCCATCAATCAATCAGAGTCATTTATTTCTAATACACAGGTTATATTATAGACAGAATATCTAATTTGGATACATGAACTCCTCATGTCCATTTGAATACCGTGGATTATGAACATGTTGAAATACGTATATTTTATAACATTTTATTTTGAGAAGTTATATTACCTCCTCGTCACCAATTCCACAAAGCCTGAAAATCAACGACGTTAACGGCACGATTAGTCCAATTAGTAACTCACAGAATAATCCAAAACGAGTTGATCTGCCAGAGAACCAACGAGGTCTAATAGTTTAAAAAGATAGCACGCTGAAGTAGCAATAGGCAGATCATAACTGTTACAGAACCGAACGACGCAAGCGGCTTCTGGAGTGGAGACTATGCAAACGTATTGTAGAACTTCTCCTAGCTCCAAGGAGCTGGACTGAGAGAACTGTTACGACTGTTTTATTACAACTAACAACGCATCTCTATTCCAGGTCTTCAACACCTTCCACACCCTCGCTCTCCTAACCCTCACCACATACATCGGCATCTCTACCCACGGTTTCGATCACTTCGACAATGACCGCCCGCTGGAGGTCTCCGATCAAGTTCCCGACATCGAATCAGTTGAGAAGCCATTCCTCAACCAGATCGGAATTCTGCTGATGGTCGTGCTGTGTGCGAACATGGCGTGGCTGATGATAAATGTTGCCTGTCTCGTTGGGCTGCATAAGGTAAGAAACTATAAAATTCCTGTGGCCCATATTTTGTTTTGGCAAAGAGGCTCCGGGGTTTTCGGGTCAGTACGCTTCCACTTTCGGCCTCATCTTCACTTAACATCAGGTGTGATTGAGGTCAAGTGCTAACCTGTTGTGCATATAAAAAAAAGACTGTTACGGCCAACTACTCGTGACTTGTTTTTTTAATGCTGTAGAAATCGATTAACTACTTGACTTACGTGTCAAGTAGTTACGAAAAGCCTGCAAGTCACCTCGTTGTAGCGAACAAACCCACCACCTTCCCATGCCCCCATCAACCATCTTGGTTATACGTGCCGAATCGTTGAGAGATGTGCCCGGTACTTGCGAACTCGTTGTAGCGAACAGATTTAATTACCTACCCTACACTATTAGGTAGCTAAATAGCATGCGCATAGCAAGGCACTGGTATCCTATCATGTGATTTAAGTTAAGAAATATGTGTGAAAGTTTAGCCGCCTCTGTTGGTCAATGTAAATAACTTAAAGCCTTGTATCATTCAGTGGTTTCAGAATGGTTTACTTTATAAGAGTAATCGAAAATTTTTTGATCGCGACTATAGTTTCTTGAGCAAAGTTGAAAATTACACGAATTAAATTTTACCCTGTATATTGGTCTCATGATGGAGTCAGGAGGTGGATAGTGGAACTCTAGCGTGTTTAGTAGTTTTAAAAACTACATATTATTTACTCTGTGTACTTATGATTCCCACGCTTACAAACATACATACGAAGTTACTAATAAAATAGACCGACCATATATTGCGAGACCACTGAAATTTTGCAAAATTATTTCGCCATCTGTTAGTTAAACCGCAGCCGCCATTAACAGCAGACAGTGTGAATTTGGGGGTAATAAAAATAGTTTTTAGGTTAGTTTATGGTGCCAGCACTTTGTTTTCAGATTCTTTCATAATTGTTTTCAGCCAAATTTGGATACAGGCGAATAACTGTCACTTAGAGATAAGTAAGTAGGTATAATATTTTAACCTTCTCTTCACAGTAGATTCTTGAAAATTTAATATAATATGTCAAAAGAACATTGCATCAATTAAGAAAAATAGTGATAAACATGATGTCAACACAAGAAATAAAGATAAACTTGCAGGTCACATAAGTCGCATCTCTAAAGTCAGTTAGTCAAAGGGTAACGTATTACGCTTTTTCAATAACGTTCCAGTTGATATGCAACATTTTCCTCTCAATAAATTTAAAGATACTATAAAACAGAAACTTATTAACAAAACATATTATAAAATATCAGACTATTTAGATGATAATCATCCCTGGACATAAGCACAGATCGTTCGCATGCCAGGCTATTTCACAATTAATAATTAATTATAAAACCTTTTTGTTATATAAAAACCTTTATGTAAAATCAAAGCCTGATTTTAAAAGAGCAACCTCTCGAGTTTCTTGCTAGTTTTTCTCAGGGGAAAATTGCATTTTGGACAAGCAGTAGCTTAAAAAATGTGAAATTGACTATTTTGAGTGTACCCTGTGTACCTACAAAATAAAGCATTTTTGACTTTGACTTTGACATTCACTTGGACGAAATATACAACTATCCCACTCCCACCCTTAGTCGCGCGCGACATACGATGTCATGCTACGCAAGTAGGCCTCCATAGCCGGTATCTATACGAACAGTGGTCCCATAAATATGACAGTATAGCTAACATTGTGTTTTTTTTTTCAATGACAACACTCTATATAGTGTGACTTTGAGTGTGTGTGCATTGTGTATGTATGCGGGTATGTAGATGAGTTAGGTACAGGTACCGAGTAAGCGCGCTACTTCTAGATCAGATGTGATTGGGATCAAGCGCTAACCCGTTGTCCATAAGAAAGAAGTTCATTATCATTGAAATTAGACAATGAGGGGTCCGCTTGCTCGTTTGTCGTGCCATAATAAAAAAGACCTTTTAGTCCGGGTTATTGTCCTCTTTCGTTCGTAATATGGAACGTCCTCAGCCTTTTCTTTACATTCTCGAAGGGTAATAAACAAAACGTGTTAGCAAAGTGCTAAAGGAGCGTAATGTCCGACTGGACAAAGTCCAACTGAGAAAGTGTATATTTTGTTATTTATCCTCGAATAAACCGTTGCAGTGGTTATTCGGGTACAGTAAAAGAATTTTTATGGATTTTAAATGGGTCAATTCTTAGGATATTCAGGAAATAATAATTAGATATTATTTACTACTGTAACTTATTATAATAATAACTGTCCGCCCGCGGATTCGCCTGCGTTAAATAACTTTATCGCGGGAATTTCATCATCCCGGGGGAAAAACTTTATCGTGAAAAAAAGTATCCTATGTCTTAATCCTGGTTATTTTCTACCTATTTACAAAATTTCATCCAAATCCGTTCATCCGTTTCGCCGTTTCATTTCGCAACAAACAAACAAATAAACTCTGAATTCATATTATGAAAAAGCTATGATTATTTAATCGCCATGTGGAAATTGAAGACGATGCGGGATGACTTCAACGACAGACAATTTACATAACAAACAAAACAAATGAATCTTGCTCTATTTCCCTGCACCCATACCCAAGCCCTATTCGTTTTCTATTTGAGCAATGTCTGGCGTGGCTAGCCCTGGGATGGGTGACCACTGGTGGTATTTCCATACGAGTGCTTCCGTACTTCGGAGGACACCAACCATTAAAAGACTGACCGTACCAGACATAGCTATTCGAAAACTAATAGCGAATGCGACTGCGCCATGAGTGTTTCTTTCCCTTCCTTTTTACCCGACTGCCCAAGGACGAAGGGTAATGTTTTTCGAGTATATGTATGTATGTCGGTTCCTTTGGGGCATCCTGTAGCTTAAACGGCTTGGCATTTCGAAGTGTATGGGGTCGTTAGATTCGTCTTGATACCCAGAGTGTCAGTACACATTTTATGGTAAAAATCCAACATGGCGTCAGCAATATACAAAATATGCTGTCGAGTTTCTTGCTTTTTAAATACATAAATAGTTATTTATCTAGATAAATTTAGAATAATTATCCATGGATGTGGAAATATAAGAAAATATGTACGTTTCACTTGGTATATGCGCGCTTAGACTAATATTCTATGCAAGTTGAGCAATGTCCTTCAAATTCGTCATTACCATCGCTTTGTTATATGTTTTGTTACAAGAACCGACGTGAGAAACTCACGAAGTACAAAGTGGAATTTTAGTGTCACTATTGCTCATGACGACCATGGACGTATTTAATCTGCATATAGTGCCAAAGGTAGAAACCTTTAATGCCTATACTTGGAAATGTCAAGTTCTGTATGTGACACCTCACCTTTTAAATTTATATTATTAGAATTAGGTATGTAGCACTATAGTTACAGAGACATGTAAAACAGTTTGCTTAGTGGCTAATTCACATATGCATTTTCTTTTTATCTATTCGTCTTAGCCGATCTCAAGATCTCCGTCGTAAAGCTAAATAAAAGGTATATTTATATGTGAGTACACTTTTTTATCATCACATTCGCAAGTGGGTAACAACAGTTTTTTTCTTTTTTTCCTATTTTTTTTCCTCACACATATAAGAGATTTAGTAGACAGTGTCATTATAATTTTTGCCATTGATTCGAAAAGTAGAAGTAGACAAGGTTATCGAAGGTATCAGATCTCACCACCGCACTCCTCCCACTGTAACTTCTGTAAGCCATGATAAACGGCGCCTACTGAAGGTAGACGATTCCCTATGTGACTCTATTTCTACCTTGGACACCAAACTAATTAAAGAAAGAATTTAAGGGTGAAAAAATAAGAAAGAATGAAAGTCCTTCCCCCCCAGCAAATGGGAGTATAGCTAATGTCACGTAAAAAACCAAAGAGGCTAACCCTATGGGGGAGAGGGCCAAGTGAAGTTCGACGCTCTAATTTTATACACCACGGACAGCGTCTGAACGCGCGTGAGCGTTGATGGTAGGGAAGCAATAGGGGGTAAAAGTGCCAATAGTAGGTATGGCAGAAGCGCATGCACGCTCGGAAGTTGTGGCGGTATTGTACCAGGTGGCCCTAATATACCGGCCGGATATCCGAATTTATATCGTCGAATGAGTGATTGAGAGTTCTCGTATTGTGTGTTACATTTAAGAATTAAATGCCAGATGCGTTTTAAAAACTATATCCTTTTCTACATTTTTTATGGTATCGACTTTCCTACTTTTTGGGGCAAACTACTTTAAGGTCATTATAATTTTTGCCATTGACTCGAAAAGCAGAAGAAGAAAAGTTCACCACTCCTGAAAAATTAAGAAGACATGGTTCCTAAGGGGGACGTGACCAAAAATTTCTCGTATCTACTTCGGCTCGGATGGCTTTGGTGGAGTTGGCGACGTAAACCTTTCCGCTGAACTTCTGAAATTACCTTTGAAGAAGCTGATACTCCTGGGATCTTAGGGCTCTCTGGCTCCTGAATAATGCCAAGTCTGCATGATACCAATCTTTATGGAAGGACATTAAAAGTTGAAACGTCAGTTCTCTGATTCGATCTGTTTGTGCATATGTATAATAAAATCCATTTCTCCCGATAAAACCAGCTTATTATTCCCGTATTCCCACTGAACGTAATATCAAGTATCTTATTATGTTGAGTCACCTAGCCATATAGTGAGTATATCTGAAACGAGAAATCATTTCAGAAGGTGGATCACAGGATTCGCTCTAGCAATTAGTGAAAAGCTCTTAAAATGCTAAGTAAAAGCACACAGATGATCGTATAGCAGAAATTTTAATGACGTTTTAGCGTCGTGCTCTGGGTCAACGCACGGACAGATTCACTCACTATGGCGCTATGGTGGAATATCACGTATTAACCGAATTATCTGATAGATGCCACTACGAGTGCTGAATTAGCCCTAGTCGCGATAAATGTTAAGCCTGTCCCTATTATGTAAATTATGGTCGATTCCCAAGTTTACCTTGGTTTTTAATAAGAGGAGATATTATGTCTGTATGTATTTTTTTATGTACATTCATCCATATTTTCGCCAATTGTTAACCGAATTTGATGATTTATTTTTGTTTAATAGGATTAATCACCATGGTAGTTGAGATCTGATGATGCACTTCGGAGAAAGAGAATCGAAATCTTACTGAAGTCGGTTTCTTTGTCCATTTTTGGTGGTTCAATTATCATTTCAGTTATGTACGTATAATGCTCCTAAAAGGTTTCAGCTTCTTAACGCGTCAATGGCAAATACATTAAAATTCTTGAGGATCAAAATGCAGCTACGCATACGGCATTGTCTGTGGCGTCGTAGAGGTCCTGTAAAGTACAAGTAGGTTTCAGCTATGGCCTTGCCTAAAAATCTTATATTAAACTAAAATAACTCAAGATCAATCGGCTATTAAATAAAATTATTTGGCTAGCTAAATAATACTCACATTCCTAATAATTGAAGAGGAAAAGTTCACAAAGGGATGAATCGAGCACGTAAATATTTTACGAAAACATACGAGTATAGTAAATGTCTGGTCGTTAACCTTAAAGAGATTCTTGTGTTGGGATGAATATTTTTGCTTCAGCATTTGTAGCTATATTTTTTATTTTGCGGAAAAAAGGGATATATTACTCTTTACATTGCAAGGGAACGTGCTTACGTCCATGGATGAATATCATCCAAATATCATAATGTGTATTACTGATGATATTCAAAAATAATCCGGTCCAAAAATTTATTTCATATTTTGTATAGTAACTTACAAAATCTCATTATAGAGAGATAGATTATACTTACGAGTATATAGATTATTCTGGTAATTGGAACAATCTAACCTAACTAATATTATAAATGCAAAAGTTTGGATGAAAAGATTTGGATGATATTTGATATACAGGTAGAGCATACTCTGGATTAAGACAGGATATTTTTTATCCCGATAAAGTAAGTAGTTCCCACGGGATAAACAAATTTCCGCGATAAAGTTATTCCACGCAGGCAAAGCCGTGGACGCGGGAAGTTGAATTCGCTATTTGTTTTCGGTTAGCGTCAAGCAATGTCCGGCGCGGTCAGTCCTTAGATGGGTGACCGCTATTTGTCCGTTGTTTTCAATTAAGCCAAGTCGGGAGTTACAAGGGCGGCTAAAACACTGACTGTGAGGTGGCTACTAGTCTGACACAAAACTAATGTAGCCCATATAATTTAGGCAACGAATAATTTGTGGATGGAAAAGACGAAAGTAGAAAGTTTGACTTAGGAACTTTGTTTGGACTAGTTAGGAGATAAACATACTAAAAGTCAAGTTTTTTGGTTTTTTGCTTATATCTCGAAAACGATGCGTCGTACGAAATTTTGTTGTACTACATAATGAAACCTGATAAAATTCTCTACATCTTTGGCATTTACACTTTTTATCTATCTCCAATCGTTGCCTAGATATGGCTCCGAAAAACGACCGATTTTCAAAAATGTGCTCTACGCTCTTACGTTTTCTGTCACACTCGTACATTGCTTCATAACTTTTTTCAGTTGCGATCGTAGATTTCAGGATACAATATCTAATTAAAAAAATGTTCCTCCTATCCATATATGATGTGACGACCGATTGGTGTAGTGGGTAGTTTCCCTATCTGCGAAACCAACGGTTGCGGGTTCAAATCCCGCGAGGGGTAAATGTTTGTGTGATGAATACGAACATTTATTCCCGAGTCTTGGATGTTTATATAAATATTTATGTATATTTATCCGTTATCTAGTATCCATAGCACAAGCTTTGCTTAGTTTGGGACTAGAAGATTGGTGTAAGTGTCCGAAATATTTATTTATTATTTATTTATTTATATATATCATCATCAGCCTGGAAACATCCCACGCATACAGGGATATAGGCCTTCCCTCGTATATGAGGGAGTATAGCTCATAGTCCACCACCCTAGCCCAATTGGAGACTTCACATGCCTTTGAATTTTTATTTCTCAAGCATGTAGGTTTCCTCACTCATTGACCACGCTATTACCCTAGTGATAAGAGGTTGTGTAAGACTGATTTCATACAAAAGATAAAATGCTAACGAATGCCAAGCGTTTCAGCGAAATACTTGCCAACCCCGTCTCCCCAGAGACGTATCGGTCTATTCGAAATATCCTTGTTAGTACAATGCTTGTCGAAACAAATACCTATTTTGTCAATAGCACGAAAATGACGTACGTCAGGCTGACCGGGCCTATTAGCCCTATCATCAAGAATTTTCTTTGTATGGCGACCCTGCCAAAACAAACAATTTTGCAGCTTGTATATACCATCACAGCAGCGGCATAAAACACTGACTATCTGACTCAAATCCACCAATCCACACTAGACCTGTATGGTGGATTATCTCCCAGTGAGACGAGGCTGTGCCCCATCAGTGGGGACGTGTAAGCCTATTGATATACGAAAAGAAAGCATCCGAGAAGAAAGAAAAGAATGCGTATCCAGTTAACCATTAAAAAAAAAAAAAGCAGTATTACGAACATCGAAAAATTATGACAATATTGAACTATTTAAAATAAGATGAGAAGTTAGGATAAAACATTACCCTCCTTCCTTGGGCAGTCGAGTAAAAATGTTGTCTACTGACTCTTCTAAAAATTACCTAGCCTACAGATTTTCTTATGGACTGTAAGCCTTGTTGACATCGCTACAACTTAACTTCCTATTGCAGAAGCGTCCCGGCCCAATCAGAATCTACGTTGGCTTCGCAACAGGCCGACTCCTGCTCTCATCGGCCGGCTTCGTTTACCTCATCACGACAGCCAACGCCAATACACATACCATCATCTCTCACAGTGCTGATATTGGTAAGTTTAAAGATAGTAATATAAATAAATATTCATGGACTAACAGCGCCATCTAATTTTGTATTAAGCAACTAGACTAGTATTATGGATACCAAATACTACATACGGATACTAGTTGTTTTTTGGAAATGTACGTAAGTATACCCACTTATTACAAATGGAAACATACATAACTTGGGTACCTACACATGCCCGTATTCATCATAACACATAAAGAACCGGGATTCGAACCTGTGACTTCTAGCGCGACATAAATTCTGTCAACATATATTCCCTCCGGGCTGATGACAACTTTATTATTATTATTAAATTCTTTATTGCACACATAACTTTATGAAATAACAACTTTCTAAATTGACAAATTCTTAAAATAACTATGACAAAACACTTTGTATAATAATAACTTCCAAAAAATTTCAATTAAAACTAAATTTTAGAAGAACAAACAGGAGAATTGCGCGTAGGTTATCTAAATCACTAAGATGTAAACATGTAAAAAAATATATTACATTATGTAACTTGCGTGTTAATGACGGAAAAATACACGACAAACTGGAACGATATCAGCTAAAGTTAAATTGAAAGTATAATAGGTACTGCCAAAGGGAATACAATATCACATGGTAATATGAATTTTAATAAAAAAATATTATAACAAATTTAAAAAATTGGGACTCCGAGGCATAGTTCCCGCAACGTTGAGTGAGGAAACTACTAGGACTAGACTTCGAAATATTTTTTAAAAATTGCAAAGCGCCTTGGCCCCGTCGACTTGAAGTTAGGACCGCTACAAAAATGTATTAGGAACCGATATCGCTGTTACTACCGAATTTTGAATTTAATATAAGTACTTACGAATTATATACCTACTGTATAATAAAAAGACGGGTTTAGAGAAGTTGGCACGATACACAGAATAATATTTTAGATGGAAAATTGCTTCATTCTAAACTAATCTGCATTTCATACATTGCAGACAACGTTGTCTTCTTTCAAGCAATTTGCATCTATTCAAGTCTATTGTTTTGTGACTAGAATCTTGTTTCCACAAGTAAAACATAGCTCTAAGGAGATAAAGTTGGACGTATTAAAGTGTTTTTAAATTCGTATAAAAACGACGGGTATCATGTATTTGACGGCGTTGTGTGTCCTAGGTATATAATATAAGACTTAAAGAGGGGGCAGGTTGTTAGCCAAGTTTGGTAAAAATCGATTAAGCCGTTTCGAAGATATAGCATTCAGCAAAGTGTGTTTTCGGTGACATGAGTCTTTCAAGGGTTTTCTAAATTTTAAAGCTATTTAGGTATCATTTATAATTATTAGCTTTCAGACTTTTCAAGTGCAGGCCAGAGCGATGTTTTTGCTTTATGCTGTATTTAAAAAAAAAACTTAATATATCCAATGACAACCAATGGACGGAATAAGCCCTCTTAAAGACTAAATTAGTGGGCAGGTTCTTAGTCATGTTTGATAAAAATCAGTTAAGCCGTATCGATCTTTATAACCGCCTCCGTGGCTCAATGTAAACAACACAGGTTTACGAATCGGGAGTCGTGGATTCGATCCTCAGCGGGGTACATGTTTAGTACTCGGTTTGGTGTGTGGTAGATATTTTAAAATGTCCGCCTGGTTAGCTACCACCATTTTATCGAAGTCTGCCGCCAAACTTACTTAACATCAGGGGGTCTACTCTCTAACGAAAATATTTTTCTTTTGCAGTTTCATGTATCAATTATAAACCAATCGTCATTATTTTACGTTTGTTGTATATATAGGTGGACATCACAAGTTAGTACGGGACGCAAGGATCGCCTGAAGTTATGCAAATAAAGGATTCTTAGCAAAAGAAAAAGTCCGAAGTTACGGCCGTCCGAAGCTATTTTCGTTACAGAGTAGACCCCCAGGTGTGATTGAGGTCATGTGCTAACCCGCTGTGCAAAACAAAATCGAAGACAACAAAGTTTTCTAGTATTATCTGTGACCTCATAGTCTTTCGAGAGTTTCCTAAATTTTTAATTGATTAAACTCGGGGAAGAATTCTTAGCCATGTTTGATGAAAATCGGTTAACCCATTTCGACGATATTTAGCTTATAACATATTGATTAATAAAATGTTTAGTTTTCTTTTTGAAATTGAATAATAATATTTCATAAACGAAATCCAGAGTGCTTTAAAAAATAATTTGAGTAAGTTTATCTCACTCGTGAGCGATGTTATCACCTGACGATTGGCTATTAAATTTTTGTCCAGTTATGAAATATGTCCACTGAATCCAACCAATCGTAAATCTGTCCAGTTTTACTACAAATACATCAAATTGCGAATCTGTGTCGTTGAGTGTCTGTTTATTTGCCAGTTACAATTAAGTCTGCCTTTCAAGGTCTGCCCTTAGCCTGGGTTGCTTAATTTTATTATCGGTCTTGCAACCACGCGGTCACCGAACCGGGTCTACTTACCTTTGTTGGGTTTTACTTTTTACTTTATTTAGAAAACCAACAGCTGTGCAATTTGTATGTGCAACATGGGTATTTAATTTAAGGCAATCATAGGTTACTTAGTCAATGATGTGAAACGAAAAACTTGTGTTATGCTACTAAGAATAGTAGAAGAACACTAAATTGTGATAGGGATGTCAAACAAATCAAAAATGCTTTATTTTGTAGGTACACAGGGTACACTTAAAATAGTCAGATTTCGCATTTTTAAAGCTACTGCTTGTTCAAAAGGCAATTTCCTCCTGAGAAGAACAAGCAAGAAACTCGAGAGGTTGCTCTTTAAAAAAAAAAGGTTTTTATATTACAAAATTATTAATTATTATTTTATATTATAATACTTCATTATTAACTGTGAAATAGCCTGGTTATGCGAACGGGCTGGTTATGTCCATGAATGTTTATCATCTAAATAATCTGATATTTTATAATATTGGCGATGGGCGATATTTATCTACGGGCGATGCCATTGTACAAAATATCGATATTTAAATAACGATAGTGGCATCACCAAAACATCGAAGTATCGGATATTGAAATAACAGACTTATCAATGGCCCCATTGTTTTTGACAATATTTTAATTTATTCTTTTGTTTTTTTTTTTATTTTTCTGTGTATTTAATTTCAATTTATTCATGCTATTATAAGGTTACTAGTAAACCCCTCGAGTTTGGATCATTGTGATTCGTTTTGATGAGTGCAATATATATTGCACTAAGTGTCGACAATCTGATGATGGAGCCAGGTGGTGAATGTGAACTATAGTATCATTTAGAACTATAGTTATTACTCAAAACTATACCATGTCACGACAGTATCGCGAAGGTAAACAGAGGTGTCATCATCAAAGTGTCCATTACTTTGATCACTATTTGGATGAGATGCTAAAGCTATTGTGTTACGTCTACGTATTGTGCTCCATCAATGGAATAGACCTTGGATTGTAGTTTGCGATTACGCGGCACATCCCATTGCGATTAGCCAGGTACAGTCGCAGGCATATAAGCAAATAATATAATATATGTTAATAGCATTGTTGTGTTCCGGTTGTCAGAGATAAGATAGCCAGTCCCCCAAATGTGTTGGGGTGTCCGGGTCAGTACGCTTCCACCCTCGACCTCATCTTCACTTAACATCAGGTGTGATTGAGGTCAAGTACCAACCCGTTTAGCATAAAAAACAAAAACAAAATAGCAAAACGTGCAGCCCGTACCTACCACAAAAATTTCCCTTCGATCTCTAAAAAACTCACCGTTTTGCGTTCGAAAGCTGAATTCGGTACCACGTCTTCTTCTTTTCGTGTCGGTGGTGGGTACCAGTAAAGGTGTTATATTTTTGGAGCCCAGTAATTAGTCACGTGAATAGCATTGTCAGCAGTGGCGGAAGGTATTCATTTCGACACTCGCACTTTATGACCATTAAACAATTCATCCACTGGATATTTTGTCACGTTGACGACTCAGTCCCCGAATGATTCCACATAATTAAATTAAATACATAATCAAAAGTTGAAGAAAATATCACTTCCAAATAAATTTCGCATTATGGGAACTGATGAATCCCGCCAGTCGAATATCAATCACCGGCCGGCGAGAGTGTCGATGATCGTTATGAAAAAAAAAATTAAAGTATCTATGCCAATACCTTCTATTTCACTTACCTAATGTGCCCTATTGTTTTCCTTACGGTAAAAAAACTCATCCGGTATACTTCGACTTAGTATAATAAACTGAGACCGTGATATGTTGAATATAAGTATGGATAAATATTTCGGCTACTTACAGTAATTCTCTAGTTCGAAACTAAGCAAAGCGTATGGATAAACATAACATAAAGTCGTACGATTTTTCACACAAGCATACCCCTAACGGGATTCGAAATTGCAACCGTTGTTTTCAAAGGCAGGGTCACTACACCACATAAAATAGTAGTCTAATTATTAGTGCTAATGATATTAATTTTTTTTACAGGTCTAGCAGCCTACTTCATCCTGGTCTACTACATCTATGCCGTACAATTGGAAACTGAAGTGAACCTGGACAGACCAGAAATTGCTACCAGCGACATCTCCTTCATATACCCAACCAAAGTGGACAAGCAAACCTTGGTTATCGCGTAATGTTACAGGAACTGAAAGTGAGAATAATTTGAGGATAGGAAAAGAACGATCAATATCACTATTTCAACTGTACATTATCAGATAGAATGCTAGTACTCAAATCCCAACCATTAATGGTAAAGCATAGAAACTATATTTCATTAAAAAATGTAACAGCTTGGCCACGACCTTACGCGACTAGCTGCGCGACGTCGCTGTCTAACGTGACGAGCGCTCAGTGAATGTTAAAAAAACTCGTTCGCTCGCTCGACTACATTTATAAGAACTTTAGCGATATCAGTTTTCTTGTATTTCAGTAATAAAAATTAAAGATGCTAGGGTCTAATTTGCGTGAAAAAATATCGCTTAATTTTTTACACGTGTAACCAAACTACAGATTTTATAAAACTGGTTACTATTTTCCCCGGTAACCACAGAATTAACGCCTTAACGTCCAATTTTTATAACACGTTCAATACGAAAAACGTCCTAAAGACCAAAGAACAAGTCCTAAAAAATGGTTACATTCGGATGAAAAACTGTTTGGATAAATTAAAGGCAAACAATAGTGACCAGTTTTTACACTTCGGACGCTTCTCAGACTGAACATTTTATTTTAATGATTAACTGGATACGCGTTTGACCACAATCTCTCGTGATGGAAAGTGACGATGTGGCCGAAGATGAAGCACGCGATCTCAGTAGATGCCTATTCACCTTGCTCTTAAAGATCCCAAGGTTGTAAGATTCAGGAAAGACTGACGCCGGAAGGTAGTTCCATGCCTTGGCTGTTCGCATTGTGAATGAATAGTCGAACCTCTTAGTGCGAATGTTCGGTATGTTAACTACATACGGCTAGTAGTCCGAAGATGAAATAAGATTATGTAATCCAACGCACACTCACCGAAATGCATCCTGTAAAAGAATGAGAGACAGGCGACCTTGTGACGGTGTTCGAGGCTCTGCAATTTAGCAGTGATCGAATTGTCTCAATGAGACTTTTGGCACGTCGTTCCAAAGAATCGAATGCAGCCAGGTGGCACTTGGCTGAACCATTCCAAATATTTTCAAGTTGGACACTTTAGATTTGTGGGTTGTTTCAATAATGGGGACGTATGTAAGGATAACGTAACAAACGTAGCAACATAAAGCTTATAAAATTGAGGTCACAGGTTCGAGTCCCAGCGGGATACATGTGTAATACTCGGTTTGGTGGCATTAATAAAGGTTCGACGCAGTTTTCTGGGTGCCTGACTTAAGATAGTCAGTCCCTCAATTATATTATTCTGGATCAGAGCGTTTCCACCTTCACCCTCATCTTCCACTTAACATCAGGTATGGTTGAGGTTAAGCGCTAACCCTTGTACAGTCGGCAACACAATTAAGGTAACAGGTCTTTATTTATAAATATATGTACGAGAAAGTCTAAAGGGAAATTGTTATTCATGTTTAACTGAAATTTATCTATCACATGATGATATGATAGCCGTTAAGGAAAACGTACTTTTATAAACAAGCTTTTAATACTCCATCGTGATTATCATATATTATTATTATTTACAGTCATAAAGTTTACTTTCAGGTCGTATTTACAGGTAAACAGCGTACTTGATATAAGTAGTTTATTGACGTAGTGAAGGTGACAACTTAGTTAGAACTGTCAATTACAACCTGGGTAGCGCTTCGACCGAAACGCCGATCCGGGCATATAATCCACCGTAATACTGCCGAATTGCTTTACAGGGAGGTTCAAACACTTGAATGCAACCCTATAAGAACATTGGGAGGCCCTAACCTAATTAATTTATACAACCTCAACAATCTATTTAGCTATTCGGAGAACACGAAACGATAGCGCGTTTTAAAAGATTAGTGGCGCCATCTATTGGTATAGTTGAGAACTTAATATATTGGTGGTTGTGTTACACAGTCATTATTTTGAAGAGACCCATTTTTAAATACCACAGTTTATAGTATATCCGTGACTATATGAATTGCCCAAAAAATCCAGACAACTAGATTATACACAAATCTCTAACACTAATACCTAGACATAACTACACAAAGAGAACGAATGACCGTTCATAAAGACACAAAGGCAAAGATTTGGGATTTTTTGTTTGCCAAATGGAAAATATTAATAATTTAACTTGCGTATGTCACGCAAAACGATGACGGTAACATTAGCGACGTCACTGCTGTCAGTGTTACGTCAAAAATGGCGTATTTTAAAATCAGTTTGTGCAACTGCAAAGTAAAGAGGGTCATTACTAAGCACAATTGCATACATGAGTTTTTCTACAAATATATTTTGGGACACCAGTAATATATCCTCCAAATAAGATGGGGGTGTCCGGATCAGTACCCTTCTACCTTTACTTAACATCAAGTAAATAATGTTGACTGATTATTCATCATTATTCACTTATCTTCTAAATCAAATGTTGTCTTCTATCATTAATGCTGAGTACATTTGTAATTGGTAGACATATAAGAACTATACCACAAACCATGTCACATCGAATTATAATACGTGTTATTCTGTTAATGTACCTAAAGTAAATAAATAAATAATCTAACAGTGTACACAAAATTTCGTATCCGTGCTATTAACCGTAGAGGAGATCTCTGTTGGGGTGACAATCCTGGTTGCAGCATCAGGTCACGAAGACATGTTTAAATATTAAAACTAACCGTGTATGCAATATTCAGTATCCATGCTATTAACCGTTAAGAAATTACCCTCGTGAGGAGACGATCCTGGTTTCTGGTCTATCATATAATTCCTAAAGTTGAAACGGACAACTTGTACACGAAGTTTGCAAGTTAAATAGAAGCTTGTAAAGTATAACAAAATTCAACCAAGAACCTCGCAAACAATATCATAAAAATTAAGCTTGCTACCTTAATTGTTTTGCTGACTGTACATAAAACTTTTGATAACATTTGAAAACGTCTTGATATACAATTATCGCTCTTTCACAAAGCAGTTTCCCCGGAGAAGAACAAGCACGAAACTCGGGGATTGCTCTTTTTAAGTAAATATTTTTACAATATATGATTCGTCAAAGAAAATAGTAGGCTGAATATTTTTATCATCTACGAGATCATCTCGTAGATTCTAGTCAGAAATTTTATAATAAACTTTTGCACATAGTTTCCGTTTAATGGTGGTTTTAAATATCTTTAAAGGCAAATGTTATCTAAATCGTCACCACAATCTTATCTAAATCTGCCGCCAAGCAGCAATGTTAATAGCATTATTGTGTTCCGGTTATCATAGATAAGATAGCCAATCCCCCAAATGTGTTGGGGTTTCCGGGTCAGCACGCTTCCGCCTTCGACCTCATCTTCACTTAACATCAGGTGTGATTGAGGTCAAATACGAACCCGTCATGCATAAAAAAAATGTATGTTTACCGAACCCTCATTATAAAAGCGTAGGGGTATACATTATCCCTTGAATGACTTTGCGACCTTGTGTAAAAAATACACTACGATATTAAAATAACCAGAGAAAATTTAAGAGCTGGTTGATGTCATCATCCTTTTTTTAGCAATAACAAAAGTGGTACCTATTGATTGTCTAAATGTATATGTATATATATATACATACATATTTGTGGATGTAATTTTTGGTATTAGACTTAATTAATCTTGAACATTTTTCAGTTTGAACGTTTTTTCCCCTCGTCTTCCGTAGTTCAATTGGATGTCCCATTGACGGGACGAAGGTAAATTATGATTACGGTAAAGGTCGTTCCTTTCGTATATTCTCAATGTTCCAGAAAATTTATCTTCCTTTCAATATCTCCTCAGTTCCCTTCTACAAACATTACCACACTTGTATCAGGTAAACGTCGGCCTCATATTCATTTAAGATGGTTTATTCCTTCCAGTGGCGCCCTCATTGGATAAATTAGGATTTCTTTTTAAATACAGAATAAATCAAAAATATCGCTCTGCTGTGCACTTGAGAATCCTAAAAGCTTATTATAAATAGATTTGATGGGGGTTTTTTTTTTGCAGAATATCAAACAATGTGGCCAATTTTATCTATAAATAAAAATTCACGGCAATAAATGTAATTCAAGCTTTTTACGTATTATCTATTCTTTTAGCTTTTATTTATCCAATGAGGGGGCCACTGGACGGAATAAGCCCACTTAACATCAGATGTGATTGACGTCAAACGCTAAACGAAGTAGAATTTTCGCATATCGATTTCGCCATTTTGTCCGAACTTGTAGATGACCTCAAAAAAGTATAATAATTTTTGAATTATATTCCGAAATTCTTGCCAATATTCTAAAAATGTCATTATATAATTTCCAAATTATTTATATACTGTCAAGTTATCTTGACAGTTGGCCAACAATTTAGATAGGAAAAGTTATTTGTTAGAACTTAGATATGTTTTATAATTAAAATTTAACAGATTGCGTAGAAAAATCGGGTGTACGTCTGGTTTTCATTTTTGTTAAATACATCATACATTTTAGTTGTTTACAATGTATATTATTTTAGTTTGTATGTTCGTATCTATAATCTTAATTATTAAAGAAATATTTAGAGACCCGATTTCTTCACAACGCATGTATTTTCATCAAAATGTATTTACCGGAATTTAGTATACAATATTGTTAGCGAGCCGATGGATTACGGCTTGCGCCGGCGCAGAATTCGTGTTACATTACACGATAGATTATGCGTTACTCACGTCTGGACCCGCTTTAGATAATTATTTGAATCACGATCCAAGAAATATGTGATTGCGGCAGCATTTTTTTGTTTTTAAGTGTATTTATTGTAGATGTTTCTGTTAATAAAATTGTTTATGTAGGTACAAATTAATAATTGAACAATAAATACGTATTCAAAAAAAAATTTGTCTTTATTTTGAGCCTTATTCAGAGATTATTACTAGCAAGTCATATAAGAAGGTGAAAGAGCTTGAATTGCGTAACTTAGTCATCTAATTAATATTATACATGCGAAAATTTGGATGCTTGTTTGTATGATGCACAATTACGACGAAACGCACGAACGGATTTGGATAAAATTTGGTATATTGATAGAACATACACTGGATTAACACATAGAATGTTTGTTTATCCCGATAAATTGAATAGTTCCCGAGGGATAAACAAATTAAACTTATCCGCGATAACGTTATTCCACGCGGGCAAAGCCGCGGAAAGCTAGTTTATATAAATGAAAAATTTGGAAAACTCCTAGAGTTAAATAATAAACAAACCAACTGCTAAAAGCTATATATCTTGTACACGGCTTAACCGATTTCTATCAAATATGGCTAAGAAAGTTCTGCAGCTTTTGATAAAAAAAAATCGCATGGCATAATGTGATAAAACGGAACAGATGCAATTATTAGTCACGTAGAGGCTATAAAATCTAAAAAATTTAAAAGTTAAACATGCCAAACAATTCAGTATCTAAAGGCTTATGTATATAATTGCGCTTGAATGATTATAAATATACTAGCTTTCCGCCCACGGCTTTGTTCGGAGTAATATTATTTTCGCGGATTTTTTAAAGAATCAAAAATACGGTATTTTGCGGTAAAATATAGTAATATTCGATAAAAAAACGTATTAAACTAAGAGGAAAAAAAAATACGCGTTTCCGCAGGAAATTACGGTGACAGCATTGTGTTTTTATTTCATAAAAGTTGCGGGTCCATGCAGCAGATGGCGCCAAGATTTCGCGACATAATTTTCACAAACAAGGTAGTTTTCGAATAAACATTATGATTACTCATGCGCCGGACAATGCCGGACAAAACCAAGTCAACTAATCGCCGATTGCTCAGTCGCCCATCAACAACAGCGGAACGGCAAGAGCGCATATGCCGCGCAATACGGCGGACTGCACTAATCGGCAACGTCGCATAATGATTTTGCAACTATACGCGCGTGGAATTGAAAGCAAATTAAAATTGAAGCCGTCATAAGTCGCCGGTAATTTTACCGTAATTTATATGAATGACCGTAAAATTCCCGTATTTTACCAGCGTTCGGTAAAATTACATAATTTAGTACTAGTCGCAACTCATCTCTATACATATTGTAGGCTTCAAATCAAAATATCATCAACCGCCAGATTTATTGCCAGAGAGAAAATTTCTTTTATATCAAATATTCTCCCAATAGATTGTGAAAGTTTTTTACTACAGAGAGGTGTGTAACGAAAATATGTTCGGTGTGGAAAAAATATCCAGTAATATGCCCTTTGGGAGTGTACGGGTGTTGACAATGCCGAAGTCAAGGTATATCTCGGGACAGTTGCGGAAAAATGTCGAAGTGTCAATGGACTTGGTGTTTATTTTTGGGTCATGTTTTATTTTATCTATGGATACATCGATACCTGTCTTATGGCATAAATTCAATAAAATGGAATACAGAGTAAATTTATTAAAAATACCTATATCTTATAGAAAAAATACGTCGTCCAACTCGCTTCCGTGAGGCATAGTACCTAGTACGCTAGCGCTATTGCCCCGCTGAATGCATAAGCTCAGCTGCTGAGCAAAATTGCCAAATGGAACATATATTTATTCCATTATCACTTCGAATATGGTAAGTAATTTAATGAGCCTTGTATTACCTTTATTATAGTAATAGGTAAGCATGGCTTGGGCACATTATCAGGAGGCATGAAAGGCACGTAACAAGACGAGTACTATGTATAATGTGGAGGGATACAGCGGCAAAGGAAGACCGAAGAAGGTGTGGGTAGACTGTGTGAGGAATGATATTTGTGCGAAAGGGGTAAGGATGGGGATAGGGATAAGGGACAGTGGAAGACCGCCTCCGACCGGTTTAGCCGCCTCCGTGGCTCAATATAAACAACATTGGGCTTACGATTCGGAGGTCGCGGGTTCGATCCTCATCGAACATGTACCCCACATGTTTAAGTACTAGGTTTGGTTGGTGGTAGAGCATTTTAAAATCTCCGCCGCAGCAATGTTAATAGCATTGTTGTGTTCCGGTTGTCAGAGATAAGATAGCCAGTCCCCCAAATGTGTTGGGGTTTCCGGGTCAGTACGCTTCCACCTTCGACCTCATCTTCACTTAACATCAGGTGTGATTGTAGTCAAGCACGAAATAGTCGTGCATAAAAAAAAAAGAAGAGGAAAACATAATGTGCCGATCTAGAGCCCTTATGGAAAGAAAATTATAAAGATTACCTTTATTATGTAATAATGGTTTAATTCTGGATACGAAATTTCAATTTAACATAAATTCAACGGGAAATAATAAAAGTAGCTAAATATTGGAAGAATGAATCTGTTACAAAAGGGTTGTGTTGCCACAGTAGTCATGTATTTACAGAATTACTTACATGACAAAAACTTAAGTGTATAAAGTTATAGGTAAAATGTAATTAATGGTATAAATCATTTACTACTATTCTATTCAAGTTCCAACATTTTATTTCCCTCGCAGTACAGTGAATACATTGAATAAATGTTGACAGAGTTACACAGCGACGAGGGAAGATGGTTTATTGAAGGCCTCACTCAAGTATAGTGTAAGTACGTTATGCCAAAGGTAAATATTATCGACTTGTTGAGTTCTTATTTGAGCTTGAAAGCATGAATGAACAGCTTTTGCAGATGACGGTAAAGGCAATTAATGGTACAGAGGCAAAAGGAACAACTGTTTTGTTATGTATGTACAATTGCTTGCAGATAAAACTATAGCCCTTGTTCCCTGACGCGCTAGCTCTTTTGCATTGATTATTTCCTTCATGACAAAATAAAGTCATAGGCATAAGACTTATATATTACTGCGTATGGACCGGGTAGTTCAAACAATCAAAATCGTATCATTTCATTAGTGTTAAAACAGGAGCTTGGAACCAACGGGAACTCAGTCACACACCTAATTTGTATCAAATGCTGATTTATATGGCAAGAAAATGCATCACTTACCACAGAAAAGTGATCAAAAAACATGCGAGCATCTTTGCAATGTTTTCTTGCACTTTTATGTTAACAATTTACAGGTTGTGAGCACAGACTAAAAAAAATTGATTTTGCGCGGTCGTTTCGGCCATTTATTCTCAACAGTCCAATTAGTTCTCGACAAGGCATAGTTCATATAAGAAAATGTGTGACGTGCACACATTTAAAGGGCACCTGCACTGGGTATGGCGTATCAAAATATCGCATTGCAACTCGAACACAAGTTACAGGAAATTGAGCTTTACGATACATAACCTACTTAGAAACGATGATAAAAGGCGGCATTGAAGAGGCTTAAAAACGGTATGGATGTGGCTAATACACTGTTCGGTGACATGGACGATAGATTCGCTCAGCAATTAAAGGAGATATTGAGAAGATTACGACTAACGAGATACATTTTCAAAATTTATAAAAAAATCAGACCTCTGTTTTGGAAACTGAATACAACATCTTACGTCGCAATGAATCTGTCATCAAAAAGCAATTTTCCTTTATACAACAACATCTAAAAAAATATCTTCAGAAGTTAAGCAAGTGCGACTCAATAATCAGAATAGGCTCTATATCACCTCGTCAGCACTAACAGCTAATATCCTTATATCAAATATAAGACGTATTCAGCAGGCTCTTATTAATACTGTGACCGATATCTCTAAAGGACACTTTGTTTCAGCATTTGATACGACAGTTCGCGAACGAAGTCTATGGGTGACTGTGCCTCCATTGGTTCCAAACTCCCGTTTTGTCACCAATGAAGTAGTGCCATTACATTGTTTGAACGACCCGGTCTATACGCAGTAATAATATATAACTCTATGGTTATATCCTATGACGATTAATTTTGAAATAACAAATAGGTACCATTGTTGTTTCTGTGAATTTAATTCCATCTCAAGATTGACATTATAAAAAGAATTCCAATATAGTTTACGTTCAATATTTATACATAACTTTGTATGCAATATTGGCCCAACCTCCCTAATATTAATCAGCTTTCCTAAACGGCCTCAAAACTGACGATTTTTAAACTCCCATTTAAATTTAACCTCTCTCACTGAGGCTTAACATTTTCCCGAAACGTCAGCCCCCATCATGTAACGCGAGGATTATCGGTGTATAATAACAAAACAGTCTAAGGTTCTATTTAATAGGGAACAAAATAATACCAACGTTTCTCTGGGAATATGCAAAGGAGGTTTATGAATACGTAACTAATATTTTGACCTATATGTTAAATGTGAAGACATGTCGGAGGCGTCGGGGTTGGTAAGAATATTGTGTATTTAATAAATCATCATCATTATTATATTAGCCACAGGATCGAGGAGGCTTATACTCAATAGGCCTCCCCCATATAATCCCAGTGTGACCGGTTGGAAGCGGCCTGCATCCAGCAGTTTCCAGCGACCTATATCAGGTCGTCTGTCCACCTTGTGAGTGGACGTCCTATATTGCGTATACCGGTGCGTGGTCTCCACTCAAGAACTTTAATGCCCCACCGGTCATTAGTAGGCACATAGCTCGAAGAACTAATGACCGGTGGGAGACTCACTCCCTAACAAAAAGACGTATTAGACTTCAAACTTCAAGCATTTATTTCAACGTAAGATACATGATATCATTTGTTGAATGTCAATTTAAATCTATTGGAAACAAAAATAGGGCTTAAGCATTTTTCGGTCAGTCAGTACGTCCAAGCTACCACCGCTTCGGAAAGGGAAATCATCTGTCGGAAAAGCAGCGGCGCAAGAAACCCACAGGATCAAATTTAGATATAAAAAACCTCCAAAATTCGACAAAACCACCGACTTACCAGTCATCAGGGGACACATAGCTCGAAGAACTGATGACCAGTGGGAGACTCACTTCCTAACAAAAATACGTATTCAAAAATCAAAAATGTTTATTTTCATTGACTTAGATACGTTTGCCGCCCTCTCATATAAAAAAAAAAAAAAAAAAAAAAAGATACCTAAGATTTTTAGTGTTGGGGTTTTCTTTTATATAGAAGAAGATTATAGCCCTAGAAGTAAATTATAATAACTCGAAATGTACATCCATTAGACATTTATCCCCATAACCTTACTGCTAGGGCGCTTACGTAGTACTAAATTTAGTGATGACTCTGTTCACTCCTGTAAAGAGTCTTTCAAAAAAGTAAATTTTACTTCGCTTCGTTTAATGTTTTAGCACAGAATACTTGATAGCACATACAAAACTGCCACCTGAACTTGCTAAATTCCGCAGGTAGAGAATGGAGACCTACTGAAGTCGCTTACGTGGTACCAAACTTAGCGATCGAACGCAAAATTTTGACGTAGTACGACTGATTGTAAGTATTCTAAGAAGGCCTTAGTATTAGGTCCTTACCTATGAAATTGGTGTTTTGTATGAAGAATTTCACTAAGACTTTCTCCATACAAACATTTTTGTTTTTTTTTTGGGAACGGCAAATCCAAATTTAGCTAAACTTTGTGTGTATTATTACCTTTAGTAGGTACTATTAATTATTCTGTGGTATTATCGGATAACATTAAGTTAAGTAGGTATAGGCAGCGTTAATTTTTAAAAGTAACCGCTTTATAAAAGTTTCAGCGAATCTAAGAAATGATTATGGGAAGCACATGAAAAGAGCTCTGTTCAAATTTTTTTTATTATGTGATTTAGCCCAGAAATTAAAAAATATTTCATGTGAAAACTTGAAATAATATTCCATTTTCCAAATAAAAAACAAATTTGGATATAGCTTTGGAAATCGCAGGAATTGGTAGGTACATATGATTAACGAAAAAAAAATGCAATTTCATAGGTAAAGACCCAATATAATTATAAATATATAAATAACTGAGAACTTACATAAAGATCAGTACATAAAAAAATACAAAACCATTATTATCAAAATGAAAGTGTTCCCATAGTACCATAAGCACTAAACAGTAGAAAGAATTCAAAATTATACAAAACACCATTCTGTGATCTATCAAAGTCACTTAGACAGATTAAGTTGTGCAACTCGCGAGAACTTGTGGCAATCTTTGTTGGTGCCGCCTTGTATACCTTGGGGGATGCATCCGAACGAGACGGACGATGCTGACGTCACGATATAATGTGCAACAAAAACCTTTGGCCACCTTCGAAATATATAGATTTATATCGATTTCCTCCAGTTTCACTAGATATAGATTCACCGAAGGACAAATTTGAATATTTCTTTCATTAGACAACAGTCTACAGTCTGTTTGTCTAATCACGATACATCAGAAATAATGAGACTTTCACTAGTTCCACCTCTCAAAAATTTAATTACGTATGGTTTAGGTAGGCAGGAGTGAAGTGAATTTAATTGGCTAAATATTGTTTTGTTGTTTGCAAATAATTTACCAGAAATGTCAACTTCGTAATTTCACAAGTTGCTAAAATGTCAAAAATGTCAACCGGCAACCGGTAAGACCGGCAACGCATCTGTGACCCTTTTGGTGTTGCGTGGGTCCATATGGGCGGCGGTGATTGCTTTCCATCAGGTAACCCGCATGCTCGTTTGCCGCCCTCTCATATGAAAAAAAAAGAAAACCTTCCTTTAATGTGAAATTCCTAAAAACAAGTTCCTAGAATGTAGAATATCCGTCAGCTAGGCTAATGAAATGATGATGATATTTGTGTAATAGCATTATGATGACGTTATAAAATCGCGGTTAATATCGTTTCTGTATCGTCTGCACAATCGCACAAGGACTCCTGGCAACCTACGCCTGCTGCAGAACCCCTATTACGGCAAAAATTAAATCAGTTTTGCTTGTCTGATATATTCCTGTAAGTTTTAGGAGAGATGCCGAAATAATATCACCACAATCTTGCCCTGGTCCTAATTTATTTAGAGTCGGCGCAGCACGGCTTTTTTCGTTTTTTTTTGTGTCTCTTTGTGTGTCTTTCTACCTATACTCATATTTAGTTACAAATAAACTACTGGAATCGTGCATCAATCGCATATTTCGACAATTTGTTTATTTAGTAAGTAAATGAATAACGAATGGCGTAAGTGCTCACGGCCATTGAAAACATAGCCCTTATGTTTTATCACTATATCAATTTATTCCAATTTATCATCATCAACCTTTGAGGTCCTTTCATTGAGAGAGGGGGTATGAGCTATAATCCACCAGAAGAGATTAGTGCGGTGGGTTTTGTGTCGGACTAGCAGACATTTAACAGTCAGCGATTTTATGACGTCCTTATAGGCCACCACTTTGGCTTAACGAGTCCTATAATTGAAAACAACTATCATAATTTCTGGCCTTGGTCCCAATTTATTTTGGGTAGGCGCAGTATGTCTTTTTCTTCCAATCTCCTCTATCAACCGTTACCTCATCATGCCCTTCTCGTTCATATAACACACAATCCATCCATCTTTTCCGTGGTCTTCCTCTTCCTTTCCAACCATATTCATGATGCTGAAATATTATCCAAAAATGACAATTTACTAAAATGTCAACTTGCTAACATGACAACTTTACTAAAATGTCAACTTGCTAACATGACAACTTTCTAATTTGAAACATGTCATTTATAATAAGCGGCGCAAACGTGCCGTCTCAGTGGAGACCACCTTTTTGCACCGTTGGGTGTAGAAATGCTTTGGCTGTGGGGACCAGGTGCTCACGATCTGGCTGTGGGGGCCAGGTGCTCACGTTCTTTTTAGAGAGTTATCTATCTGGTAGATCTATAATAAAACTGCAGATAATATCAAACATTCCCTATTCTTTTTTTTTATGCACAACGAGTTGGTACTTGGCCTCAATCACACCTGATGTTAAGTGAAGATGAGGTCGAAGGTGGAAGCGTACTGACCCGGAAACCCCAACACATTTGGGGGACTGGCTATCTTATCTCTAACAACCGGAACACAACAATGCTCTTAACATTGCTGCTTGGCGGCAGATTTAGATAAGATGGTGTAGCTAGCCAGGCGGACATTTAAAATGCCCTACCACCAACCAAACCGAGTACTTAAACATGTACCCCGCTGGGGATCGTAAACCCAATGTTGTTTACATTGAGCCACGGAGTTGGTCAAATTTTTTATTTACAAACACGTTCACAAATAAATTAAATGTTTTCTTTATGAAAAGATAATGATAGAAGGAAGTAGAGGATGGGACCATGACATTCTCCTATATATTTATTATTATGATAAATATGATATACTTACTTAATTATTTAATTTTGAAATATAATTAATCCAATTATGTAAATGACTAATAACTTTTCAAATAAATTAATAATAATAATATCTGAGCACCTGGTTGATACATAAGAGTATTGTTTCAAATTAGAGAGTTGTAGTTTTAGGAGGTTCACATTAGAAAGTATACATGCTATTAAGATTTCAATATTCTATATATTTTTCTTAATAATAAATTGTATAATTATTGTTTATAAATATTCTAAAATGTCAACTTCCAGAAATGACCATTTCCTAAGGCACGAATTATAATTATGAAAGTCGTGTTATAAGTCGTGTTATAATATCGTTTCCGTATCGTCTCCACAATCGCACAAGGAGTCCAGGCGACCTGCGCCTGCCGCAGAAACTATTACGGCAAAAGTTAAATCAGTTTTGTTTCTCTGAAGCCGCTTTCGTCCAGAATCGTACGGTTGTGCAGTTTCCCTCGCGAAATATCGCTTCAAAACTGGTTTTAGAAATTTCAAATGATAAATCAAGTTTATTGGCCCATGAATGTGAAATTTCAATAGTTTAAATTTTCCAATTGCTTCGGCCGTTCCGGGGTGATGTACTCTTGCAAGTTTTCAGAAAGGGGCCGAAATAATATTTGAGGCGATACCTGCCACCTCCTATCAGACAATTTTAGGTCAATTGGCACATATAAATATAAATTAATTTATTAAATTATCAAATTAACTATAATCCTCACTTAAATACAAAAACATTTTTAAGGTACAGTCAGCATTAAAATTATACAGCCAAATAAATTAAAAATGACCAGCTGACAGCAATTTTCTTTATTTATTATGTTAGCTAACACCCTTTGAGCATTAAAACTATAGATAGAAAAAAAACCGCAATGGTTGGGCCACGTTAAAAGTCGGTTAATGAAAAACGAGACGATAAATTACTCAATTGTTTTAGGCCGGGGTCGGAGGTCTCTATGCAGTTTGTTTATTTGTAAACGCTTTATTGTACAAAAGAAAATAACTACAAAATAAATTTATTAAAACTATGCACACACAAATCTCACTTATCCCACAGCGGGATTTCCTCGTAGGTAATATTTTTCGAGACCTTGGCATCGGCACTGCTGTGCACTTCGATCAATTCGTGACTGGTGTCAAGTAAATTTGCTTCCGCGACCTCCGCCTCCAGCCTAAAACAATTGAGTAACATTTCGTCCTGTTTTTCATTTTTATGGGTAGGTAGGTATAACCGTAGTCGGATTTTTATTATTTTTTTTTTAAAGATTTCATTTGTAGTTTTATTACCACGTTAATACATTGTTTTTGAAATACTTTCGTCGAGACCTATTATTGGATGCCCATCTCGATGGGGTGTTGGAATTAATTGTTGTCAAGTGTGACTAAATGGCTGGTAGCGTCCGCCATATTGGATTTATCATGACGTCATTTACCCTATGACACTCCCGGGACATGAACTAATCCAACGACCCCTTATTTGTCAAGTCGGCTGAGGCGTTTAGACAGTAAGTGGTATCATACATACACACATACAAACGCAAAAAATACATGAAAGTCAATGTGAGTAAAACGAAAATTTTACAAGGGATGGAAAATGTGAGAAGGACATCGAAAGAAGAGTGAATGCCGGAAATCAGGTGAATGGAGCACTGTATGCCTTTATGAGGAGCCAGAATATGTCCAAAAAAGCTCGAGTGGCTGTTCATGCCGGAGTGCTGGTTCCAACACTGATTTACGGGAGTGAATGCTGGCTATGGCAAAAGAAGAATGAAAGTAGAATTAATGCAGTGGAACTGAGATCATTGAGAAGTAAGAATGGGGTGACTTTAAAAGATAGAATGAGGAATAGTGTAATTAGGGTGTTAAGCAGTGTGAATGACGACGTAGTGGCAAAGCTTGAAAAAGGTATTGTCACCGACGATGCTGGCCAAAAATCTTTTTGTCTCTGCAGTTGTTTTTTAAAAGAAATAAATTAAAATTCAGTTCCCAACAAAGTGGTGCCAGAAGTGTCACGAAAAAAAATTTTCGGATTTAAAATTATTTTCCGATTTAAAATTATTTTCTAATTTAAAAACCTACACACGCTTAACGAACTCCAAGCACTGTATTAGACCATGCTAACACGCTCCAAAACTCGCCAAATGGAGACTACAAAGAGCAATGTCTCGTGTACTAGCACATTCTCATCTGCAACTATTAAATCACAAAAACCTTCACCCAACATTACGTCACACTCCATTCTCCCAATACTCACTTCTACCAAAGTTCTCACTTTTTCACTTTCTTGTTGCACATTTTTTTTTATCGTTATACTGGAAACAGTATATAAATAGTTCGCACTCACGTTACTTGTACTTGTACCGAAAAATGGCCACTATTTTTCTTGAATTAAAACTGTCCGAAGTCCTTTTTATTGCTCAGCACTGCCCAAGGGCAGCACTGGCAGGATCGCCATGAGGTGTTGGGACTTGGCGAGAGGAATTAAACGAACATTATCTTATGACAAATGTATATTAACTGCCCATCAAGGCTTCGTATCAATACATTAATACTTAGAGCTACGTACATGAGGGGAGGGGGGGTGACACACACTACACTGGAGATCAGTGATGGTAAGTATTCGCGCGTCCAACGCGTCCAGAAATGGTCGGCCAGACGAAGGCCTCGTCTCCACCTTACTCGACGAATCAAATCATCGTCATCTACCTGAGTCATCACGGAGGAGGTAAGGTAAGGACGAGCCCAGTAGAAAATGAGAAAGCGTAATGGCGCCATCCTCCCCTGGATCGACGCTGACGTGAGTGGGCGCGAATTTACCAGACCCTCCGCTTCCAACAACAGCGTATGGAGAACCTCCTCTGAGGGAGTTTGTTGCACCAGGGCTGAAGAGAGCGCGGTCTTGATGCTTCGCACTAAGCATTCCCAGCATCCTTCCATAAACGGACTTGACGGAGGAATGAATTTCCATTGGATCCGTTTGTTTGCGGCAAACTCCTGAAGCAGCCGCTTCGTACAGTTTCACCACCAACCTGTTTGCTCCGACAAAGGCTGTTCCATTGTCCGAGTATAGTGTCGCTGGTGTGCCTCGTCTTGCGATAAATCTGCGCAGTGCCATTTTTGGAGGTTGGATGAAACTCTAGCGTATATACTTTTTGAACTACATATTATTAAAATATTAATATTCTGTGTATCAATTGACTCTTTAATCCTATGAAATAAAATCTTTTGACTATTGAAGTCATGTATTTAATACCAAGGTACAGGACAGATAAATGCAATAAACTTTTTTTTATTTCCAGTAGATTTAAATTGACATTCAACAAATTATATAATGTATCTTACGTTGAAATAAATGCTTGAAGTTTGAAGTTTTATAAATGCGATATTATTGACCTGCAATTACTGCAATTTCGGTGTTGACCGTACCTACGCTGAAAACTGCAAACCCAACCACACTGGAAAAAGATTCATAATTCCATAATTGCACAAAAATACATTTTTCTTTGTACATTTATTCAAGCGAACTGAAACCTCGGGGTCTCAACTAGATCCTTTTAATATTTTATTTCATAATCCAAACAGCTCTATTCATTTATAGCTGCAAAGTCAACAAGCTGGAATGGCGGCGAACCTCTTCCAATGAAAACACGGTACGTGAAAATTACACATTAATATATTTCATTGGGTTTATGTTTACCGGCAAAATAGAACCAACCCATTTCTTCCAGGTGGTGTCGAATGAGGCGACTAATGGAAAGGAAAAAGTTTTTGACACCTTAGTCCAGTATTTGGTAACAGCGTCACTGGCCTAAAGCCGTCAAAGTCTGCGATCGTCAACCAGCTTGCCTAGCGTGGCGATTATGGCAAATGTTCAGCTGTGAACGTCATGTGACTGATATGATATGATTTTCCATTGTAAAATAGTGTAATACAATTTTTTATAAATTAAATTAAAAATTATACGAATATTATCAGTTTACGGAATGCAAAGTGACGTGATCGCGCCACTCCTTTTTGTTCGTTTTGGTTATTTTTACTTTTCCGGTACAAGGATCTATTTACATCCAATAACTGTAGATTAACAATCTTGCAAATATCAGCATAGACAGTCGGCTTCAAATTTTTTGCGTTGGGGTTAAAAAAATTGACCAAGAAGATATTGGCAACTGGCTGGTGCAACAAATTTTCTTTTTGGTATTATTATCAGCATCTAGTTTTGACAGTTTTTTTTAAATTTTGGGCTTGTTAGTACATAAAACGAGTTTTTCTAACACATTGTATCCAAATTTTATCTAAAAGCGTTTACCACATTCAGTTCGCTTCGTAACTCCTGGAGCTACAAGCACGAAATCTTTTGTCATTTTATACGCGACAATAATTAATCTAATTAGAAATGATATATTGTTTTCTAAAAAGGCCAGCACTTAGCTCCTTTTGCCTTAAGAGGGTGTGGGGGCACACGGCATACAAACTTTTAAGTCCATATTTTCGAAATGAATACACTGATTCCAATGAAGCTTCATACGTATACGTATAAGTATACATAGATCTAAAAAGTTTCTAGAAAATATTATCAAAATATCGAATTTAAAAGAATATTATTGTATTTTTTCTGATACTATCGAATACTTAAAATCGCTCTAATTTAGTATTCTTTTCAGAAATATGTATGTGGTTTGTGCGTATAAAGTTTCAGTGGAATCGTTTTATTAGAATTGAAATTTTTTAAAATTTACAAATTTTCCATTTTACATACATGGAATACCTCGCGGGTTAAACCCTCTTAAAATTATTATCACCTCAGCGAAAGTCAGTTACCCGGTTTTCGATCGCAAGCGTCGAACCGGGAAGCATCGGTCCACGCCATAATACGGCAATGTATCACTCTAAACGCTCCTCTTGGTACCATTCATAAGTTAATATGATAAAACGCCTCTTTGGTAAGCTTTTGAAACTTCGCCCTCTAAGGAGGGATATTTTCTTCGAACACGACGATTTGACTTTAAACCCTGGCGGGACAATTGGCAGTTTTAAATCGGCGGCGTGGAGAATCTGTGGTTTTTGAGAATTGAGAATTGATATAAAGCAAAATGTAAAATTTTCAAGAGCTATTTCACATAGTGTTGATGGATGTTTTGATGGCTTGCATGAGTATTATCATCTGTCACGTGTCTATAGTACACATCTGAATATTACAGTGTTAACATAGTGTATTGAAGGCCCATGATATTTGGATTCCTAAGCGCTTGTTTTTGGGATGTTTCTGACCTCCAATTTGGGATGGTTCTCGTGATACTACTATGTATGTAAGCTGGGCTTCTCTTCTATCTGAATGATCAACTTTTATTTAGGGTAAATGGGTACACTTTTTTCTCGCTAAGTAATTTTTTTTCTTGTTTTTGGATTCAATAATTTTTATGTAATCTATCTGATGTATGCGGTGTTTACATATAATTATTTGTACATTTAGCTAATAACTAATATACATAAGGCTTCATTACTCGAAGCGATGTAACAAGCGTTTGTAAACCTATTTAATAAAATAAAAAAATAGTGTTTTTAAAAACTATTTTCCACGTTACATCATAATTTATAGCATACTAGCTTTCTGCCCGTGACATAACGTCACGACATTTATCCCAATGTTCGCGACAGACAGTGGCCACAACTAAGTAGTTTAGTTTTTTATAATTCTTTTGTTGGCGTCTGTAAATGTGTTTCTAGATGTGTACTTGAAAATTATACGGAAAAAGAAATTATCTTTCTCTTTTTGGTCAAAATATTATTAGATTTGTGCTGTCCGTTACAAATTTGGTGTCAGAAGTGGATAGACCCAAGCTTAACGGTTAAAGATATCCCAAACAATAGTGTTTCGGTGTTCCAAACATTCAGAGATTAATGATTGAAACAACATCCACGGTTCACGTTATGAGATACACAGGAATGCACATGTGACAGGGCCATCGTGCACAGCAGACGGTCTCCAACTTGGAAGCTCTCCGTCATCCGCCCTACTCACTAGACCTTGCACCTACAGACTACTACTTTTTCCAGAATTTGGATAACTTCTTGGCAGGAAAAAAATTCAATACCCGAGAGGCAGTACAAAATGCCTTTGAAGAATTTGTTGCCTCCCGTCCAGCTGATTTCTTTAAGAAGGGCATCAATAAACTGCCACTGCGTTGGCAAAGATGCATTGATTGCATGGGTGATTACTTCGATTAATACAAATAAAAAATACATCTACAAAACGGCAATTTCATAGGTAAAGACCTAATATTTATAATTATTTTGTTATACTTTAAAGAAATGTTTTTTGGTCACTTATCTGTGGTAAGTGATGCATGTTTTTACAACATAAATCAGCATTTGAGACGACAGTTCGCGAACGAAATCGGTGTGTGGCACAGTTCCTATGCGTTCCAAACACCCTTTTTAACACCACTGCAGGCAGTGGTGTCATTTTGATTATTTCAACGCCCGATCCATTCACATTAATAAATCTATTTGAGACAAAGGTCGTATGTCACATTTATCATACAGTTAGATCCCAAATCACACATCATTTTGTCACAACACTGAAAATGTGAACTCTTCAACACCCCTGCAAGTGTTACTTCTTCGGCTATAAACTGTATATTTAGCCATACCCAGGAAATTGCGTTTCCATGGATGGTAATAAAGTGCCATATTGAGAATTGAGATACACTGTATCTAGTAGGAAAATGACAGTATATCAACTCTATTGCAACCTTTGATTTTTGCTCTAGGTAATACCTACTTTGGGGTTATAAAAACATCAATCAACATCAACTTACGTCAGTAAACATTATGTATACTCGGAAAAATATTCATCTGTTCTCCAAGAAAAGTGACATACATTCCCTCAATACTCGACACAAATATAAACTATCCGTGCCTACGTTCAGACTTCAAAAGACAAATAAGCAGCTATTAGCCTTAAGGAAATTGACAATGCCCATTTACAGCAGCTACTTATTATGCAGACTGACAATGCCTCTTTACAGCAGCTACATTATTCTAAATTATTTCATAATCCTTTTATTTGTATCCAGATATTTGTTAATAATTAATGTACTTTTACATTTAATTAGGTATATATATATATTGTATTGTAATGGACATGTCCAAGTGTGCGGAATACGCCTATGGAAAAAATAAATGAGTATGAGTATGACCATAAGGTGGAAGTATAAAATATCTAATGTATTAATCCTAATGAATTGAACTGCCTTGAATTATGTAATGTATTTGATAATGAATTTAATAGTAAGGAATGGTATCAATTTCAATTATGTAAATGAATTTAATATCGGAATAATTAATTAAGACTGTAATAGATTTAAGATTTTATAAATATTTGCATGCTATTAAAAGTGACTGAATAGGCGATGTAACTATAACGTAACACCTTAAAAATGTACCCTATTCAATAGCAAATAAATCATTTGTATTTGTATTGTATATGAGACTGCTGGGGAGCAGCTTCCTTTCACTAGTGGCCACCCAATAGTATTTTCATGTGAGTGCCTTCCAAAATAGGCAGGTTGTTTATTTAATTTTCGCAGCCTGGAAACTCTTGTACGAAATTGCCAGTGATTACTCATCCAAGCACTGAACGCGACAAACGTTCTTCGCTAATAATAACGGAGAGGTATGTGACTGCGCCACATGTGATTTAAACCCATACCTACTTACTTAAACTAGAATTTTATAGCTAGTCGAAGAAGATCGAAATATCGGAACATCGTACCTAGTTACAAACAATGGCAGCCTTATAACAACGAGTGATTTCTTCCATGCAATAGCTGGCTAAATATTGCAGGTTATTCAACAAAGGTGTGGATTTTTAGATAGGATAACAACTTTAAGTTAAACCTACAAAAACACTATATTTACATGTAATAAAATAATATCTAAATACATTTATCTGTTATATTTCTGTATTTCTGGCTGCATTGATGTCTGGCCGGAAAGTGATGTCGTTCGACAGGTGATTCTTGACAGTTGACTTATAACAGCAGACTTTTGGCAGCAGACTTATGACAGCAGACTTTTGGCAGCAAACTTTTGATAGCTGATTTTTTAAACCAGACTTTTAACAGCTGACAACAAGTTAAAACTAATATTACAGTAATCTACAGCTAAGTGGAGTTACTATTCCCCTTTGCCTGCCCTGTGGTTGAGGTGTTCGATGCCTGTTTATAGACTTGCAAATCTCATATGACATTATTATGTTTGCGTAAATTACTTACATATCGGTTTACATATAGGTAGGATCCTTATCCTACTTATATGTAACTTATACAGTAACACGTTCTTTACTACCATATTCTTTTATAGAGTTCATTTTTTTTCTCTAAAAATAAAAAAAATGTATTCAACGCGACTGTATGTATATATATTATCACCCACCTCATATCTGAGCCGATTTCGACTTAAGTTGTCGTTAAGTTATTCTTACTTTTTGTAAAACTTACAAGCCAATCAGGCTTAATCGCATTTCCTCGTACCACAGACAAATAATGTGATTTTTTCTTAAATACCCTTCAATTACAATACAATATCATCATCATAATAGCCACAAGACGTCCACTGCTGAACATAGCTGAACTCCCATTGGTGCGTAGTCTCCACTCGAGAACATTAATGGCTCACCGGCCATCAGTTCTTCGAGCTATGTTTATTGTGTTTGTTGTGTTGTCGTTTGTTTATTGTCAGCAATAAACATTCGAATACGGATTTCCTCATTCCTGTTTCGATCTCGTAGTGAAACACCGAGCATCGCCTTCTCCATCGCTTGTTGCGTAACTTTGAGCTTTCTTATGTGGCCCATAGTGGTGGGTGGTCAAACGTGATCTACGTTTCAGCGCCATAAGTTATCATTGGTAACACACATTGATTAAAGACATTCGTCTTCATGCATGTTGTGTGTTACCATGGTTTTGGTAGCTCCGTCTCTGCCGGGGATTTTCAACTGCCCCTGCCCCCCTCTGTTAATATGGCCGCTACCAATGACGACGTTTGGTGTATATAGTTTAACAACTCTGACCACTATACCAAAAGGTTGCGGGTTCGAATCCCGCTAGGGGCATATGTTTGTGTGATGAATACGGACATGTGTACCCGAGTTATGGATGTTTTCATTTATAATAAGTATTTATTTACAAAAAGAAAATGTATTTATGTAGTATATCAACCATCTGGTATCCACAACACAAGCCTATAGTTGCTTACTGTGGAACTACATGGCGCTGTGTGTATGCCTAAGGATATTTATTATTATTAACCTTCTGTCGTTTATTGCCTTAATCGCCACGCTAGGCAAGCGTGTTGGCGATCGCAAACTTTAGGGACTTCTAGCCAGTGACGCTGTTGCCCATGTACCAAGATGTTATAAACCCTCTTCCTGTCCATTAATCGCCTTGTACGACACCCTCGGGATGCAATGGGTTGGTTCTATATTGTCCTTTGACTTGGGGTAATGGAGAAGAGGCCTATACCCAGGAATGGGTGGATGTGGCTGTGATTTTTTTTTTATGCACAACGGGTTGGTACTTGACCTCAATCACACCTGATGTTAAGTGAAGATGAGGTCGAAGGTGGAAGCGTACTGACCCGGAATCCCCGACACATTTGGGGGACTGACTATCTTATCCCTGACAACCGGAACACAACAAAGCTATTAACTTTGCTGCTTGGCGGCAGATTTAGATAAGATGGTGGTAGCTAGCCAGGCGGACATTTAAAATGCCCTACCACCAACCAAACCGAGTACTTAAACATGTACCCCGCTGGGGATCGAACCCGCGACCTCCGAATCGTAAACCCAATGTTGTTTACATTGAGCCACGGAGGCGGTTGATGATTGATTGATTGATTGATTGATTGATGGAGTATAATTTGTATGAACACTAGTTCTATGGTTACCCCTGAACGTCATTCTATTATAATAAAAGGTGACTTCTCCTTTGTTTTAAGGTACTCTATAGCTCGTTTTCAAATCTTTGATCTGTGCATTACTCATATCAAGAGTAACATAGACCTTTGAGGTGCTTGACTTGACGGTGACTGTACTCGCTTCGAGCTATCTCCCAATGTAATTGACACTGAGACAAAGCGGGGGCACTGCCGAAGGTAATCCGTTTGAGAGGAAGCATTAATCTAATTTACAGGGGCAAAAGCAGTCAGGTCTTAGATTTCGTTGCTATTGGATTCCTGCCAGGGAGCTTTTTTTATTATTTTCTTTGGGTGCACAAACCTACGTTTTATCGTTTGTCGCTAGTAAGATAACCAATAGACTATGGTGAGCCATAATAAATACTAACAGACCAGACATTAATATCAAATGTCTTTTAAATAAGCTTACTAAATATTTTTTTGCTTCTAGGGTAATTTGTGAAATTCATTCAGATGTATTTTCTATTCCCCATCTTTTTTCTCTAAAGATAATGTTGTTAAATGATTATCCAATCATTCATTAAAAAAATACAGACCTCGTATCTGCCACGACCTTCGGGTAGATTGAAAATGAATCTGCCAAATGAATTGAATTATTTTTAACAAAACAATTATAGCATCTTATTTTCATATAAAGTATTATTTACTTTCATAAAGTGTTCTTGTTTTCATAGTGTATTCTAAGATAATAAATAAATAATTTTATATATTAGTTTAAATACATATATGAATTACTTTGTCCAAAAACATAATCATGCTCCAAAACATTTATTTATAGTTACTACCGAACCACCACCACGTAAAAACCACTCGATAAATTCTCCTCTCTCTCTCTGAAATCAAAAAATTGTTTGCATTTTGTAGCCCTCCTCGAGACCCGTCTTTTGACACCCCAATCAGCCACGTAGTGCTAAAACCCATGACACCAGAGCGATGTTGCACTTTCGGTGAAAATCGTGCCTATAACGAAGCGACAAAAAAACATTATCAATGTTAAGTGCCGTTTTACATTTTCACTGCTGGCTCGCTCTAATTTTCGGCATTAACTTAAATTTAAAACGACTTATTGTGATAATCCAATAAAGGCGATATTGTCTTCAACAAATGAACATTACACATCTTTTAAAAATATTTTCATTTCGCTAACTTGCATCGTTACTGAGCTCTAGGAGGCCAAAGCCAAAAAATCTTTGAGTTCTTAGATCTCAGTAACTATGCAAGATGCCAAGAACATTGAGCTTGTTCAAAAAACATCTTAGGGCACATTTAATGGAAAAACAAAAAATTGGAATTCCAAAGCGTTACCTGTAGTGGAACTGCCTATGTACTTCTCTTTTTCTTTTTGTCACATCATTGTCATTAATTAAAATTACTACTCAACACTAGCTGTATCAACAACCGACTTTTCACTCGCGATTGACCACAAATGTACACGCAGACGGGAACATGCACGTACTTTTATGCACTCGTACTTGTAGGGGTTGTAACTGAAAACCAGTGTTTCGCTCTTTGAGTGATGTGCCACACTGAGTGTGCTACTGCGGCACACACTCGCTCTTTGTATTTTCTAGTCTTTACGTTTATTTGTATGTATATTTCTTTGTAATTTAAAAATTGTGTAATTGTGTGAACGCAGTGGCGTAAATAAATGCTTATCTTATCTTATCTTATCAAAATGAACCAAAAATATGAGTAATGTTCATTTGTTGAAGACAATATCATCTTTTTTCGATTATCACAATAAGTCATTTTAAATTTATGTTATAGATAGCAGTGAAAATGTAAAACAGCTCTTAAGATGCTATTAAATCGTGTCATAATGAGGCCCAAATAAGATAAAGGTCTTCATAAATTATATAATACGATTAAGTTTAGTTCAGGGCCACTGGCACATGACAGGTTCGAACTAACACTCACCGCCAGCATTCAAGAGCTACCTCACTTACAGAGCTAGATGGATACTGCCAAAATAAAGATCACAAACAATATGTCTAACACAGCCCACCCATTCATCAAAACACGGTCCCAACTTTCAAACTAACTCCAATAAGTTTGGGACATCCAATTCAAATTTCCGTCCCGGGATTCCGTACCTGTGATCCAGAAACTTTTAATCAGTGGATCCGTACCCCTATCCTAATGCAATATTGAACTTGCCGAGTGACAAGGCATGAGTGGCTGTCACGAAGGTACGATTCGTGGTTGGATTAGAAAATTAGTGTTTGACCTCTTATGGACACCAACATCGGTTTGGGGAAGAAATCTTTGGCTTCAAATTTCGAAACAAAGATGACTTCTAGAATCATCATATATGCAATCACCGCACACTCAAGGCAGCTGATACCCTAGAGAAAAACGAGCACGAAACTCGAGGGTTGCACTTTAGGTGTTCAAAAAAAATAATTAAAATCTACCATAGACACTACGTCTACGTACCAACCAACCAGCTCGTTCGCATACTAGGCTATTGCACAATTAAATATAATTGTGCCTTTTTACCCGAAGAAGGGTAATATTTTTCGAGTGCATGTATGTATATATGCAGATTTCTATGTTACCTCCTGTAGCCTAAACGGCTTGGCCGATTTTGAAGTGCATATAGTATAAGATCCGGCCATAGAAATATATACCCTCATCTGTTATTCGACTATAACAAAATTATTATGTTAGTTAATGAATATATTAATACATTGAAAATGGGTTGCCTAGCTAAATCGCGGGCCAAACGGTTAATTAATGTAAATCCAAATTAATTGTTTTTCAATTAACTTCCCCGATTTGTTATTTATAAAAATCGACCATTATCTGAAAGAACATAACATAAGGAACTGGAAAAATATAGGTTGCCTACTTTCCCTTCAGCCTAACTATGGAGTTGTCATGTATAAACATGCGAGCAAGCGTTATTAATATACCCTCATCAGTTATTTAATTGATTTTTTTTTTAAATTAAACGTTATTTTATTCTCTTTCTAACAGTATAAGGTTGCCTCAGTAAAAGTTTGTCACATGCACGGTTGCTGTGATTTTAGATGCGTCGTACAAGCGAGCTACATTGAATAAATACTGGATTTAAGTCAGATTAAATATTAAAAATGGTATCAAATACTTTTCACTCACATATTTATTTAATAACAATACATAATTATAATTACATAAAAATTAGAAAATTTTTTTGTTTACATATTTTGATTCATGAATAGCAAAAATATTTTTTAATATCTATTAAAAAATTATATAAAAATTTTTCTTTCTCCAAGTCGCTACAGGTTTAGTGCAATAAAATATTATGACCAAATTATTTCTTTTAACATTTAGTAACAATATTGGTTCACTATATGCATTTATTTAGTCACTCTCGTCCTTTACTCATGTCAGATGACCTGAATATTTTCTCTAAAAAGGCAGCAGGAAGATGTAATGCACTCTCTTGATGCCTCCGATTCACCTTTCAACATAGTGAAGCTCAAACTGATAGGGTCATCTTATCTCTATTTGCACGAAGGTGGGTTTGAGTTGATTCAATTCATTTCGTTACGAAAGTTTGAGAGATTATTTAATTCGAGGTAGAATAAACCACGCATTGGTGTCGATTCGGATGTACACCGACTAAACTAAAACTAGTTTTAAAGTATTATATATACTTACTTATTTTTATTATATATACTACTTATTATATATACTTAAATTTCTGATCTAAAATAGTACTAAGTATTTACGCACAAAACGCAAACCATAGCAAAGTTTTTTTATAACACTCACATCTTACCTACACGGACACCAAATCTCTTCAAAGGACCACATAAAAAATTTCTACAGAGAAATATGTGGATAAGCAAACGTTGGATTCGTCACGATCCCTGGAGTGTCATAGGATACATTTTGTGGAAAAAAATTGAAATGGTGTCCGCAAAATAAGCTTTTTGGTTTTTTTAACTCATATATGGCTATTGTAATATAAACTGTTTTTAAAAAGAGCAACCACTCGAGTTTCTTTCTCATTCTTCTCAGGGGAAAAATGCTCAGAAAAATGTTTAGAACAAGCAGTAGTGGTAATTGACTTTTCGGGCATCCTCTGTGCTGCCCTGCGTGTACCGACACTTGTACGCTACAGGATCTCTACGATGCCACAGACTGTAAGCGTGGCCACATTCTGGTCCTTAAGAATTTGATGTTTTTGCTATCAACTCGCTAAGAAAAACTTTTCTGTAATTTCTGTATTAAAATTTAAAATTGGAAACTTTATCGATTTGACGACCTGTTTGGTGTGGTGGTTAGCAACTCTGGCCACTATACCAAAAGGTAGCGGGTTCGAATCCCGCTAGGGGCATATGTTTGTGTGATGAATACGGACATTTGTACCCGAGTTATGGAGGTTTTCATTTATAATAAGTATTTATTTACAAAAAGAAAATGTA